>CM055749.1:5031282-5243751 GCA_029465975.1 Dallia pectoralis | reverse complement strand
GTGAAATAAGCGTGTCAGGACCAGGATCCGTGTAGATCGGCCCGTCAATATGAGTTAGAAGGTCAAGCGGAGCCATGAAACATCAGTTGTTTTTATTATTGGCGTTTTGAGAGCGTATACACGTAATTCACGGTGCTCATTTAAATGCTAGTCATTTAGCTGACGCTCCTCTCTGGGAACGCTGCTTCTAGCAAGTCCTTGCGTTGTTATGTTGCCCTTATCATGTGAACTGTGCTTCACTAAAATAGATTTCTTTACGATCGTTGTGGATTACTTCTCTGTCACCAGTTTTCCCCTCTGTGTTTTCTTTGCCAAAGCCTGCCTGTCCATGCACCTGGCCATCTGAAGAGATCTCAGAACGTAGCATATGTTTCACGATATATACGACAGACCTGAGAGCTAAACGAATATGCAAAAAACTCCTATCGGTTCAATCGGAGGGCTGGGGTCCAATTGAACGCTGGCGGTCGTTGCCCAGGGGCATTGTGGGAGATTACAATTAAGCCTTCACCGGCGAAGTCAAGGGCACCCTCTTCAAACCTTTCCCTCATTAACTGGGATTTGGGGGGGACCTGTGTCTGCGACGAAGCCTCAGGTTCAAGTGCCGTCAGTGAATGACAGAGGTCCTCCATGGGCTCTCCAGCGCCTCTGCTGAGAAGATGACTTTCTGACAAAACGTGATCAACAGCCCAGGGGTCACGACAGAGAGGCTACTCAAACCTGCGCGTGAATACATGCATAAGCACTCATCTCCAGCCCCCATCCTACCAGAGACCGAAGCATGCTCGTTTTTTAAATCGGATAGAAGTGTCTCTCAAGCAGCAGAACAAGCCAGTGTTTCCTACATGCATAGGCTCTCATTCAGAGAACACACACACACACACCACCCTCTTCATTCTGATTTAGTATTTGACAGTATGAGAGAGGCATTAACAGGCCCTGTATTCTTGGGCAGGGGTAAAGTTCTGGCACACATGGAAGTGAGAGTTTTAGATGTTTTTGAAGAGATGGGGCTGAAAAAATATAAATTTCAAACAAAAAGTGTATTAAAATTATAGTGGGTTACACATTTTCTGAATTATTTCACTATGTTTAATGACAATGTTATTAACATATTTTTGATCAGATCTTCAATTTAAAATGAATTATAAATAAATTAACTTATATTTTTTTATTTGAACAAATAACTTTCGCCGAACTGTATTCAGATTGATGCCGTGTGAAAATGAAATAAATACACATATGTTATTTGTTCTCATGTTGCCTTGATTTAATACAGTGTAACATTTAGTTAAATCTAACAACATGGTAAAAATGTTTTGCCAACTTGCATTTTTAAAGGAAACCGTGTAACTTGTTGTTTTAAGAGTGTAAAACTAATTATTAAAGAAGCCACAAAGTCTTGGACCCATTTCTTCAACCGAACCTCAGCCCTTGAGAGAGTGTATTATAGCATGCCAGCTCGCAGCAATGTGAGAGCTTTGTAACCTGTGCTGAACAAATTAAACAAAATCCCCTTTTGCCATGACTTGTAGCTCCTTGGTCATGTCCCAGAAGGCGGGCAATTAATGAGATCCGGATTGCTATGAACCAGGACTGTGTTTGATTCGCCAACTCATCTCGGAAACAACCCTGTGCCTGTGCAAGAGAGCTCGCAGTGGCAGCCAAGCTTTTCATACCAAGAAGATGAGTTCTTGTAATTTAAAAAATCTACACTGAACAAAAGTGTGAATACAACGGCTGGAGAAAAGCAGGATTGTTATAATAAAAGACCATTGTAATGTGTGTTGGAACAGCCTAAATGTGGAAATCCTGGGCTTGTGTGGATAAATGTGGAGACCCTGGGCTTGTGTGGATAAATGTGGAGACCCTGGGCTAGTGTGGTTAAATGTGGAGATCCTGATCAGATGGTCTTTCTAGCGCAGTGCTCGAAACACTACCGGGTTTTCTGTCACCTTAAATACTCTGAGCAACCCTGATCGTCAATTGTTCAGTATAGTATAAACCGGTCTTTTCTCCAAATACTGCAAGGTTGTGTTAAGACGGAGCAAAAGCCAGTCGGAGGTCTGACGTGTTCGGTTATATGTTACTAGACTATGATTCAACTCACAACTTGTTAGCAAGCTAGTGTGAGTGGTGATGGCTGAGGTGAAGGTGAGCACAAAAGAAAATTATAGTTGCTTCCACGTGATAAATTAGAGTACCAACACGGTTCTCCGTAAGGTCATGTCTTGGAAAACATTTCAGCCTCTAGTGATGACGTCCAAATTAAGCTTCGCTGTTTTAGGGAATCGGACGTGTATTTTCTCACCTCCGGAGAGAAAACACATGGCCCACTAGAACACATATTTAATTCTCACTTTCGATAAGTATGGAAGAAGTAAACGGAAACTCTCCAGGGGTCAAGGTCTTTTTTTTTTTTAAACTTTAAACAATTATGATCAAGATCAAGTTTCTGTCTCGCATGAGCACTATTTTCCAGCTGTGAAGTTACTTTTACAAGGATTACCCACAACCCCCCACTTTCTTACTATTGTTCCCGCTGTGAAACAAATGCGAAAACTACAGATGGGAACAGAAACACACCAACAAGACGGTCAATACATCATGTCTCTCTAGGAACTCCTAGGATTCATGATGATACACTTCTGAATGTTAATTCCGTGACCTCCAGAAATGTGTAAATTGCCCCTTTTTCCTCTTCTGCCACTTGCTGAACAGAAGCATGGCCCCCGGGGCAGGAATTGACTTCACACGGGCACCTCTGAGCTCTGTGACTGACACTGAGTCCGCTAAAAATAACCTTTCTACAAACAAAGGATTGTTTCAGAGCAGCATCCTACTCTCAGCGCGGGAACGAGTGAAATGCGTAGCGTTAGGAAACCAGAAACCAGCTACACACCCGTAAACGTGGCGATGTCAAAGCGACATGGTTCGGATTTCAGCGCCCCACACTCAGAGCCGGAGGCAGCTTTCCCAGAAGGCTTTGCTTCTCGCCCACAGACCTCATTCCTTTCTCATCACTGGTCAAATGGCAACGCTGCTCGATAAATATCGGTGAGTGAGTGTGTGTGTGTGTGTGTGTGTGTAACCTGCTTGGCCGAATCATTCCCAGATGTGCGTTCTGCCAATTCCTGATTGATGGCCCATTGATTGGCGTTGCCGCCTCGTTCCCTATTTAACCTCGTTAAACATCCAGGGGCTCCGACTGCGATTATCCGTCTTCGGAATTACAATAACGTCTCAGTTTGCCGAGCTCGGCGGACGTAAACATCTCCCCATAATTTGAGCTTGACAGCGAGTGACGGTGATTAACCGAATCAACACAAATTAATGGAACTAATACATCTCTGTGTGCGAACGGCAACGCGTCTCATTTGTCTACACCAATGAAGATTTCCTACTGACAACTTTTTAATGTTCCAATTATGAGCTTTTCGCCGTGCAAATGTGCCTACAACAAGCCTGTAGCTCTCCCTACCTAATTATCATAAACAGTACTCATGGCAAGCTGGAAACAAATTCTTATATTTAGTCCCTCGGTAATAGGATTAAAGCAATTGAAATTCTCTCTGAGAAGTTCACAGCTTAAGAATTGAGACTTTGACGGCATGCATCACACACAGCCATCACATGCATCACACATAGCCATCACATGCATCGCATCACACATAGCCATCACATGCATCACACACACAGCCATCACATGCATCACACACAGCCATCACATGCATCACCACACACAGCCATCACATGCATCACACACAGCCATCACATGCATCACACACACAGCCATCACACACAGCCATCACATGCATCACACACAGCCATCACATGCTTCACACACAGCCATCACACACAGCCATCACATGCTTCACACACAACCATCACACACAGCCATCACATGCATCACACAGCCATCACATGCATCACACAGCCATCACATGCATCACAGCCATCACACACAGCCATCACATGCATCACACACACAGCCATCACATGCATCACACACACAGCCATCACATGCATCACACACAGCCATCACACACAGCCATCACATGCATCACACACAGCCATCACACACAGCCATCACACACAGCCATCACATGCATCACACACACAGCCATCACATGCATCACACACACAGCCATCACATGCATCACACACAGCCATCACATGCATCACACACACACAGCCATCACACACAGCCATCACATGCTTCACACACAGCCATCACATGCATCACACAGCCATCACATGCTTCACACACAGCCATCACACACAGCCATCACATGCATCACACACAGCCATCACATGCATCACACACAGCCATCACATGCATCACACACAGCCATCACATGCATCACACACAGCCATCACACACAGCCATCACATGCATCACACACAGCCATCACATGCATCACACACAGCCATCACATGCATCACACACACAGCCATCACACACAGCCATCACATGCGTCACACACACAGCCATCACATGCGTCACACACACAGCCATCACATGCGTCACACACAGCCATCACACACAGCCATCACATGCATCACACACACAGCCATCACATGCATCACACACAGCCATCACATGCGTCACACAGCCACACAGCCATCACACATGCATCACACACAGCCATCACATGCGTCACACACACAGCCATCACATGCGTCACACACAGCCATCACATGCGTCACACACAGCCATCACACACAGCCATCACATGCGTCACACACAGTACGTATGTATAATGGATGTCTAATACAATCAACAATATTTATAGAACGAGCATTTCGGCCTAAATTTTTATATTAAATACATGTATGAATCTCATACATTCAAAATATTTAAGTGGCCAATTTCAAACATGTTGACATTAAATATTATATACAAATAAATGTATTCACAAATATATTTTCCAAATCCGTCTGACAGAAATAATCATAGGCCATCTGTGCCCTCGTTTTCAGCTAAGGTTCATGAAGCCGACGTTACTCCATAATGTTTTTCAAGGCACATGGGAGACATTTCAGAATTTAGTGGAAAATTCTGAGTCCTGGCATGATCTGTATATATCTTCTTTTTCATAGATCCTTTCGATTAGAAGCAGCATTTGACAAGAAAAACAGGCCAAGAGAATCCATTCTATTTCAATTCACGACTGTCTCGTAATCCAAACTTTGCCACGCATCAGGATTTGGCGCCGCATCGGATGAGTGAGTTTGAGCATAATTGGACAGGCAACTGATCACATTCACAGCTTGGAGAAAGCATGCCAGAAAAGGAAATGATGTCATGAAAGTTCACCCCGTGCGGTTTTATAAATCATTACTCCGAAATAGCCGGGTCACATTTACTGGAGCGCCGCCGATCGGGGGGGGAAGGGCAAACGCCACGTTTGGGAAACGTAAAGTTCGTTCACAACCAGGCATTCGTATTTGACGGGGCTGGAACTTGTTAAGTGATTGTGCAGTTTATGGGCAATTTATGAGATACTGTAGAAATGAGTTAAGAGCGGGGAAAACCTCCATGATGAGAAAACAATCAGGTTGTAGAAGAGGCTCGGCATTAGACTCCTGAGGGTTGGAGTGGTGTGGGCTGCTAGCTTACACTTGCGTGTCCTTAGACAGCGCTATAATTTGGTCTCCTTCGAGAGCCACTTAGGCCCGTTGCCAAGGCTCAGCCGGCTAGTCCCCGGTTGGTGATCTTAATAAGATCCATGCAGGTGTCGCTACGGTTACACAGCTGCCTAGGGAGGCTAGAACAAGGGAACAGAGCGACGGAAACAACGCACTAGTCACTAGGTGAACAGATGGATGGACGGACAGACGAGTTTCTACTCAGTGCGCCATGTTTCTGACAGGATGACATGTTTCTGATCTGCACAACAGGTTTCTGACAGCATAATATGTCTCGGCTTAGCACGGCAACCTTCTGCTTAGCACTAAAAGTTTCTGCTCAGCATGACATGTTTCTGCTCAGCGTAATTTTTTTCTGCTCAGCGTAATTTTTTTCTGCTCAGCATTACAAGTTCTAATGTAGTTTGTGGTGTTAGTTAGTTGAAACCCTGTTTCAAATTAAAAACATTTCATTTGTGCTCTTCTCAATTCAAACCAGTTGCAGAGTTTATTTATGGAATGAAAAAAACACAGAAAATACAATTATTTCCAGCTCAATACCAAAGGATGTGTTTTGCAAAGAAAAACAGAATGAACTTTGATCTTCAACGGAAATATCCTGTGAAAATAGCAGCTAAATCAAAATGTAAGGCCCATAAGTTACAATGCTACATTGAGGAAAGTGATTTTGACTCAGCATTTCCTTGTGATGGCTTGCCTTTACGTTTATGTTGAAATAATCTTCCAATACTTTTTATTTCTTATTTGTTTTTGACGTAGAGACATTTTTACATCTCAAGGTCAAGTGTTGATCTCTTTCTTTAATAAGGAATGGCACATCATTTTCCCTGTAATCGTCTGTGTTTTGTCATGTTTTTCTCAGTGGGAAATGGCCTTAAAGGATGGGGTACATTTTTTATGTTTTTGTTGTGTTCCACACTCCTTTGACGAAGTGTGCTGTAAAGATACATTCTTCTGTTAACTACAAAAAATACAAACCGAAATGAAAAACGTAAGAAGTTCAGTCATACTGGATCTGTCCAATCTGAATGATGTGTAGCGACTGGTTGTGATATTTATTCAGGCACTGAAAGCACTCATAACATGAGGAAATGCTAACCCTTTGGCACAACACAGAAGTGTGTTTCAAATTGAGGTTAAATCCTGTCCGCATCGGTTTAACTGCTGTTTTCATTGAAACGAATACACAGATTAGTACGTGGTTGACTATACAGTTGATTTACCCTAGCCTTCTCAGATACCTGTCAGAGCTAGCATGTTTACATCGTCAGACATGAACCCCTGGCATCACCAAAGCATCCCTGTAATTTCTCATGACTAGCCGTTGAGCTCATTTGGCTTAACCCTAGCGGGTTAGCCGCTACACACAGCCAGCTAAACAAAGCACTGTGAAATTCCCAAACACTGCTGTTGGACATGAACTCGCAGTGAAGTCAAACATCCATGTCGCCAAGCGACGTCCTCGCCCTTTGTCTCACTGTTATAAAGCGGGAGCCATTTTCTAAAACAAGCTGCCTGAGCGTGACACCAGTGCCATAATGCACCGGTTTTGATATCACGTTATCGTGTTTTTCCTCTGATCAGGGATCTGTGGTTCTAATCAAGTGCACATTGAGTGTATCTTAAGTCAATATGGCTTGCAGTGTGAAACTCGGCGCTACAGGAAATCAAAGCTCTACTCTGTTTACCTAACTCAACAAATCCATGGGAGGAGTTCCAATTAAAGAAATAGTGCCCAGCTCAGGGGAAGTTGATTTGGGTTGGCCTGGTTTTCCTCTGGCTGGCTTCTTCGTCCTATCCCCGGCAGAATGGCGTGTCACAGCACTTTTTCCTGATGGTTCCGATGTGATCTGTCGTTCTCCCGTTCCCCCACTCTCTCCGGACTCACTCTGTCAGCGGACTGACAGCCCGCGGCTGTGACAGTGACATGATGGGTCTCACAGACTGTCAAGATGGATAGCTTCCCTGGGAGATGTGTGTATGTATGTTCACACACACACACACACACACGCACACGCACACACACACACACACACACACAGGAAGACAGACAGATACATAGACATTTGCACACATGCATGTATGCTTGCACACACACACACACACAATTAGACTGATCTGGGGCCAGTGAACTCCCGGGCCTGTCTGCCTGGGTCAGTCAATCTGACATTGTGTTCCTGAAGGGGGAAAACAGGGAATTCACTGAGGAGCACTTTTGAATACCTCAATTCAGAAATAAAATCTATCCAGCCACGTACTCATGCATGTACACACCCACACAGACACACACACACACAAACAAACACAAACACCCACACACACACAATGTCACACAAACACAATGCGTCTCACACGCACAAAAATAGATACACAGTGTCTCTGAACAAACACACACAGACACAATGTCACAAATTGCTTGAGCGCAATGTCACACACAAACACACTGCGTCTCACACACACACAAACACACTGCGACTCACACACACACACACAGACCCTGACTCGTTCCGACACTCACGTGGTGTCCCCAAATGGATGATGAGGACGGTGCATCCCTGTCACTCAGAGATACTCTTCGTCCACATAGGACCGAGTGTCAGCCAGAGATCCGAGAACACATTTTCCGCTTCACTGAACAATCGACTGGCCTGGCTGTCTGGCTGACTGCTTTTCCCTGTGACCCCCCCCCCCGCTCCCGGTTACAGCCTGCGAAGTCGCGAAGACGCCAAGATAAATCCATACAGTCCTGGCATGGACGCCTTTAACACTCAACCCCTGTTTTTCCACATCCTGTCTTGTATTTCTTTCTGTGGCGTTCATAGCCTCTTTAGCAGGGCGACTGGCAGGAGGTGTTATAGGACCAGCAGATGGATTGTGGACAGACACAGAGAGCTTGTTCAGACACCTCTGTGAGGCTGGCATTCGTTTACCGCTGGCGTACAATTTCGGATCAATGGTCAACAAAGACATGAGCAGTCGTGAAAGAGTTAATACATTAAAAGGGAGTGGAGAGACAAAATGGCAGGTTGGAATATATGGGATTAGTTGCACTCAAAACCTGTCAGAACTTATCTCTTTTTCACTTAATATCAATCAAATAAAATTAGCACAATATAGCTCACATTATCTTTTATTTGTACACCTGTACATTTCAAGTATAACTCGCTTATTACCAATAAATAACGTTTCAGTAAAACATTAGCTGGACGTTCCAGATGCAAACTTGAGTTGGCGGGTTATGAACGTTGCTAGTTCCACTGGACTAAAAACGCAGATGCTGTGCATCACCAAAACACAACGACAAAGTCTTTCAAACGAGACAATATCAGGTGTGGACGGTGATTCAGTGCGTTTCATTGGCTCATAGATCTCCCGGCCCTGGTCCCTTGCGTGCGTCTCCCTGTGACCAGACAATCTCTGGACACTCATTGCTGTTGTTGTCGGTCGGCGACAGCCTCTTCCCCTTCCTCTGTGTTTCGCTGAGCCTCAAAGCCACGGAGGAGCAGAGACTGAGACTGAAACCCATAACAGACACAGGAAGTGGTGGGGGAGGTCACCATGGCGGCACAGGAACACACTGCATGCTTGGTTACAACAGCGCCAGTGACTGCGTCACGGAGGAGGTCGTGTAAAAATGAAGCCTCGGAGAACCTCTGTGACCGCGCGGTCTGCAGAAGACACGCAAGCTGAATGGGTGTGTGTGTGTGTTCTGCGTCTGAGAGTTTACACTGTGGTTGCAGATACGTGTGCGAACGCAACCAGAGCTGTACATGGAATGTACTAAACGAGCTGGTGTTTGTATGTGTGAGTGTGTGTGCAGACTTTGTGAGTGTGTGTACTGTGTGCGTGCGTGCGTGTGCGCGTGTGTTTGTGTGCACTGCATGTGCTTCCTAATGAGCTGTGTGTATGCCTATGAGTGTGTAACCCTAACGCCATCTACCCACAACCCCCCTCACCAGCTTCCCACACAATATCAGGAAGCACTGAGTCCCACTGTGAGAAGAGTAATTAGACTCTAATTCATTAATGGGTTCTGTGGAGGAGGTTATACAGCAGGTGTGTCTGTGTGTGTGTGTGTGTGTGTGTCTGGAGAAGCTTTGTGTTTGTGTGTGTGTGCCGTTGTGTGTACACGATACCTATATGAGAGAAAGTGTAGGTGGACAATGGTCGTCCAACCGGTGAGATGAGCACACAGCTGCTGCCGGAGGCCGATGAAACGGCAGACGTGAACACAGCCTCGTGCAACACAGAGACTCTACGGCCGTATTCGGAAAAACTGTTTTTACACACATTCACAGCCAACCAGGCGTTAAGCGTCTAGCCTGTTTCTCCGGCTGATTGTCTTCACGGCGACTGATGCTTCCGGGATCCTCTGCCACACCGTTACCCCCGGATACGTGTTCGTGTACCACCGTAACTACGGCGTGAATCCCCTGGAGACCGTTACCAAAGGCACACAGACCCTGGGGCCTACATCCCACATGCTCAAGCATCGTCGGTGCCACTATGAATCATGGGAAAGTGCTGTCCCCCGCTCGGCAATATTCGGCGTGCATTTACCACACCCGCACGTCGTCTTTGTTCAAACAGACCGTCTTTCTGCGAAGCGTCTTTTGATTGGCGAAGCTCTGCCCCCGGGATGAGAACACCGTGGTGAGGGTAACATGTAAATGTTTCCCCTGTGGGACGCCTGCTACGCTTCGACTAATGAGATCCTCCTGACTTAGATCCTCCCACGTGGGGTTTAGACCGAAGAGCTCGCCGTCGTTACCAGGTTGTCAGCATCTCGTCGAGGTCACCAGGGTTACGTGTGCACCGATACTGCGGCGGTGTTGGCGGGAGGAACACACTACGGTGTTACATCTGTGGTGAACGCCCAATCGCGTAACTGTGTTCGCCGGCGTCCAAAGGGGACTGTACTGTGAGGTGCATTGTGGGTCCCTGTGAGAACGAGTGCCCTAAATAAGAGGGGTAGCTGAGTCAACTGAACCACCACAAGTAGGCAGTTCAGTTGTGTGTGTGTGTGTCTACGCGACGTCTACAAAACCACAGCCCTGCTCTACTCTGTATTTTACCTCACCACCGAAACCGCCACTGCTCCCTAGCACCGTGGGGCTGGCCGAGGCCGCCCAGGCTTACAGACGAGGTTACACCGAGCCCGCGACTGTTTGTTTACGTAGCACGCTGAACTGGTCATTAAAGGGAAAAAAACAGCCCCTCAGTCAAAGCACAAAAACAGACGCTTGTCATGTTCCAGGGCTGTAATTGTAGCTCTCGTGTGATGTTTTTATTTCCCCCCCGACCTCGCTGGATAAACTCGCGAAGCCACTTAACGTCGAGCTCGGCACGCCAGACCCCGAAGGGACACAGCGTCGTGCACCCAGTTCCTCCCGATTTTCTTTTCGGCCCAGAAGTGTCGCGTCTGACGTCCGCCGCTTATCCTTGGCAATAGCGGTGTAGTTTTGTGCATTTGCCGGCTCAGACAGAGCAACGTCTCCAGTCCCGTCAATGACTCGTTACTCGATTACAGACCGCGGGCTCAAAGGGTTCCTGTATAATTCCGCTAGCGGTTGCTAACGTCTACAAAAAATGCTGTCGCCTTGCTCTCGATGCTACCGTACCACACAAGCTGTAATGGCAGTGTTTACCGAAAAGTGAGTTGGCTTCAAATTAGCCGCATGCTGATTGATATGTGTACAAAACAGTGTGGCTACGGGTCTGGAAAGATGGATAGAGACATTGTTTAGCCAAGTGTTTCTTTTCCCCGCCGCATGATTCAAGTGTACACTTCTCTTGCTTCCTTGAAACCATGACAACCCAGAGCACTAGGTACTACCGCCGGCTACATTGCTCACTTGTGACTTTCATCTGTTAGGTTGGAACCATGCTACCTTGGGGACACCTCTCTCTCTCTCACAATCTCTCTCTCTCTCTCTCTCTCTCTCTCTCTCTCTCTCTCTCTCTCTCTGATAGGAAAGAGCAGGATTGCTATAATAAAAGAGAGAGAAAGTGGGAGCATCTAGGCGGGGTTCCTATTTACCGAAAGACGTAAATAGTTAGAGTTGGGCCCGGTGCTGGTTGTTTGACCAACCAGTGTAAGTTGTGAGAGTTTTGGGGGTTAATCCCAGCTAATTATACCAAAGAGACATCGGGAGACGTTCCGGCCAATCATTTTGGGGTCTCCAGATGCCACAGGGACGTTTTGGAGGAGATAGGGAAATGCTGGCTGCTGTCAGATTCCAGCCAAGTTCACCTGCCTATAGATGTGTGTGTTATCGTTAGCAAAGCAATTAGCCCCAGCGGTAGTAGACTGATATTGGTAGTTACGGAACGATGTGTTAATTATAGACTGAGGATAGGATAGTTTTGCTGGCTACGATACAAGACAAAAATGACACTGGTGATTACAATACCTCATAGTTTGCTGCAGACCATCTTATCAGTGTGGGTGTGTGTGTGAGTACATCAGCTGGCACAAAACCCTTCTGAAGGAGCTTTATAGTGCCATAAGCACAAATCACATGGTCAAGTTGTAAGGAAACGAAAAACCGCTTGAACACTAAAACTGTGCAACTAGAGGTGACAAAACCCTGGGTGAGTTTAACCCCCCCCCTTCCCCCTCACGCTTTCCTATTGGCAAATCTGACTACTACTCTATTCTCCTGTCTGCTACTCAAAATAGCAACTGCCAGTGATGTAATCAATACAGTTCCAGGATTCAACTGTGAACATCGACAGGTTAAGGACAACAGTTGGTGAGTTTATTTCCTATTATTTATTCATTCAAGTGCATCATTGAGATCCCTCAATCTGTGGCTGTCCATGCAGGCCCCAAGTCCTATATCAAAGGCAAAATCGAAAAAGTGCTAAAGGTCAGAGCTAGTGCTCTCACGAAACCCGGGTCACCTGTAAAAACAAATCTGTTTGTGACGTCTGGCACTGCCTTCAAACCGGCTAGACGTCAATACATGACCAAGATCGACTCCTACAAAACGGCCTCTGCGGCAGGGCGTGCAAATGATCCGAGACTACAAAGGGGTACCCAGCTGAGAGTTGCCCGGCAACACGAATCCGCCAGACCGGACGAACGCCCTGCCCACTTTGAGTCATGTTGCGCTGAACCGGGCTGGAGGACACCCGCCGTTCACTTACAACGATATGATCTCGCCATCCACAGCCGACACGAGAAAGACTCTCAAACAGGTCGACGTCGGCACGTTCGCTGCAGCACAGTGTGCCCAGGTCTGCTTGCGTAGTCACTGACATCTTTAACCTCTCCCCAAACCAGACCATAATATCGACTGGCTTTAAGGAGACCGCAATCTACCGTCCAATGGCACTCACGTCTGTAGCCTTGGAAACCGTTTAAAAGACACAATGATCCAAAGCATTTGGAAGCCAGGGTCTTGGACTTCCTGACAGGGCGCCACCTTGTGGTGGCAACGGGCAATGGGCAATACATCCAGCGAGGGAACCATTGACACTGGGACTGTTGCTGTGTCCTCCTGCTTCTACTCCGTTTGCCGACAACCCAACTATTGGAGCTCAGAACGGATGAAGGTAAGATGGCCTATAGAAGAGATCTAGCAGTGGGGATCTAGGAGTGGGGAACTAGGAGTGGGGAACTAGGAGTGGGGAACTAGGAGTGGGGAACTAGGAGTGGGGAACTAGGAGTGGGGAACTAGGAGTGGGGAACTAGGAGTGGGGAACTAGGAGTGGGGATCTAGGAGTGGGGATCTAGGAGTGGGGATCTAGGAGTGGGGATCTAGGAGTGGGGAACTAGGAGTGGGGAACTAGGAGTGGGGATCTAGGAGTGGGGATCTAGGAGTGGGGATCTAGGAGTGGGGATCTAGGAGTGGGGATCTAGGAGTGGGGATCTTGGAGTGGGGATCTTGGAGTGGGGATCTTGGAGTGGGGATCTTGGAGTGGGGAACTAGGAGTGGGGAACTAGGAGTGGGGAACTAGGAGTGGGGAACTAGGAGTGGGGAACTAGGAGTGGGGAACTAGGAGTGGGGAACTAGGAGTGGGGATCTAGGAGTGGGGATCTAGGAGTGGGGATCTAGGAGTGGGGATCTAGGAGTGGGGATCTAGGAGTGGGGAACTAGGAGTGGGGAACTAGGAGTGGGGAACTAGGAGTGGGGAACTAGGAGTGGGGAACTAGGAGTGGGGAACTAGGAGTGGGGAACTAGGAGTGGGGAACTAGGAGTGGGGAACTAGGAGTGGGGAACTAGGAGTGGGGAACTAGGAGTGGGGAACTAGGAGTGGGGAACTAGGAGTGGGGAACTAGGAGTGGGGAACTAGGAGTGGGGAACTAGGAGTGGGGAACTAGGAGTGGGGATCTAGGAGTGGGGAACTAGGAGTGGGGAACTAGGAGTGGGGAACTAGGAGTGGGGAACTAGGAGTGGGGAACTAGGAGTGGGGAACTAGGAGTGGGGAACTAGGAGTGGGGAACTAGGACAACAGGATGGCTGTCAGCAAAAGGGGGGAATGTGGTCACCCCAATACGTATCGACAAGGCTGAGGTTGAGCGCTGGAAAACTGCGGGTTTCCTGACATCCACACTGCTAATTACCCATCATGCTCCTCACACACTCAGCAGTCCAGAAAGCGCATCAGTGCGTCTCCCCTGTTAGAGACTGAAAATGTACACCAGATGTCCTCAAGAAGGGTCTACAAGTGCACCACTAGGAGCGTCTTAACATGCCACATATCCATTTGGTTTGTCAACTACCCTGTCGTTCGTCACTCGGATGCTTTAAAGGCTGGTATGAACAGAAAGGTTAATCACTTTGACCTCGATAGCAGAGGAAGGTCCAGAATGTGGCCAATACTACAAGATGGCCGACTCGATCAATATGTTATGCCTAGAACCAACAGGACCCAGTAGAGCTTCACCTCGTATGCGTATGTTTAACACGCCTGTTCACCACATTCTAAGTACAGGTGTGTCCTGAAATTCACCCAAAGGCGCCTTTCTGGTCAACATTTGAACCGGCGCTGACCTCAGAGTGCCCGTAAAGAAAATCTAAAGTGAAATTGTGTGTCAGTTGCGCTGCCACTGTGCCGACATGGCAGCGTGGGCTGGGAGTGCCTCTGCCCATCACGCCACACTAGCAGAAACAATGACCTGTGAAAAGCCCAGTGGTAATTGCTGAAGGATAAATGTACTGTAGGTTCTGGCTCAGAACGAGGTGGACTGGGTCACTGTGGTGGGAGGATTGTGTGCGGCAGAGCCGCTGGGATTGAGCATGGTGATGTGTCGGCAGTGTGTGCCGGAATAAAAAGTAGAACTCGGCATTCTTCGATGAGTCTTACGGCGTCTCCGTGCCGTAGTTTTGTATCGGCCCAATTTCCACAGTAAGGTTCCGCTGTTGTTTTTTCTCTGGTTTTGCCAAGCAGCAGGTAAACAAGAGCACGACGGCACTGAGATGACTTGGGTACCAGCGTGTCCTGTCTGGTGCAAGGGACCGGCCCGAGAGGAGGCCAGCTATGTCGTTGTCTTGACGGCCCTCCCACAGTGACCACATCTGGACCTCATTCTCCAACCACCCGCCAGCCTCCTCCCGCTGGCCTCAGACGTCCTGACCATCCCACCCAGGGGTAGAGCACTGTGGCCTGGGTCTCTGGCTCAGGCATTGTGGTTGTCTGGTTCTGTACCGCAGGCCCGGCCTTTCTGGTACATCCACAGGCTTCATTAGAGGCTACCTAAATCAGGGGCCAAACCACACTGGGACCACTTTGTTTGCCACTAAAGGCTTCAAACAAGAGGCGCTGTAAGTTTTAGTGTCCGTTTTAGAATTCCCCACAAGTGTGTTGACCCGCGTCTTTCTTTTAGTCCAACCGAAGCTCCAACCGGAGTAGAAAATAGAACAGTCGTCCTTAAGCGAATCAGACAGACGGACAACTCTATTCCACACCCGCACTTCAAGGTGAGAGCCTGGTGGTTTTGGTTTGTCTTATAGTTCAGGGGTCATTCAGGGGTCATTCAGGGGTCATTCGTGTTGGATCGCTCTGACTACACTCCTGCCAATATTGAAATAGAATGGAGTTAGACTTGTCAGCATCATCACCAGCTTCCATGTGCTTCCATGCAATTCCAACGTGCTTGTGTGTGTCTGTGCTTCCATGTGATTCTGTGTGTGAGCATGCATGTGTGCTTGCGTTTGTGCGTGTGTGTGTGTGCGTGCATGCGTGTGTGTGCGTGTGTGCTTGCGTATGCGTGCGTGCGTGTGTGTGCGTGCGTGCGTGTGTGTGCGTGCATGCGTTTGTGTGTGTGTGTGCGTGCGTGCGTGTGTGCTTGCGTATGTGTGTGTGTGTGTGTGTGGTACCACCAACCCATCATCCCAGGCTGTCAGTCAGTGGAAGTGAGTAGGTGAGCCCTGTGGCTGGCCAGTGATGTCAGTGCTCACCCTCTGAAACTGTCCCTGGATCTGTGATTTATGAGCTCATCTAAGCCATATCTCCAGGCCGCTCTGATGCCTCCATCTCTCTCCATCTCTTCCCTTTCTCCCCCCCCTCCTCCAGCTGCCCTCTCTCCATCTCTTCCCTTTCTCCCCCCCCTCCTCCCGCTCCCTCACCACCCTCGGCCTCTATTGTTTTTCTCAATACTCATTTCCTTCACTGTGTAGCTCATTTCTTTAAATCCGCATATTCTCTCTTTTCTCTATCTCCTCTTTGGTCCATTACAATATCTGCTTTCTCGATCTGCCCCCCCTCCTCGTGTCTTCCTCCACCCCTCTCTCCATCCCTCCGTCTCTCTCCCTCTCTCTCGGCCGTCCGAGGCGCTGTAATGGGATGATGGAGGGGGTGTGTGTGGGCTCCAGTCAGGAGGCTGTGGTGCAATAGAGGGTCTCTCACCTCTCCAACCCCAGGCCATTCATCTCCATAAGCACAGATTGACTAGAAAGCAATAGCCGGCCCAGCTTTTTATGACTAGTTATACATGCAGACAGGCAGCAGGCAGACAGGCAGCAGGCAGACAGACAGGCAGCAGGCTGACAGACAGGCAGACAGGCAGCAGGCAGACAGGCAGGCTGACAGACAGGCAGGCAGACAGGTAGCAGACAGGCAGCAGGCAGGTTGGCTGACAGACAGGTGCACACACACACACATTTTGATATCCTTGTGGGAACCCCATAAATTACTCTCTTGAACATATAACTTTAATCCTGGCACCCAGAAACCTGAGCCTTAATTCTAACCCCAAGTCCGACTTTAATTCTAGTTGATCGAATTGTCCTGGTTTAACCACGCCTCTGGGACATTTCTATGGTAACATGTTTCATATAATATGTCAACGGTAAATACAAAAAAAAATACAAAATCTGATTCGTAACTTATTAACCGTATGTGTTTAGATGATACATTTACTTTTTAATGAGAGAGAGCGAAGCCACCCAGAAACATTCATGGTGTTTTCCCGAGCAGTGCTGAGGGATACTCGTACGCACGCGACAACAAAGAGACGGACACGCGCACACGCAAAACATCACAACCCACTTAGAAAAAACAGGAATCCTTCAACACGTTTTATCAATGAGGCCCGCTGTATGCATCTAAGATTCTGATTCATCACACGCACACACACACACACACGCACGCACGCACGCACGCACACACACACACACACACACACGCATATACATCCAAATATCCCCCAGGTTGTCTCTCCCAACCCTGACGACAGCCTCCAGCAGATCCACTGACCCAGATTCCTCATCGCACATCGTCTCTAAGTGAACCCCCCAAAAGCGATTTGCAATGCCCCCCCACCGCCCCCCCCCTCCCCTCCCCGAAATGTAATAAGAACCCAGATGAATGTCTGAAAGGACCGAAGGAGCGGCGCTACGCCAGGAGGTGCAGGGCGCTACAGGGTACTACATCACCAGATTATTGGTTTTATGAGCGAAGCCCATGTGAAAATAATTGCTAATGTTCCAAGAGTAACCAGTGGAAACGAAGGTAATGGAGCAATTTATAAATTCTGATTGCGCTACATGGAAAACATCCAACCCATCTCCTCTTGGTTATTTCACGGCAGGCCTATAAAACCAGGCCAAGCAGCGCGGATGGTATTAAAATCAATAACGTAGCGCGAGCGTGCGCTAGCCCTGTCGTGGCGTCATTCCTCTGTTATCGTTAGCCAATGGGGTCAGGGGGGCGGGCCTACTGTTATGAATCAACTTGGAGGCGACCGGAGACACTTTGTCAGAGTGAAAATCTGAAAATTACACAGGAGGACGAGAGTGTGTTTGGTGTGTGCATTTCCGTACCAACTCCCTGCATCCCTACACACACACACACACACACACACACACACACACACACACAGACACACACATTGACATTTGCACTATTTCAACATGTCGGCTGTGTAAACCCAGTGTGATTTAAGGGGTGTGTTTCTAGCTCTTCTGCCGTACCTGTAATTAAGATGGTGGTACCTGCTGCCTCGTGGTTCTCCACCAGGCCATATAGAGACCTCCTGCCCAGGCTTAATGACAAACCGCTCCTCTCCTCTCTTTCAAGCCAAGCCGCAAGTCTGGAGGAAACCAACCTGACATTCCAAACAGCACCAGACAGACAGAGAGAGAGAGAGAGACAACTACACACAGCCCTACCAGTAGTTTTCCACTATCCGCCTTGTGTGGTTGCGCGTGTGTGTGTCTGTGCGTGTGTGAGTCTGTATCTGTTCGTGTGTGGTTGCATGTGTGTGTGTGTCTGTGTGTGTGTGGTTGTGTGTGTGTGGTTGTGTGTCTGTGTGAGAGCCTGAGTTGTGATGTTTATCCAAACTGCTGGCACATTACAGTCCAGATCTTTTTCAGCTCTATAGTCTGACCTATCCACCAGACAGGGAGCCACAGACACACTGCATTTAGTGGTGGGAGTGGATGGGCCTTGTTTTACATTGGGACACACACACACACACACAAACACACAGACACACACTGACACACACACACACACATACACACACACAGACACACACTGACACACACACACACACACACACTGACACACACACACACACAGACACACTGACACACACACACACACACAGACACACAGACACACACACACACACACACACACACACAGACACCTAACTACCCCCTCTTCTGAACATAATGGCACCCCACACCACTGCATCCACACCTCCTACACCATCACAGCTGTCACATCTATGGACACTCAACCCCTTTCTCCCTGCATTTAAACATGCCCGTAACCCACCGCTTGAGCTCCGCTTCCGTGATATTGAAAGTGTGCGTTTTATAGAGTCGGGGAGGCAGTCAAAACACGGTCCGGATGTGACATGGCTCTTATGTGGTTAATAAAAAGCCCAGTTTGACGTTTGAACGCTCCACCTAATTCGGTCCATATTTAGAGGGAACCCTCAGAACAGCGTGTGTGGTCGTTCTGTCTCGGGCCTCCTGATCTCCCATGATCTGCCCACGTGGTTAGGGCAACTGTGCTGGGTGGTGGGGTGTGGGGGGGGAATGTCCACAAGGTGATGTTGTCTCTACAGATTCTGATATCCGATCTGTGTTTGATCCGAAAACTGAGTCTTACGGGAGTTCTTTCATCTTTTTCTTGCAATGAAATCGGTCGGTGAGGACGACATGGAAATGGAACTAAACAGCATGAATCTGCCAGGTAACTTTATTAGGAAATTAAATTCAAAGTGATTTGACATATTAAGACCAAATAGCCCCGATATTTGCTTACGATAAAAGGCACTCCGTCCTGATCCACAAACAACACGACAAATGGTTGTAACTAACTTAGTGCTGTTGACAAATAACCCAGTTTTGCCGATCTCTCATGTGTTCGGCAGGTGTGTGACACAGAATCATGTGATCATTACATTCAGACGGTGATGCTGCTTGTGAAATAATAGAAACCATTACTTCTAAACTTTGCAGTTGCAGAGCATGCCTTAAACACACACACACACACACACACACACACACACTCACACTCACACTCACACATACACCACACACACACACACTCACACACACACTCACACATACACCACACACACACACACAGACCCACACACACACACACACACTCACACATACACCACACACACACTCACACACACACACACACACTCACACATACACTACACACACACACACACACACTCCACACACACTCACACATACACACACTCACACATACACACCACACAAACACACACTCACACATACACACTCACACATACACACCACACAAACACACACTCACACATACACCACACACACACACACACACACCCACACAAGGTCACACGCCATAAGTTCAGACGACACAAACAACTCTCCCCATTGTCTCACAGAAGAGACTTTCCATTCCACTTTTATTCTGCTCCACTCTGGTGCACAGAGCGACACTTATGCAAATGTGTAGGGGTAGCCTACTTTCCACACCTCTTTCTCACTTTCTCTCTCTCTCTCTCTCTCTCTCTCTCTCTCTCTCTCTCTCTCTCTCTCTCTATCTCTCTCTCTTAACCTCTTTCTTTCTCTCCCCCTCTCTGTCTCTCTTTCTTCCCCTCTCTCTCTGTATCTATCCCATTCTTTGTCTGCCTCTGCCTTGGTCCAGAACCCAACAACCTCAATCACTTTAGCTACATCTTGTCATAGCTGATTGACCGCTGTCACAAAAACCGGGTTGTTAGCGGCAACGAGAAAACGTACCCTGACAGATATGAGACCTGTGTGTTTGGTTTGAGTGTGGGTGTGTGTGTGTTGCGATCGCGAGTCACAATATGATTATAAATATTAACAATAACAGTACTGTGCGATGTGTGCGATGTGTGTGTGTGTCTGCCTGTATGTATGTGTCTTGGCATCTTACGTGTGTGTCTTACATCTGTTCTGCTGTACAGGTGCTTGTGGCGTAACATTCGTCATCCACCTACGCAGCCAGACAGACAGACAGACAAACGGCTGCACTTACAGAATCCAGATAAGGCCCTGCTCTCATGTCCTCTGGTCCCTCGCCTTCCTGCTATCACACACACCGTGACACATCGCACAGACACACACACACACACACACACACAGATTTAAGATGGACAGATAAGAAGTCTACACAGGACATGGACCGGCTTATCGACATACGAAAGGTCTGGGCTTTAAGGAGGGGAACATGGTACGGTTACTACGTCCGTATATTGTCAAAGCGTGTTTGAAAATAGATATGTTTTGTTGTGTACTATAAAGTTCATTCATACACCGGTACAGGTGAACAAATGCACAGTCCCATTCACGCCTGGCACGCACGCCTGGTTAACACCAACCACGCGCGTCCACTAAGGAAGGCCGACGCACAGAAACGACTTCGCCCGTTGGCACGTTCGCACACAGGGCGAGAAGGGAAAAAAGCCAGTTGCCATGACAACGTAGCACACTCAATAATCCATGTAAAAGTTTGGTGTGGAATCGACCGTTGCACGGCTACAGGGGGCGGGGGGGGGGACGAACGAGCAGGCGGTGGCATGGTTTGAGGGTGCAATAGTAGAAAAGACAACCCCTCCCCTTGTTTGTAGCGCACGAACACACAGCACGAACACACAGCACGAACACGAACACACACACAAAACACAACACAACAGAACACGGTCTACCACAAACACAGCCCATCACAAAGCAGCCTTGCAGCACTGTAGCGAACACATCCTGTGTCGACGCGAGGCAGAGACTGAGTAAAGGCCCAGAAGCCACAATTGTATGCAGCGATACCACACGGTTTCCGTGCATGTCAGACACGTCCGGAATGAGGCAAACGCGCTAACGCGTTCGCGTCCAAATCGTTCTGTTCCTCATTTACATTCCCTCAAAAAGCAATTATAACCTGTCAGTGGGACAGACGCGCGGGCTAAATGTTATCCCGGCCCGTTTGAAGCTCGCAGAAAACAGGCATCTTCTGAGGGTTTTAGAGAGCTGGAAGCCAAGCTGGCTTTGAGAAGCTGCTACTTGTGGTTTTTTGGTTTGTGGGCTTTCGCTCGAGATACAACGTTTCAATTTCCCAGTCAGCATATAGCCAGGCGGTTCAAGCCGCAACTGGGTCTGTGAGATAACAGAGACATGTTAAGAGGAAAAAAAGAGAGAAAAAAGGCCTTAAAAATAGTGTGTGGCTGCAGTGTAAGTACGTGGTGTGTGTGTGTGTGTCTGAGCTTGTTTGTGTACCCTACTTCCTCACTGTAGTCAATTTAGCTCTCACTCTCTCTGTGTGTGTCTGTGTGTGTCTGTGTGTGTCTGTGTGTGTGTCTGTGTGTGTGTTTGTGTGTGTGTCTGTGTGTGTGCGTGTGTACGTGCAGATGTGTATGTGGGAGTGGAGAACAGACAACGTCCATGCCCCCTGAGTCGCTATCAAAGAGGAACCATTTTAGTCAACCTCATTAGTTCTGCCGCTCTCACGACTCCATCACCACGTCTGCTTCAACCCTCATCACATTTTCCAGGCTTAGCCGACTCAAAGAGCTTGGGCGACGACGCGCTACCACGCGACACGTCGTGACTGTTTGCCTGTCGTGTTGATCGCCGACCCGGTGCCATTTGAATATTGAGCTCCATGTCGTTTGAACGCGGGATGGGTTCTGCCGTCCCACATCCTCCAGTACTTTCCAGGAGGATCAATGGTGATGTCACAACAGTGTGCTTTATGCAAATGTCCAGGTGGGGGTGTCACAAGACACACCCCTCGTCATAGCTCTCTATCGGTTTTCATCACTCGTGGTCCAAACCACTGCTTTGGGGAAGTATGAAAGTCTGAGGTCGCCATTATCACGGAAGCCTTCTAGGACAACTGCAGGGCACGGAGGCTGGCTATGTTTGGCAAAATAAATTAACTTAACCCAAACCCGGTACATGCATCCTAGCCGGGAATAAAAGCCCCCGGTGAAGTACCCAGATTAACATGTAAAGGTGGTCACCACGACGCCATTCCCCTGTCAACTGAAGCAAGGAGTCCAAAGGAGGATTCTGGAAGAAGGCAGACCCAAATGGGATCTCTCTCTCTCTCTTCCACATTTTCTTCCCCCTCGTCCTCCTCCCTCCATCCCTCCTTCCCCTGGGACCTGTGCTACCTGCAGGTGCCCACATCTGGAGGCTTCCAGGCGACTGGCTGGGCGAGAGATAATCCAGGTAATCCCCCGTCATCCCAGCGGCTATTATAGTACTCTATAACCTCCTAATCCCTCTAATTCCCTGAGACTCTCTGCAGTCAGCCTGCTGTCACACACACACACACACACACACACACACACATCAGCATCCTTATCGCCAAGGCAATGGGATGCGGGGAGTGTGGTCTGTCTGTGTGTGTGTGTGTGTGTGTGTCTGAGCTACTTCCTTTAATCAAGAAGGAACGCCTGTGGCCTGCAGCCAGCTTGACCCAACCCCCGCTTTCAGGAACTTCCATCGACTGATCTGATAAACAAAGAAAACAGAAAAACATCCAGCGAATGAAGAAGAGACGTCTCTTCATCCCTGCTCCTGACGCTGCCGGTCGCGGACCAATAAGACGACGTTGGCCGGCCGTTTACTTTGGCAGCTGTCCTGCAGGAGGGAGTGGTGGAAAATGAGGGGTTTGACAAAGAGGCCAAATTAAAGGAAGAGCTGAGTAGCGGCAGCAGCGGCTAGTAGAGCGTAATCAATAAACACTCAGTTTTACAGTGATAAAAAAGCCATTAGGACCGCAGACCTCTATCTCTACTAGCCGACAGTTTATCACATAATCAATAAACGCATCAAAGGAGCAGAAGGGGAGATAATGCATCATATTATGCCGGGGTGGGGAATTTATATACTAATTACACTCCTCAACTGTGAGGCTTAGGATGATTCAGTCGCCCCGCAAGCCACTCACTATGGAGGAAGAGCTAAATTGACAGGGCCGCCGCTCGCCACAAACACCGCAGTGGCCCCGCCCTCTCCACTCTAAAATGGAGACTAGCGCTCACCGGGGCGACCAGGTTAGAAGCGTCATTCTGCCGGCTCATCTCTCAGCAGGGTGGAGTGGTGGGGCGGGGGGCGAGGTGGATGATGGGTGGGCGGGGGTCAGGGGGAGAGGTGGAGTGGGGGGCGGGGGAGTGGTTGACAAGGGGGCGGGGGAGAGGTGGATGATGGGTGGGCAGGGGGAGAGGTGGAGTGGGGGCGGGGGAGAGGTGGACAAGGGGGCGGGGGAGAGGTGGACGATGGGTGGGTGGGGGAGAGGTGGATGATGGGGGCGGGGGAGAGGTCGATGATGGGGGCGGGGGAGAGGTGGATGATGGGGGTGGGGGAGAGGTGGATGATGGGGGTGGGGGGAGAGGTGGATGATGGGTGGGTGGGCGGGGGAGAGGTGGATGATGGGTGGGTGGGCGGGGGAGAGGTGGATGACGGGTGGGCGGGGGAGAGGTGGAAGACGGGGGCGGGGGGAGAGGTGGATGATGGGGGCGGGGGAGAGGTGGATGAGGGGGAGGGGGAGGTGGAGTGGGGGGCGGGGGAGAGGTGGATGATGGGTGGGCGGTGGGAGAGGTTATGAGGGGGGGCGGGGGGAGAGGTGGAGTGGGGGCGGGGGAAGAGGTGGATGATGGGGCGGGGAATAAGGCAGGGGCGAGAGGTGGATGAGGTGTATGAGGGGGGCGGGGAGTTATTTATCAGAACAGGCTATTATCAAACAGGAAGCTGTTTATCATGCTGCCTGCTCACTGGAGGAGCCAGCAGGTCTGTAATGGAGCATAGTCCTCTGCCCAGCGCATCTGTCTGTCCTCCTCCCTCTCTCTCTCTCTCTCTCTCTCTCTCTCTCTGTTTCCCTCCATTTTTACCTCCCTCGGGGGCACCTCACGTGCAGTATTGATCCCTCCATCTCTGTTCATCTCTCCCTCGCCCCGTCTCTCTGGTTACTTGTCCTTGTCCCCCTGCCCCCGTTCGACTCTCCTGTCTTGGAAAAGGTTTTATGCCACCTGAGGCGCGGTGCCGTAATGAAGGGAACTAGAGGGCGGAAAGGAGGACACAAGGGTCCACCCCCCTAGCCTGCCCCTTTTGTCTGACAGCGGTGAAATATGGCCGCTGTTGGAAGCACACCTCTGGGGACACTCTCTCCCATGACTTTGGATGCGGTAGCAGAAATGGCAGCGGTGGCATCGGCGCGTCGCTAGCGTAGCGTAGCGGGAGCCTCCTACGGGACAGACAGCTCATCAAGCTACCCCGTTCTGGGGAGGCAGCCAAGTGGAGTGTGACAAATCTCCATTTACCACCGGCGCCCCGGCGCACGGGGGCAAGGGTAAAATTAGAAACTCCGCCGCTCGACTCCAAACTGCTAATTCCATTTCGCGCAAATTAATAAGTGTTTTCATCCGTCCCGCCCCCGCCACATCGCTCCGTAGCACCCCCGCTCGCCGGCGCTCTCTCCTTGACGAAATGCATTATCTCTGAGAAAAAAATAAAAATAAGCTCACACTCTCGTAATGAGACATTGTTAGGCAAATCCCAAGCCAGTTCCGGCATTGTTTACGGAGTAAATGCTTGATTATCAGCTCCGAAAACCCTCCGCGCGGTTAGCGGTTATCCACGGGGCAAAATACAACTTGTTTTTGTTGTTGTTGTCGTTTTTTATCCCTCCCATCATGCCCATTCTCCTTTCGCTGTTTGTTGTCATCGTCATTATCCGCTCCTATTTGATGAGAAAACCACTCCTGATAATTAGGCGATTTGTTTCGTAAGTGACCCGTTGAGAATTGTGGCCCCGGTGTTGCTGGCAAACGAAAGAGCGAAACACTGTTTGAACATAAGTGTACGCTGTAGCATGTGCCTTCCAATGGAGGAATGCACCTCACTCAAATGGTTTCATTACTAGACCAAATGGCTATTTGTTTTCGCAAAGCAAGTCAATGGAGAGCATTGCTATTTACACTGCGCTACAGCGCTAAATGCTAGGGCCAGAACAATATCGGTGTCACCACGTGACAGTTACCGACCAATGTTGGCAATTCCCATTGAGTGTTTCCATCATCTCTACAATGGCGCAGGAATTGTAGCAGCCATCATTGATGCCAAAGACAAACACAGGATGTAGCACTTCCATGCTATTAGCGGTGATGAGGCTTTGATGCTTGCCAGCTCTAGGAGGCTATCGATAGCAGGAGCCAAGCAGAAAGAGATAGGCTAGTCCCCTCAGATATGAGCGATTAGCAGCCCTTCATGGAGCGAAAACATCACAAATCAATAGGACACTGGGGGGAATCAATATGTTGCACTGTTAGCCCTCCGCGGGTAGCTGTCATCTGACTGGCTCATATAAGCAGCTTTTTATAGCTAACGTAGCTAGCGATGTTAGTCCACCATTAACTGCAGCCATAAAACATGCATTACTGGTCTGTCACGGGTGTGATGTGTTAATGCTAGCTGCTAATGAATATGAATGTTGTGGCCGTGAATGTAGCCCTGTTTCATTACATTCCTTTATACCTCAATGGGCCCGCAAAGGTTACTCACAATGAAATGTAAATCAATAGCTGGCTAGGGAAAAGCAGACAACGTTGGTGCTAAACTGAAACTGACTGCTAACCGTAAAAGCCGAGAATTGGCTGAACTCCACACAAACAAAGCATTACCTGAATTATTAGTATGGGCTTTTGCACGATCTGTATGTGTGTTTGTGTATTTATACACGTATGAGGATCAAATGTTCTCTGACGTTTAGCGACCCATGGTCATAGTATTATTCTAGGTTATGTTAAGGTTAGGTTAAGGGTTCAGATTAGGATTAATGGGATACAATACCAGGTTTTCTGGTTAACAAATGTGTATGAAATCGAAACCTATGTAGAACTGTGGTTACATTTAGCTTTAGGCATTACAGGTAAGATTTAGGGTTTCACGTTAGGGCAGGAAATTATAATTTATAAATTAAGCACGTTTTGAATTCGAGTCATGTGTAAGATTCCAACGCTTTTCATTGTCCATACGTTATCCTTAAACCAAGACAACGAAGAGAGACCACCTAAAGACGGCGAGCGCATTAGAAGAAGAGGTGAGCGAGACAGTTTAACCGAGAACGGAAAACAACCAAATGAAAGTCCCCTGTTGTTGAAGCACCGTTCCCACAGACAAAGCTGCAGTTGTGGGTCCAGCGGACCAAACTTTCCTGCATGCACCCCTATGTACACATACAGCTAGAACGCAACATCCTGTGTACCGAGCTATTCTGAGAATGGAAGGTACCTATGCTCAGGTCACCCACTTTCAGTTTGAGGTCAGTGCAGAGAGTCGGTTGGCTGATTGAGAACAATACCATCTGCTCAATGTGATCGGTAAGCATTTATTTAACAAAATGCATTGTGGCTTGTACCATTATAGCAGTGGGGAGCTAAATTCAGAGGGGGAAGGCCCTGCTATAACATAACACCATGTCCCGGGGGCTGAATATATAAATCAAACGGCCTTATGGCACAGAAATACCACACAGTATGCTACAATACTGGACCAGAATCTAAGTGGCAGTAAACCCAGTGCAGACGTTTTCACCCGTTTGATAAGGATCCCCGTTAGCTGCTATCAAAGCTGGCACTTTTTTCATGAGGTCCCAAACAAAAAATTAAAACACAATAATATGCATCATATTATAAACTGGATGATTCGAGACACAAAACTTTTCCTGGTCACCTTTTCCTTAAATATACATAGCATGCTATATACGTATGTATAATAGCGAAACCGTTTAATGAAAAGTAATTCAGAATAAAATAATAACAACATAATGGGCATAATAGGGCATATTAGTTTCTTGACAGTACGCATTGGGCAATACATATTTATTCATTTATTGTTTTTATTGCTATCTTGAGTTACTTTTATTGCTAGTCGGAGTTCAACAATCAAGACTCTATTTAGTATTTGTCATTTCACAGCCTTATGGCTGGACTTACCTTAAAAAGAGGTAATGGGATGACAACTCAAATGATATGTGGGCTTACTACTCCGCGCCAGCTAAGCTAGATAGCATCCGCTCAGTTAGCTAACCTAGTTTAGCCAGTCAGTCAGTTAGGACATGTCTTTTGTAGAGCACATGGCTGAGGGTTTTTCCATCACCATGATGAGAGGCTTTTTCTGAAGTTTGATTTCTCAACTACAACTAAGATAGCCAATATCCACATGTCATGTTTACTACTTTCTGCGGGTAACGCTAATTGTATGTCTCAGCAGAGTGAGCGAGCCGATGCAAATCACAGAAGTATTTTTTAATCCCAATTAAACCGTTGTCGTGTGAATTGGCTTTTGTGGACCGTGAACAGACTCCAGGTGGCATGCTTTGTGCAGTATTGATGGGTGTCTGTGCCTTGTGTTAAATGTTTAAACAGACCGCTTGTTAGTTTTCAACACGTCAACACCGCTCACAAAGACAAATTGTGATGCAGTCAACTTCGCCTCTTCTCTAACCAAGGAGGAATTGATGTGCCAGTTGTTGACATTTTCCCTCCGTATGTATTGTAGGGCTGTACATACCACTCTGATATTTGCCTATTGTAGTTATCCTGTGTCCTTCTTGGCTGCAATTAACCACATGACTGAGGCATGAGCAATTTGAAATGTTGCGTTCCTGCAAATGCTGTGCGTTCCTGCAAATGCTGTGCGTTTCTGCAAATGCTGTGCGTTTCTGCAAATGTTGTGTGTTCTCAGTTAATGTTGTAGTGATGTAAATAGTTTATTGTTTTTTGAAAACCTGTGGGCCAGTCGACAGGTGGAAGAGATTTCAGTCTACAGGTGGAATAGATACAAGTCTACAGGTGGAATAGATGCCCGTCTACAGGTGCTTCTACACAGGATTATAGTGTACAATACCCGTTCCTACCAGAGCCTAGCTAGTTATTAAAGATGGAAATTATATATTCATAACGCAGGATATTGCATCTTGTTTATTTATAGCTACTTCCATTTTTTCAGGGTATTTTGTCTGAAGACTTTCATGGAATCCACCTTGCACTGCCCTGGGAAAAATGTGAAAAAAATACTTGCGATGGCTAAATTGAAAGCAGTTTTTCCATTATTCCCAGGTTCGAACAAAACCAGCCTATTTCCTTGTTTATGTGTGCCCTGACTTCACAATGAGGGATGTCTCCGTCTCTCTGTTTTGCTAGCCTCATTGTTTGGCTCAGCTCTGTCGTCCAGGGAGATGCTAGTGAGAGCTAGGCCACATCATGGAACAGAATGCAGCAGCTCCCAAGCTCACATGGTTAGTGTCCATTTTAACAACAATGTGACAAACTGTGTGTCCCCAAGTGTGAGTGTGTGTGTGTGTGTGTGTGTAGTGTAGAAAAATATAAATGCCTCGGCTGAAAGGATAAGAAACCTCTGATACTCTGATTATAGGTCATTCAGTACACTTATAGACGTCATTATCGATACAGTGATTTGTCCAGCCACACCTGCTGCCAGTGAAGCCTGATTCTCGACTGTCGGTGTGTATCACATCACACAAATTTTGGCCAGTTCTGTAGCATCTGGTATCACTTATGGAAGCTGGGCTCTGCCCTTCTCCACCCACCTCTGCCCACCTCTGTTGTGCTCTGACCACATCCCCCCCCTTTCCTACTGAGACAAAAAAAACGGGTGCCATTCTTCTCCACCAGTCATTCTATCGTCCCAAAATGTCAAAGCAACTGAGCTGCGGCAAAGAAGCTTTGCAAAAGTCAACGGCCGGAAACCTTCCAAGAGAGACTTTAAAAGAAACCTCTCTGGCCTGAGATGTTCTAGCCCATTTCTCCGCTTCCAAAGTCGCTGTTACAGAACATTTGCTGCTGCTTAGCATTTGACATTCAGATTAAGACGAGGCTAAGCCTGTACGCCGCAGCCGTCCCACAGCCGAACGAATCGGCGAAAGGGGAGAAAAAAATAAAAGAAATTGGCCTTCACCCAGAATGCGTTTGTCTTCATTAGATAAAAGTCAGGTGTCTTTTTCGACTCCGCCCTGCAATGAGAATGTGCCCACCTGACTGGGAAAAGGTCCGCGGGTTTAATGCCGGTCGGACACCCGAGTGCCTCTAAATCCTGCACGTCCTCTAAACAGAGATTTTGGATGAACCAGCGGGAGCAGGGAAGCCATTACCTTCCACAACACACTCAGCACACGGCGTCGGCTCAAGGTCAGGTGGGCGCTGGCGGCAGGCCCGTCGGTGCATCGGCATAAGAGCCCGGGCTCGTGGCACCTGTCACTTAGACTCTGATAGGCATCTAATGTAACCTCAGCCGGCTCTTAAGCGAGGATGTTTACAAGGTCACTCCTGCTTGCTCGACGCCCACGCCACTCTCTCCCATCTCCCCTCGGGTCCCTGGAGGGCGGCGCGGAATCAGAGTAATGCACGTACGGCAGAACCCTGGGTCCTGCACAACGCGGCGCTGACATAATTGTCCTCCCCGGCGGCTTAATGGAGACGCCGCGCACGCGAACGAGCTTGACGTACGACGAGTGAGTGCACGAGTTCCCTAAGTGACTCTGCTGTGTTTCCCGCACAACAACTTACCGGGGCTTCGGGATTTGTCGTTCGTTCAGCCAGTTCACGGTTGATCGCACATCGCCCAGCTGAGTAACCGCCGCCGTCGCCGCCAACGAAATGTCTGAGCTTTATGAGGCAAAGCCGCCGGCACAGTGTAACGTCTGGCCCCAGATGTGACTCAGCCCAGTGAGTGAGTCGAGAAATGAGAATGACGGAGGATCGACGACGGGAAGTTGTGGAGTTTTTAAAGTGCAGTAATCAGTTACAGGGTAAGAGTGGCTCGGCAAAAACTCCACTGGCAGGGATAACGGCATAGGGGACGACGAGGGGGCTACACCGACACAAATTTAGGCAAACCGAGGTATTCCGAATGGAATGTGACAACATGAGGGCTCTCCGGGAAGGGCTAAAGCAACATTATGTCATATAATGTATGGGTCGCCCGGTGGCAGAGTGGCAGTGAAAATGTTGGTTCAACTCTGGGTGATTATGGGGGCAGCTCCCTGACAGGCAGCCAAGTGGGCTTAGCACACACTGCCTCACACACACGCAAGCACACGCTTTTCCCTGTCACACGCTTTGGTGCACGAGGCGTTTGGGGACAGAGAGGTTGGTGGGGGTCAGGTTTCCCAGTTGTTGGTGAGACCTTAAAGTCGTGTCTCTGACAATTGTTTCACACCGGTTTGTATCGACATGCCAAATGGCTGTAATGTTGCTTAAAGCATAACCACTGTCATGTTAGCGAGCCGTGTTGCAAGACAAATGAAACTATGGTTAGATTTAAACAAAGTTCTGGGTGTCCTAGATTGCAGCCTATTTCACTGGCATGCAGTCCCTCTAAAGGTGGTGCAAATTGGGTGGTGCAAATTGGCTCCACGCCGCTTGGCTTGTGGACAGTGATGCCAGACAGGGCGAGCACTCCCTGAAATTCTTTGAGCCAGTTGCCAAACTCAGTTGCAGTGGTTCGCCGGAGACGCGTGCGTCCCAGTGTGCCTCCTGATTATCCCGAATCCAGAAGATCTGCTATCGTGCGCCATCAGGAAATTGATGCAACCAAGACAAGGCCATGATCAGGAATTGTGCCAGTTCTGTTTACATTGCATGAATGTGACACAAAAACAAATCAATGCTCTCTATAGGTACCTCAGGTACTAGCATTTATTTGAAACTCCACCTGACTTGGGGCTTCTTGAGCAGAGTCAGGCCTGGCAGAAAGCTAATGATACATTACACCGTTCCCTGCAGACTGTAAAGTGGAATGTCTGCAACATCCGGTTACATGACCTTTAGGGTGTATATCCAGTGTTTCTTCTGCCTACTGACAGCTCACACCAGGGGTTTGAGTTTTTCCTGAGCCCAGCTTCTGTGCGCACACTCCCCCCATCAGTTCCACAACACTGAGGCTTCCTATCTTACCAGCACATTTATCTTCTGCGGCGGTGTACAACGGCCGAGAGAGGCAGCTAGATATATGATCAGCCAGATATCTATAATTAGGTCAGAAAGCCAAAGCAAAATGAACCCTAAGCTTGGCTTAGCCGCTAAGCAATTAAGATTGAAATGTAGCAATCGTTCAGCCTTACCGATAGAAGTCAGAGAATAGGCCAAGTGCCAACCGCCATTGTTGTCGGCGCTTTCATACTGCTAGGTCAAAAAGCCGCTGTCAGACATTTTCTGTTTGTTTTTGCAGATTTAGCCGTTTAGTGCCACTTACTCCGCAGCCAGATGTTTTCGATTAGGTAGGAAATTGACACCTTATATCACATTATGCATACACACACACACACACGTACAGAGCACATTGGGCATAAACAACAAGTGGAGCCATTGAATTTTATGGGTCGCAAATAATGTTTAGGCAATTTAGCAAATTCCGACTAGGTGTCATGTTAACACGAGGTGTTTTTTCGAGGACCTGTTTTGTATCTGACACAAAGCGCTAGCTTGCTAATGTCGTCTCTGACAGCGTTTGCGTTTATATGATCTACTTTTATGGGCCATTGCGTCTATTGCTTCCAGGAGAGAAGTGTGCCAAGAAAATGTCTTATGCACGCAGCACATTTGAATGGACGCAGGCTGCGATTAAACAGGCGATTCTCACCGCAGCGCTAATAAGAAATAATTGAGAACTACAGTATCGTCCAAAACCCTGGCTCACAATAGAGGGTAAACAACAAATGTGCTTAGTGATGTAACACAGGGATACCTAATCGGCATACGGCTCCATTCTTTGTTAAATAGCAGGTGAACAATGTCTGAAGCTTTTTTTGGAATGTCTCTGGAAAAGGTATTTATCTGCCTATAATGGGCCTTCCCCTCCAGTAGAGCTTCCTTCCTGGTGTTTCCTTGACCAACTCAGACACAACCACGAGTGGCCTTAGCATCTCCTGAGCTGTGATATTCCAGGACGCGACGTTCTGACTGAAACGCTCATGGCCACAGGTCAAAATGGCCGCCAACGCACCCATCGCAAAGCGTTGACTTGAATGGGATGGGTCCGTTTTATGCACTGCTATTTCCATGGTCCGCACATTAAAATGAACCCAGACTGAATCACATGAGCCACTCTGCAAGGGAAAGATCAGATCAGTAGTAGGGAGTCAGCACAATTGCCTCTAAAGATCAATACAAAAGTAGTGTGATGTTATTAATGAACCATGCAACTTCATCATATACAACAGTCACAGGGCATCAATTGTTTCATCAAAGCCCCATGGGAGCAAAACATAAATATTAAAACATGTGCCTTCTTCAGTTGACACATTTTCATCTCTGACAGGATTACTTCAAAACAAGAAGCTAGGTAAATGTGCTTTATTTTGAGCCTTCACTTTACAAAGCCCTCTGATCTGTTTTCACCCCAAATCGCTATTCCTCTTCCAAAAACCCACAAATGTATCAAAGACATGAAGCTATTTCGTGATGCACAATAGCGTATCACGCACCGCCGCCGATTCGGGCCCCCGGAACCTTTTAACGGTGGTTAAGAATAGAACCGCGAGTTTACCGGGTTACATTTGGATAGGCCCTGTGTAGCCCCGCGCTCGGATGAAACACTTGACACACTTGTTTTTAGACAATGTGATTTTTAATGCACGCTTTTGCTTGAAGGAGGCAGCCAGACACATGGCAGAGTGAATAAGCTATTGGTTGAATACATACATGAATAATGCAGGAGTGAGAAAGCACACACAGACAAATACATATGTGCTCACACAGGCTGAATCTTCCTACACCAGCGGATGTGCATCGCTACTGGTGAGACCGGATTTAATAAGGAATGAATTTTTCATTTCAGATGGGGAGTACTTCTTATGTAAAATATGTGTTGTTTCCCAATCTGTGATTTCCTCCACAATTCAGAGTGAACATGTGAAGAAGTGCGAAGTTCCTCGTACACCTCCTCTCTGAATGGAATGAGCTGTAAAAACTTCCCTGCAGGCGATTTCCTTAATTGGTCTCTCTATTATAATTTCGTACATAGCCCCTTGAAGATTTGTTGACGTTAATATTTTATAATATAATATAATAATATATAATAATATAATATTTTATTAACAAAATTTCCGCACATTCCGACCAACTTTCGGAAATTAATTAGTCGAGACAACGCTCTGCAGATTCCTGGCTGGCAGCAGTGGGAGCTACAGAGAACAGGAGACGGTATTACGATGTAGCAGCCACGTTATCCTGCTAATGTGTGCGTATGTGTGCGTGTGTGTGCGTGCGTGACCACGTGTCTCTAGACGTCCTCCGCTGGGGGGTCTGGTGGGGCGGAGGTCCTCACATCTCTTCCCTGTGTCTGACTAAATGACCTTTAGTGGGTGGAGTCTGACAGACCTTTAATCCACTGCTTGTTCTGGGAGCTCTCCTTTAATCTGGGATTATAACAGAAGATCAATGTGGTGCCGGTCCACGTGGCCCTGCCCAATACAAAGGGGGATTAGCATCAAATATTCATAACCTGCCTCCTCCCACAACCCCCCCCCGTTATCACAGAGAGCAGTTAGCTTTTCCCGTCGGTTCAAACGCGGCTCAGCAATCAGCTTCTGCTCAGCAGTCTGGAGGGCGAGCGGGCACAATGTATCCCCTCCACTGGTCCGACCGCTCGTTTACCTCACAGTCGTAGCGCACTAATTAATTGTTTAATTTCAAATGTAAAACACATTCCTAAACATGACATTGGGATGATTTTGGGTCATCGTCAAATGAACACGCACAATCGTCTGCATTCGTGGACCTCCGAATCAGAACACCACCATCCCCCACCGCCCAACCCGCTTTGTAATAGCAACAGGTGCCATGCAGAACATCAGCACCAGTGCCCAAGAACCCAGAGGAGCAGCCCGTCTGAACAAATACCGTCCAGAATCACACACACACACGTGACCATGAAATGCATCGTCCTCCTAAGATATCTGTGAGGATGTTCAAATGGCATACCACCATACCACCATACCCACCGATCCAGAGAAAACATGGTATACAGTGCCCTCCACGCTGCCCTCTCCCGCCTGAACAACGAGCAGCACCGATGGGAGCGTTCAATACAGTGGTGTCCTGTAAGCTCTGGACCGCACACACACTTCCATATCGTCACGGAGTCTCCTGACAGCACGACGATGGTAGGCCTGGCATCTGATGATGGGCACAGAGATCGGGCAACTGGCTGTGTGCTGCCAGGAAGACGAGCTGTCCTTAACGGTCGGAACACATAGCATCCGATGGCGAAGTTCAGGAAACGGCAGAACGAATGAGTTTGTCCACCAACGGCTGTGCTAAAATGTCCCCACTGTGCTGTTTGGCAAAGCCGTTCAAGGCTGTCTTTGAGCACACCCACAAACACGCAAAAGGCAATCTATGTTCCCTAAACCTAACCATGCAACAATGTCTAAACTTCAAGTTGTTACAGCATTGGCATAAACATCGACGGAAACATGGCTCCCTTAAAACACACACACACAGTCAAAAAGGCTTTGCACACACAAACACACACTCTGGAAAGCACACAGCCCTACCATTGGCTCGGCTCACGCTGCTCGGTTCTCTGTGGTGCCGGTTGCCCTGGAGAGCTGCTGTGCGGGGTTCCATCTTGTTCAATGCTGCATGAGCCTCTACTAAGAGTTGAACTGCAGCCTTTTGTTTTAGCTAAGCAGCATTATAAATAGAGCATGGCCTTATAAATCATAAGGACAATTAAATGAACAGCAGTGCAGGGTCTTAAGAAGACAATGTGGTGCTAATCACCCAGCGCTCAGAGACCCCGCTACAATTTAATCACAGCCATTTACTTAACTGTAGTGTGAAACGCCTTACAAGAAAGGGATTAGGAATATATTTCTCTTAAATGTGTTACACAGAATTCACTTTAAAATCAAAGAGAGTAGGGTGGGTGTGTGTGTGTGTGTGTGTGTGTGTGTGTGTGTGTGTGTTCGCGCATGCACCGAGTGTGTGATCAAAGGACACTGGAGATATTTTGGAATAATAAGTCATGCAAAACATCGGATTGACAGGGATTTATTATTTTCCGCTTGGCAAAGAGCGGGTCGCCTTTTATTCCGTAAACCAAAGCTTATCTGTCTGTTAGAATGAGGATGATAAAACCGTCTCGTGGAATAGACACTGAGTGCAGTCGGGTTGCTTGGAGGCTTCGACCTCCTCATTTTTCCTCCTCCATTAAAAATGAAAGCAAGATACTTTGGTATACAGAGGCTGTGGCCCCACGATAGCATATCTGTGCATTAGCTTTGCAACGTACACTTTTGGCGACGGTAGCAATCCCGGGCGGCTGCATGGTGTAAGTTCCACAGTCCTCCTCCTGGAGTCAAGTAGCCTTTTTCCTGTTTGGCTAAAGAACCGGTCTCTATCTAGCACTTGATATGATCGTTTCTCACTCAGGAGCGGTGTAAATGCATCCCTTCCCACTCGAATGGCGTCAAACGCGCCATAAGTATTGTCATTCAGGGCTGTTGTTGTCACCGCGACGTTTCCAATATAACTTCGGGCCAAATAAGAGGTGATGGCGGATGAACTGTGAGTTTGGGAATTACATCTATTACCGTAAATACCTCAGTTGTTCTTGTCAACGACCTACTTGTGGTAATTCCACGGTGGAACTGATACGGCCTCAGCTCCGTTATGTGCTCAGCCCGGACGTGCGGGAAGAGATCTGACTCTGTTACTGTGCAGACGGCCTCAAAATAAATGTTAAGGCCGATTCATGGCACTGAACAGAGATCCGGGAAATGGTGTGCCTGACAAAACGTTAGCGTTGTTAGCGTTGTTAGCGTTGTTAGCGTTGTTAGCGTTGTTAGCGTTGTTAGCGTTGGTAGCGTTGGTAGCGTTGTTAGCGTTGGTAGCGTTGGTAGCGTTGGTAGCGTTGGTAGCGTTGTTACGTTTAAGAAATCCTTAATGATAAATGAGAATTAAGGATTTCCTTTTTTCAAGTATAGTTAAGGATACTATAAATATATGTTGCAGAGAATATATTAACAAATAAGGTAAGACTTTGCTCATTTTGGTGCTGCTCTGCCATGGTCAGTTTGAATGTATTTCTTTATAGGAAGACGCCTTTAAAGAACAGAAAGTCACAGCCAAATCCTACTTGGCCCGGAAAATGTTATTCATTTGACGCTGTTTTGTATAGTTGTGAAAATGCTGATTTTTCTTCACTTCGGTTCAACACTTCAACTCGGATCAAACAATGCATTTAACAACACCCATTCAATACAAAACCGCGACGACTAATATTTTGCAAAAGACTGAACATAGAATTAACTTGAAAGAGTGATTATGAACTAAATGTAAAAATGTCTGCGGATGTCACCTAAAAAGGGGAAACTGTTATTTTTGGGTTTCAAACCGAGGTAGAATTTTATTTTGCTGGTTAGAACAGTGAAACAGAGAAAAAAAACATTCTGGACAATACATGATTGAAAAACTATTTTGGTTCCAAACCCTGATTAAAGTTCAACTTTGTCATTTCTGTGTGCAGCCAACAGCGAGATCCCACCACTTTGTTGGGTCCATTGAGGAATAATTTATAGCAGGATATTATCCAAAGGCTGGTTATAGGGCAGACCATCGTATCTTTTACCGTGAGTGATGTCAGAGAACAATGTCTTTTAAAGCTTTCAGATCCAGGGCCATTCAGATAGCTAAAAGAAGAGAGCCGTTCTGTAAATTTATAAATAACATCAGCGCCGATTAACTGAAGTGAAGATGAACTGCGGAAGTGAACTGCACTCTAAAAAATGTACATTATTCAGCATCAATTTGCATTGTACAAACCGTCACTTTCTATAGACCTATACGTGCTCTCGCTCGTTTCCCGACAAAAAACCTGAATGACATTTTCCTTTATTTCCACTCCAATGTGATCAGTCCTTCCATTCTCTCCGTGAGCTGTTCAGATGTCTGATGGAATTTGCTCGCGAAGCAGATGCGGCTAGTCCGTCATTATTGCCATAATTAAGCCTCCAAAACACAAGCGCGCCACGCTAGCACCTTTGAATCAGCGAGTGCACGATTAATTAGCGTCTGCTGTAAGCTTATTAATCATCTAACAGGCAATTAGCAAGCTGTTTCCACGGCTGCTGTGTAAATATATTCCTGGGTTAATTTCTTCCTCCGATAATAGAGAAAACATTATTCAAATTAGCTCTGCTGCTATGTAAATGATCTGTGTTGGTAATCGCAGAGCGCTGTTCCAACTTCGACGGTAAATCTGATTTAAGGACAGCATGGACGGTGCTGGGTTTGTGTGTGGCTGTGATAGGCGTGGAGCTGGTAGCCATTGCACTGCCTTCGTGGCAATTTATGGGCTGTTACATTAGCTTCCGCCCACCCAGCCCGTCTGTTAAGAAGATAATGAAACTTGTTCTAGGCTAGCGGTGCCTTGGGGAAACAGACACATACAGAAGTGTGGAGATATGGGCCAAAGACAGAGTATGTGTGTGTGTGTGTGTGTGTGTGTGTCTGTGTGTGTGTGCATGTGTGTCTGTACAAAACACACAAGCACATAAGCAATAAGTCGCCTGAAAGAGTGAAGAGAAAAACACGTAGCTAGCTAGCGATGATGAATAGCGAAAAGGTCCTTTTGCCAAATTAGCCCTAGCTAGCGCCGTAGTCTTGCAGAACACATGACCCACTGCTACGCTATGCTAACAGGATATTGAGTCATGCTAAAGGGATTTTCCGGCTGCACTAATGCCGAATTCACCGCAGAACACGACTAATGACACGGCGGACGGAATCCATCTTGGCTCCCCTCATAAAGTGGTGCCAGCGCAGCGCCAGCTCCCCTCGGCGCTAATCTATGCAGTGCAGACGCGGAGAAGCCATTACGCACTGCATACACGATGAGGCTCTACACTAACACTCTATTCCCTCCTCACAAGGCAAGACGGGGGAGAGAGAGAGACGGGGGAGAGAGAGCAATATAATTGTAGCCAGGAGGCAGATTGTGATCTATCTACACTAAGCCTGGGTCTATCTCTCTCCCTCTCTCATCTCTCTTTCTCTCCCCGTTTCCCTCTCTTTTCCTCGTCTCCCTCTCTCTCACCCTTTTCTCTCCCTCTTCCCCATCTCCCTCCACTCTCTCTCTCCCCCGTCTCCCTTTCTCTCCCCCGTCTCCCACTCTCTCCCCCTTGTCCCACTCTCTCCACCTTATCTCCCACTCTCTCCTCCATCTCTCTCTCTCTCTCTCTCCCCCTTCTCTCTGTCTCTCTCTTCCCCATCTCTCTCTCTCTCCCCCATCTCTCTCCCCCATCTCGTCCCCTCGGACGTATTGAGAGGATTTTCACATGTATACCTTTAAACCGGCCATGACTTGGCCACGGCCACGTGGGGCTCCCTACTGCTCTACCTCCTCCACATGGTTCTCCTCTTCCCACCTCCCTCTCCTCAGCGTTCAGCGGGGCCTACCGTCCCTCTGCGTAAATGTGCCAAGGCAGTGTTAATCATCCGTGTTACGAGGAAGGGATGCTCAGGGTCACGCCAAAGCGCTGATTTGCCCGGGTGATTTGCCATAAAGAGCCGCGCTGCCGAGCACACGGGTGAGATGGTCATACCGAACACGCACACGCACACACACACACGCAAACAATTCAAATGATTCCTAGATACACATACTGTGTAAATAATTGCTGGTAACACACACACATACACACAAACATACACACACACCAGCTTGTATAAACACACCCTGTCTGCGCGGCACAGCCAATTGGATTAGCCCGGCAAGTCACATGCCAGATGGTGTCGCCATTAAACGCTCCCGAACGGCAGCCATTGCTTCCACCTTCCTGGATGCGGCGGGCCGTGATGCGTGGCCTAATCAACAGCAACACGGGCCCCTTGTACATTTAAATATGCGTGACTATAGCCCGGTTTACGTTCCCTACATGTACGGGGGCTCTTTGAAAGGGCGCTGATTTATTGAGGGCCCCGTTACGCCTGGGAGAGGACGCAGCGGGCCCCGGGTGATGTAAAAAGCAGCCGTGTCTGAAATCACCGGCGCTGTTCTCCCATCCCCTCTCTCTCGTTGTCTCTGGCCCCCGGGTGATTTTTAAGGACCGTATTTCAGGTGGACCCCGGAGATCGGGCCCCGAACGACACAAGTCAAATCACATTCGGAGTGTCGACGTGCCCAATAAAAACTGGGACCGGCGGGGGGGTCCAATCAGACGCATCTGGGTGATTCTCGCGAAATTAGACTTATGAGGTGTCATAAAACATTTTGATGATAAAAGTAAATGCTATCAAAATAAGAAGGATACCGTTATAAACATCTCTTCATGTACGATTTTGCACATGATTTCAAATGAAATCATGAATACGAATTTTGTTTTTTTTCAACATTTAAAGGGAAATTTCTCATTACCGCAACGTGTCCATGACTGGATTTTGGTCCTTTGAGATGGAATTATTCATATTTAAAAAATATAAAAAATAAAAAGCTTCAGTGCATGTTATAATATAAACATTTACAGTAAAGAAACATGTGGTATTTGGTGATCATTGGTAAATGTAGTGACAATAATAAGGAATAAAAATGTGTCCAAGACCAATTTTCTCATCCTCCGCAACAATTTTCAATCATTGTTTAAGTGCTCAAGGAACTATCATTTTTTAAGGAATTTGTTGTAAGGGACATAAATGACTGTGACACTCAAAATGGCTATCAAGTAACCAGTTATAATTTTTTTTCTCCAGATAAAAGTAAAAATTTGGCGTGTCATAGTACCTACACGACTTTTTAGTTCTCATTACTGAAACATGTGTTTGTGAAGTTATAAAAAATGTTGCAGTTAAATTTTTTTGATTACTATATACCCCATTATGGTCTAAATATAAAAAGATAGGGAATGTTTAGCTAACTCTCATTTAGCTTCCACAGTTAGCAAGAATGTTTAAGGTCGCTCATCCTCCGCAACACCATTATCATTCACCGCAACAATTGAAGGCCTGTTGCGGTGGAGATACTCAATGTTTCGGTAATGAGAAACAGACTTATGAAGGAGGCACGCACACTATAACTGTTGCTCATTTTAATATAACTTGATAGTTTCCTTAAACGCTTCTTGAACAGATTGCGTAAACAAAATAGCTATTACAACCCCCCCAGCAAGGGTCACTAATTATTTTTTTTTTTTTTAAATGCTTCCACAAAAAGCAGTATGAATGCAGTATAGGCCACCTATTATTAATGCAATATTATTTACTATTTCATAGTTTTACTGTGAAACAATGTATTTTCTTTTTTACAAAATGTTACATTCAAGATGGCAATTGTGTATTTTGTTACAGACAGTTGAAAAGAAAAGGGCATCAGCGAAAAACAGTCTGGCAAAGCATAGGAGAAAATACACAGTAATCCAGTGTTACTTGAGGATTACAGAAGAATGGAGAGAGAGAGGTCAGGGGTCAGGGTGATAATGGGGAAAGGAGAGAGGTCAGGGGTCAGGGTGATAATAGGGAAAGGAGAGAGAGGTCAGGGGTCAGGGTGATGATAGGGAAAGGAGAGAGAGGTCAGGGGACAGGGTGATAATAGGGAAAGAAAGGAGAGAGAGGTCAGGGGTCAGGGTGATAATAGGGAAAGAAAGGAGAGAGAGGTCAGGGGACAGAGTGATAATAGGGAAAGGAGAGAGGTCAGGGGTCAGGGTGATAATAGGAAGAGAGAGAGAGAGGTCAGGGGTCAGGGTGATAATGGGGAAAGGAGAGAGAGGTCAGGGGCAGGGTGATAATAGGAAAAGAGAGAGAGAGAGGTCAGGGGTCAGGGTGATAATAGGAAAAGAGAGGTCAGGGGTCAGGGTGATAATAGGGAAAGAGAGGTCAGGGGACAGGGTGATAATAGGGAAAGAGAGGTCAGGGGTCAGGGTGATAATAGGGAAAGAGAGGTCAGGGGTCAGGGTGATAATAGGGAAAGAAAAGAGAGAGAGGTCAGGGGTCAGGGTGATAATAGGGAAAGAAAAGAGAGAGAGGTCAGGGGTCAGGGTGATAATAGGGAGAAATATAACTTGGATTCATTGTTTTGACCAACACTTGCACACACACACACAGACACACACACACTGACAACGCTTCACCCAAGTTGGGATAGCAGATAGCATGGGGGTGGCTTGGTTTGTTTTTATTGGGTTGTGAATAAAAAATTGTATGCGTTTTAAATATGTAGGCATAAAACCCCTTTGTCAACAGTGAATGTGTGAGCTAAATCTAATTTCGAAACAATGATCCTCACTACCGAAATGGCATTTTCATTACCGCAACATGTATCTTTTTTACCAATTAAGTGATAATAAGATAATCATATTTTGTTTTAAAATGTATATATGTTTTATACAACACTACTTATTTAAGGTCTGCTACATAACAAAAGTGTATGTTATCTATTAGTAAAACAATTAAATAAAAGAAATTGTAAATCATCACGTATGTTTCGGTAATGAGAGAAAATAAGGAAATTACAAAACATAATAAATATGAAAAAGTAATCTCTCCAGAGTTTTACATAGCTTTGAGCATGAGAAATAAAAGTCTACTTTAACATTAGCCAAAAATACAAGTTTCTAACCATATATTTAATGTAATGTCATGTTGCGGTAATGATAATTTTTTATGGACTTCATCTGAAAAATGTAAATAATTATATAGGAAATATTTTTTTAATCTCCTAAAAATAATGGTCTTAGTAAGTTCCGACCTTAATCTTATATGTGCAAAAAGAAAATTGGCTTCAAGGGAATTTTAAAAATTCTGATGCTGGACACCTTCTAAATCTGGATTTCGTGAGAATCACCCATCTATATATTTTTATGTGGTCTCGCTTTTGCATCTGGTGGCGTTCCGCGCCTGTGATCGATTGCATATTTTCCCCGTTCGTCCGAGGAAATCTGGCATGTGTGTCTGTAAGCTGCCTCCGGACAACGGAAATCCAGTCTCGTCCTTCGCAAACGTCTCTTGTTATTCCAGCGAAGCACTTTGGCACAGACACACTGGCGGTAATTGTCATACCGCATCCCCCCCCCCGCCCACAACACCACCTTGGACCGTTCGGCCGGCCAATCAATTAACGTTTTGAGCTAACACTGACCCCCATTAGAGCCAATCCAAAGCTGCGTAGAAGGAAGGGGGGTCATCTGCTCTGGGAATTATTGTCCAATATAGGAGGGGGCTCAGTGGGGTGCTTAGCAGAGCACAATCCACTTAAATCAATGGCACCAGTCAGGCTATATTGTTTCAGACCAGGGAAAAGTGCGGGCGCGATGAAAGCGTTCGATATCGCCGTCTGGGCCTGTGAGACGCTGAGTCAGGGCTAAGTGATGGCGGTGTGGTGGTGGGGGGGGGAGAACGTGAGAGATGGACGCTGCAGACAATCCGGTGATAGTGCTCCTGTCATGGGTTAGGGGATAGGGGTTAGGGGGTAGGGGTTAGGGTTAGGACAGAGGCAGCAAGGGAAAAGGGATCTGTAGCCCTGGTTGGACGAGAGATGTCGGTCGCACATTTTGCTTTAGGTCGATTTCGTTGAGCAACGCAAACGCTCTACGAGAAGGAATTCTGGAAAATTGTATATGTAATTGAATACACGTGTTGTCATGACTTCATCTGGTCTTTATGGCATCCATAATGAGTTATCGTTTTGTGAGTTAGCTGTTATTAACTAGCGGCTAGCTACAGCCACTCCACGGATACTTCAGGTGTCAGGTGGCCATCTGTCTTTTAAAAACTACCAAAAGGTAAATGCTCTCAACTAATCATTCCAATGCTCAATTTACCCTGCAGTCTAGGATGTGACCGTCGCCAACAACGGAATGCCGGCAGCGGGATTCGATTGAACAGCGTGGGTGAACTTTCTCTCAGTCCAGTCCAGCTTCATCCGTATTCTGCCGTGTCCTCCTCAACCTCCTACCTCAGAAACAACAGAGGGAATGGGATGAAAAGGCCCTGCCAGGATCCCTTAATAAAACAGGGCCGGATGACGATGTGTGAAGGCACATTCCCTTCATTCTGGCTATCTGATATTTGTTGAGTGCAGACAGCAGGCCCTTCAAAGGCAGGAAACATTCCTGCAGGCACCCACATCTGAGGCTGCTGCTACCCTGACCGACAAGACAGCCTGCCTATCTGTCCAAGGAAGATCCCCACACAGCCAGAAGGGGTGTGTGTGTGTGTGTGTGTGTTTATGATCAACGTACACTACCGCTCAAATGCAAGGGGTCAGGTAGACATGTCCTTGTATTCCATAATAAAACATACATTGTGTTAGAAAGGAAATATAGCAAAATTTATAGGAAATATAGTAATTGACAAGGATGGAAATGATGACTTTTTAATGGGAATAATAATGGTGTATTTCAAGCTTTCATGAACAAATCCAAAAACTTAATTTGCCGCAATTTACAGCTTTGCTGACGGTTGGCATTCTAGTTGTATATTTCTTGAGGTAATCAGAAAACGTTTCTCCTCATGTTTCCTGAAGCTCCTCCCACAAGTTGCAATTTCCTACAAAATGGCAGCAGATAGATTACCGAGTTCAGGCCATCCCAGACCCAACAAGAGGGATTCTGTTGTTGTGTCCTTGACAAGGCAGTGTCTTTGTAATGAGTATTTTCCTCAATCTATAGCTAAAGGCTCATCAGCAGAATAGCCGTTGGTCCCAATGTGCCTAACAGAGAGAGACACTGCATAAAAGGTAAGGCAAAGCTTACAGATACGGTTTCTTTAAAAATACACGTTCACCATAAAAAAACAATGATTGGTATTACACTACTACAATAACAACCTTGTTGCAACCACATAAAATAGAATCTAGATCATTGTTGAAGCATCGATGCAGGCTACGCTAGCGTAAGCGGGTAATTGTGCCGCTAATGACATGTTAGCCGTGTCGTTGCTTTGTTTACCTCTGCGCCCGGGCTTACTGAAAGCTCGAGAATTAGCATTGGCCCTGGCATTAGCATGCACGGCTGCAATTAAGCCCGGCCTGTTCCATGTCACTGGCAGATCAGCCCATGCTAGCGCATGTTAATTAGCTTAGCACTGAGTCTGTTTGAAGTGCGCTAAGCAGCGGAAGGTTGTGACTGATACTCAAATCTGGCCTCATCAAAGACATGCTTCAACAGCCTTGTACTCCTTTGGAAGGCACACGCCACAGATTGATTAATTCAGGAGTACATAATCTGCAAGCCACACCGGGTAGTCTGTCTGACACGTTAGCGAAATGGTTGCCCCTATTCTACTAGGGTGGCTATGTGTGTGTGTGTACTTGACAGTGTGCAATTAAGGAATAGTTCAATATCTGTTATTGGATGTATGTAAAAGGACATGACAAAGCAGCCACGGGTGACACAATAAGTATATAAACCAGTTATCGGCTGGTATATGGGCAGCACGTGCACGTGAAGTCTGGGCCCAGTGATACTCCAGGAAGTGGTAGCCAAACCAGACGAAGGCAATTAACCACTCTGTGATTTTCAAAATGTTCCTGCAGTGAAACACATCTCTAGGCCTGCGCCGTTTGTGTCACTCAACGAGATTAACTGGCAAACCGCCGTTTTCTCTGCCAAATCCGGGTGTCGTGGCTCCTAAATGATATTCAGCGAGGGCGAGCAATTAAAAGTGATTTGACATGGAGGATGCAAACAGGTGCGATGGAGGGAGAGGAAAAAACACTCCTGCTTGATCTCCCCTCCGCTGCCAACAGACAGAAAATATCTCCCTTCCTGGGGAATGTTGTATTAGCATTCCGGCGGCGCTCCGCGATCCCCGATGCTCCTCGTCGGGTCAGAGAAATCAAAGCGCTAGCACATCTGAGGAATATCAGAGGGATTCATAGATAAGTGCACAGGAGGAGAAGGGGGGTAAGATGAGGTAAGGGGGGGGCCATGGGGGGGCTGCGGCCCACCCGTCTGTATATCTGATACAAATACAAATTCACAGAGCATCAGATAAATGATTGAACTTTTTTGTTGAGAGGTAAGGGAGGTCTAGCATGGAAGGCTCGAGTGAGGGTTTTATTTTTAATGCAAGGAGTTAGGAATTAAGAATTCCTCCCACGAGGCACCAGAAGACAGTGTCTATGGAATAAAACTGCTGTGTCTGTCTGGTGAGGTGTCTCATACCTGAGTGCTCAGCACACATCTCCAATACTCAGACAGCAGGAAGGCATACTCTGACATAATAACAATTTATATCTCACAGAGATTGTCGGTTCACTGATTGATCAATTAGAATTTTTAAAGAAAACTATTCCAAGAAGAGCCTGTAGGGTGTGCTGTGACACGAGTACGTGTGCTGTCTGAGGAGGAGGACGAGCTAAATCAACTGACCGCTTTGCTTCATGCTATCAGGGCCCAGAGTGCTGAATGCTGTCGTGACTGCAAGCGATCACCTGTCTGTCTGACAGGCATTGGCAGTGTGGAAGTGTGGAAGTGTAGTAGTGTGGTAGTGTGGCAGTGTGTCAATGAGGCAGTGAGACAGTGTTGCAGTGTTGCAGTGTGGCAGTGTGGTAGTGTGGAAGTGTGGCAGTGTGGCAGTGTGGCAGTTGGGCAGTGTTGCAGTGTGGTAGTGAGGCAGTGTGTCAATGAGGTAGTGTGACAGTGTGTCAATGAGGCAGTGAGGCAGTGTTGCAGTGTGGTAGTGAGGCAGTGTGTCAATGAGGCAGCGTGGCAGTGTGGTTGGATGTGGTCTGAGAATCCACAGCGCGCCGCCCATCCCTGTTCCGCCAATTCCCATAACCCCCTGCTGTGATCTGTGAATCTCTCTTCGGGGACAACAGACAACAGTACAGCAGGTAATTCTCCCAGACCCCCAGCTGAGCCTATTCTGTCTGCTATATGAAACAAGCTCACGTCTCAATGGACCAAACCTGTCTTAACCAACAGCTTCATGGGACTCTGGCTCTCCTCCCGTTCCCTGGTACGGAAGGACAAACTTAATTACCTGACCCGCTTGTGGTGGCTTACAAATGGTGGGAAATATTATGCAAAGCCAGACAGGACAAATGGCAAATGGATTAGGGCTGTGGGGGGAAAGAGCGCTGCCTTATTTACGACTAACAATGTTTTTGTGTGGAGGAGCCAGCTTTAATTTGCTTCTAAATAATTGACTTCCCTCGTGTTCAAATCCCACGGGAGGCTTTTCGGGTTTGTTCGCGAGACGTCGCTACCGCCCGCGCGGCAAATTAGCCTTTCAGATATGTGGCTCACCTATCGGCCAGGGCTCGATGACACACAAGGCGTCGTTGTACTCCTTTCTACTTCTATCCGCCAGTAATAACCTTCAACTAACCTTTAAACCGAAGTGAATAATTTAAATCCTATTTTCATATCAATGGGGGGAGTCAAGCCAGGCAATTATCTTTTATCTGTATACTTTGCTGTCAGAGCAAAGCATAATAAAGTTTTCCCAAGTGGGGCAGCGCCGGCAAGATGGAGAGAGGGAAAGATAAAGAGAGAGGGAGACAGAGGGAGAGAGAAGGAGAGAGAGAGGGAACGAGAAAGAGAGAGAGAGAGAGAGGTAACGAGAGCGTAGCAGGCAGAGATGCTATCTGAAGACATTAATGCAACGATGAATAATTCAGTAATGACTACATGATCTGTCATAAAAAAAACAGTGCTTACATCGACACGCCGTTCTCTGGGAAGGGATCGGTGTGCGGGCGCCCGGAAGACACTAAAGATAAACATGACAAATTGGCGGATCATCTGTTCAATTAGGACAGCGGAGCAGGTGTGCCTGAGCAGGCACAGTGCCACCGCTATGACACAGTTACCAGGGCCAGACCAAAGGCATGATGGGAAATATCTCATTTGCGTGACAGTGATTTAGAGCCTTGGCGGTGGGTAGTGTATTCGGGGAGAAAAACATCACTGACGAAATTCCCTGCGGTCCTCATTAAAATTAGACTGCCGTCCACCCTCCGTCTGTATCCACCCGCTCGTTTTCTCCCCATCCCTCTCACTCTCTCCCAGAGCTTGTTGGCTCACCTCCTGCCTCCCTGGACCGACCGCGTTCATTCTGATTAATTCATGAAAAGCGTCCGGGATTGAGACGGAGCTGCAGGACGATACGAGCGATCGGGGCTCAAAACTGCATATTTCTGCCCTGAGGGAAGGGCGATAAGACAGGGTGTGTGGCAAGGTGAGTATGTTTGCGAGCGCAGAGCGTGAGTTTACAGACAAATGGGAAGAGGGAAGTGGATGGAAGGCTTCTGCAATATTGATCTATGGTGCGTGGGGTGGGGGTTGGGGGAGTGGAGGTGAGTGAATTTCCAAATTCGTCTTTCTCAAGGTAGGCCCGAATGCCTTGGTGGCAAACCTGGGTGCACATACTATATTAAATTGTTCAAATATTTGAAGTATTTCATTTAGTCTGACTGGAATTTCAAGTGGGAGGGGTTTGAGGTATTACTTTCCTATTGGTTCAGTTGCATGAGGGAAGCTCGGAAAATATTGAGAATAGCGTTTAGGTACAAACATATGGAAAGAGTTGAGACGCAGAATAACGTTCACCTCACAAAGTTTGCATTTCACTTTTAAAGTATTAACAAACAGCCGTTATTTTTTAGGCATTTTTCCTATAAAATATAAGTGCTAAGAGTTTTTTTTTCAACACTCAACCATGCAGCATTTTTTATAAGCTCTCAGGAAACCAGCATTCAGCCACCGAGTCAACTACTGTCATCTACGATCATCTAATATACAAACAGCATTTAAAATGCGTGAACAACACCCCAATAAAAGTATACTTTGGAATGTGATTAAAGTCCACACTCCCAGTGTGATTTATTGTCCACACTCCCAGTGTGATTAAATGTCCGCACACCCAGTGTGATTAAATGTCCACACTACCAATGTGATTAAATGTCCACACTACCAATGTGATTAAATGTCCACACTCCCAGTGTGATTTGTTGTCCACACTCCCAGTGTGATTAAATGTCCACACTCCCAGTGTGATTAAATGTCCACACTCCCAGTGTGATTGATTAAATGTCAACACTCCCAGTGTGATTAAATGTCCACACTCCCAGTGTGATTAAATGTCCACACTCCCAGTGTGATTAAATGTCCACACTCCCAGTGTGATTAAATGTCCACACTCCCAGTCTGATTGATTAAATGTCCACACTCCCAGTGTGATTAAATGTCCACACTCCCAGTGTGATTGATTAAATGTCCACACTCCAAGTGTGATTAAATGTCCACACTCCCAGTGTGATTAAATGTCCGCACTCCCAGTGTGATTAAATGTCCGCACTCCCAGTGTGATTAAATGTCCGCACTCCCAGTGTGATTAAATGTCCGCACTCCCAGTGTGATTGATTAAATGTCCGCACTCCCAGTGTGATTGATTAAATGTCCGCACTCCCAGTGTGATTGATTAAATGTCCGCACTCCCAGTGTGATTGATTAAATGTCCACACTCCCAGTGTGATTAAATGTCCACACTCCCAGTGTGATTAAATGTCCAACACTCCCAGTGTGATTAAATGTCCACACTCCCAGTGTGATTGATTAAATGTCCACACTCCCAGTGTGATTAAATGTCCACACTCCCAGTGTGATTAAATGTCCACACTCCCAGTGTGATTGATTAAATGTCCACACTCCCAGTGTGATTAAATGTCCACACTCCCAGTGTGATTGATTAAATGTCCACACTCCAAGTGTGATTAAATGTCCGCACTCCCAGTGTGATTAAATGTCCACACTCACATTCCTGAAGGCGAGCCGGGTCTGCTCCACGGCCGGGGCTCGCGACGCAAAAGCATGTATCAGACAGGCCCAGGCCTCCACGGCCTCCCGGCGCTAAACCCACTTGGGGGAGAGATGCAATATTGAAAAGTCCGATGCCAATTGAAGTCACTGACAGAAACGCTTAAAGCGGGTCCTGGGTTGTCCTGGGCTCATATCCGGCCCGGCACTTCAAGCAGCTGCGCCACACTTGGGCCTGGATGGGTTTGGTTGCCGCTGGCCTTGCAACACAGCCCAAGTGTGTGTGTGTGCGCGTGCGTGTGTGTGTGCCCGAGTGTGTGTGTGTGTTCGTGTGCGTGTATGTGTATAACCCCATAAGGCTTGTGTCTATAGACACAGGAAATAAGGGCGGATCGCAGGTTGCATTGTAGGTGAAGGTTAAACAAGGTCATGCTGTTCCTGAAAGCCTCTTTGGGTTTTGGTTATTTTACATTATTTATTGCACGTAAAAGTCTAACGAATCGTCCCGGGTCGATGTTGAATAATATACATTTTAGCTCTTTAGCTTTGTTGACACAGCATGCATTATTCATAGTCAACTCATTATTATTCATAATTATTCCTGCATTACTGGCTGTTGTTACATATATATGTCAGTCATTAATCGGACAACCTTGCCAGCTCTGATTCACTGGGCGTTTGTTTCCCTTTTTTCAAGCTGATTCACGCGACATTTCCCGGCCCTTGTTATCGGGTCTTTGAATTAAACACATTGAGTAATGGAGCGGCAGTGTAGTAGGTTCTCCCTAGAGTGTCAGGGTAGAGCTGGGAAGGCTGCTTGTGCCTGAGCGCATGGGGGGGAGGGGGGGTGAGACCAGCTTTAATGATATGTGCTGAGCAGTAAAAAAAAATAGTGCTAATCAGCTAAGAATCTCCCTCTGTGTTTTCCCAGGCAAACGGCTCCTCTTCCAAAACATATACGTTCCTTAGAAAAGCACTTTCAGACAATTACAGTGAAAAAATATCAATATCATTAAACATATTCCGGCTAATTAATTTTGGAGTTCTGTGTGTGTGTGTGTGCACGCGTGGGTGACTACAGATATCCGAGCGAGGGAGTTTTATTTTTCTCTTGTTCACTGCGGGAGGCCTGCCGGGAGAGGTAAAATAACCCCCGGTCAGGCATTTTTGCTTCTTAATAATAATAAACTTACTTTCTTCTAATTATGCAAATAGGAGCACTAATTAGCATAGCTTGTGTTCGGCATCGCTATAAAAAACAGTGCGACGACCAACATGTCCTTGAAGACGGGAGCGGTTTGGTCTGTTTTTGTTTTCTGCTTTACTTTAATGTGCTAATAAAGACGTTAGAGGCTGTTCCTACATTAGTATGATTTTTTTTACTTTTTTTTCTCCCTTTCCTCTCCACTCTATACCACCCTGTTATTTATATCTCGGTCCACACATCTCTCCCTGTCCAACCCTCTCCCTGTTTTCCACTACCTTTCTCCCTCTCTTTTTCTGACGTGATATTGTATCCGCCTCAGTTCCTTCTGGGACATTTACTTACAGGCGGCATGCATCAGGCAACACCAAAGATCAGACGCCACAAATCAAATGCCCACTGGTACCAGGCCTTTGCCAAAGGACACCCAGATAAGCCTCCACATGACACCCCAGGAGGCGGTCACGTGTGTTGGTTGTGTGTTTGTGTGTGTGTTGGCTGTGTGTGTGTGTTGGTTGTGTGTGTGTTGTTTGTGTGTGTTGGTTGTGTGTGTGTGTGTGTGTGTGTGTGTGTGTACACCACCAAGCACAGTTTCAATTAATATGTACAGATGCAGAAATTACTCTGATTAGAGCCTTCGTGTCAAAGATGAACGGCCAAGTAATTGCATTATTGTCACACAGTCAGGAGTTCCTGTGTGGCATGTCAATGTTGGCCTTCATCAAATAACTGGTTTAAAAGATAAAGCAGCAGTTGCTCCAACCTTTAGGCCCAGTTGAAGCAGCCTCACCTTTATATGTGTGGTTTAATATAACCCAGTTGAAGCAGCCTCACCTTTATATATGTGGTTTAATATAACCCAGTTGAAGCAGCCTCACATTTATATGTGTGGTTTAATATAACCCAGTTGAAGCAGCCTCACATTTATATGTGTGGTTTAATATAACCCAGTTGAAGCAGCCTCACATTTATATATGTGGTTTAATATAACCCAGTTGAAGCAGCCTCACCTTTATATAAGTGGTTTAATATAACCCAGTTGAAGCAGCCTCACCTTTATATATGTGGTTTAATATAACCCAGTTGAAGCAGCCTCACCTTTATATGTGTGGTTTAATATAACCCAGTTGAAGCAGCCTCACCTTTATATGTGTGGTTTAATATAACCCAGTTGAATCAGCCTCACCTTTATATGTGTGGTTTAATATAACCCAGTTGAAGCAGCCTCACCTTTATATGTGTGGTTTAATATAATCCAGAGGTCTTTGTAATCGGTCAGGTCTAGATTAACTCAATGAGGGGAATATGGACAGAGCAGACTTCCTTAAACACAGACACACATACGTACATACAGACACACACACACACACACACACACATACACACACACAGAGGAGGGGAGGCTGAGATGGAGAAGAGGGGGCTGAGATGGAGAAGGGGGCTGGGATGGAGAAGGGGGCTGAGATGGAGAAGAGGGGGTGAGATGGAGAGAAAAGAGGCAGTAGAATAAAGAAATGATCAACGGAACCTCAAAAGGAGTGAAAAGGAGAAAGATGCTTAGGGAGATGTGAGATGAATAAGAGATGGATGAGAGATGGGAGATGGATGAGAGATGGATGAGAGAGGGATGATAGCCAGGAAAGATGAGAGAGGGATGAGAGATGGATTGAGCAGTAAACACTGTGCAAACAGACTGTCGTCTCCAGAGACGTGGTTAACCTCTCCCTTCCTCCATCTCTTGCTGTACGTGTCCTCACCCTGTGTAGTGCTGGTTTAGGACCCGGGTAGACGCTGTCTGCTGATCGATATTTAACAAGCTCTCACGGTGGGCTACGACACATACACCTTCCCTTTGTTTCCTCCTTCTTTGTCTTATACCTTCGATCTTCTTCTGTTCAGCACAACATCAACACGCAGTCACACACACACACACTGACACACACACCCACACACACAGAGAGCCACAGAAATTACCTTTGGACAGTCTAATCCATACAAATAAGCCATATTTATAAGTGAAATGGTAAGTGCATACAGAACCCACAGTCACCCCCCCCGACACACACACACCCCAACACCCACACCCCCACACACACATACACACACACACCCACACACACCCACACACACCCACACACACACACACACACCCACAGACCCACACACACACACACACACACACACACCTATCCCCTGTGATTTTTATGACACATTAGAGCGTTCAGCCATCCACACATCCTCTCCCTTTCATTAAAGGTGAAGAAGCGATTGGCTGGGCTCATTTCTCTAGCTCCTCCCCCTGAGCGTATTGCCGTGTGTTATAATTCAAACCACACCCGCGTCTGTCTGGCCTGACGTGGCATGCATTATTAAACAAGACGTCTAGCTCCTCAAACAGACAAATACAGCCGGATCACGTCGCGCGCACGGAGGCAAACAGTAAACACAGCAATCAAAATGGCATCCATTAATTAGGCAATTAGAGACAAACGGGATGGGGAAACAAGCCACAAACAGGAAACGGGCCGACTATACACATGTATTGGGATTTATTAACCATTTGATGATCTAAGCAATTAGCTAAATGTTCCATTTGAAAACACTGACTCGAATGACAATCGGGATTGTGTGATGACACATCAGTTTATACTACTGTTTATAGTACTATTCTACTGACACATGCGTTTATACTACAGTGTTTCTATGGTAGCTAATATATATATATATATATATATATGACAATCTGGTGTGTTACAGAACATGACCTCTGTTTCATGGCTCTGTCTCCAAACTGTAAGGAAACTTACACCTAAAACACTCATACGCAGTTCTCCTTTCCCAGTTGGACAGAGCTTGTTTGATCTTGCTGTAAAGGTGGTAAACAAGATATGTTGATGTGTCGAACTAGCTATCAAACATCCCTTTCATCACAACATCATACAGCCTTCATCACATACACACATCACATTAAGTTCACACATCCAGAAGATGTCACATGTTCCCACAACTTCAAAAGCGTCTTCGTCAACAACATTAAGCCAATCCAAATGATGATTGACATAATGCTTCCCTGTAAGACGCAATCATGGAGTTGTTGTTTGCTCAGCCTGTATCTGTGTCTGTGTTTGTATTGTTCGTTAGCCTGTGTCTATGTTAGTATTGTTTGTATGCTGAAATGTGAATGTGTGTACATTAGTATTGTTTGTTTGCGGGAATGTTTGTGGCTTCGTTAGTATTGTTTTTTGCTGGAAAGTGTGTGTGTTTGTTAGTGTTGTTTATTTGCTGAAAAGTGTGTTAGTATTGTATGTTTGCTGGAATGTGTGTTTGTTAGTATTGTTTGTTTGCTGGAATGTGTGTGTGTTTGTTATTATTATTTGTTGGCTGAAATGTGTGTTTATTAGAATTGTTTATTTGCTGGAATGTGTTTGTAAATGTTGCTTGTTAGCGTGTGTGTTAGTATAGTTTATTTTGTGGAAATGTGTGCGCGTTTGTCAGCGTTGTTTGCTGTGATGTGTGTTTTATATATTGCTTGTTAGTGTGTCTGTTTTATTGAGGTATTTTTTATTTCTGACAAGGCGATAATGATGTAGAGGCAAATGCTTCTTTGTTCTGAATGCACAGAGAGCCATCAGCTAATCAGGGCTAGTTTCTACAGTTCACAGTTTAAACACACGCATATATACAGAAACATGCACACAGCAACTCACACATGCATAAATATACACACATTTAGACATAAACACATCATCACAGAGACACTCTAAAGTCCTAAATCGGGTCAGATACCCACAATTCCCCACAGATTAACTTTATTGTGGGAAAAGTTTTGCTAGCTGAATCATGTTCCCAAACACATAATTTGACAACATGCTGGTGGACAGAGACACAGATACAGTAGAGAGAGATGCTGGACTAGCTAATTCTTAGTTAAGTATTAAATTCACCAAACCAACTTTAAACCTGTGTTGTGTTGGATTTGCCTGTTCATAATGACATTTGTTTGTTTGAGTTTGTTAAACTTTATTATCAGAACTACATTATTTGAGTACCTTGAAAAGCGCTATATAAGCTCAAAATATTTTGTATTATTATTACAGAACTACACCGGATATAGGCTAATTGACCGGCAGAAGGTAGAACGTTGCCATTTTGGTAAAAGCCGACACGGTTTTCTACTTGACTGACAGTCATTCAGTTAGCCCATATCAGCCAACGCAGCAGGGTTTCCAGGGCTACAGGCGGACAGATGAACGTTGTAGCAGAGCTAATCATCACCGAATTACAAACAGGCACGTGCCTAGAGACCCAGACCTTCAGAGTGCAACCGCTTTCATGCTGTTAGTCAACGAGATCCCGTGAGAACGTAGCGAAAGTCTTGTCTTGAAAAATGGAGAATAGCTGTTGTTGGAGGACCGGGAAAAACTGCAAAGCGTTTGCTTTTAAATAAAAACGAAATTGTTTCGTCTCCGTGAGACCTCGAGAATCTCACTCTCGCATTAAAGGCTGCAGGCAACACAAAGCCGAGTGCCCAAACAGAGCCGGGGCACGAAACGCGAAGGACTCACTTGTTATGCACAGACACTGATTTGGATTCTGAAGCACTCGTGTCATATTCAGGAATATAGAAAGCAATCCATTACTAATGAATGAACACGTGATAAAAAAGAAACGTTCTCCCCGTCCAATCTGCCTGTGTTACGTGAATCTTTTATGCAAATGGAATTTCAAACGAGGTGAAGCTATCAGCTGGGACCTTGACTGCTTTCCACAGCCCTCTATTAAAATTTATGCCACCACTAATTTATAAATCTTATTAATAGCTTTGTGCGCCGAGGAGGGGAAGCAAAAGTGATGAAACGGCCTCACATCTTCCTCCCCCTCTCTCTCCCCCGTCTATTTTTCCTCTACCCTTCTCCCACCACTGGTCCGGCAGGTTCCCACTCTCTCTCCCACTCTCTCTCCCACTCTCTCTCCCTCTCCATCACCTCTCCCCCTCTTCTCTGCGGTGTCTCTTAGTGATTTTATAATTGGGCCCTGGCTCATTGTTATTCAAAACCCTGTAGAACCAATTAGTGGCAGACCTCCCGACCCTCGGTTGCTATGTAATGGTGGTAACTAAAGACTAAGTGAGGCAGCCGGGAGCAAAGGTCTGAATTTCCTTTAGTTCCTGATTAATAATCCTGTCAGGCCTATCACAGACATTAAAGAGAAGCGCTGGTTAAGGCCCTGTGTTTTTTTTCATGCGCTTCTTCACTCTGCACCCCACATTCCCCCCCCACCCCGCCCCCCCGCCGCCATTCCGTGCCTTTCTATTAATCTTTAACGATGGCCGGGGTGCTGCCTCCCTTCTCTCTTGTCAGATAAATGTTGAGTTAACAGGATAATGAGATTTCGCGGGGCTCTCCGGGGCAGCTCGGTACGGGGTGTGGGGTGACCCCTGGTACTGAGTGGATCGGCGTCGGGGCACGGGATGATGGGTTGGGGCATCTCTTCATATACACGGGGCATCTCCTCATATACCCGGGGCATCTCCTCATATACCCGGGGCATCTCCTCATATACCCGGGGCATCTCCTGATATACCCGGGGCATCTCCTCATATACCCGGGGCATCTCCTCATATACCCGGGGCATCTCCTCATATACCCGGGGCATCTCCTGATATACCCGGGGCATCTCCTCATATACCCGGGGCATCTCCTCATATACCCGGGGCATCTCCTCATATACCCGGGCCATCTCCTCATATACCCGGGGCATCTCCTCATATACCCGGGGCATCTCCTCATATACCCGGGGCATCTCTTCATATACACAGGGCATCTCTTCATATACACAGGGCATCTCTTCATATACACAGGGCATCTCCTCATATACCCGGGGCATCTCCTCATATACCCGCGGCATCTCCTCATATACCCGCGGCATCTCCTCATATACCCGGGGCATTTCCGATGGACTCGGATGCACCTTCGCTTGCAGCCGGAACTTTCTACAAGATTTCGTATTCCGGGCGAGTGGAGTTACGAAAAAGCCTTGACGAGGTACGATAACATTCTGAACCAGAGGTCTGAGGTCTCTGAATTTCATGACTAAGAACCAAACAATGTGCCTTTATTTTACGGTATCGATGGTCATACTATTTGTTGCAGCGATATTATATACGTATTCTATCGTCTCCTGAGAGATCGTCTTTTCCAACGTGTTGTATTCTGAACAAGAAAAAGTTATTGGGCTAATTTCTAAAAAAGAAATACTTTTTGTTGAGTGCAATATTTTAATAGGAATAGTTTTTTGTTATTTAATCCTGGGAATAAATTCATGTATTGCCTTAAGGCATGTTTAAACAAGAATGGTTCCTCAACTGGAATGTAATTATGAAATACCTGCCCACCAATTTAGCAGTTTATTAATTATGACGAGACAAGTTAGCTAATTGATAAATACCCCATACACCTGACAATATGGACTGATGTAATATTGTGCTCACTTCTGGACTAGGGCATTATATTTTAAAAACTTTTCACTCTAACGCTTTATAATGCATTTGCTGTCTTTTAGGTCTTTTTAACCTTTTGGCCTCCAGAGACATGGATTTCCCCAGGAAAGCCTGTCTATAATGTGTTTCGCATTGCCAGCGAGTGTCTGGTCATTGTGGTGGCACAGGCCTACTCATTTCTCCAAAGTAGACACTTTCTCTTCCTCTTTGCTCATGTGTCTTTATCCTTTTTTAGCTTATGTTACTTGTTCATTTAGGCTCAACATTGTCATTAAGCGCCCAGCCGGTTGCCGCGGAGACTAAATAACACATTTACAGCTTGATGAGCTTACTTCCTGAAAATGGTTCACCGCTCATAGTCCAGAGCCACTTCAACCAAGGTTTGTTCCCTCCCAGTCAAAAGGCAGGCAATGGGATTGGCCTAATCATTAGAAGATGCTCGTTATTGGCCAATCACATTGCCACCCCCTGCAGGTCTCTGGTCATTATTTCAAGCGTTTTGAACACTACAGAATAATTGATGATCGAGACCCAATGCCATATTCACATCGGCGTTACATTTTCTTCATCAGAGAAAATACAATTAAAATGGAATTTTCTGAGGTGCTCGCGTACTCCCAGCGGCTACTGAAGTCTAAAGACAAACTTTCATGGACGCATGGTCGAGCGGAATGAGCACTGATGTAGGTTTCGGAGCAATAATTTGGGTATTCTAAATCGACGTTTCATTTTCTCTCGTCCAAACCAACTCTCATAGCATCTCCCCCAGATGGTTATGGCCGTCCCAATTTTAGTTCTGTCTCCTTAATGGCATGCAGTCAACCAGATCCAGATGAAAGGAAGACTCAGATCTTAACGATATCACCACCATGCAGAACTTCTGTGAGAAAGTTATTTTGGTGGATTTTTGCCAAACATTCCTTGAAAACCAAAAGGTCGGTTTTGGACACCATAGAAGGAACTTCCAGTTTGTCTTCGACAATACTGAGGCTGTATGTTTTTTTTTCTCGAAACCAGAGGTTTCTGTCAAGCAACCCTCCCACAAATACAGAAACCTGAGACGCAGCCTTTCCAAAATCTCCAGATGTAATGTTTGGGTAGGCACACACAGGATTTAGCACGTTCCTTGTGGCTTTGTTCTTTTGGAAGGGCGTCCAATTCTAGGCAGAGTTTCTGTCATGCAAAATGTCACCAAATGCACCTAGCTTTTAAAGTATTCCCCTCACTGTTGCCTGATGGAGCAGAAATATTTGGACTTCTTTGGACTGAGGTGGTCGCACAACCCTCTGTAGAAAGATGGGAAACATCAAACAGACGGGGTGTGTTGTCCCTACTGTTTTTATCTTGTCCCGTCCAAACTATTTCCTAACGATTCCTTGTTTGATTGGTTAATTTGATACCCGCCTGATTCTACTTTAAATGTTAAATGCTGCGCTTTTATATAGCGGGCTCGCCAGGAGCAGCTGGGGTTAGGTGTCTTGCTCATGGACACCTCGACAATTTCCCAGGAGGAACCGGGGATCGAACCACCAACCTTCCGATTCATAGACAACCGACTCACCGAACCCAATGAGCCACTGCCGCCAACCCAATGAGCCACTTTACCTACGTGACTTAAACAATGCAAAATTGGTTGCGCTCTTTTAATCTGGAGTAAACACTCCTAAAAGTTGAGGATGTAATTATAAACATCAGAATGGAAATTCAAATGAATGAAGGGCCCCTTCACAGATTCATCACAGATAATTGCATGTCCCGAGTCCGACATGTCCAGTTATCCCAGAGGAAGCCTCCCTGTCATTAACGTTCCCGTTGTACATGTCAACGTTTTGGCAAAAAACACTAATTGACGTCTCATTTTAAATTGTGACATACAGGCAGAAAGCTGTGGAACGGTTTCACAGAGCATCTGAATATCAACTGGCTGTGCTGTAAACTGCAGGAGTAATTGGACCCGGCGCCAGATGGGGAAAAAGGGATGCAGGTTTTTTTTTTGTGGCATAGAACGTTATGATTGACATCTAAAGCACAGCCTGCCTCTGCAATAATCACACTGTAATAAGAATTCATAAGGCCTGTTTGATTTCCTTCCCTGCTCGTCATGTTTGAATGCAGGCATGAGTGTCTGTGTGCTGTCTTTGGAGAGATGGAGAGATGGAAAGAGAGAGCGAGAGAGCGAGAGAGCGAGAGAGACAGACAGAGCGTGTGTGAGTGATTGAGCGAGAAAGACTGCGGAACCACCCTGCCCATCTTATTCCCCCCCGTCTCTCACCGCCTGAGAAGCGAATCTGAGGGAAAAACGAAAAAACGGGTGCCTCTTAACATTGAAAACCAAACCACAGACGGCTGGTGTGAGGGGGAACTAATGACACAGACGAGAAGACAGCCTCACAGACATTCTCATTAAGTTTACTAATAATGAACTCAGGGAGACCTTTCATTCGTCAATCTGCACTCCCGTTAGCTTGGTAGCTGAGGGCCATTTTGCCACACAAAATGCTAAGCAATTACTCGAGTGCCATCCCTGTAATCAGTCATAAGTGTTTTGCTCTCTGGTGTAAGGAACCCTGGATTATTTGTTATCATCCGCTCTTACTAAACGCGTGTAATTACTAAAACAATTAAATCACAGATGCATTGGTGCTCTCGCGGCCACACCCCCCCACACCACACCCTCCACCCAACCACACACGCCCACCCACCCAGGAGAACCATGCTCACTTAACATTATTAAGATTTAACTAACGAGGGCCAAATCAATGCAACTAGCCTTCGCGTGACACCGCCGGGGCTCGTTCCGATACGGCCGACGGGAATTGCTGTTCTAATCATCGGGAGGCACTTGGCGGTTGGTGAACTCTGGGTCGTACCGGGTACCGCGGCTCGGTAACAATTTATCCAGTCCCCAGAGAGGCGTTGGGTGGCTCTCCCTCTCAATATTGTCAGATATCCACACTTATTAAACTGACAAATCTCTTTCATTAAACGTTGTCTGGGGCAGATAGAATCGGGATGTAATCTCTCTCACGCCGCCGACCGACCGACCGACACCGACGGGAGAAAATACTTTCGTGATCGTTCATCTCGCCCCCGACATCTGAAAGGTTTTTCTTTCCAGCGCCGCTCCTGCCGTTATTGTGCTCGAGTCTAGCCACGGACACGGAGAGATAACCACCAACGTTCACTATATTGCAATATGGAAGCTGGTTTTGCCTCGCGACCATTTGCCCCATTTGCTTTCTGCTAATTAATTAATTTTTTTATTCAAATCCACGAAGAAGAAAAGAGGGAGGAGGGAGGAACTATTTGTTGGGCAAGATGTGGAACGAGGGAATTGAGTGTTCCTGTTTTTAGTTTTTTTTTTATGGTTCAGTTGGGTCAGTTAATACGACGAAGGAGGCTATGGTTTGTGAGGAAGAGGAAGTTAAAGGGATATCTTTCACATAAACTCGAGCCTGTGAAGGTTTCACAAGCATGCAAGCACAGATAAACATTTCATTCCCCCCCCACGCACGCAAACACGCAAACACACACACACTAACTGTAACAGTCCAGGGAGGCAGCTCGGGAAAATGAAGGTCAGAGTGAACTGCTCCCGGACTGGCCTGAGAGCCTGGAAGGCAAACTAGCCACACAAACCAGCACATTAAATCTGCACTCATGATCCTTGGAGGGTTTCTCCTTTTAATGGACTCACTCACCATTTACGCAGGTACTAACACTACTCCCATCCCTCACTAGGGCCCGCCTGAGCCCTAGGACGGCCCACCGTGCTATTGTAGGAGACCACGTTAAGACTGGGCCAGATATCCATCTGAGAGCACATGGCTTCCAGGAAGACTTTTAGAACCCCAAAAACAACAGCGGGGACCAGTTTTTAAGATTACTGCCTCTGCCTGACCTTTAGTTTAGAGACTCTATTAACGGGGGAAGAAGAAAAAAACCTGGCCTTGTGGGTTTGTAAAGAGGAAATGGAGTTGTTGCAACGAGGGCGGTTGCTGTGGGTTCATCGTCTCCCACCGAAATGACATGAGAGGGAGGGAGGGCGTGATGACAGACAGGAGAGACAGAAAGGAGACAAAAGGAGAGAGAGACAGAAGGAGAGAGGGACAAAAGATGAGAGAGAGGGAAGTGACAGAAGGAGAGAGACAGGAGAGAGACAAAAGGAGAGATAAACCAAGATAAATGAGAGACGGGTGTTTGAAGAGACAAGGCTGTGAACTGAGATGCAGTAAGTTCATCTGGGTGCACCATAAGGCGTGTGGTCTATTGGTCGTGTCCTAGGGGCATGTCATAATGGGCGTGGTCTATTGGCCGTGTCCTACGGGCATGTCCTAAGGGGTGTGGTATATCGGCAGTGTCATAGGGGGATGTCCTAAGGGGTGTGGTCTATTGGCAGTGTCATAGGGGCATGTCCTAAGGGGCGTGGTCTATTGGCAGTGTCATGTCCTAAGGGGCGTGGTCTATTGGCAGTGTCCTAGGGGCATGTCATCATGGGCGTGGTCTATTGGCAGTGTCCTAGGGGGATGTCCTAAGGGGCGTGGTCTATTGGCAGTGTCATGTCCAAAGGGGCATGGTCCTAAGGGGCGTGGTCTATTGGCAGTGTCCTAGGAGCATGTCCTAAGGGGCGTGGTCTATTGGCAGTGTCCAAGGAGCATGTCCTAAGGGGCGTGGTCTATTGGCAGTGTCCTAGGAGCATGTCCTAAGGGGCGTGGTCTATTGGCAGTGTCCAAGGAGCATGTCCTAAGGGGCGTGGTCTATTGGCAGTGTCCTAGGAGCATGTCCTAAGGGGCGTGGTCTATTGGCAGTGTCCTAGGAGCATGTCCTAAGGGGCGTGGTCTATTGGCCATGTCCTAAGGTGCAGGGCTCTGGGCTGCGGTCAGGTTGTGAAAGATAGAAACACAGTGCCAAGCCAATGACTTCCTGAAATCCAACAGAAGAGCAGTCAGAACACACACCACACACACATTTACTTTGTAAGTTCCTCTTTCATTAATTCTCCATGAAGACGAAAGGGAAATAAATAAGAACATAATCTACAAAGCACTAAGTGCTTATCAGAAACAACATTGTGACATTTACTCAGAGCGACTGTAAACCAGTGAACGATATCATAACTCGTATGGGTTGGCCGAGAGCCAGCTCAAACCAAACATGTCCCACATCGACATAACAGCTCTTTGTCACGGAGGTTTTCATACAAAACCCTAAACTACCAGACAGATGTCAACCTCGTGTTGCTCCCGAGAGAACGCCAAATGGCGTTGAAACGACTCTAATAGCACAGTGCAGAGTAGACACTTGACAGGCAACGCTAAACCCTCCAAACCACATCCAACTTAATTACATCCTCACTGGCGGCGTGTGATGTTTGCATCTGTGAAGTTTAACACATATTTCCGTTCCCCCACCGCAGGGCTGTGGGAGGGAGGGCCTCCACTCACCTCCCCCGAGAAAGTTCCCCTTGAAACGAGGCCCGGAGCCCCCCCCCCCGCCACGCCCGGACCACTTCTGCAACCCGCCATAAATCCTTAATGACAAACTCCATTGACCTCTTTGGGCTTGATTATTTATGGACGCCTGGGGTTCTCCAAGAGTGCTGTTTTCCGTCTGGGGCTCGACGACGTACCACGGGAGAAAAAACAAAGCTTGGAGCGGCTCCAGAGGAGGTTATCTACAGCCGCCAGGGTGAAGGGAGAGCTTCCGCTCAAGCCTGGTGGTCCGTGCCTGGCTCCTGTCGGCTCTGGCATGACACAAAATGGCCGCCCGCAGAAAAGGGGAAACATGGCAGAGAAGCTACCACAAACACAGCCGACTCCGCAGCAGCTCTTCGGTTAGACCAGAGCTGGACCCGAGCCTTTCACATTTGTACTGGACTCAAATCTTCAAACAATGTTAAACAAATAAAACGCCAGCGGACAGAATCCCCGTCTGGCCATCTTCTCCTCATCCCTTCATAATAGCACGTCCTTAGGGATACAAGAGGCATTGGATGACTTGCAAAATCACTGCTGTGAGTTCAGTACAAGCGCTTCGCTACAGTAGATGTCAAAACCAGGCAACTAGCATACACAATCTGCTGAGGTGGTTGGTCCCAACTGCCCTTGTCCAGGAGAGGTGGACGGCCAAGCTAAAGAGCTGTGGCCCTGATTACATGCTGCAACTGTCACAACAGTAGGCCTCTAGAAGTCCCTCGTCACCTGAACAGCGGAGTCATTACTTACATTTACCATTTTTAATATATGTAATTCCCTTTTTCGGTAATTCATGGGTGAAAGCCCTCTGGGCAACAACACCAGTCCTGGAATTCTGCCAAGGCCCCGCCGAAGAGAAAGAGGGTTGAAGTAATTTCCCTCCAGAGTTTGTGGATGTATTACACCATCCTGACTGAGCGGGGGCCCTGGGTTTATTTGCTTTGGGGGGAGGGCGCTCTATTGATGTGATGATCCGATTGGTTTGTTCAAGCCAATCAGGGACTGCAGGGTTAAGAGCGCCGGTCTGGAACTGGAAGGACCAGTGAAAACGAATGCACAGAACGTTCACACCTCATTTTCTCAACCAGGTCTTAACATCTCAAACTGCAATAACAATTGGCTGATCATCTTTTCCGGGCTCTCTATTTTGAGGCGTTTGCATTTGAAACCAGTTGAGAAACACAGATAGAGTGGTGAGTGCATCAAACACAGCCATTTGCTAATAACTGTTGGGCAATTGTAAAGATCTGCTTGGCTAAGCATGTGGTTTTTCCACCAATGAATCAATGGACAGCCACAACCTTCTGGCCATCCACTAGCTCTTACACAACGTGTCAATTACCCCCAAAACACTGCCATTTAAGCTCCGTGGCGGATTGATCGAAAATATGTCAGAAATAAAATTGTACTTTTACAAACGACACATCAAAACAATTTACAGAAGTTGAGGTGTAACGAATGACAAGGAATTTACATGCGGCGCCGCATCGAGGAAAATCAACGGCGATCAAAAATAACAACCCTTTGAGATGTTTGAGAATTCCATGTGACAGAATGAATTTAAATCCCGAACGTCTGTTTCCTAAACTCCAATATGCAGGTCAAGAGACGACCCAGGTGTGTCCTACCCTGTTCTGGGACGTAACTGGAGTACATCTGTTAAGTGGACGACAAATCGTCAAGGCTGAAGGGGACCGTCAGGTTCGGCACACAGATTCAGTTTCCTTTACGTCCCTTTGCCCCCGAGCATTTGAACAGTGCCAAGATGCGATGGCTGCCAGGGTTGTTAACCTGGAGGCATTTGTAACGTTGCACCAGGTTTCCTTTATTGCACAAGCGAAATAATCTCCAGCAAAGTGGTTGGGATGATGACAAGCCAGATTTATCATCTCAGTTGAACAGCCAGGATAACAACTGCTCCTGCACGCATCATGAAAACTAATAAGTTGTGGGGAGGAGAAAGGCTGCCAATTGCACAAAATCATGCATATTTGAATCTATGAACAGCTGCCAGTGCTAATAATGTATGTCCTACATCCATCAGAATGAGAGGACTGAGCAGAATTTCAATGGTTTGATCCAAGGTTGTATTTCCTCCTGTACAGCGGGGATCCCCTGTTGCCCCCAGACCCCCCCCATACACCGCCCAGGACTACAGCAGGCCGCTAGAAAAGTGGGCCAATCGTTGAATGATTAAGGCTTTATCCAACTCAGATCAGATCACCTGGAAAGTCCCAAAATGTCTCTCGAATGGAAACACACGTTCTATCTTCTTCCTAACGTAGGGTGAGCCGGAATATTATGACTGCAGAATGATGTGCCCTTTAACCGAACAAGTCATCCAAGGCTGCACATCGATCGCGCACCACCACTGACTCTATACCGCGCACCACTACTGACTCTATACCGCGCACCACCACTGACTCTATACCGACTACTGACTCTATAACGCACCACTACTGACTCTATAACGCGCACCACTGACTCTATACCGCGCACCACTACTGACTCTATACGCGCACCACTACTGACTCTATACCGCGCACCACTACTGACTCTATAACGCGCACCACTACTACTACTGACTCTATACCGCGCACCACTACTGACTCTATACCGCGCACCACCACTGACTCTATACCGCGCACCACTACTGACTCTATAACGCGCACCACTACTGACTCTATACCGCGCACCACTACTGACTCTATACCGCGCACCACTACTGACTCTATACCGCGCACCACTACTGACTCTATAACGCGCACCACTACTGACTCGCACCACCACTGACTCTATACCGCGCACCACCACTGACTCTATACCGCGCACCACCACTGACTCTATACCGCGCACCACCACTGACTCTATACCGTGCACCACTACTGACTCTATACCGCGCACTGACTCTATACCGAGCACCACCAGTGACTCTCCTTCACTTTCCTTGTCTGTGACAGAACATAGGTACATTTGTAAGACGTTGATAAACAGACATGAAAGGGGAGTTTTCCTTTGAAAATCAATCTGTCCTGCTGCAACAAGGTAAAAAAAAAACAGATCAAACACCCTGCAGGTTTATTAGCATTCAGACTTTCTCGCCAACTCCCCGTGGATAAATCATTTATACCCTTTACCTAATTACCGAACGAACTAAGAAGAAAGTCCAGCATAATCTTTTGGCAGTTCCGCGTTCAGGAAGCGACACAGAGGGGCGATCCACAGGCGACCAACATTCAGAAGGTGGATGATTTGAGATGTGACGCTGCAGAAAAGAAGGGGGCCGTCTCGTCTATAATTCACAGATCAGGGGTTTTGCCATACAGAGTCTGAAACCTGAAGGCCAAAAGCTGCAATAAAGAAGCTTTTTGTTTCCATTTCGTTGTCCTCCCAGGGATGTTTAATCTTTTCTGTACTGGAAGTTAGTTTTAAACGCACACTGTTGAGCTCAGAAACACGATATGACTCTGTTCCCAGATTGACTTTTGACCTTATTCCCAGAAAGCCGAATTTAACAGTTCTCAATGCGATGCCAAAATGGAACTAGTCATTTTTGGATAAAGTCTGTTATTTTGTCACATCCTGGCCTGAACCACAAATACATCATTTACACATTGAGCTCATTTTCTCTGTCCAGGCCCAGACTTAATCTGCGTCTGCAAAATCAGCCCCTTAGGGTTTTCAATTTAGGTTAGGCTTGTGGAGATGCATAAAAACTGCAAAATCATTTCGAGGTCTAACATCCCGGGCCTGCGTTACAGAAAGTGGTGACATCTACGTTCCTGGGGCAACTACACACAGAACCGCTATAATCACACGAACCATGTTTACTTTCATCACGGCTGTCATCTGCTCCCTGAACATCCGCGCGCGGCTTGATGCTGAGGATTTTCCACAATCATCTGAGCAGATGTTGTGGGACAGGCGGCTGAGCAAATACTCCTCAAGGCCCCACAGCATGATTCCTGCAACCTTCCATTTCTCCACCGCCTGCTCAGTCGTCAAGCCAGATTGGCCGACCGTCAGTCACCTGTGCGCCAGGCAGCCAATCGAAGCGGAGATTTAAATTCAGCAAATATTTGATCGTATTCCCTTTCAGCAGGGTCAACAATCAAGCGGGGCTTAGGCTTTCCCAGCTGTATTCCTTATCGATCATATTTCACTGGAACGGCAGATGGATACGACTACTTAGAAAAAGAACTCCATTTGAGACACATATATAAACAGTTATATAAAAAGCATATGTCCCACTGGATTCAGGAAAGCGAGACGTGATTAGTTAAAATCAACTTGACGCGGTGATTAAAGACAGGTTTGAGATTATCGTATCCCTTAAAGACGGGGAACGAGTAGACCAAGCTGGGGGGGAGGAGAGCGCGAGAGAGCGCGAGAGAGCGCGAGAGAGCGCGAGAGAGCGAGGGAGAGAGGGAGAGAGGGAGAGAAATGGAGAGAGGGAGAGAAATGGAGAGAGGGAGAGAAATGGAGAGAGGGAGAGAAATGGAGAGAAGGAAAGAAGAGAGAAAGTGAGAGAGGGATATGAGAGATCATTTAATCACAATGACATCCTATTACTCTATTAAAATCACATATGGGAAACATTGGCAGAATAATTCCTTAAATCATGACACCACTTTTAATTGCTCCCTTAGAAAGGAAGTTGACATCTGGCAGAGTGTGTGTCACCCCCTTTGCGTGTGTGTGTGTTTTCTGGGCCAGGTGTTAAAACAATTGCCACAGTAAGCCTGCATTTGGGATAAGTGTGATCTATCTGAGCCCTGTCACCATTTATACGAGTGAACCTCCTGAGCACATTGAAACCTCTGCCTGGTTTATTCATACAAGTAGTCGGACTCAGCGGAGAACCATGAGGTCAAAGGTCAACATTCTGACCCCCCCCCATCTCTTTCATGCAACCTGTTTGGTTCAGAGGGGTCAGTAAACCCGGTCAGATCCCTCACAGGCTGAAGTCCAACTACCTGCTCAAAAAACACACCTCCACGTTTGACTCCCGGACAGATCTGATCTGAAAGGCTTGGACGGGTCCAACTTGCCCTTTGATTTCCCAGCAGACCCGCTGCCACAACACTTTACAAACTCCACTTCTTAGATCCCTGACAGAGCGGCCGTCGTCAGAGAGGACAGAGAGGAGGACGTATTTGGATTGGAACGGAGACCCCCGAAACAGGGGAGACAAACTTGACAGAAGGGAGCAGGGGCGGCGTGTAATTCAGCTCCGCTTTCTATTCACACAGTTTCTCCTCCAGGCCGTGTTATTGGGCCACCTAACCACTTCCTCGGGCTGAGCTACGGGGGGTCAGAGGTCAAAGTTAGAAACTGACTGTCTGAGCTGACTGGAACCACAAGGCCAGTGAGACTTAGGCCCGATTCAAAGTCTCACTTGCTTTCTGACCTTTAATCGTTAATTCGCCAACTCAACGCTGGAAGGTTTTAAGGGTGTCTAGAAGAACGCCTGCAGACTGTCTAAAGATAGGCCTGTCAATCTTCTGTCAGTGTCCAGGCTGCCTTTGGGCGAGTTGCTTCTTATTTTTGGAGAAAATACTCTTTCCAGGGGACATAACTCGAACGACTCAAACGGATCGGGAGCTAATTGGAAACATCATTCATGAAAAGAATCTGCGCTGTTGGTTATGCAACGCTGACGAAATGAGTGAAAGGAACGAGTTCAGAGCCGGAAGCGACGCTGCCAGACGACTTTCCCTCTCGTATTTCACGACCGCCATCACAAAAACACTGTTCTCTGTGGAGAGCTGTACCAACACTTTGCCATCTGCATTTATTCAGTGTAGGTCCTAGTCTAACCAGAACCGCCTGCCGACTGGCACATCAGTGATGCAAGTGTGCCCTCTGGTGACACACTGAGGTACTTCACCCAAACATGTTTTTTCTCACTTAACGGTTTCTTTGATGGCACGTCAATTGTCTATCATTGTGGGAACTACCAAATCAATGACCCCATGTTCCTTCACCCAACTGTAACCTTAATAACTTAACCCATACACATAGCCTAAACTTAACCCATACCCTAAACTTAACCCATACACGTTCACATACCCTAAACTTAACCCATACCCTAAACTTAACCCATACACGTTCACATACCCTAAACCTAACCCATACACGTTCATATACCCTAAAGTTAACCCATACACGTTCACATACCCTAAACTTAACCCATACACGTTCATATACCCTAAACTTAACCCATACACGTTCACATACCCTAATGCTTACCCATAATGCCTTACCCCAACAGCAACCACAATTGTTCATTTTACCCTAAATCTTAATCCTAACCTGCAAACAGCCTATTGCATATACGTCTATCTGGCATGGACGAAGATCTTCATTGGTAGCAGTTGGGTTAGGGTTAACCATCTTTGTGGGGAATTCTCCTTCCCACATATATCACTAAAACACACACACACAAAACTATCATCATATCCAGTGAGCACCTTGAGGTTGGCTTTAAACAGTGTTGCCCCTGGGCAGTGAGTCTGTGTGTGTGTGTGTGTGTGTGTGTGTGTGTGTGTGTGCTTAGTTTATGCCTATACCACCGGCATATCTTAAACACTTAGATTGCTAAAGCTAATGAGGCATCACATGGAGAATATCTAATGAGCTGTGCTGCCATGGTAATTACCTCAGGGTGGCTAGCGTGGCAGCGGGGTTATGGATATTAAGACCTGTGCGTTTTACTCATTTATTGCACTACTGAACAGGAACCCATGATAGAAAATCTATAGTGAGCGATGCCTCGCTGTCACGGGCTGACTGAAAACGTAGGAAAACAGCGAAAAACAGCCCGGACAAAATGACATGGTGACGGAGATGCTTCGGCGGAACGGCAGGTGTTCAACTAGGCAGGTCCGACACATTCCGGCACGCTGACAGTTGCGTTAATGACCCGCGATCTTTGAACGAGCGCCAATGGCGACGGGAAATCTGAATGGCTCGAAGGATTCGCAGGGTTACGTTTGAGTTGGACCGCGTTGACGAGCGGCCGTTCGGAATGCGAGGTTCATATAAGGAACCCGGGACAGTTAACCCGCCAAGCGCCAGATGAGATGCATTTGCACATCAGTGAATAGACCATCTATTGGTTCTGGCACCCAGGGCCCGGCTCCAATATTTACAGTGCAGATGATTTATAAATATTTCCCTTTGGTCTCGGAAGGTATGAAAGGTCTGGACCAGACCTCTCTGAAGTGAAGACATGAAAGCCGTGTCTCTCTGGCTCAACACACACACACACACACACACACATTACTAGTGTAGATGGACACACGTGCACTCACACACGATTGAAACTCAGATCAGGTGAGTCAGAGCACTTCCTGTGGGATTACTGTTTATTTCTTCCCCCGGGAGACAGACGGGCGGGCAGGCAGAGGACGTTTCCGTAAAGAGCTCATCAGACAGAAATGCCATAGAAATTCTAGACACAAAAGGTCCAATCACAGACCAACAGGTCTGAGATCAGAGAAAGGCAAACGCCTGGAATAGGGGGAGATGAAAGTGGACATTTGGGACCGTTTTAATTGAACAAGGTGTTAACTCAGACCCTGATGTGGTCATATCATTTGGGTTCTCCACACGCAGCACAGAACCCCATCTCACACCTCCATCTGCACTTACAACGTATAGCTCTGGATTCTATTAGGATGCCATTCATTCAGAGCCTTAATCGAGGTAGTTGGGAGACGGTTCCTGGGGTTCTTGTGATCGTGTTTTAGATACTAATTATAGAGTGTTCCTATCGGCTTTACTGGCTTAGACTTTACTGGCTACTGTGTTTACAGAAATGCATTCTTTCTGATAGCATACGAAAACACCAAACCCTGCCCTGTTTTTTATAACAGAAGGGATAGTGTTAATTGAAGAAGATTCGCTACTTGGTAACCAATGAAGGACACTCATAATTAGTCTCAGCGCAATCGGGATTGGATAGATGGATGTGAGGCAGGACTGCCATGATTGCTTACTTTACAGACTTCAGGCGGCAGGTCAAGCACCCGCAAGTTAAATCATGGTGTTTGGCTGGACAATGCTTTCTCCTCAGACGCATGTGTACCTAGCGGAGAGACAAGGAGACCTAGCGGAGAGACAAGGAGACCTAGCGGAGAGACAAGGAGACCTAGCGGAGAGACAAGGAGACCTAGCGGAGAGACAAGGAGACCTAGCGGAGAGACAAGGAGACCTAGCGGAGAGACAAGGAGACCTAGCGGAGAGACAAGGAGACCTAGCGGAGAGACAAGGAGACCTAGCGGAGAGACAAGGAGACCTAGCGGAGAGACAACAAGCGGAGAGAGACCTAGCGGAGAGACAAGGAGAGAGACAAGGAGACCTAGCGGAGAGACAAGGAGACCTAGCGGAGAGACAAGGAGACCTAGCGGAGAGACAAGGAGACCTAGCGGAGAGACAAGGAGACCTAGCGGAGAGACAAGGAGACCTAGCGGAGAGACAAGGAGACCTAGCGGAGAGACAAGGAGACCTAGCGGAGAGACAAGGAGACCTAGCGGAGAGACAAGGAGACCTAGCGGAGAGACAAGGAGACAGAGTTAACCCAAATAGCTCCTCCCCCTGTAACATTCACCGCAGTCTGTTTTTGTATATAATAGTTGGTTGCTAATCAACTTGCCTGCTTAAATTACGGTAAAAACACAAACAAATCTGTTTGCTTAAAACCTTCCTTTAAGTTGCTTAAACCAAATGAAGAAATATACCTGTACCTCACGCAGTAAGGTCACTCCCAAGGCCAGCGTTGAGTATTTGTATACGCACTGTGTGCAGTAGCCCGGGGCAATATCAATCAATTGGCTACTTGTGGTGAGAGCTTTGACCCATGCAATAAAAAACATCAAACACATCTGGCAAATCTCAGTTTAGCCAATGAGGTTTACCACGGGAAAAAAGACAACCTGATTTTTATAACTGGATGAGAGGATTGATGGAACCAGAACAAAAACATACACGCATGAATGAAGAAATGTGCAAAGATATGTGCAAGAGAATACATGCGCAACGCACGGCAGTGACGGTCCAAAACTTCCGAACATTGAAAGCAGATGGGAAGAGCATTGACGTTGCCCTCTGTGCCCTTTAAGTGCTCGTGATTATATGGAGAAGTGTTGCCCGGCACCAAACGCGGAAGTCTTTCAGGAAAAAGAAACAAATGCAGATGTAGTCATCCATCTCACAGCCTGTTTACGTCTTGCAAATTCCTGCCCAAACGGAGTTTGCCTTCATGTGTTTAATTGGACTGTGTGACCACAGTCTTGTATAACAAATTGAGTTTGCTCCACAATACTAATAAGCAACAGTCCAAGCTCCAAGTTCACCTTAGTCACGGCAGAACACCACACTGGACAATAAATCAAGCACATGTAATCCTCCAGTTTCCGGCAAAAGGGAATCCAATGTTTGGACGTTGATGTTGACAAACCAGTTCACTGTTCCGTGTCATTTTTAGTGTGAGAGTGGAAGTGTTAGGTTGTCCTCGTGTAAACTGCAAAACTAACCACAGCCTAATCAAAGTGTAAGTGTACCATAATAATGACGCCATATGATGTCACCTCACTGCGCCCAGCAACAAAGGACTCATTGTCTGGTCTGACACTGTGGCGTAATGTGAGCAGCTAATCGTCTCTCTGACTCACATAATCTGGGCTCTTTCAGAACCACTTATGAAAACGATGAATGACAAGCCAGTGGTTAGTCAGAGGTTCAGGTGATATATTTATACACAGTGTGACACCAAGCCACTGGTGGTTGTACACAGATTGATATCCAGGTGGATTGAATTACAGAATTGACTGCGTCCCATCCACAACCAAATCAGTTCACATGCTGGTCTCACCACAATCAAATCAGTTCACATGCTGGTCTCTCCGCAATCAAATCACAGTTCACATACTGGTCTCTCCACAACCCAATCACAGTTCACCTATTGGTCTCTCCACAACCAAATCACAGTTCACATACTGGTCTCTCCACAACCAAATCAGTTCACATACTTGTCTCTCCACAACCAATCACAGTTCACCTATTGGTCTCTCCACAACCAAATCACAGTTCACCTATTGGTCTCTCCACAACCAGTCAGTCTTCCCTAACTAATTACATTTCAGATACTGGTCTTTACACCCGGCCATTCATCACAAACAGAGTAGAGCAACTAATGGCAAGCTAAGTCTGCACGCACACACGCACACCACTAAACTCAAAACACACACCACTAAACTCAAAACACATCAGCCCTTTTCCCAAACATCCTTAGCATTTCCAACCATGTTAACAAGTGTGCAGGACAGGAACGTTCACCCCTACAGACCCCAGACCCTCGACTGGAAGGAGAGCAGGTAAAGCAACGTGTTACACATGGCCATGTTTCCAAATACCAGCCCCAGCAGCCAGCCAGCCAGCCAGCCAGCCAGTCGACCCCAGTCTCATTCTGGCTAAACCACATATACAACTTCATGTGGCCAGACATTACTAAGGGGCGGGTTGAGAGATGGAGGGGTGCATCTGTTTCTGGGTAACATTGTGAGGGGGGGAGTTGGAGTGGATACACTGAGCATTAGTGGTTAACCAAGAGCTAATGAGGGAAAAAGAAAACCACTGAACTCAGATGAAACCGTTTAGCGTGCGCTCGTATACTGTGGTCTTATTGGGTTTCAAGGAAAGATGACTATGGCCTGTGTTAACCTCCATGTGTAATTACCAAACAGGGTGGCGGGGTGGGGGGGCAGACCTGTTTCTAATCAGTGTGTGTGTGTGTGTGTGTGTGTGCGTTTATGTCTTCGTAAACCAAATCCACTTTATAAGTAAGGCCTGGATGTGGCTTTTACGGCACATATTAGAAACATGCCCTCCATACCTTTGATACAGAGCATTTTTCAAAGACTCTCAATTGAACCCAGTCTTGACTTTTTTTAAACCCTTGCCCCCCCGCGTAAATCCTAGGAAATGAGAGGGCCTCATGCCCCGGCTCTGGCCCTCAGTCCCAGGTGTGCAAGTCCTCGGTCAACCCAGGATCAGAGCTTTGTGCCGGAGAGAGAACGAATCACTGGAGAGCACCCAAGTTAAATTAACCCCATGTGTTCCTCCAGAGTCCTATTATCCTATAAATGAACTTTATTGAGGCAACAAAGTGTTTCGGAACTCGGCAGAAAACCTTAAAGGGTCTAGAACAGGAACCCGGAGGAGAAGGCAGCCCTTCAGAAAATCAATCAGGAACACGGAGGAGAAGGCAGCCTCTCAGAGGGTCAGCCAGGAGGTGATCTGACTGCAGCGGACCCAAACTCCGCCAGGTTGCGACCCACAAGTGCTACTGACCATTTACTGACAAGAGATGTGTTGGGATAACCCAGAGAGAAAACACATTGGGGGGTCAACGGCAGGAACCTCCAGACTGACCTTACTTCTATGCTAACCTGTCGGAACCCTGAGGTAAGTGGAACAGCGAAGATGAGAGGAAGCTGGATGTGGTCAGAGATAAGAGAGAGAGACAAGAGGAGAGACAGAGACACCAGGGTGGACAGAACAGAACCAAACGCAGAGAAACCGTTTGCGTGTGGACAGCCCTTCTGCCATGGCGGGTGGGTAATAAAGTGATAGTTAACGGCCAGACAACGACTGAGGAAGGTAACAAACCACATGAAAGCTCACGAGGGGAGGACAGGGTACCGGGGGGGTTCATTGACATATCTGTGGCGTGATCCTAACTGAGATGATAAATGTTCAGGGGGCCGGAGAGGCAGCTGGTTCTGGTTAGGATGAGATTAAAGGAAAATCTCCCAACAGATTGAATTGTATTTGCTGAGAACAGCTTATTCAGAGCAGGCCCCAAATAAGTCATAAAACCAAATGGGAAGAGGAGAAGAGTTGCCATCGGTAACCGGCGTCTTGGATATTGGTATCAAGCCTTGCAGCAATTAAAAGGTGCGTTAGCGTATGTGTGTTGCAATTTGAATTTGATTCACAATGTACACATCCCGAACCCAGATAACCCATATACTCTCTGCTGGGAGGCAATGGATCTCACAGTATCTCATATTGTTCAGCAGTTGAAAAAAAGGAACAAATCAATTGGGTTGGAAGATAAAAGTGAGTGAGTCAGAGAGGCTCTCGCTCTCATTCCAGGGTTGATTGTGTTTAAAGTGAAGCCACATGCCCGGCTCCCACTCATAGACATAGATGAGGATGAGGGAGAGACGGGAGGAGGGAGGAGAGACAGCCGGGAGTGGAGGAGTAAGGAGAGACAGCCGGGAGTGGAGGAGTAAGGAGAGACAGCGAGAGAGACACAGAGGTATATAGGAGGAAGAAAAAAGTGAGAGATTAAGAGATGCATACAAAACAGCGAGAGAGAAGCGTAGCCAGAAGAAATGTGCCAGAAGAAATGTGCCAGAAAAAATGTGCACCGTGTAGAAAGAGAATGTGCCAGGAGCTGAAAGAAAGTCCACAAACAGCCCATCTCCATCACATCGTCCCCAATAACACGAACATGTCAGTTACCAGTACACTGGTGACACCGGATTCACACAGCCACGCCATCCTCAGAGGTCTGTTTACCCAGAGTGACGTCTATGACAGGACGGACAGGGGCCATTTTGTGCAGAGGGGTAAATAAAGAATGGAGACTGCTTTTCTACGTTAGGCACTTTTATTTGAAGTTTGTATTACTAGAAACACAAAAAAATCTACAAAAAATAGGAAACAACCCATTCCAACAGATTGGCATAGATTTGAAATTACTGTATTTAAGTGGTAAATTCTGTTAATTAATATATTTATTAAATTCCATTCAATCAGGTGATGACAGTATAAAACAATCTGCAGTCATTTGTTTAGTCACATGACAGTATCTTGTATCGCAGTGAGTTAAGGACTCAGCTTGGAACAGATTGCATATTATGCATAGAAAATGCATGTTAGAGGGAAAAAACATTGTCATTGAGCTACTTCACATTGTTAAACTAAAAGCCTAAAAGGCATCAAAAATGGCCTCCACTTCCTACATAAGCCACGCCTCCTTACGGTCAAACCAGCCACATAATGTGTGCCATCTCAAATGAGACCTCAGATTAATCGACCCAAATAAATAGCGGGACACGTTTCGTTTTTATCTGGGATTACTCCGAACGACATGGCCGTGCCTTCCTACTCCAGACCTGCTGAATTTCATTGTTACACTAAATGTAACAAATTGTTTATTAAGTAGTACAAAGCCATGAAAAAAAGAATCAATGTAAAGGCACAAGAGACTTGCTCTACCCTCGTGACACCGCTAAGAAGATCCACAAAAAAAAAAGAGCTAGTCGAAAGAATACAGAAGTCCACTTGGCCTGCCAAGTCTTGCCACTAGAGGTCACTCTCGCTCCAGCAACAGAAGATGCTGCACTGCAAACGTAAGGCCAGAAACGGGCCCTGTTCCCCACAAACAACATCCCCCCAGCCCCAAACGTACTACTGAAAACGTAATCTGAAAGGCACATTTTTTTTATGGTGAAGTACGATTAGAAAAACAACTCCAACAAGTGTATCGTTCACTACATCAGCATTTACACCAATCAGATTGTTCCAAATGTTATGAGGCAATAATGCTAAGACTAGACTAATTACTAGACATTTTACCAGACACGCCCATCTGTGCTAGACACGACCACCACACCCTGGTGCACTTCTGCAGACATGAAGTAGGGCTGGAAAAACGTAAGCAATAGGAAGATGCCTCCACTCTCTGATGGAGCATCTGCTATCATCTCTACTGCACCTTCAGATCTCAAATCCAGCCCTGCTGCGTACAGAACCCCAAATGAACCATAACGTTTGGCGTAAATGGCTTAAAGAGACGACCTGAAGAGCAGTGCGAATAAATTAAACGCCTCCAGATATCAGCCTGGGTGGCAACGGTGAAACGGTCGCTGTGTTTAATAGTCCAGAACGGGAGATCTCTGTTTTCATGTGACCACGGTGTGATCTTGGAATTCACCACCATACCAGGGAGATGAAGCAAACAGGAGTCAATAGTATACTAATGTCACAGTCCTATAGGGGGCGCCAGAGTTTAACAGGCTCTAACTTATCTCCACCCAGAGCACTGGGTCTTAGTTCTATTACAGCACAGCAAACCACTCAACATGTATATAGAGGATAATGGGTAAATGCTAGCATCCCTGCCCAAACCTAACACACCACACACGCACGCACGCACGCACACACGCACACACACGCCCCACAGGGGCTGCAGCAGGAACTCTCTGTGGATTTGCGCTGTGCTGCGAGGGTTTGAGTCAACGGGGACATTGTTCTGTTGTTGCCATGGGGAACTTCTAGCAGACAAACTCCTGTCTCATCCGGATGATCTGCAGCAGGGCAGCTTGGACGTCTTCATCCATGTGACCCTGTGGACAGGGAACAACCAGTCAGTGTTTGCCAAGGGACCCGGCAGGGGCAGCCCCTCTGGACCATTAATGAAACACGGTATTAACAGTGCAACGGGTTCTTCCACAGGACAACAGAGAGCTGGAGGAGAAAACGCCACGACGGGGTGACCAGTATCAGAGCACATTTTGTCTGTTGTATTTCACTGTGAACAGATCAGCGAAGGTACAGCCATTTCTGTGGAGTCAGGGAGAAATGAGCGCTCGGATTGAATCAACCTGGAAGACCGTCTGGGCCGAATTAAGCCTACGAACGAACCCGATCTGTCCGTCCGGTGATTGACAGGGTTTGCTTACCCGTGAACCAGATGGAATTATTCAACAGAAAGACCAACACACACACACACACACACACACAGATACACACACACACACACACACACACACACTGACCTGTGCTGCACTGAGGAGATGAGTCCTATAAATTGAAACCACTTCTCTGTGTTGCCTTTCAGCATCCTATGAGTAGTTAGGAGAGAGAGAGAGAGGGACATAAGGAGAGAGAGAGAGTAGGTGATGGAGAGAGGGAGACAAGACAAAGGAAAGAGTGAGTTAACGAGGTCAGACACGGTTGCTGTCCACTCCTCATCCTCTCCACCACATCCTGATGAAGATATGCCCACATTGTGCTGACCTGGCAGATTACAGAGGTACTCCACCCGCCCGCCTCCACCCGCCCGCCTCCACCCGCCCGCCTCCACCCGATCACACAACCCAGAAACACTCCTGTCTCGTACAGCGAGACGGCATCCATGTTTTTCTAAAGGTGGTTTTTCAATGAGTGAGCCAGGAGGTACAGAGTGGGGTAGACCTCAGGGAGATGGAACGCATATTCAGAGGTTGAGAAATTAACTGGATCACAAGATGCATCTCCACCTCTCGCCGCGTGACAAGGATTCATGATGTCTGGAGACCTCCATGTCGTCATGGTAACTAACAATCACAGCATCCCCGATAACCAACAATTGACAAAAAACTATTTCATCTCTACGAACAGAGAGCAATTATGTTTAGGGTGAACAACTGGGCTCCTGGTGGAGAGCGCTTAATGTAGTAACAGCCTGTCATTACACCGTGTAACGAAACGTTATTATATGGCGTTACAAAACGTCATTAAACTGTGTTACAAAACGTCATATGTCATTATACAGTGTTACAAAACAGCAATCTGATGTAGAGTTAAAGACATTTAACCTTCTTAAATTGCCTTTAAAAGCAGCAATGCTTTCAAAACAGTAATTGGCCTGAATAGAGGGCATATCTACTGGTGTGTGTGTGTGTGTGTGTGTGTGGACTTACAGCCAGCTGCTGCTGCAGGCTCTTGATCTGGTCCTGGAGTGTGTCGATTTGTTGCGTCTGCTTCTTGTTGGGCGCTACGTTGCCAGCGTACGCCAGCTGAGACAGGCCGTTTAGAGCCTGCTTCAGTCTCTCCACGTCAGTCAACAGCTCATTAATCTGAAACATGCGTTACACAGTGGTTACTAACCAAGCACCCATAACCATCTACATATCTGAAAATATATATATCAGAGCGGCAAAACATTGCCCAGTGTATTTTTATCTTATAATATCAGGTATGCAATTTGTATTTCTCTCAATGCCATGTTGTGGCGTCTGTCATATTTTCATGCTGGTTGTTGACGGACTTATTCCAATCAGACCTAGCCCAAAGTTTAGCTGTTAACGGCTTTCCAGTTCCCCAGGAATCAACCAAAGTTTTTTTGCAGGAAGCTGTCATATCGTCACATTATTATTGCACGAACGGGAGCCATCTCAGTAGCACGAAAACATGGCCCATAGTTTTAACTGATCGTTGCATAATTTACACATAAAAACAGTTCAATCAAGCAACTCTCCAACTAATTCCCGTGACAAATATTGCAATGCACACTTCCTAATTCAAGCATTTTGGACAGCAGATTTCCCCCAAATATTAGTCGCAGAACAAAATAAAATGGTTCAACTTATTTAAATACATGTTTCAGTTTTTTTATACCCATATTGTACAGTCCAAGGTTGGAGTTCATTAACAAAAAACAACAAATCCATGCAGATGTTTCAGTGTACCTTTCTGTCTTTGACCTCAGTCTGCTCGGCTGACATTTGGATCGTCGTCTGCAGCTCCTCGATAGTGTTGAGGGCATCCTCATACCTCTCCTTGAGCTCACCAATCTCCCTCTCGATGGCGCAGCTCTTCTCCTGCAAGGCCTCAGTCTCGAACCTGGCCCTGCTCTCGTCCTCCCTGGCCTGAGCCGCCTCGCAGTGCAGGACCTTGTATTGCTCCCCTAATGCAGACAGACTCTCACCAAGGCCGGCAACCTCCTTCTCCAGGTGCTGCTTCTCAGCCAACAGCTGGCCCAGCTGGTCCCCTCTTCCCCTGAGGTCCTGGAGATCCTGGTTGGCCTGAAGGAGCTCAAACTGTAGGGCCGCCATGTCCTCAGACCGGTGGGCGCTAATCTCCTGCTGCTGGTGCAAGGACACAAGTAGCTGAGTCGCCTGCCTTTCCAGGGCCTCTTTGGCCTTGGCGTGCTCCTCTAGGAGGACGGCGTGGTCCCCGGAACGTCCCCGCAGCTCATACTCCAACGCGGAGACCCTTTGGGCCTCCTCGCGCTGGCCCTCTCGGGCAATCTCGCAATCAAGCTGGGCTTGGTGGAGGGCGGCCGTCAGGTCTCGGTGCTCCCTTTCATAAAGTTCTAGCCGGGACGACTCGGATTCTAGGAGCCGGTTCAGACTCTGGATTTCCATGTTGCACTTGGCATTCTGCTCCTCCAGCTCGGCCCTCTGCACAGTCACCTGTTTGTACTGCTGCTGCAGGTCCACCAGCGTCAGGGTCAGCTCCTCCATTTTACCTCGGTATTCATTCTCCACTTCCTTGTGCTTTTCACTGGCAACAAAACCAGTTTGCAGACTCCGCTGCACCGACTCCAACTCCACTTTCACTTTTTCCTTCTCCTGCATGTGGCGTTCTCCCGCAGACTTCTCCTGGTTGTACTTCTCTTGCATCACCAACAGATTTTCTTTCAAGTCCTTTAGATTGGCTTTGTAAGACTTCTCCATCTCTTCTATTTTCATCAATGGGACAAACTTAGAATGGATTGCTTCCTGGATGGTGTCTAATTCCTTCTTTTGGGCCTCCATTTCTTGGTGAAGCTTTACTTTGTCCTCTTGGGCAGACTGGTAGTTTGCCAAGGCCTCTTTCGCCCGATTCTCCACCTCAACAACAGCATTGCTCAACTTGACCCTCACGGCTTCATGGTCAATAAGGCACACGTAGTCATTTTCTATCATCAACTGAACCTTCTCAAGCTTTTCCTTCAAATCCACATTTCCATCCTTCACCTTCTGTAACTCTACCTCACTTCCTCTGGCCTTCTTTTCTAGTCTGGAGACCTCAGCCGTGGCCACATCTAAAGCAGCGGCCACTTGACCATACTGCTCCCTACACACATACTCCCTGTTTAGCCTCTGTTTCAGAGACTGGCTCTCCGCGACAACCTGGGCCAATTCCTTCTCCCGCTCCTCAAGCCTCACCCGGAGCGCCCCCAGTTCTTTCTCCAGCTCGCCATTGCGAGCACTCAGGTTGCCCACTTGGCTCTGGAACTCCTCCGAGGGCACGGTACTGCGCTGCAGGCTGGTGACACTCTCACACAGAGTGACCCGCTCTGTTTGCAGCTTATTTATCTGCGCCTCGGCCTGGCCGCTTCGCTCTGTGACCTCCACCAGCCTCTCCTCCAAATCCTTCAAAGCTTGCTCCAGGGCGGTCTTGACCTCGTCGTGGGTCTCGAGTGGAATGAAGTTGGCCTCGACCCCGTGTTTGAACTCCTCCAGCTGCTCCTGGAGCACCTCCCGTTCCTCCTCGCTCTCCTCTACCTGTTGGATCAGGGTCTGGCTCTTGGCTGTGACGTCCGCCAGCCTCCTCTTCAGGGAGGCACTCTTCTCCTCCAGGGTTGCCCTCATCCTCTCATGCTCTTGTATGGAGACAGTCCCGGTCAGGTCCGGGATGGGCCTGTTGTCTATCTCCCGGTGTAGCTCTGCCACCTCCTCCAGCACTCTATCATAGTCCTCCCGCAGCTCAGCCAGCTGACGCTCCTTTTCATCCACAGCGTTGCTCAAAAGGTTCTTCATGTTGTCAAACTTCTCGGCCGGCACAACCTTCTCACTCTGCCGTGCCTGCGCCTCCTTGACGAGGGCCTCCATGTCCATCAGGGCATCGGTCAGCTCGCTTCGTTCCTCCCGCAGGGCGTTGACCTCCTCGCCCAGCCGCTCTGCCTCAGCCGCAAGCCGACCCTCGCTGCTCTTGTACTCCTCCAGGGCCTTCTCGCTCTGTTTCAGGTGGTTCCGCACTCGCCCCACCTCGGCCGAGGCGCCCTCGTACTTGGCTTTGACGTCGTGGAGTTGGGCGCGGAGCTCGTCGGCCGCCTGGCCTCCTAGGTGCTCTTTGTAGGCCACGACGTGGGCCTGAAGCTGCCGGACCTTGGCCTCGGAATCGTGCATCCTCATCTGGACGTCTCCCAGGGCCCCCTCCAGGTCCTGGATGGTGGCCGTCAAGGACTCCCGGGTCTGGGTCAGCTCCTGGCACTCCTGGGTTTTGCGGTCGAGCGATGCACGCAGGCAGCTAGCCTCTTCCTCTGCCGCCTGTTGCCTCTTCCTCACCGCCTCCAGCTCCCCAGCCGGATCCCAGCCCGCAGCGGGACGGAACCCGGAAGGCGACAGTGCAGGAGACTGCAGCATCTGCAGACGGGAAGGAACATCGACACGTTTTAAGGTGTGTGGAATGACTGCGTGACCCCGCTCATCGCCATGGCAGCAGTGTCACTTAAATATTGGTTTTGCAATAATGCCCCAGCTTTATTTCAGATAAACCTTGGCTTTTTAATACAGCCAGTTCTACTACAAGGATTTAAGGGAGAATACTGAGAGGATGTGAAGGCTACAATGTGAGTAAAATACATAATACGAAACAAAGACCTGCAGCGATTTAGGTGAATAAATCATAAAGCCGCCATACGCTGAAGGGCAAAAAGCTCACAGAACAAAATGATAATCTGGCAGCATATCTGGCTGTCAGAGAGCTGATAACAATATCACGGCTGACTGATCAAAAATAGAGTGCAGATAATATAGCTGACGTGACTCTTAATACGGAAGGATGGGCTCCTTATATGCTCCGGAAACAAACGAAAATCTGGTTTACCTGTTCTGAATCGAGGCTTTGAGACTGTTTGACAAGGACGGTGTCCTTTCCTACAACAACAGAAAAAGATCAATTAGCACAATTACAATTGTTTTTTTTCGGTTTTAGAATAGAGTGTCATATATCCTCTCTCTGATCTCAGAAAGGGGTTCCTCACCTTTGATAACCGACTGTCCGGAGTAGTCCCCCTTTAGAAAACAAAAAACATCCATGGTCACATGTTCCCGTTCACAGGTCAACCACAGGTCACCGGACTCGGGGATCATGACCCCATAATAAGGCTGTAAAATGGGGGTTTTGGGGTTCACTCACCATGCGGCTCTTGAACTGAACGCTGACGGTCTCGGGGCTTCGTGCTCCCTCCTCCCGCTCCTTGGCACTCAGAAGGTGCTTCATCTGTTCTCTCTGATTTGACAGACAACGTGCTTTTAAAAGTCGGATGCTTCACCGGTCGACTGTATATTAGAGCAGATGTTGTTCTGGGTTTCGACTATGCATTAGAGCAGATGTTTTTCTGGGTTACGCACCCTAAAGGGTGCAGTCTATTGCTTTTCAGCAGATCAACAGTCTTGCTTTCATTTAAGAGCATTAACCTTCACTCAATTAAACATAATAAAATCTACCCATATTCATTCTAAAATACATTACTTCCCGTTTTTATCTCCATAACACTGCATAAAAAATAAACAAACAGGCAAATGTATTCCTAAAATCTAAAGGAAAATCATCTATATCCACACTGTTGTGCATCTTAATGCTGTCCCAATTCCATTTTTCAGTTGGCCTTCCTCCGAGACAAAGACCAAAAAGTTATTTAGAAATCTATATGTCAAATGTTTCTTTCTGCCTGATGCAGTTTTTAATCATGTTGCTTTTCTTACCTCTTTATTGAGGTCTTCCACAGTGTGCTTCTCCTACAGGACATACCAAGAAATACCAAGTTTAGTAATGCCTGGTTTGATAACCAATTGATTTATACAGTGAATGAATGCAACGTACATGTGTATTTGTTTCTATATTGTGGCATTAGGACACAGCATTTGGACACACAGTGTGTGAGTGTATGTGTCCATGTATGTGGGTGTGTGTGTGCGTCCGTGTATGTGGGTGTGTGTGTGTCCATGTATGTGGGTGTGTGTGTGCGTCCGTGTATGTGGGTGTGTGTGTCCATGTATGTGGGTGTGTGTGTGCGTCCGTGTATGTGGGTGTATGTGTGTGTCCATGTATGTGGGTGTTTGTATACATGTGTGAGTGTGTGTGTGTGCGTCCATGTATGTGGGTGTGTGTGTGCGTCCGTGTATGTGGGTGTCTGTGCGTCCATGTATGTGGGTGTGTGTGCGCGTCCGTGTATGTGGGTGTGTGTGTGTGTCCGTGTATGTGTCGTGTGTGTGTGTGTGTGTGTATGTGTCCGTGTGTGTGTGTTTGTCTATGTGTCCGGGTGTGTGTGTGTGTGTATGTGTCCGTGTGTGTGTGTGTATGTGTCCGTGTGTGTGTGTGTATGTGTCCGTGTGTGTGTGTATGTGTCCGTGTGTGTGTGTATGTGTGTGTATGTGTCCGTGTGTGTGTGTGTATGTGTCCGTGTGTGTGTGTGTATGTGTCCGTGTGTGTGTGTGTATGTGTCCGTGCATGTGGGTGTACGTATACATGTGTGAGTGTATGTGTGTGTGTGTCCGTCCATGTGTGTGGGAGTATGTATACATGTGTGTGTGTGTGTGTGTCCATGTATGTGGGTGTTTGTATACACACACACGCTCCCAGATGACTATGAAACCGCATGGAGGATGGAACACAGCGGCCTTCAAGCTGCGATGCCCCGTTTTAGGCTTTAGTCCTTCTGTACGTGTGTATTTACCTGACTAAGTTGTCTCTGAAGATTGTTGACGGTGTCCAACAGAGCCCTCTGCTCTAGCTGGAACTTCCTCAGACTCTCCTGCTGGCTCTCGTTCTGCCTTCCCAAGTCCTGAGGATCAACACCAGGTTACCAGATATAAGAAATCTGGACCGACTAACCGGAGACGACCTCACCTCACACAACCTAAAATAACATTTCACCCTACAGTTTAAAGCATATCTCTCACATCCATCTTTGTATGCTAATAAACCACCACCTCATACCCATGATAATCAACGGGTTACTGGTTAAACCAGGATAATGACTCAAACATTAACTTTAGTCCACGCTAGCAACACCCATGTAGACCTGACCTCACCACAGCCGGTTTCCTGACACTGTAGGGACTATAGCAAAATAATATTTAATTAAAAGGTTACCCTGAAGACTACCTGGAATTAATTCTCAGCCAAATAATAACAAGCTGTGACCGTCTTTAGATAGCGGGGGTCAAACGGCACTCACCCTCAGGTTGGCTTCTGCTTGCTCGTTCATATCCACCGATTGCTATGGAAACACAGTCAATCATTTAGCTGTGACCAACCGGGTTCATTCTCACATATTTTCTGTCTTTCTTAAAATTTGCAAGTTGGGATCATTAAGAATTTGTAATACTTTTTTTTTTAAAGCTCCTAGAAGGTTTTGAAATGTTTTAAGTAACATTCGAAAAGGTTTTACCCTGGTTTTAGTGACACTTCAAAGTGAAATGTGATAAGCCATCAAGCCACTAGGTGGCAGTAAAGTCACTTGAAACTCAGAAGCTGTGTATCATACTGATCATGCAGCCATGGTAGCAATCATGGAGGTCTAAAATGAATGTCCACTTACTATAATCCACATAGATGTTCACATTAAATCGCTTTCATTTGATTGCTTATCTTGTTTGAAGTAATTTATTATAAAATTGGCAGTGAAAAATAACATTTATGTTACCTGTCTCTTTTTAATCTCTAGCTTGGCTGCTTCTCTTGCTGTAGACACAATGAGAGAAAGCATAAGGTTACACACAGGGCATCCGGTTATCCAATGTGTCTGTATATTTATGTATTATATCTAGTGTTCTCAGGAATAAGCAAAACTCTAGGTTAAAATAAAAGGCACTGAGAAATGTATGTGGTTTATCAGCTTGATCTAACAAAATATGAGAGAAATCAAAACGAGGGTGTGACTTCAAGGAATATAAAGAATTCTTAAGAACCTCTGTCAAAGATATTGTCTGGATCTCACAATAACAATGAGATGGTTATAGAAATGACACAGAATTATTATTGAATTATTGAAGGAAAAAATCTCAAATAATGTTCAAATACACCCCCCCCCCCAAAGTGCCAGGATTACTGGCACGTCGGCATTGATGAAACTTAACAGCCCTGAGTCGACTCTAATGATTAATAAAGTGGGCGAACATAACACATCTGAGACGGTTCAACAGTGCAGAATCTCTACACACAACTACACTCCTCAGTACTGACTAGAGGACGGCTCTTTAGCTCAACAAATGGTTCAGCGGGGCTCAAGTAAGAGCACCAACGTAGCCATTGAAAAAGTTTTCCTTTGTGGCCCAGTGGGTCACTTCTGCGTTGGACAGGAGGGAGTCTTTGGATCTTTGTCCTGCTGGAGGATCAAATGATGACCCAGTTTTTGAGTCCTGGCAGAACCAGACAGAACCAGTGACATGTTGTATACACAAGGCCATACACATAGACCCACCATACTTTTGGAGTTGTCCTCGTTACCTGCGCTACCAACCTCTCCTCACAGCAAACCCACAGCTATCGGTTACACCCCAGTCAAAAGGTGTGTTCTCTTGGAGAACGGGTACTCTTTTGACAGAACCCTGTGCTTTCAGTATTTTAAAGACACAAATTAATCTAAAGGTTACACAGCAGATGGAAATGCATCAGGATTTCAAGCTGGGCTAAGTGTTTGTGTCTTTCGCCCTTCTGGAGCTAATGAAGCCTCTTTCTTGTACTGCGAATTGAGAAAACAACTTTCTATAAATACTTGATCGCCGTAGCAATGACACGGATTAAAGTGCCAAAGTATTAACAAGACATTTGACGTTTTAAAACAGTGTTTGTGATCAACTGCTGACAGTTTAAGCAGCAACAAGAGGTGACATATTCTGTCATCAAAGCAAACCTGCGTGCGTACAAAGGACATTACAATACTCAAAGCTGGGATTTTCCCAGAATGTCAACATTTCGGGGGGGATTTGACCTATAACCTTCTACCCTTTAACTTCACCAAGCCACCCATTGGCAAGGCAAAGGAATTCGTATTAACTCTGTATGATCTACATTAGTGCCTCAGGGTTAATCAGGAACACAGGTGCACTCTGACCTTTGGAGACTTGGTCAAGATAGGTCTTGACCAGGGTGACCAGCTCCTGATTCTTGCTGATGCGGGCGTAGTGGTAACTGTCATGACCGAAGCTGTCCATGACGGACACGTCTGCCCCACTCTTCAGAAGGACTTCCACTGCATCCTTACAGGCATACTCACAGCCAAGGATTAAAGCTGTCCTGGACACACAGAGGCAGAGACACAGAGAAACATAAGCAGACACGCAGAAGCAGAGAGAAACATAAGCAGACACACAGAGGCACAGAGAGACAGACACACAGAAGCTGAGTGAAACACAAACAAGTGTTCTTCAAATATGTTCAGGTGGGTGCCCGCCTCTGGTTGATAAGACATTAGTGTGAGGGCCGGGACAGACATGCACCCTATCACCAGACTGTGTCCTGCTCTCCAGACCTGAGTGGACGGGCTTACTATAAACCTGTGTGGACTGGGTTATTCTGGACCTGAGTGAACGGGCTTACTATAAACCTGTGTGGACTGGGTTACTCTGGACCTGAGTGTACGGGCTTACTTGTTCTGTTTGTCACGGACAGAGATGTCAGCTCCACGCTCCAGCAGCAGCTGACAGATTTGTGGATGGCACATCTGGGTAGCCAGCACCAGGGGAGTCCGTCCATCCTAACACACACACACACACACACACACAGCTCAAATAACTTGCTGATTATTCATACACCCTCTAAAACAGAAGTGATAAATCAATGCTGTGTGTGTGGTATTGATAAATCAATGCTGTGTGTGTGGTATTGAAATATATTTGATGAGGATTTCGTCAAAACTTACAAAATCGGCTGCGTTTACTGAGGCACCACTGTCACAGAGCAGTTTGACACTGGAGGAGCAGCCAGCTATCACTGGGGGCAGACGGAAACACAGTCAGCACATCACCTCATCAAGCAGCCAGCCAGCAGAATATGACTAGTCACAGCGTTCCTCACCAGCCTCGTGTAAAGCGGTCCTCCCCTGCAGATCCACGTTCCCCACGGGGCAGCTGTGCTGCAGAACACAACAGAACATGTGACTGATAAGGGCCTTAGTAACCCAGGAGCACGTCACCATGACAACACTGTCAGAGGGTGATGACCTGGGAAGATCAACAAGCACGAGCCCCGTATCCCTAGGGAAGTTGGTCAGACAGAAATCTGTGGCTTTGTCATCACACAAGTTTTAACGAAGGAAGAAACTAGCAGAGAAGACATGGGTAAATATGCAGATGGCATGTTTTTGCCCCGACAAAAAGCCTGACAGCCCGAAGAAAAACACCCCAGTTGCCAAGGGAACAGTCACTGTGGCAATTTTACATTACTTCTGTGAATGCTTCCGTTGCGCCGTGTGGAAATGGAACATAGATCACAAATATTAACATACACCGTTGCCCATGGCAATTTGTCACTCTGCTCTGTGATCCTGTCTGAGGCCGGGCACGTCAAAGTGCCAGAGTTCACGCTGTCTGCATCTCCGATTCCAGAAGACGCTGCTGTCGGCTCTCGAAGCCTATCAGTGTGGCGCTCACTTTAACACACTCCTATTTCCTCTGGCACATTCAGGCATGGGGGGGGCACTTTAGCACTCCGGCGTTAAGAGCAGTTCAGGGCTCAGTGCCAGCTGTGGGCCCAGAAGGTCTGCTACTGGAGGACTTGTTGGAATCGGGACCACTATAAAAACCAGTCTCTCTCTAGCAACAAGGTCCCAAAACAAGCAGCCAGGTCAGATAACGGCCGGGGGTGGGAACTCTACACCTCTGGAGGGGTTTGAAGTTCAGTTGCTATGAGGAGAGGGACGAGGGAAAGGAAAAGGGGCGGCGTGGAATGAGAGGATTGAGAGAGGCAGCTTTGTCAACACGGCTGACACCCATGCTGGTCAGCTGCCGTCCCGTAGGGGGCAGAGTGGCACAACACGATGGGTTATCATGAATATGGGCTGTCCTATCAGGGGCCACGGTTACTGTTTTAGGACACTACGGTTGTCCTATCAGGGGCCACGGTTACTGTTTAAGGACACTACGGTTGTCCTATCAGGGGCCACGGTTACTGTTTAAGGACACTACGGTTGTCCTATCAGGGGCCACGGTTACTGTTTAAGGACACTACGGTTGTCCTATCAGGGGCCACGGTTACTGTTTAAGGACACTACGGTTGTCCTATCAGGGGCCACGGTTACTGTTTTAAGAGTGGACAACTAAAAATAACTGTACAGTCTGATCTCCAAAAACAATCAAAGATGATTGTCAAATAACCATGCGACATGCAATATGTTTACCTATGCGCTTCTGAAGGCCGGTGTTAGTAATCACACCTTCAACTTTATAAGCTGATTTTAATTTTAATTAATTATTAAGCAATTGAAATTACATAATTACACAAACATAATTCTACAAACCAAAACAAGCAATGCAAAAAAAACTGAGGGTTGTGGAACGGCGGATGTCAATTTGATCTCAATGCCGCCAGGGGGCCTCAAATCGGGATGCGAATGCGCAGCTGCAAAGACAAGCGGTACTTCGGTTGCTAGGTTACGGCGCCACGATCTGTCTCCGTGGGAACACGAGCAGTTTGGAATTCTAGTGACGAAACGAACGTCCTGTACAAAACCCAACGGTACCGGATGTGTGTCGCGTCACATCCGGGACAAGGAATAGCAACATTATCTCAGCCAACACCAGCTATTAACACTTGGGCTGAACTTATGTTCTGTACACTACGAAACTACATCCTGGGGATTCGTCATTAATATCCATTTATTGCAAAAGCATCATCTCTGTTTGACAGCCCGTATCAGTCAATTATGACAAAGGGAAGATTACCACTCTAAATATGTTAACAAATAAAATATTTCCGAGCATTATAATAACTTCACACCTGACTACATGTTGTGGCCAACTTCAGATAAACGTTTCATAATGCATGAATCAGACAGACAAGTTCCTGAGACGAGCAGCAGACGTGAGAAGAGGGAGCAGTTTCAAGTGACCGTACCTGTAATAGCTTCTGCACACAAAGTGATTGGCCATTCCTGGCGGCAAGATGAAGGGCATTTTTACCTGCGGGGAGAAGACATGGTCAGCCGACGCAGTACATCAAACGTATCCGGAACATTCCACTTCATAGTGGCAAAACGCAACGACCGGATCCCAAACGTAAGGCAGAGCTTTTAATGTCATCAAAACATTCAGCTAATCCACCAGAGGTGTATTACCGTACTACAGTACACTATATTCTACATGTTAACGTGGTTATTTCAGCGACTTGTGGGTCAGCCTTGATATGAGAATTGGCATTTTCTCAAGTGAAGATCACAAAGTCGGGGGAAACAGATCTACATGGACAGGTGACCACCCCGTAATGTCCCGTAGGAGACTTGACCCCAGCTGCTGCAGCAGGCCTGACGAGGAGAAACCGGCTGGCTGCTCCCAGTGCCAGCGGACGCACGAGAATTAATTTGACAGATGCACTGCATTATGCGATCAGCTGGGTCTCATAACCACAGGACCACACAGGAGGAAGGCAGTGTTTCTGTTACAATCTGGTGAATCTCTAACCTATGAAATATAGGTTGGAGATGAGATCTTTTGGCAGTTGATTAATGCTCTTTCACAGACTGTCACCAACCTATATATAGTGATTTCATGTTTCATCATTTCTATATTTTACAATTAGACTAGACATTGATGTTCTGCGAACAGCGTCATAAGGCACAATCGAATCCATTGACATGGTTGTCCTCAGAACATACTGGTCGGTTCTTTGGTGACAACCAGGCTGAGCTGAGTTACCGCGAGCTGCACCGGTCACTTACCGTTGGCGTCGCTGGCTGTTACGTCAACTTGGTGGCCCAGGATCAGACTGAGACAGTCCAGGTTGCCCCGTGTTGCAGACAGGTGGAACCTTGGGTGAGAGATGGAGGATGTGAGTCGTCATGGAAACAGAAGACATGCAAGCGGGTCTGAAGAGTGCGGGGGCAAATAGATCGGGCGAGGGAGGTGAAAAATACAGGAGCGGGTGAAGAGAAGTGTAAACCGACTCCATCTAACTAAACACCGTGAGCCCACTAAGCATTCTGCATTCGATCTGCGCCGGCCGACCTTCCATGGCTCCACACATACAGGAGAAATGTTTGTATGTGATCCACCACGGCAGTCTCCAATCAATGTATAGATTAACACTAAACATTCCTCAGGGGAGACAGACTGGCTGACAGCGCCCAGCATAACATCCCTCGGGTTGTGGACCCGCGGCGAAATAGCCGCTGCTTCAGCTAAAGCAAAATAGGTTCGCAATGGAAAACATCTAGTTTGGAAAGACGGGAAGAAACTTTAGGACAGGAAGAAACACTGTTAGGATCTGAATGGGGGAACTATCCAAGAGAAATAGCAAATGTGTGAAGACTTGTCATTCGGCTGTATCAGTCTGTGCCAAAGATGATGTTCTTTATTCAAAATTGCCAGAGTGAATCACGGAATGGCAGTTATGCGTGACCATACGCTTTCAAGACTTTTGTAATGTGTAAAAAAATCATTTTATTGTTTATTTCTCTCCTATGATCCAACTGAATCAAACTGTCAAGCAGTACCATATCATCACCTACTCAAAACTGATTCTGTGATTGATTAAAGGCAAAGCTGACGAGCTGATATTTTATGTGAGAATAAAAGGGATCAAAATCCAAACTGCCGACTCAGCCAGCGTGTGTGTGTGTGTGTGTGTGTGACGCATGCTCATGCTTGGACATTAACACAGTGTGACACTACACACGAGGCCATTAGTGACATGTCAGTTCATCTCAGTATTATCCATCTCTGAGTGGCTTCCAGGTCTGCCCACAGAGACTACACAGGATATGAAGGCTATCTTTAGACAGAGACTGAAAAGTAGAATGTAAGACAGGTGGCTGGCATAAATGCAGTTATAGGAGCAGTTCTGGGTGGCATGGGGGCAGTTCTAGGTGGCATATCTGCTCTCACACTCATACTGGAAGTTCAATATGGCACCGCAAAGCAAAGAACTATCCGAGGATGTGAAAAAAAAAAATTGCTGGACAAGAACATAGAGCGGTTTAACAGGACAGGTTCCACTCAGAACAGGCCTCGCCATTGGTCGACCAAAGAAGTTGAGTGCACGTGCTCAGCGTCATATCCAGAGGTTGTCTTTGGAAAATAGGCATACGAGTGCTGCCAGCATTGCTGCAGAGGTTAAATGTGTGTGTGGGGGGAGGGGGCTAAACTCTGATGAGCATCGTCAAACGGAAGGTGGAAGAGCACAAGGTCTTTAACATCCACCAGCTCTGTGATGACATCAAGGAGTGAAAGAGGACTCCAGTGGCAAGCTGTGAAGCTCTGGTGAACTCCATGCCCAAGACAAGATGGTTAAGCCAGTGCTGGAAATTAATGGTGGCCACACAAAATATTGATGCTTTGGGCCCAATTTGGACATTTTCACCTAGGGATGTACTCACTTTTGTCGCCAGCGGTTTAGACATTAATGGTTGAGTTATTTTAAGGGGACAGCAAATGTACACCGTTATACAAGCTGCACACTGACTACTTTACAGTGTTGTTGTCACATGAAAAGATATGATCAAATATTTACATAAATGTGAGGGGTCTACTCACTATGGTGAGCTACTTTGTAAAGGCATACTCAAAAGTTGATGCCACGCAACCAGAAATATAAAAATGCATTCCATTCCTAAAGTCACCTTTGACGATAAGCGGAAATGTTTCGTGGCCATATCCCGAACAGCAGAACACAATAGGCCGTCCAAGTCTTATGCGAATGGACTATGACGACCTCCCGGAATGTCACGCAACAACGTGACGCCCGTCGCTACGACGACAGACCTCCAGCCAATCGGGGGAAGTACAGCTGGCTTCACACAATGAACAGACAGTTGGACGGGATGCAAGGCTAACGAGTAGCACAAACAAGGGGCCTATCTACAGTCGGCATCGGACAGTGGCTGAGCGCAGGCTGTGTAATTAGGGCACTATATCCTGTGTGCTGATTCTCAATCAGCCTTGACAAGTGCAAATGAGCAGGTGCAGCTGCTCGTCCCGGGCCAGTGAAGTGGACCGTCTGTTTGCTCAGCTGGGTTATATCATCAGATGAACACCAGAGGAGTCTAATCCAGGCAACTAAATTACACACCAGGGACTAAATTAAACAGCATGGGATTATACTGCTGATTAAACAGGGAACAATCAGCAGGGCCTCTGGTTTGTCTGGAGACAGAAATGACCACAGGAGAGGCTCTACCGTATGTGTGGCCTGCAGTATAATGAAGACTTAGGCTAAACCAAGTCAACACATGACAGTGGCGAGCGGAGGTCGTTTCTGAAGACTTTACCCAACACTGCAGTCTGGGCGACGGACAGTTTCACACAGGACTTGCTTTAGTTATTTTGTGTGCTTTTAAAAAATACATAAATAACGATAAGAGTCAATTGTCCTGGAACCAGGGAGGACCAGGAGTGAGACCACAACTGGGTCTTTCACAGCAATCCCACACACCCGATTTAGTCTGGAGAAATTCTAGCACCTTATTATGAGGAGCAGGTCTCTTGCTGGCGCGTTTGTACCTGCTTTACTTTAGTGGCAAACATGTCGAATTCGCAAACAAATACTTGGTCCGACCTCGCCTTTACAAAAGGCTATATCACATTCAGGAGTTAGGGTTAGAATTTGGGGTTGGAATTTGGGGTTAGAATTAGAGTACAATTAGGACTTTCAATTATTGCTGGTCAACGGTAACGTGACACCAGAATCCACAGCCCGTATCACAGTGGTTTAGGATGAATTCACACTAAACATATAGATGCCACAAGCTGGGGATAAATACGATCAGTCATTAGTCTGACACCAGCCAACTCTTTTTCACAGCTGTCAATAAGCTTAGAGGGACTAGCTCGCCCCAAAAAAGACAGCTTCGGCGTATGGTTACATTTTCATTAGAGGAAAACAAGTCTGACGGTACTACTTTATATAGACCTTTAAGTAGTTGTGACATTTTTTTACAGAGAGCACATGTCACACATGAATTACTGCACTCTGTATACCTTAACAATAAATGCTGTTTTTAATGTCAAAATCTTTGCAAATCCCAGTTTGTGGAACGACCGTTTAAAATAATGTACAACTTCACTCTGAAAACCTCAGCCCAGTTTCTGTCAACGGTCATGTTCCATCAAAAAAAATATCAGATGAAGATGAATTCGGTTTTCTCCGGACAGTTTTCCACCCAGGAAGTGAGTACTACCCAGAACGGTCCAGCGGCATGACCACACAGTTGACCACAGCATTCCAACACACGTCTGAACCGTCCTGGCCATGACCTCACAAGCAGAAGACACATAAACAGTAGACCACACTAGGGACTCTCTCAGACACCATAATGATACCCATGGGAACAGCGGGACGGGGTGAAGGTGTGACGGGGTGACGGGGAAATCCTTCAGCTCTCCTAAAGAGCGTTTGGTTGAATCGGGTAAACAGGCTGCACAACAAACCATTATAGAAGAAGTTGATAATGAATGTTAGCTACCAATCATGCTTGGAATGACAGAAAGTTGGCTGTGTGTGTGTGTGTGTGTGTGTGTGTGAGAGAGAGAGAGAGAGGTGGGGACATACAGCTACTCACTAGACCCCTTGTCCGTTCCTACATGCAGGGATGTGTGTATAGTTATGTACCAGATGTGTGCACGAGGGTATGTGTGTTTAAGTGTGGTTGTACAAGTGTGTGTGTGTGTGTGTGCTAGTGTACGGCTGTGTGTGTGTGTGTGTAAAACTCACGCTGATCTTCCCTCCAGATCCAGCTTGGTGGGGATGACCCCTTTCTTGCTGAGGACAGCAGCCACCTTGTCTACCTCACCGCGCTCCACAGCCTTCATCAGCCGGTCGTCATACTTGTTCCAGTCTGTGTTCTGGTGTGAGACAAGGCATCAGATCAACACTTAACCCTCTCAGCTTTCTCAGAAAACACAGTATTGTCACCACAGTCATCAAGTTGTTGTAATCTGAGGAGTCTGGAGAGAGCAACGTTTCAAACATATATTTTAGATTTCACAACGGGAGTTCAGATTGAGGTTAACCTCAGCGATTTGTCAGGATTGTTGGCTTTCAATCTTAATCTTTTTTCCCCAGCTCTGAATAGAGTGCCAGGGGAAAAAAAAGAGTGGTTTGGAAAACAGAAAGCTGTGGCTGTATCGTACATGTGGACAAAGAATGCAACATTGTGAGAAACAGAAACATAAAGACAGAAAGCAACATGAAAATGGACCATATTACAAGAGAAACAGTCAGAAAGCAACAGAGACAAATCCTGACAGACAAAGTGACATTGCAACAGAAAGCCTCATACAACATAAACAGGCAGGGCTACGTAGACACACAAAGGCTACGTAGATTCACAGAGAAGGCTACGTAGACACACAGTGAAGGCTACGTAGACACACATAATGCAATGATAATCGCATGCCTTTCCCACAGATAACAACACAAACACATCACAACAAGTTGCTGCAAAACGCAAATCAGTGAAAACACGAAAGTGGCCCAGAAATATCAGATGGAATTGTCCCATTAGCATTGCCTCAACATGCAACTACAACATGCGGGTATAATCAGAACGCAATTTCAAAACAAAAGAAGGTCAAAAACAGAAGACACGCAGAGAATCGAACTGGGTAACAAGTTAAAACAGGCGACTGTCTCTCGGGCAACCAGTCAGCCAGTGAAAGAATTCTCCCAGAGGAATGTGTGGTCCACTCCCAGGGTTTCTGCCTCTGCGTCTACATCCAACCATCTCCCTCTGGTATTTAGGGAACACACTCGTAACCCACCACCTCTGGGTCAACACGGCCATAATCTCACTCGAAAAAACAAACTGCTGAATACATACAAAGTACATGGAGGTGCATTTGAGCCAGCGACTCATGTTGAGAGGGAGACTGTTCCTGGCCGATCCCCGATGCGAACGCTTCCACTGTCCTGGTGGAACAAACACGTCCCCCGTCCCCCCGTTAAGGCTCTCTGCCAGCGAGTGCCAAACCCGGGGAGCGAGTTTCTGGGTCCCCTGTTCAGAGTGTCACAGCGATGCTCCCCACTGTCGCTGTCCAGGTCTCTCTGTCCCTGAGCCTCCGACGCGACTTCTCAGAGGGTCTGCTCAGCACGTCCAAGCTTGTGGGCTCCGTCTGTGGGTTCATCTCCCTGCTGAAGCAGGAGGGCCAGATGGATGAGGAGGCGTGGAGGAGCAGTAGGGCCCCAAGCCAGCTACTGCAACTCCTCCTCTGGGGAAGAACCTCACCGCTAAAGCCCGCCTGTCTTTGTGTTTTCACTTCACTTCACTTTCTTTTCCTTCAGGCTGTTTTCTGCACCTCTTTCTTCTCCTTCAGGTTGTATTCTGCACCTCCCTTCTCCTTCAGGTTGTATTCTGCACCTCCCTTCTCCTTCAGGTTGTATTCTGCACCTCCCTTCTCCTTCAGGTTGTATTCTGCACCTCCCTTCTCCTTCAGGTTGTATTCCGCACCTCCCTTCTCCTTCAGGTTGTATTCCGCACCTCCCTTCTCCTTCAGGTTGTATTCCGCACCTCCCTTCTCCTTCAGGTTGTATTCCGCACCTCCCTTCTCCTTCAGGTTGTATTCCGCACCTCCCTTCTCCGTCAGGTTGTATTCCGCACCTCCCTTCTCCGTCAGGTTGTATTCCGCACCTCCCTTCTCCTTCAGGTTGTATTCCGCACCTCCCTTCTCCTTCAGGTTGTATTCTGCACCTCCCTTCCCATCTCCTTTCCTCTCCTCTATGTTCCTCTCTTGTCTCGACGTCTCAGCAGACTGGCCGCTGTTCTCCCTGCAGCAGGAGTTTCAGAGTCTGTGGTGTCCAGAGTCTTTCCAGCGTTTGAGTGGCAAGGTCGTCCTCCTCCCCCCGACCCCCCCTCCCTCCCAGGATCTAAAAGTGTCTCTGGCTCCAGCGATAAACAGTGGCTAGTGCAGACAGCACCAACAGACTGGTTACCTCTTTATTTTTTGACCTGCCAACCTTTCTCCAATGACCGATAGGAAGAGGGTACCCAAGAATACATTCTGAGCATGCCAGCTCTGTGACTGGCAGATTGAATGTCCTGTCTTCTCCACCACCACGGCGACCCATCTGAAACAACGGCAGCCAGCTGAGGTCCACCGGGCCTGCAACTCCCCCCCCCCAGCCCACGGCACATACTGACCCTACAGGCTGGGGATTAATAAGTCATGACCCCCCAGCACATCCACCCCCCAAGGTGCCCCATCTACAGGAACCCTGACACACTGGCTGTGTACTTCTATATCTATATACTCCTTGTTAGTGTGTGTGTGTGTGTGTGTGTGTGTGTGTGTGTGTGTGTGTGTGTGTGTGGCTGCTGATCCCACCACACAGTAGCAGGATTAGGTGTCACAGTCATTTACAAATCAGCTGTCTGGGACTGCAGGCTCCACCACAGAAGCCCCCACCCCCCCCACGACCCGATCCAGACCGCCACGGTCATCAGGATTGCGGCTGTAAACATTGCACGATGTAGTCTATTTCCAACAGAAGACGTCACATTTTTACATTTAATTCGGGAGATCAAAACACCAGCAGAGGATTACGGTGGGGGGGTTAGAGGGAAGGGCGGGGCTGTTTAATTTACGCACTGCGTCAGCTTGACGGGGGTTCGGGTTTCGACCCGCTGCCAGACTGGCTGATATTCCGCAAACATGCAAAAAGGAGCGACCACATGACCTGCCGTTTCAAGGACTGGGTATCCTCTTACCAGAACTGCTTGGGACTACATGGAGACAAAGGTACCAACATAGAACCTGGGTGGCATGACGGGCACAGTGAGCCCTTACACGTAAATATCTAGTGGGTGTGTGTGTGTGGCGACACACGCGTCAGCTGAGCAGAGGGACACGGGACTCAGATGGGAAGCCAACATCGGCAGGAGAAAACAAACTAAGTGCCAGGTCCTGAGGAGGCCAGCAAAACAAGCTCCACTCCCAGCTACCAGTGGCTGGATATCCTGTAAGAGTCCACATGAGAAAAACCATCCTGCCATGCTGCACAGCTCTGGGTGAAAACAGACCCCCGTATGACCCCCCCCCCCCCAGGGTCATACGCATTGAAATGTGAAGAATGTCTGCTAAAACAAACAGAAACCGATAGACAAACCGCTAGCCTCAATAAAACGGAGACAGACCGAGGCCTTCCTATGGAAAAATGGAGAGAAGCCTTAAACACAGACTGAACACATGCGCCCACTGTTGCACACACACCCGGCCACACACACACACACACACACACACCCACAAACGGCAGCGCACCCACAAACACACACACACTCACACACACACACACACACACACGGTCACACTGCTACTAAGGCTAGGGCCAAAGGGATAAGAAAACAGGGCTTCTATTAGCGCCAGCAGCTGTGTTCTTTAATACAGTCTACAGCCATTACATGATGCAGAGATCTAGGGCATCAGACAGACATGTAATGGGGGGGGGTGATGTTGTAATGGTCACCATATCTATAGTCTGCCTGACACCATGGGGTTTGGGGGTCTGTCGTTAGGCCGGGGGGCAAATGTATTCTTTAATTAGCCGGACCCCCAGAGGGGATGACGGACCTCTGATGACCTGAGCCAAGTGTCCAGGGGGGGTGGGGGGGGGCTCGGGAGGGGGTCTCTGACTACCGAAAATAAACAATTATACCAGACGTTAGACAATACAAAACGACCCCACCAGACGACCAATGATATAAACTACATGTGTTTAGACTGTTGAGACTGAAGTGCAGGAGCCCATTAGTGACTGACTGGTGGCTGGATCGGGAGGTACACTAGGATGTCTTGTGGCCCAACTGATACCTCATCCATCCCAACCAATACCTCATCCATCCTACCATATAGCCCAACTGAAACATCATCCCTGTCTATATGAAATACAACTATTTCCAGAATATTCTCACATATTTCTGACAGCAGGATCTGGAGCAAGTGATCATGTTGTTTTCATTATTTGCATGCTTCTCCAAACGTAACCTTTGACCTCTGCAATTTATAACTGCTTGTCAGAGATAACATGTTTATCAATTATGTCATCACCAGAGGCGATGGTTGCCATTTGGCCAAGCTACTGGGCACGGTTTCACAACATAGCAGAAGGGTGATGACTAGAACGGTTGAGATAACAAACCGGTACGAATCGGCACATATATCACATAGCAAGCGATTTTCAGGGACACATTTTGGCCAAACAGCTTCAATTCTAAAAACCGGCGGCCAAAATCGCAGACTTCATCTTCTTAAAACAATGCCTTTTATGGTAGAATGTCTTGACAGAAACCACTAAGTAAAAGGCGATACGATATACTTATAGTTTGACAAATGGCACTGAAAGCCGAGAGAACGTGAGGCAGAACAAAATACTGAGAAATTCATTTTAAAAAGAATGGAAGGACCAAAATACCGAGGAAAATCTGAGCACACAGGAGCCCAGAATGGAGAAACTATTTACCTTTCAGCATGACGACAACCCGGACTTTATAGCCAAGACAATAATGGAGCGGCATTGGGAAAAGTCTGAACATCTGATTGGCCGAGAAGAAATAACATCTCAACGAGGATGACGCTGCCTAGGCACCCATCAGTCATTACATGTGTATTGGCAGGTCAGATCAATTGAGGAAACCAGAAGAAAATGCTCTTCTAAATACAGAAGTGGTTATTAACAAACTATTGTTAGTTTTACATGGCCCGTCTGTTTATATTTTGGGTAGTCTATGTATTCAGTTGAAAGTAAATTGGAGATGGCTTACATTAAATGAGATTCATAGAGAAATAACAAATCTACGAATTAGAAATGCATTAAAACATACACATTTTTAAAAAAGACTGCTAGTTGCTTTGACGAGTTTCTTTGGTTGACTTAAGTTCCAAATTGTACATCTGTGAAAATAACATTAGCAAGTGAGAAACGAGGACATTTCAAGCTGAATATTTATGACCGAGGTTGGCTGAAAATGGAGAAATTATGGCAATAAAAAAACGAAAATATTTTCCAAACACAAAAGGCATCAGATGAACAGAGTTTAACCCGTTGCCTTACTCCAAACTGGAAACACAGGCAGGGTGAGCAGGAAGAACGCCAACGACGCCTGACAGCAACCTAACGAGCCCATTTTAATTACATTTTCTGCAATAACAGGCTCCCTGTTATATAGCAGGCCATGCTATTGGTTTAGGCCAGTAGGTGCCCCTGTTGACATGGTGCTAGGTGCCTGTCCACCCGGGTGCTGAGGACTCCTGCTGCTGTGGGTCTCAGGTTGTCACCAACTGAGTGGACCCGGCTGCCCCGGGTACAATCACTCTGACTGGTGCAGTTCAGCTAGTCAAAGTGACAAAATAAAAACACAATCAAATCAATAGTGTCGAACCCATCAAAAACACAGCAGCAACATCATGAAAGTAATAGTTTTTTCCCCCCAGATTCCAACGTGAAGGGACATGCCTCAGGACACGTTCGCATGAAACAATGTTGGGTGATGAATGATGGTGTTTATTTGGCAGGTAAAAGCATGACGACAAACAGGTTGCATCAGACGGCTTAAAGGTGAATCGAAGAATGCAGAAGGAAATCAAACAACCAGGTCACAGGAAAGCACTGGGTCTGTGAGAGTACCCCTGTTATGTTAAGGTGGGGTACAATTTAATTGGCTGCCAACACCAGACAGGCATGAATTCACTGTTAAACAGGACACTGGATGTTATTGCTGATAAATCTAAGTTAGTTCACCATTCACATACTGTTGATGTAGACAACGTAGATAAATAACGTAGATATATAATGGCAAGACAGGCTGCTTTACTGGAATGCCGTAGAATTGTGGTGACAACCCGGGCCTGACTATTGGCATATCCACATTCCAATCAGACGGATACAGGTACCGGCCTGTCCACTAGACAGCACCCTTTCCTGTAAACATCACTGCGTCTCAATCAACAGGCCATTCTGGGAGAACCACACTCTATACCAAACGCTTACACATGGTATTTCTTTAGGGGGCCTCATTCACTCTCGGCATAATGTCAAGGGGAATTTAAGGTTTTTGTGGCCAGAGTTAAAACTGCATGTTAAAACCTCAACCAATGACATTAAAACACTGAAAGCGATCTATATAACACTACATCGATCTGACCAGCAGAGGGCATCGCTCTGTGGATTTGAATGACTCACAATCACCATAACGGTGTACCACAATTAAACTGCTGGCACAGGGCATTCAGTTTTATCAGTAAAACCATGACACCTCCCTTAAGCGGACAGTAAAGCTTCTCCTCAGCAGACTTCACAGATGTTTCCTCACAGTGCATCACCAGCAGAAGAGACGGTTACAGAACCGCAGCCGGCGCATGTGACGCCGAAACCAGCATGAGTTCAAAACCGCAGACATAAGCTGCACACGGTGGTTCTCCCTGACTCTGCGAAAAAACCTCCGGACCGGTGGTAATCCAGCGACACACACACACACACACACACACACACACACACACACACACAAACACACACAGCTGGGATGAACATACAGACTGACGGGAGTGACCCAAGCCATGTATGCCTCCGTTGACTCAGGGACAGAGTACCTATTCTCCGGTGATGCAGGTGATTGGAAGTGGCGCATAACGAATGAGTAATCAACTGGTGGTTTGTGACGGTCTAGTGGGGTTGGTGTCACTGCCTCTGGCAGACACAGGGAGCAGCTCTCCCACCAACCTGTCTGTATAAGCACACACACTCATCTAAACTCCCACACTTCCTTGCGGTTTTATCTCATTGTAAAATTCAACAAGTCGGACAGAGCACCTTGTTAGTGCCATGATAATGCCACGTGGTGTTGGGCTGAAGACACCACGGGTCAGGATATAATCAAGGAAACATTTCATATCCTCTTTATTGGCTAAAGTCTGCGCACACCACGCACGCACAACTGCTTCCCGAATTAAATATTGATTTCTGCATCATTGTGAAATCACATGACTAGGGTCACTACAGAAGACTTTGTGGTAATGGCATTTTACATTTCTGTAAGTCTCCCAGAAGCATTTTGGCAAAGGCTCAAAGTGTTTGCTTATTTTCTTTCTTTAAGCAATGCTTTTTTTCTGGCCACTCCTCTATAAAGCTCAGCTCTGGGGAGTCTATGGCCTAAAGTGGTCCGTGGGACAGATACTGTAATCTCTGCTCTGAAGCTAAATAGCTCCTTCAGGATAATCTTTGGTCTCTTTGTTGCCTGTAGATAATACCTTCCTTGCCTGGTTCGTGAGTTTTGGTGGATGCACCCCCTCTTGCCAGGACAGTAGAAGTTTCTGCCGTTCATTTTATAACCCAACCCTGACCTGTATATAGAGCTGCTCATTCGTCATGGTGCCTCGTCCAATGTGATGTTGCAGACGCCTGTTCAGAACAGGTGTGTATATACAAACTAAGATGTGACACACAATTACTTTTGCTAGACAATGTGCCTGTAAAAACAATGGTGAAACTAATTCTGTATCGACTTCTAAACCTTTTCCCAGTGGGGATTTCCTAAGAAACAACTGCAAGGAAACACACATTTGTTAATTGCATTTGATGCTAATAAGCTAATTAGCAGGCGCAGGTAGGGGCGGTATATGCCTGAAAAGAGTCCTGAATGCGCCCTCCGCTCATCCTAGGTGACTGGAGAGTAGGATGTTGTCTCCAGGGCTCAGAGGCCATCCTGGGGTAACACTGTGGGGACGGGTTTGGGTCGGCACATACTCTTAATCCACACACACACACACACACACCTTACAGTGCTTTCTGCTCCTCATTCCAGAGCTGAGGAGTCAGAGGGAGAAGACAGATGATCAGGGGAAGAATGAGGGGGCGGAGAGGGGGCAGGCCCTGCCAAGCATCAGAGGACAGTTAACCCCATGTGTCTCAACTCACTGCAGATTCAAGTATTGAAAAGGTCCTATCAAGCTTCCTACTCCCACCGGAATTCCAGCGTAGTTCACATCAAGCAAAAACATTCCATAGCACATATTAATAGGTTCTGAAAAGTTATCTGAATTCTATGTTCACCAAATGCTTAAAAAAATGTTTCATCGTACTTTTGAGTAAGCGGCAGTCTACTAAACGGCTACACAGGAATTAAGTAAAAACGCTGTCAGTTATTTTCATGCCGATAAGCCTCCCGTTGTCTGTGTGCTGAAACAACCTTGAAATCAGAGTGGTTTCTTATTCGGAACGAGACACAGATTTCCACTTTCACCACCCCAAACCGGCCAGCCAGCTCTGAATGCTGTAAAATGATCCCACTTCCAGGGCGAGGCCCATTCTGTCCATGACACAAGAGTGCCCGCCTGGGAAAAGAGGTGTATATCATGTTCCGGGACGCACGGGGGGTTGGGGGGAGGTTGCAGGCCGACAGACCAGGAAAGAAAAGGCATGACTAATGACAATAACGACACAGCTACAGGAGCGATGAATGATTATCTTCCGTTTGAAACTATTTTATGTTGTCTGCAGGCAAAACGTAACCTGCAATTAAATCAAAGACCATCACTACTTTTCACTTCGCTGATCCAGACGGGACCGACGCCAATCGAGTTTGAATGAGAGGCTATAGAACAGGTTTAAATGGAGCGGCTAGAATTTCGTGCTTGAGTTTTGTTCAAATTGACATGTTGGTCTTCAGAACTTTGGAAAGGTGAGCGAATTGCATCGCATGATGATTGAGGCACAAAAGACCTCAGCGGAAGCATTCTCCAGGTTACGGCCCAGTATCAATGGCCCAGAAGCGCACATATCTAGTATGACATATTGGTTTCCTACCAACAACAGTAGAAATGTGCGTAAAAACATGGATCTTTTTTATGTACAAAAAGAACAAAACAATCCCACTGACACCAGACAAATGTTATGCCCAGCAACAGAACTGGCAGAACCAGCAGAGTGTGAAACCAGGTAAACAACATTGTCTAGGAGTTGATTAGCCTTTCAGTTAATTTAAGTAACAAGCGTTAATAATACTTGAATAGGGACAATAACTGTAGTCTAAATACCGTCTTATATGGAGCAGCAAAGGGAACATGTCAAGAGAGGAGAAAATACAGAATTTAATTGAACGTTTTCTCTCTGAAATTCTTCGTCATGAGAACCGGTGTCGGACGACGAACCACACGAGTCGGTTCTATTCCACCAACGTTCCAGCAGCGCCCAGATTGTTTTACATGCTGCAATACACATTCCCTGTTCCTCTATAATCCTAGGGCTTTTAGTCATGCTAGGATAAACGTCAGTGCTCATTGTCTGCAACCCTCCCACACAAACCACCACCACCCAACAACAGCACAACGTACACCAGGCTTTCAGAAAAACAGACCAGGCTCCCACGGGAAGAGGCCAGCCAGGCTCCCAGCTCGAGGTCGTACAAATAGTAGGCTGACCAAGACTCTGAACAAGAGTAGAATTGAAACACAGTTCTCCCACCAACAACTGCAACAGCAAAATATTTAGTGATGTGTGAAAGATGTCTGTACAAACTGTAATATGCCAGTGCATCAAGCGTGCGTGCTTTGATGAGATTTCACAGACCAGAACAAAGTGGAATTGAACATTCACAGAGCTAAAATCAATACGCAAAACCAAAGAAGTGAACGACTGGTTCTCTGTCAAGAGACGCAATGTTTTTATTTTTTGTAAAAAAGCCTGAGAATAGATGGACATTCTACAACTTTAAATGACATTACCTTGAGGCAAACCCCCTGGGAAAGCAGGGGACCTCCGTTTTTAAGAGCCTGCTCTTTGTTTAAAACACCTGCAGAACCTGAAGTAAAATGCCCAAACGTAACATATACTACCCATGTTCAGAAGGGCAGGGTGAGAAACTGCCAGTAGAATGAAAACATTCACCTAGACCAGGAAATGGTATTCTCACCAGCAGAATTAGTGCTACTGTTTACAGTACATTGTAAGGAGGAGTTTTAAGTACAGCTTGTTGACAGTAACTCTCAACGCCGGTTGCCTTGGATAACAAGCGAAATGAGTCTGGCTGCTTCAACTGAAATTATAACTCAGCACTCAGGTGCAATCTCTTAATACACTTTATTGCTTTTGGCTACAACCGCCGTAAAAAATCTGAAACAGTTCCTTCAGATCAGACTCGGCAGGAAAACAACATACCGAAGGAATGTCGTAAGAAGCGTTAAAGGCTTTGTTGTTGGCTGTACTTCGTTTCGTGTTCTGTCGTTAGGAATAATTACAGGAGTCCAAATAATAGCGTAATGTTAGGGTGTGGGAGAAGACTCTCACAAACCTGTGGGGCAGATGGCTCACATGACCAATGTAGTCAGTGTGGAAGGGATCCGCGGGTGAACGTAGGATACAACCAGCATCTCCTCAGGCACAAACAGACATGTCAACATGACAAGAAATGCATGAATTCCCAAGTCAACCTCATGCATGTGTTCACAGAGGTCTGGAACGATATAGACTAATGTCTGCACTCGGCAGCGTTGACGTTCAGTTGAGTTAACTGTGCTTGTCAAAAGAAACAACTCATCTCACCATCCTATAATCAACCCCATGTAATCGACTCTGGCCCCCATCTAGTGTCTGGCACTACCGTCTCCGGGTGAATTATGAATTAGAGAGATAACCAAGGACCTGCCACAGGTTATTCTTATCATTCCGCATACCTCAGCCTCATGAAATGGAACCAGGAAATATTGTCTCTTTCAGGTGTGTCTGGTTTAGAAAGAAATGTATGAAGACTGTTGTTTTTCCCCTTCTAGATACGGTCATCATCTTTTTCCTATTAACACGCGTGTTATTCAGTATTCAAGAAAAATGACAAACCTATTACCAGGACAGAGAATGCATGTTTCAAGTTACACCCAATTATTTTTATTTCCTGAAGGCTTATGGTTGCCCTGCAGCACCTATTGCCACGACCAGTGCATGCCAAGGCTCTGCCAACCATTGGACGCATCTACCAATTGAATGGAATTCCTGAAACACTTGTCTCTGGGCCGGGCGACAAAGTTGGACAAACGACAGCGCTTGGCATTCTGCCTCATTGATATAAATTGGCCTATCGTGCAGAAAAACAGGCCTCCCTGTGCCAACACCCACAACTCCGAGAACCGAGAAGACCCACTAATTTGGCCAGTGGTTCCCAACTCAGGGTACTAGGGCCCATGGGGGTGTGGTCTCTCCACAGAAGGTACTTGAAAACACACTGCACTATAGGCATAATAGGGAAGTTAACATGAGGAGGAGAGATTGCCCTGTGAAAGGTCCTTTCAATTAGATGTGCCCTGGTATCCTGACGCTGTTGTTGCCAAAGATCCTACAGACACTTTAGAGTGTTATCCAGTGGCAACGAGGGCGCTATCCAGTGGCAACGAGGGCGCTATCCAGTGGCAACGAGGGCGCTATCCAGTGGCAACGAGGGCGCTATCCAGTGGCAACGAGGGCGCTATCCAGTGGCAACGAGGGCGCTATCCAGTGGCAACGAGGGCGCTATCCAGTGTCAATGAAAGTGGTATAAATCGCAGCATCGAATAGACTTAGTCATTTAGTTTACTTGCGCTAATGAATCTTTCAATAACTTTTTCATGCAATAAACTCTGGATATTACCAATAATCACTAATATAGAGCAGTTTTTAGCACATGCATATCCACTCATGCCTTGAACATGACATGCAAATCACTTCCAGGAATAAGGTGAGCATTCTGGCCTAACCTGTGCAGCAACTATCTTGGTATTGAACCAACATTAAGCTCACAGGGCATAACAGTTGTGCCTTATTTTGGTATGCATTTCATTAAAAAGTACAATCATCTTCGATAGGCATGTAAGACCTATACGCAGAACACCTTTCCTTGGGAATTGTGTAAGCCTGAAACAGGTGATCGCATGACACAATCCCATCCCCAGACATATAATGACATGTATGACTGGTTTTCCAACCTCGCACATAGCCATCCGCACCAAGTAGAGGTCTCAACTTGCCTTTCTGCCGATCTATGTCGAAACAAATCACCCAAAAAAATAATCCATTGGGATATCGATAGAGTTAAGGCTCCCGTGTACGGACACAGATAGTTACAATGTGGACAATGTTGCACAGATTTAAATCACGATGGACTCCATGGGACAATTGGCGCAATTACTCACTCGTGGTGTCTGGCGACTGTTAGTCACTGTGCAATCATAGATCCTCACGTATTAGGGGGAAAACCAAAATATGTAAATGTTTCCATGTAATGTCCTATATAAAGCAGTTCTGTAAGAAACATAGACAACATTATGGGTAATTGGGATTGTTTTGTATTGAGTGTGGCTTTTGTTTAGGCAGAGGCGCATTTTTGTCACGAGAGAAAACGAGCACCGGACACTTAATCGATATCATCCCGGGCTATATTTTACATACCCCAACACGGAATGTGGAACTACAAACGGCTCAGACTAAACTTACTGTGAGCGTAACTTCGTGCTTTTTCAGTCGGTACTTGAGACTCTTCATGGTTGCCGGTTAACATGTGATGTTCAAGAGCTTGCGGTAAATCCTTAAAATGAATGTATATGCAATTTAATAACTTGGGAAAGACGTCCAACGTCTGAAACGACTTTTCCTCTTGGAGCACACTGGCACAATTTTCACCTGACGCGAACCAACTGGAGTTGTTCAATTGTCAACTAAATGAACCAATGAACACGCAACGTGCCCCTGCGCTTTTCAGTTGTAGCCAATCAGCTGTCACCTGGGGGCGGGATTTCCTTGTTAGCCGTGTTATTGGTTCTCAGGAATTGTTTGGACAACTCGAAGGGCAACCTGAGGTTCTGTGGTGCGGTGACGTCAGGTTTACCTGTCTTAAAGAAGAAAACCGCGAGAGAAAAAACTAATTTAGCAATCCGTATGTACTTTATGACTCAACATAAGTTCTCTTAGGCCAGATCCCACACACATTGCATGTAAATTCGTATATTTTGTATATTTCAGTATATTAAAAAAATCTCTAAAATGTATTTTGGCACGATTTTTTTAAACATATGCTAATTCATATGTTTGTTTTAGGAGAGGAATTCACTCGACGTCTTCATTTGAAACATCTGATGATTTCTATACACTTAAAATACAGTAGGATGTGTTGAGTTCAATTGGTTGAATCAATTAAGCAGAACATTATGTTCTGTGTTAACCAAGTTAAAAGAAAGCCCCCTTGTAGCTTCACCATAAGTAAATGCAAAACCATTATTATTTTTTTATACACAAGGGTTGGACAAAAAATAGAAACACCACACAGATAAGGACAGTTACATTGAAGTAACTGTATCACAATTAAATATCGCAGCTGCAGAAGTCACATTAGGTTGCTTTGCAATTATAAAAGTGGTCTCACAATTAGCACTTTGATCATTGAGTTCTCAATGCAACATGAGACAACACAGTTCCAAAGAAGCCAAGTATTCATGGTCTGAATTTCCTGGGTGTCATTGAGTCCGACGCCCGCTGTGTACCGGCGTATAGCAGTATTTCTGAAGTCTGAAGACTTCCATCATGGCCTCACAAATCACCAGATCTGAAGTTCCTTGAACCTTTTGGGAAGTTCTTGAGTGCGATTTCCACTTCCTATATTTCTCAAACTGAAAGCTTTTAGTCTGTGGGAACGGTCCAATATCTGAGGACATGTTTGACAGCCTGCCTACAATTGGAGCTGTTCTAAAGGCAAAAATGGCCCAGCTGCTTATCACATTTTGAAAATAAGGCCTGACAGACACTTCATAAAAGGTGATTAGTCTTTGTACTGTAATAAGAGAATGGCCATTATATCTGCTGTAACAAAACATAAATATAATAGTGCTCCTCAACATTAACTCACCAAATTTAATTTTGGGAGTAGTACAGCAACACCAGCAGACCTGGCGTGAACGGGCTGTTGCTGTAATTTAGCTAAACGTCCAAAAGCGGGGAGAAAAATATTGAATACAAAAGTCTCCAAGCAGCTAAACATTTTGACAACACTAGATGTAACATACAATCAACCAGCCAGCTATTCTAATAACATAGATAATAACTAGGTGACGTAAAAATTACTAGGTCAACTAACATCTCTGTAGTTTTTATCAACAGCTACTACTGTACTTTTGAGATGTCAACAAGCATTGGTTTTGCCAAACACGCAGATAACAAAAGTAAAGGATTACTGCGTTTTTTTCATTATGCATTTGTACTGTATTTATACCAGTCTGGGTCACTGCACAAACACATTTCTTCAGGTTAATGTCGAATATAACTTTAGCAATTCCGCTGCCTAACCGGAAGTGTGATTTCTCCAAATGGGAAGTCTTAAAACGGTCAAGGTTAGAAACCAATAAAATATGTAAGCAATGAATCTATTCATGAACACAGGAAACCATTCGTTTAAATCAGTTCTAGAATTATAAAGTACAGCTATCACTCAAATAATCTTTCATCACGGCCAAAGCTGAACAACTGATCAGGGATTTCAAAAGCCATTGATCTCTCCCACAAATAGTACACACATGTTTAGTGGTGCCCAAAATTGCAGGGCTAATATTTATCATACAGAATCCGTGTAGAAACATCTTTATTACAAAAGGAAAGCCAACCGTTACACAGCTAACATATCCACCAAAGACACTAGAATGTGTTACTTTAAAGAAACCGTGGTTAGCATTGATTCGAGTGTGTGTGTGTGTGTAAATCATGCCAACACACATCCATAAAAACAACACATGCAAAGTCATTGAGGGGGAATAACAGTGCAAAAAAAACGAAATTATGGAATGCACAGAAACATTACAGAACTACTCATGAAAACAAGAACCCAACATCGGGAGAAGAAACATGCCCATATCACTTGATTTACATATCCTGTGGGAAAGAAATAAAAACAGTATGCCATAAAAGCCACGGCTTCAGTCCAATCACATAATCGGCTCCTGGGGACCTCAAGTGTTCAGCAAAAAAAAATAAAAAATGTCCAGCTTTCCACTCAAAGACTTTGAGAGGGTAACATGTAGTCATGGTCAAGGCCTGACATTCCCTTACGGGATCAAAAGTTCTCCTCACACCGCGCTCTGAACTCAGACTGCTTTCCTATGGTATTCTGGGGGGGCCACTTCATAGTCACTGGCACTGAAGAGGGGGGCGGAGTTTTTTACAAGATACCTGCAACAGACAAAAAAAGGCCAGGTGATCGGACGTCAGTTACCGGCATTAAACAAGCCTGCGAAAACATGCATACAGGAAACAAGACTCTGAAGTCAATAAATATTACAACCTGCCGAAAAAATAACAATGATATCAGCTCATTGTAATAGATGACTTATCTCTCAACACAACATCCACTTGAAAAGTCAAATGAGTTTGTCCTGATAACCATAGAGTGCAATTAGGCGATGCCACAAACCGTAGAGGAAATAACGAGGCAGCCAATTGAAGTGGAACCCATTTAAACCAATGCCAGGGGAGCACTTGTGTTTGAGGAAGGTATCACATCCACAGATAGTATTGCAATATGTGACCATACATGTCCAGGCTAGTGGAAGAACAACAGCGAAGTGGGAAACTTAATCTAACAAAAACCTGTATTCGTAAAACAGACAGCCCAAACAACACATTGGTACACTGAAAACACATGCCAAATGTATTTGAAAGATCGTTTAAAGAATATTCTAAGCGTAATAATGTTTTACGGATATTAACATACGAAAACAAGTTGGCCCATGTAACACACTAAAGTATGGTTATAACTTAATATAAATACTTAAAATACTTTTTTAATATTTATGTAGTCAAGTATAAAAATAAATGATTCCAAAATAATCCACTCTAAGTATACAGCTTTTTAAGCTAGGGTATTTAGTTGATATCCCAAAATCAAGCACTAAGCCCTACACTGTGCACTTGGGTATACTGAGCAGGCTGGACATGCAACAGCAATGTGGTCTTAGTGCTTCTATGACCATGCATTGGTTGTATGTAATATTAACTGTATTACGTCGTCTCAAACGTCCAAAAATGCACAGAGTGTGTGTGTGTGTGTGTGGTTTAGCTGTTGATTTGGGATCGGGACAACATTTCACAAGTTACAAAGAAGAGGCTACTCACTTGAGGAAGTCCTGCAGGTAGTTCAGCAACAGAGCCAGGCTCTTCTCATCCAGGGGAGTGTAGGCCAGCATGGCCCCGATCCGCACTGGAAAACATAAATGACAACAGCTGCTGTCAGATGCAAGACTGAACGACACACGCCAACACTTCCTGGGTGCCTGGCCGGGCCGCCCGACAACACTTCCTGGGTGCCTGGCTAGGCTGTCTGAGCATCCGACCAGTAAATGACAGGTTGATATATTGAATAGCAGACATGGTGAATAAAGCTGTCGTTGCACAAGGACATATTGTGCACACAAGCCAGTCAGCTAGTCTATGGCAGCATATTAAGCCTCTTCAATTTGGAGGGGTTGGGTTAAATGCAAAAGCAAATTTGTTTTCCGGCCATGTGAGGAAACGGACAATTCCTTGTTGGATTCTATTAGCGTTAGGTCATACTGTCATGCTGACTTATGAACAGTATAAAAATACATGGATAAATTACAGATGAAATGTCAGCCACACAGAAACAAACAACTGCTACAATATAATCTGCTTTCATTTGGTAGGAAGCACAACCAAGTGAGAGCCGCCGACTGACCTTAAGGTGTTCGACACGTCAAGTGATCACACTTAGTCTCTAAATGTTTCCCCTGCCATCGTCAGCTCAATCGGGCCCTTAATGGGAAATGTTCTAAAATGTCCCCGGCACTTAAGTCCAACCGAGGATCACACCGATTGAGACAAAACCCAATTGCCGGTTGTTGATGATCTGCTGAGAGTCATCTCCTTAAGGCACCGCTTCCATAAATTAACCAACTAATGGAATCCCGGACGTGATCGGCAGCAGCTGCCGTTGCCAGTCTGTCCCAGTGTATTCCACACGCCATCATGGCTCATTGACTCCAAATGATTTTTAAAAGGAGAAAAGTGTTCCTGCATTTGTATCACAAGTCCAAGTTAATGGCTGTGATAATGGACGACACCAAAAGAATATTACCATCCCGCTAATGAGCGGTTAGAGCGACAATGTAAACTGGATCTTCACACGAAGCTGATAACACAGAGAAGGGCTGTTCAAACATGGATATGGCAAACCAATGACAGCCATGGACACAGTGCAATACCAATAACAGCCAATCAGTGCTACAGAAGGTCAGTGTGCAAACATGACATTAGCCACATCAGCCACTGAACTAAACTGCACTCCGGTTTCTAAAGGGACGTGCTGCTGTGTTACACAGCCAATACAAAACCATGGATATCATGATCAAAGGAGAGTTCCACAATTTTCTCACACACACACACACACACACACACACGTCCGCCTACCAAAGAGCCGTAGAAGGTGCGGGGCCCCGTAGACTTGTGACATGGGTGCGTCTGGGTGATCCGCCAGTATCTCTGCATATTGGGGCCTCTCGAACTTATACAGCAGCTGAGTTCCCAGCATGACATTAAAGTATTCCCGTATACCCGCCACCACCTCATTCACAGCGTACTCCCTGAGGGGACCCGAGACAAGGGTACAGGCATGGTTAGAGTGGATACAACACAGTGGGAAATCATTTGTGGAACCCAGTATTAATTTTAACATGAAAATACAACACAAGGAAACAAACGTTGATGAACAACCAGCCAAACCAGTAAATAGTCTGAATAACATTAAATTATCAGTTGGTTTTCCTTACTTGCTTTCTGAGGTTCCTCTTGACTTCTTATAGTTTGCATAGTCCTCCAAGACAGACTCCACATTCTTTTTTGCAGGCAGATGAAAAAGCTACACAGATTGGAAAAGACAAGGGTACGTTTGCCGCAAACATCTCGAAAACACTAAAAGACAATTCCGCAAATAATGAAAATGCAGTACAGAACTCTGGGAACAACCACGGTTTTCCGTGTCCCAGTTTGGACCAAATGTGACGTTATAGGTGGAACTGAAATCTAAATTATATAATTGAGGCAGTTAAACCAAGGGCACACGAACACCCACCTGTTTCTGTCTAGTGATGAGATCCCAATCATCCACTAACCACGGCTTCAGCTCCTCGGGAATCTTCACCTTGACCTCAACACGGTTGATAAAGGTCTCCTCCTGATCACAGACAAACCAAAACACAAGATTTACATTCATGAAACACACACATGAAAGACGTGAATATCAGTAATAGGTTATATTTTGTGTGTGACAACTAGAAGGCTAAAAAATCCTAGAAGTCGGGTCTTTCTGGGTTTCTGGGTTTTTGCAAAAAAAGTTTACAGCTGCCGTACGGAGGCCTTCATTTAGTTAGCGGCCTACAAGTGGCAGTAGGAAACAGATTACAGTCGTATATAGGACATACACTCTCCACGGTTGGGTCGACACGAGCCCTCTTCTTCCGCGGAGGCTGTGGCATCTCTCCTATGCTGGTGCCTTCACCAGCCCCTGGTGCTAGATAAGAACAAGTGGTCGAGGCCAATGGAATCAGTCTTTATCCAAAAACATTTTTTAAATAATTATCAGATTTTACCAACAGCCAAATATTTTTACTTACTCTTCAGTTTTGTCTTTTTCGCTTTTCTGGAGGGAGAAGTAATATTGCATTTAGAGGGTTTTTTCGAATGTTTGTAGATTTTATTTTACATGGTATGACGTACATAGGAAGCAGGTGTCCAACTTACAGATCAACATTTTTCTGCTGCACAGCAGCAATCTTCTTGCTTGGTGCTACACCCCTCATCTTTCCCTCGACATCATGATGCCTGAAAAAGACCAACACACAGCATCACACACATTGGTGAGGAACTAGACACAAAATGTGTATTGTTGTTTTAAACTGATGATCGTATACATTGTAATTTTTACAGAAGGATCGTGTTCGATCGGTGCTTGTAAATATATCACGTTTGGCTTGTTTAAATGGTGCTATATACATGAATTATACTGTGGTTCATTAGTAAAATAAGCGGAATCACTTTTTATGTTCTCCCATCTTCGAGTCATCGTCGGCATTTCTGAGGAGACATTGATTTGTATTTCACTCAGCGGCAGGTTGAATGCAATGTCGACACAGTAGGCAAATTCAAACATTACACCATTTCTTCCCATACCCCTCCCATAAAACAGAAATATGTTGTGATAGATTATCTCACTGATTAGCCTTTTGAAGCTCTTTTTGTTTCTGCAAGTTGCTGTCCACATATTTGAGTACTCTGCTTTCAGGAACCCATTCATCCCAGCTGAAACAAAAGAAAACTATGATCACATCTGTCTATTTACTTCTATCGTTTAGAAGAATCCACAGATGTTCAATTTATAAGATAAAATAAACAATGATCTTCGCATTTCAAAACATTCATGTTTATGAGCGTGAAAGTGCTTCGGAAAAGTGCTGAATGGTTCATTTATATATTATCGAAAAAAACAATGCAAAAAAACTCACTTTTTGTTCCATCCACTGTAATGAATAAAGTACTTAATTTGCTTCTCCTTGATATTGGTTTTCACCGCCTTAAACACAGTAAATACATCATTCCAATGTGAATTGTAATACACAACAATATATTCATAGGCTACTGTGTGGAATATGTATAGAGGAAGAGGTAACTGCCATTCCAATTAACCTAAACTCACCTTTGCTTCGTAAAGCAATGGCCCATGAAAACACAGAACTCTTTCACCTGAAATAAAACAAAAATGTATAGTGGGCAATATCAACAAATATACAATAGTATTATCAATTTACAGTATATGTAGTGTGCTATCTATTATGTATTATACTTTGTAGGTCAGCACATCCACACAATTATTTATCAACATAATTATACAGCCAAATGTACATTATATAACTTCGCCATGGCCATAAAACAGCGATTGATTACCCCAAAGATGATTTACGACATATACCACGCGTTAACTACTGAGAAAATGGTCAGTGCATGTCTACATAACGGGCAGCGTTTAAGCAGGGTCTCGTTCACTCACTGCCGTCAGGAAAGGTGAGGTCTCGTTTGCCGTACCATCTCTGTTTACACGTTAGCAATTAGCTAGCTAACGTTGGGTATCTTATTGTTTCAATCATATACCGGTAGTGCGAGCACTCCAGCTAACTAGTTGAATATTCAAAAGGTTAACGCATAATTACAATAATGATGGTAGCCAACGCTTACTGGCCGCATTATCCAGGCACATTTCATAATTACGTTCTAGCAGCCTAAGTAGCATGTAGCTAACGCATACCAGTGGTGCCTGTGTTATACGCTAGCTAAGTGGCTAAGTAAGCTTCCGCGCGACAACCGCCATTCCGAACAGCGGCTTCGATGTCCAGGGCAACCACTCATGAGCCACGGGCGTCTGCGTTCATAACTCTACCGTTCAACCGTCGGGCACACATTATTACCTTCTTGAAATTTAGGTTTAGGGTCCTGTTTTGGCGCCATTCACAGACTCAACTGTTCGGATCTCTGAGTGATCAAATTCGTGCATTGCCAGCTTCCATTTCTTACAGACTCAACACCGTAAAGGGCGCGCCAGCCAGTGTTCTCGCGACGCCCACAGCCCGGACGAACGGTCAGGTGACCACGATATTATCGCCCCGCGCTCATGCGCATGCGCAAAACACGCATTTAATTCTATAGGAGTGTGATTTGTAGTTCGAACGGACTACATTGCAGATGCAAGGCATTTGAATGGGTGTTTTAAGAAAGTCACGGAGAGACTCTTAATAATTTACAATGGTTCATTGAAGTTGATTGATTATTCATTTGATTTAGGTCGGCCTACAACAGTGGCATTCAAATCTGGCTCTCGAAGCCAGTTCTACTTAATTGCATAATCAGGGACTTAGCCTTATTTTATACCTCATCATTAGTTGCACCCAACTTTTGTCCAAGGTCCAAATAACTGAGTCCCAGATAAAAGGGTTGCAACTTGAAATGGAATAATACTGACTTCATGGACCAGATTTGAATACCACTGTCCAACACCAATTGCTGCACTGCTCATATGAAATATACTGAAATATAGGTTAGCCCATATCCAATAGTTCATTCTGGCTCATTTAATTGATACTCCTTGTGTCATGCTTCGTATAAACTTGTTATGAGTACTTGAGCCCGTGGACCAAACTAGGCCAGTATGACTTGTAGCTGTCACTATAAACCCTCCTGGTTGTGTTGCAGAGGAAGTTGCTGACGACACTTGACAATTTTGGCAGCCACTCCTCGAACCCCTTGCTCCCCTGATTGTCCTTTGTTCTCTTAAAATGCTCACCGGCACAGCCAGAACAGGACCCAGAGCCAGGATCCTCTCTAGGTTTGTCCTAAGTTTCGACCTTTTTATAGAGATTTTCCCAGCCACTGTACATAAACCCTGTAGTTTTTTGCTATTCGGTGTTTCAAGGTGGGGTTTTTGCAAGATTACTTTGTGACAACAGCTGATAAAAAAACTATACAATGAAAGTGATTTGTTAAAGTATTGCACTCTTCGTATTACGGTAACCTGTTGTTTTATTGAAGGTACTACGGTTTTCTTCAAGTGAGTTTATTAGTGATTTTTCAATGTACATTCCGACAATGTCACGGTCGAGATGTATCAGCGTTTATTCAAATATCATAATCTTGGAACAAAACACAGAATTAGGCAATATATTAAACTTGAAAGTGACAAAGACCCATATTCCTTTATGTAAAATTGTGATTTCTAAAATAACCGCATACTCCATAACCTAACCGCGTCCAAAGGCACTGCATGCCTGGTCTAGTTCATCGATCACACTGCAGATTAAGCGTCTACCGCCATCCAGTGTGTGGTTGTGAAGAGTCGTGACACAATACCACATGAATACCACATGCGTCAACGTATCCTGTACGAGCATCCGGCCAGGTACTCCAGTCCAGCGGGTGGCGCTAATCCACCGACAACGTGGGTTGCCATGCCAACCGCCATTTAAAAACAATTATCCTGTACAGATAAATTAGAAAGAGAAACCGTTTCAGGATGTCGCTCACACAAAAAGTTTGAGGTAAATGCTAGAAATACATGTTCACATCCACGTGGCATGATATGGCACAGGGCCTAGTTAAGGCCAGGTCCAATGCACAAATGTTTAACATTCTCCATTAGCATTTATGTTGAAACTGAAGTTACACATGTTTTTGATGGGTATGAACATGTTAAATACCCTGAAAAGGTCACAGATCTTTTTCAGAATAATAGTCTGGTGACGAGGTTACAAGTACGAAGATGGCACCTATCGATGAAAGAACGTGAATCAACATGAAGCCCAGAGTTTACAGAATGTGTTTTATTACATCTAAACTCCTACATAAACAGATAACATTTAATAAGTAAACAACCTCTTCCAATGCAAGTAATAAATATTATGTCCCCCGCTTAAACCTTTATACAAACTGACACTGGTCTACTGTATGAAGATTTTGTTGTACACTTTCTTGAAAAGCCTTTTTATTATCAGCTTCAAAATGGGAACAGAATCAGGGATTTTAAGGCAGTGTGTGCAAGCGTCAACCTGTCCGTCTTGATATTCTGTTAATAAATGAGACCTTCAATTTTAAAGTTATTGTCCACTATATAGTACAGGTATTTGTATCTAAAATATATAAATGCATTTCTTTCTGTTTCTTGCGTGAGTCGAAAGGACGTTAAGTCATGTTTTCAAACGTCACATCTGAACAATTGTGTCGGCCATTTCTCCATTGTGATGTACAAAAACATCCGATACGATTTCCCTTTATTCATCTTCAGACAGCCATATCATACACAAGGTGGTCAATAAAACACGTTCGAATGCTTTTGGTCAATGTCCACTTAAGTGTGCTAAACAAATCGCCGTGGCAACTATTTTTACCAAAAATGAAATCGGTAATCGACAGACATTGGCGTGAAAACACAACATCTGGGAAAAGCTCCCCAGTGTGACTTAAAGAACAATGAGAAACAGACAACAGATGAGACAGGGCAGCATGTGTGTCTAAATGCCTCTGTCTGTATTGGGCAAACGATCAAGATGGACTGTTGTGATGAAGGTTACAATAACCAGAGAGTAATGCCAAGCTGAAACCACTGACCGATCACAGATTGAGGACACATCACAATATATCACCAATGGGGAGGACTTTTGAAAAAGGCCTTCCCACAAACACAGAATCTATGCTAGGCATTTCAGATCGGGAAATACATGCTCCCTTTAAACATGGAATTAATAACAAAATCGGAAAAATAAAATCAATCATCCAAATAAATACATGTGTGATTGGCCAACCTCTAAAACATCTACTCTTATGAGCTAAATATCTTTGTTAGTCTACCCTAAAACAGGGTTCCCTAAACCCTGAAAAAAGCACTAAGTTAAGAAAATCAAAATGTGGCAAGAAAAAACACACAATTCTGTATGAGCAAATAAACTATACTTTTGACAAGCCAGCAGGAGACAAACCAAAAAGCACATTAAATTAAAAACATTTCCGCAATAACACACAGATGGATCTGGTGTATGGCAGCGACGAATACATCCACACACAGAAATAAAAACAAGTGTAAAAATATATAATATTTATATATAGATAAAAATAAATAAAATACTGCACAACAACGTTCATTCAGAGGACAACATTTGATGCAACCAATGACCCAATCATATAAGAGTGAAAGGAAATGAAGGAAAGATGGAGACTGAGAAACAGTAGAGTTGTCACAGGGTCCATATTGACTGGCTGTAAAGTTTCCGGTTTGGGTATTTACTCTGTCTCAGGACACTAGATGGAGAACGATTGAGCAAGCTGTCAGAAAAGATTATCTCCAGGGGGAAACTAATTATGCTTGCGGTAAAGTCAAGAGGACTGAAACTCAAGAGACCAAGCTTGGGCGAATGACCTTGGGCGAATGACACTGGGCCACAACACACACAGCAGGATAGCGCAATCGACTTCAGATAGACAGGATTAAAAAGGTCCCGTAAACTACAGGAAATCAGGGAATGTCGGGAGGATAACCGACACAGCAGAGTTTCAGTGACTATGGTCTCATATCTTCCACTAGCAGTGTGTTGCCATCTGAACCCTGTGCTCTACCTTCTCAGCTTCACTGGTAAATTCATACTTTGCTGGACACATGTCGCACACTAATGTTAACCTTGTGTAAATTACTTATACATTTTGTGGATCTATTTTGAGCGATACCACTTCGGCCAGTAACATGTATTGATGTACTTAATAGAGTTGATTCTGATGGCCTCTTGAGCTCTATATTTGAGCCAGGAGAACAGTGACAAGGTCTGCTGAAGTGTATCAACAGAACAAAACAGAGAGAAGAGGACCAGGAGATCTGCACCGGTATGTCCGTGTGGATTTGGAGTTTGCCTTGTGGCATTGTGCAGAATCAGGTAAAATTGGCCACAGGTACATTTATTTTAGTAATTTTTTTAGACTAAAAATAAGTGACATTTTCTCCTGCAGTTATTAACCTAAAATGTTTCAAACGGAAAAACGGGGTACGACTGTGACAGCACAGATGGTCTGTTGATGGGTAGGAGGCAGAAGAAAAATGAAACCGATTAAATAGCTAATTTCACCCATCTTTGAAAAATGAAGGTAATGCCATGATTTAAATGCTTAACACAAAACAATTTACGATAAACAGTCAACCAAAGGAAATATACTGTCCTGAAGAGGAAATTGTACAGTAATTACAACTGGGGATTTTACAGAGATTGATTACTTGAGACACTAACTAACTCTATGTATGTATGTTGTGAACCAAAATAAGATTAAAGATGATTGAAACATAATAGAGGTAAAGATATATAAAAGTTAAAGTGATGGTACAGGGAAGCACATGTATCTGTGTGGCGGCGGGGGAATCCCTTCAGTCTCTGATTCCCAATAGTAACAGGTCACTCACAGACAGACAATTACTGAATCTACAAAAGTAAGAGAAAATAGATTTTTGTTTTCTGTACACCGCTCTGCTCGCTTCGTAAAAAAAAAAAAGTAAAATAAAAAACCCTCCCGTTTTAGAACGGCACACGTCTCTTCTTGGTACCGGCAAAAAGATGGCCCACATGCCCTCAGACCTCTCTGACAAACCACTGATCTAGGGTCAGTGTAGTGGAATGAAGTCAGAGAGCTGGTCCTCATGCCCTCAGACCTCTCTGACAACTCACTGATCTAGGGTCAGTGTAGTGGAATGAAGTCAGGGTGCTGGTCCACATTTCCTCAGACCTCTCTGACAAGTCACTGATCTAGGGTCAGCTTTGTGGAATACAGTCAGAGATCTAGCTAGGAACCGATTGCTGTACTAAAGACAGTCTCGCAACTCCCCGGTTGGGTCCAGTCCAACCACGGCCAAAGGCCGCTCCACTTCCACAGCTGCCCCGCTGTTCTGAGGTCAGCCTTTAGCGACAACTACCAAACAGAACGCCAGTCCGGTCTGGACCGCTCCACTGCACACTCTCTCCATACGACAACTAACAGAGCCTTTGTTCTGGACCCAGCCGCTAGTCGCCGACTAATTGTCAGTCCAGCGAGATCACGTCGGGGATGGTACCGTAGAGGGCCGCGGAAGCCTCAGCGCTCGACAGCCCCCCCACGGCAGAGAGCGTGTGAGAGTGTGTGTGGTGGGTGTCCCTCATGCCGTTGCCGGGGGAAACCAGGCCGTCGCTGCCGCCTCCCACGCTGTTGACAAGAGCCAGGGGACCGGAGGACGGCGCCCCCGGCTGGTCTAGGTACATCTGGGAGGAGGACGAGGTGGTGGTGTAGGGACGGAAGTGGCTGAGCAGGAGGTCGTGGTCGTCTGACGCCGAGGCAGCAGCTGCTGCCGCCATCACCATGTTGTAATGCTGCTGAGAGACACACACGCACACAGAGAGAGAGGGGTCAGACAGGCCTGCATTAACACCCAACACCTGGTCCATGTTCTGGTGTTGACTAGGAACCTCTGTAGGTGCGCTGCTGTGGTAAAATACCTGATGGTTGTCTCCTTGGAGAAAGGAGAAGAAATTCAGATCTGTTGACGAAACACAGACAAAACATTCAGTCATTCAGTTTGTTCTGGATGGTTATGGAACAAGTTCAGGACAAAGTTGTCAATTTTCAACCTGACCAATGTCTGTTTAGAGTGAAAACCTTAGTTTGGTTTCCACATGTCATTAAAAGACTATAGAACTGAGTGAAGGCACTGCGTGGTTGTAGCTTTGAGTGTGCGTGGTTGTAGCTTTGAGTGTGCGGGGGTGAGGCCGCTGTAGTGTGGGGTGTGTGTGTGAGTGCTACCTGTGAGGTCGTTGGTGGTGTGATAATATGGCCTGTAGTCCTGAATAAGGGGCGGTACAGGGGGAATGTAGCTCGTGTCCACAGCTGACATGCTGGGCGTCCTGCTCAGTGGAGACACCTGGTGGTGGTGGAGGTTCAACACCCTGCAAACAAACCAAACACACAGATCGATTGAGATTTCCCTGGATTAACTGAGGATCACGTCTTAAAACAATAACAACGACTGTTATATTACTGTATATTGCGAAATTGAGAAAGGCAGGAAGAAAGCGGGATGAAAATGCCTGAAAGGAATGACAATTCCAAACACATGAAACGTGAACAGAAGTCTGACCCTTTGTTGATGACAGGAGGTGAGATGGGAGACAGGGAGGGACAGGCCCTCTTGGGGGGCGGTTGATCTTCGTCATCGTCATCATCTGAGGAGCTGTCCAGGGTGAGGTCGATGACCTCCACCTTGACCTTACTGCTGCTCTTCCCGTTGTGAGACGACGAGCTCCTCTGTTCCCCGACTGCCCGAAGAGATCCTGGAGGCCAAAGACATGGACTCAATTAATCACATTTGGTTACATTCACAAGGTCGGAAAGAGACACACGCTGGGAAATGGGGGAATAGAGACAAAACAACCCCTATCCTAATCACACGGTGCTATTCCTGTGTCATTCAGCAGGCACTCTGATCCAGGGAGATCCACTGTTAAAGCATCTGAAGCCGAGGTATTACTCCACAGAGGGAATACGTGAACGCAGGTTCTGTATTTCCTTTAAATTGGTTCCCAGTTCAGACTTAAACAACCAATTTGTGATCTAATTAATCCATCAAGTACAAGGTGAGAGCAACAACCTGCAGACACTCGACCCTCCACGGAACCGGTTTGACACCTCTGCTCTAAAGAAACCACTAGAAGCCCCAGTGATTCGAGTGTGTTAAATGCCACAGGGCCGGGGCGAAAGCACATTGTTCCACACTGACTTGTGTCACCTTCCAATCCGTTGCTGTTGTAGGAGACCTCCTGCACTTCCTTCTTTGTCCTCATGGGGGCCCAGCTGCCGTCCTGCTTGAACTGGATCTCGTCACAGCCCACACAGCTGTTCAGGATCTCCATAAACAGCCTGGATAAAACACAAGAGCACACCAACGGTCTGAATGGATCCCAGCAAGGCAACGCCTTCGCTCTGTGTCACATGTATCGTTGGCATTGTTATACATAAAATCACCTCAAATTAATGGCACCCCTGATAAAGATGTGCTCCACTCATGACTTTTTTCGATATGCCAATAAATTAAAGACATTGAACCCTTTCTCAACAATTGGCGTTAAAATGACTGTCTTAGAAAAGGTCATCCACTCTTTGGGAACAAAAATGAGATAACATCCACTCTTTGGGAACAAAAATGAGATAACACGCATAGAAAATAACATTTATTTTATCGGCCACTGTGAGATAAGGCAAGGAACTATTACACAAAAACATTATGTCCAGTTGACCTTTAACAGGTCTGGAAATGGGTAAAAACAAACACATTTAGGAATGTAAATATAACACCACTAAGAGCCTCATTGACACAAATGTGAGGGACTGTGGGAGGAAAAAGATCAGAGGACGTCAGTAAAAGAGTTTCACAGCACCTGGGTGCCACTATGCCCCCAAATCCCCTGGCGGGATATTTACAAAGTCCCATAGCACTGGAATTAGTCCCATAGCACTGGAATTAGTCCCATAGCACTGGAATTAGTCCCATAGCACTGGAATTAGTCCCATAGCACTGGAATTAGTCCCATAGCACTGGAATTAGTCCCATAGCACTTGCTTATCAAAGACAAATGGGAGAATTATTGTCATCGGTAATGTAGCCAATATATTTATAAATCGTCACTGCAGACAAAACCATGAAATCTCAATCTCAATGTTAATCAGATACCTTAAAAGAGAAAAAGCATTAGATTGTCTAACCCTTTTTGCACATCTTTATCAAGGCGGAGACTGTATTGATGCATGTAATCTGGTGCTGCATTAGCAAATGGCTGTGATGTTGGTTCACTCAGGGTTCCTTCCATCTAATCAGGTTCTCATTTACTTTGTGACCGCCGGCAAGCCAAAAATACCTTTACGGGGCCGTAAAAGCACAGACCGTGGTGTACACAACGAAAAGACGGGCAGAAATGCACGAAGTTCTCACCCGTCGATGATCAGGTGTTCGTAGGGGGCTTTCTTGTCACAGACGGGACAAACCCAGGTGGGCTTCTTCTCGTTCATCTGGATGTAAAGCGTGGCGTCAAAGCACTGCAGATGGGAACAGGTCAGGGCCCGGCAAGGGATCATCAGCCGCATTTTGCCCAGCTGCACACAACAGAGGCACACTGTTAGCCAAGCCGGTGACAAGCCGGTGACACGGTACAAGCCGGCCCTACACCCGTAATGAACCACTTCACCGTGTGCTCGCTTACCGGACAGAGTAGCGACACGCGCAGGCTGGTGGTGGCGATCTCACTGTCTGGATCGGCTGTTAGCTTCTCTTTGACTGGGGTGGGGAATCAGAGAGAGCACATCACTCGTTAGCAAACCTGCCAACAGTGGGGCCTCACCCCGAAAGTGTGTGTGTGTGTGTTCCCTACCGCTCTCAACATGAAGCCGGAACGAACATACTCAAAACCTGCACTGAACATGGTACATGGTTAGCCTAGCATTCCAACATGGTACATGGTTAGCCTAGCATTCCAACAGGGTACATGGTTAGCCTAGCATTCCAACAGGGTACATGGTTAGCCTAGCATTCCAACTTGGTACATGGTTAGCCTAGCATTCCAACATGGTACATGGTTAGCCTAGCATTCCAACAGGGTACATGGTTAGCCTAGCATTCCAACATGGTACATGGTTAGCCTAGCATTCCTACAGGGCCTAACAGGATACTAGGTTAGCCTAGCATTCCAACAGGGACTAACAGGATACTAGGTTATCCTAGCATTCCAACAGGGACTAACAGGATACATGGTTAGCCTAGCATGCCAACTGGGCCTAACTGGATACTAGGTTAGCCTAGCATTCCAACAGGGACTAACAGGATACATGGTTAGCCTAGCATTCCAACAGGGACTAACAGGATACATGGTTAGCCTAGCATTCCAACAGGGACTAACAGGATACATGGTTAGCCTAGCATTCCAACAGGGACTAACAGGATACAAGGTTAGCCTAGCATTCCAACAGGGACTAACAGGATACAAGGTTAGCCTAGCATGCCAACAGGGCCTAACTAGGTACACAGTGTGTCTTCTTAGTGGTCCTTACTAAGTGCTCTGGAGTGGTCTGGGTTCCGGATCCCTTTTGACCGTAGTCTCTGCAGAAGCACGGTGGACGGCTGCTGCTTGACCAAGTACACGGCCATGGAGTAGCTCTGAAAACACAGCACGTGCTGTAGAGCATTCCACATGGTTAATCATCCAGTCACATGCCGTTTCACCGTTACATGAATTAAATGTTTACCTCATTGTTTCCTCTTAAATATTGTCTCTGTCTTGCACGTCGTCACATCTTACCCTTCCAACCTCCGTTGTCCAGGATACGACGATGGTGTTGGGGACCGTGGTGGACAGTCGGACCAGTGAGGTAATGTTTATTGGACGACTGGGACGCTTGGGCTCCACGCCGTTTTTGGTTGGAGGGAGATAGCCCTAAGAGTGAAAGAGGTCATGACCCGTCTCCATCAACTGGTTCCTGTATTACTAGGTGTGGGCGCTGTGTGGAACTGGCTTACCGGGAGGTTGCACGGCTTTCCGTTCACCTTCACACACAGGTTGGGCGGAAAGTGATCTTCCTGAGGACAACTTGTCTCAGATAAGCAGAACCTGCACACAAACGCACAGCGGAAGACAACACACTTAATTTATACTTCTAGAAATCCTTAAACAATGTTTTGTTAAACGTTGATCATAGTAGTTTAAAATGTATAGAGATAAAAACATAATTGAGGTAGAACAATATTACAGTGCAGTATGAAATTACCTTAACTGAACTTGTACTATGAAGTCACATTTGCTCCCCGATATGTCCCTAGGAAAATACGAAAAGACATGATGGGTATAGAACATAAACATCTGTATAGAAAATAGGGTACATGGTAGGGTCATGTTAATGTAGGATAATGTTAATGTAGGGTAATGTTAATGTAGGGTAATGTTAATGTAGGGTAAAGTTCATGTAGGGTAAAGTTCATGTAGGGTAATGTTCATGTAGGGTAATGTTCATGTAGGGTAATGTTAATGTAGGGTAATGTTAATGTAGGGTAATGTTAATGTAGGGTAAAGTTAATGTAGGGTAAAGTTAATGTAGGGTAATTTTAATGTAGGGCAATGTTAATGTAGGGCAATGTTAATGTAGGGCAATGTTAATGTAGGGCAATGTTAATGTAGGGCAATGTTAATGTAGGGCAATGTTAATGTAGGGCAATGTTAATGTAGGGTAATGTTCATGTAGGGTAATGTTAATGTAGGGTAATGTTAATGTAGGGTAATGTTAATGTAGGGTAATGTTAATGTAGGGTAATGTTAATGTAGGGTAATGTTAATGTAGGGTAATGTTCATGTAGGGTAATGTTCATGTAGGGTAATGTTCATGTAGGGTAATGTTCATGTAGGGTAATGTTCATGTAGGGTAATGTTCATGTAGGGTAATGTTCATGTAGGGTAATGTTCATCTAGGGTAATGGTAGGAAATGGTAATGTAATATGGCATTGCAGTCTCTTACATTGAGCTGCTGATCTGCTGTACTTGCTGTGGTGTTAGTGCGAATGCAAAACACGTTTCCTGAAACCGCTGGCTGTTATCTGATGCTGCCGATAGAGATACACAAAGAACAATAGACAAAGAAAGACAAAGACAAAAATATAGGTACAACTTAGTGACATATTGAAACAAAGAAACATTGAACTTAACATGTGGTTGACTGAGTACCTACAACCACTCAGTCAATGTCCCAGACAACCTACAACCACTCAGTCAATGTCCCAGACTACCTACAACCACTCAGTCAGTGTCCCAGACAACCTACAACCACTCAGCCAACGTTCCTGACTACATACAGGGGTGGACAAAATAATAGACTACACACCAAACAATGCATTAATGCACTAAATATAAGTATTAATATCAATAATGTAATAAGGAGAAGTGCAGCCCTTCGCTTGCAGAACAGCTCCAAGTACTACATTGAGTGCAACAGCATAATGCACTATTCACAACAAAAGCCTCAGGTTCTCTGACGAAGGAAGAAGGTGGAAATCTAAACTGCACTCAAGTCCAGAACTTCCCATGAAGGTTCAAGGATGTTCAGATCTGGTGAGGCCATGGAAGGCATTTACAGACATCAGCCGGTGTTCATATATCTAGAGTAGGCAGCAGACGTCGTGGATGGACCGCAACCATCGGGTTTCTGCAAGCGTGAACCCGCCCGAATGTAGGAAATTAGGTGAAATAAGGTTTTGTGCTCCTCACGACAATTTATGTGTCTCGGTGGGTGGGTATTAAAGCGGTATGGAAGAAAATATGTCTCACCAGATTCTGAAACTGAATTTCTAGCACTGAATTTATTTGCATTGAATTTCCAACACTGAATATTTTTTGCATTGAAATAAATCATCTGAATTATTTTTGCAGTGAAAATTTTTCTACAAAAAATAATTACATGCAAGAAATTTCAGTGCAAGAAAATTCAGTGTCTAAAAATTCAGAGTTAGAAATTCAGTGTAAAAAAATTCTGTGTTAGAAATTCAAAATCAACATCCGGGATACCAAGGAAAAGCAATCAATTCTGTCTCAACTCCAACCAACATCCAGCTATCAAGTTCCGGGATTACGTTTTAACTGGTGATCATGTTAACTGGTGACATTGCAGAAGCGACGTGGGCGTGTCATTAGAAACTCTGGCTGGGAAGTTTAATGTAGTTGACCGTATCGATGTTCAAAATAATGCAAACATCAATAAATCGTGACCACAGTTCTTCTTGGCTGATGCAATTTGTCAGTGTTCAGCACGCGCCAACATGATTCAGGAAACTGTTCCCTTTGACCCATGAATCATTCATTTTCTTGACCGTTGCACCTGTGATTCGAGCACCAACTGTTTCGCCTCTTGTTGCCTTGGAAACTCAAATCAGATACATGATATTTGTCAGACCTATACCTTACCTATTGGTATTTACATATACAGTCTCTAGCACATATGTACTACTACCCACCATTGCGGTCTGTAGCAGCACCCTGTAACTTTCCATCTTGCCCAACCTCTGAATGTACACTACACAGACACCGTCCCAAACAACCAACCTACCTACAACTACTCAGCATCACAACCTACAAACAACCACTTGGCAAAACAACCTACCACTCAGCAACCCAACCTATCAACAACCACTGAGCAACACAACCTACCAACAACTACTGAGCAACACAACCTACCAACAACCACTCAGCAACACAACCAACCTACGACCATTCAGCAACACAACCAACCTACAACCACTCAGCAACACAACCTACAAACAACCACTCAGCAACACAACCGACCTACGACCATTCAGCAACACAACCGACCTACAACCACTCAGCAACACAACCGACCTACGACCATTCAGCAACACAACCAACCTACAACCACTCAGCAACACAACCTACCAACAACCACTCAGCAACACAACCAACCTACGACCATTCAGCAACACAACCAACCTACAACCACTCAGCAACACAACCTACCAACAACCACTCAGCAACACAACCGACCTACGACCATTCAGCAACACAACCGACCTACAACCATTCAGCAACACACCCTATGAACAAACTACCTAACAGGGTAGACCATCCAGAAACCAGTCCAACTATTATTCTCAAAACACACTACCTGTAATTCATAGGGCACCAATGCTAGTCTAAATGGGGCACTGGTAATCTCATCAAGGAGTATGCCTGATATCACAGACCAAACCATTAACTATAGGAGACAGAATGGGCCGGCAGGCCGGACAGATCAAGGGCTGTTTTGTCTTGTCATACATTTTCAACAAACGGGTCACTGTTTGCAGATGTGGGCTTGGGATGCACCACTGTACTGCGGCAGGGCTTTGAGGTGCCATTTGGGGGCGTACAGAGAGGGAGAATTACCCCTGTGTTAGTGGGCCCAGGGTCTAGTTCAGATGTCTAATTCAGAGTACGTTCATTTTGAACTTCATTATGTCACTCCATTATATCAGGAATAACACTGACATGATTGCCCAATTAAAATGTGCACGCTCAGTCATAAATGTTTGCTAAGGGATCTCAATTTGCTGAAATATTTCTTAAATCTTTCTGCATTATTGGACAGTAGAGGCAAAAATAGCAGTGGGTTAGATTTGCTTGCATGATCACCAAAGACTGTGGCTTAGACTACCGGACCACGGTAGAACATTATCTCAGCCAGACCTCTCTAGAACATTATCTCAGCCCGACCATGGTAGAACATAATCTCAGCGTGGGTACTGTATGTGTAAACAGAGGCAGTAATTAAACTAGCGTGTGTACTATACGTGTAAACAGAGGCAGTAATTAAACTAGTGTGTGTACTATACGTGTAAACAGAGGCAGTAATTAAACTAGTGTGTGTACTATACCTGTAAACAGAGGCAGTGAGGACACATTTACACACAAAGCTCAAAAATTATGTTGCCATTTAGAGGCGATTATTTCATTTTTTTAGTAGGCATCAAAGTCGTCTGTCGAATAGACTTTGAGGTGCACATCCTGACACAGCTGAGGTCTGATCCGAAGCCAAAAGCCCAACCACTATCAGTCAGCTGTAGGCAGAGGTGGTAGACGAGCAACAGTCACAAGCAAAAAAAAATTGCACACAAAACAAACACACATGATCTGAGTAATTTATGATGTTCATGTAATTTCTATGAGGCGAAGTGACAAACCAGAAGGAGCCCCCGCCCAGCCCTGCCCATCCACAACCACCAGGTTCCTGTTCTCTTATCAGCATTGACGTGGGTGTTTTCACCCTGCCCACCAGTCTCTCTGTCGGGATGGAGGGGGCTGTTCTTCTGCCACCACCTGAGGTTCCATTAGAGATGAGAGGCAGTGGATTGGCCAGGGCCACTAATGAGAGGCAGTGGATTGGCCAGGGCCACTAATGAGAGGCAGTGGATTGGCCAGGGCCACTAATGAGAAGCAGTGGATTGGGCCACTAATGAGCTACATTCTGGTGTACTGTATCTTAGACAGCAGAAGAGAAATTCATGCCATCCTCGAGTGGTTCCTAACAACGGTCTTCTCCCTCCCGCATGCAGACTATAAATAGACTGCTCCCCACCTCACTCCCCACAGTCCGTTTCTCTCACTCCCCACAGTCCGTTTCTCTCACTCCCCACAGTCCGTTTCTCTCACTCCCCACAGTCCGTTTCTCTCACTCCCGACAGACGGTTTCTCTCACTCCCGACAGTCGGTTTCTCTCACTCCCGACAGTCGGTTTCTCTCACTCCCGACAGTCGGTTTCTCTCACTCCCGACAGTCGGTTTCTCTCACTCCCGACAGACGGTTTCTCTCACTCCCGACAGACGGTTTCTCTCACTCCCGACAGACGGTTTCTCTCACTCCCGACAGACGGTTTCTCTCACTCCCGACAGACGGTTCCTCTCACTCCCGACAGTCTTCTTTACTGGCTCTCGTCTTTCCATCTCCTGCACCACCACAACACCGCCCCTCCCCTTACACCGCCCCCAAGGAGCAACACCCTGCCGCGCTTTGCCCCACACCCTCCCTCCTGTCATATCCACCATTGCCCCAGACCCTCCCTTCACACCCCCTCTCTCACTACCACCCTTCCCCAGGACATACACACAGTGAGGACAACAATAGTTGCTAGAGCACATAGACAAGGCAGCACTGAAATCTAAGCTTTCCTATATATTAACGCGTCTTCACTAAATATTTCTTGCATAGCTTGGAGTTGCACTTTTCACTCAGGTCAGCCTGAGCATTTGCTTTTCACTTTTACACTGGCAAGAAGGCCAGGCTCCCGTTAGCGCTTACTGCTAATAGCTACACGGGGACTGACCTTTTCAGAAAGTTCCAGTAAACATGAATCGCTGAGGATTTGGTTTTTCTCTTACTTAAAACTTAAACCCTGAAACATTTTCAGAATATCCTTCTCACCGAAATCCAAAACGTATCCGAAAATGGTGGTAGTCCTTCTCAATGTCTAGATTCTTCTGTTGCTGTTTTCCACAACAGATTTGTCTATTTTATTGGGTCCTAAAAGCGCCTTAATGACCCTTTATGGTCCCCATACCAAGCAGCCAGCATCACTATAGTGGCAATTAAGACATTCCACAGCTCCTGCTGCAGCCACACGTGAGCACACGCACGCACGCACGCAGATCATTCTGACTGTACGACGATAACTGACCAGAGACCAGGGAGAACACTATTTATCCCATAGCCCCCCCCTCCTCTGCTCCATCCTTATCTACAACCATACCACAGCCTCCCCCCCCCCACACACACACACACACACCACGACGACGCCCCCTCCACCACAGCGCCATTCGCTCGTCCCACCACCAGACTTCCTGTACCACATAATAAAATCTAACTGGTAACAACTATTCCAACTGAGTACACCAGGTGGATTTAGAGCTGTATTTCTCTCTTATAGTGTTCAATCGCATGATACGGCACTACTAGTAAAAAAAATGCTAAATATTACATGGATGCAGCCCTTGAAATGAGTCTAGAAAGAACCCACTCTGCACAAATAACAAAATGATGCTTTGTATTTTCAAAAATGCATGTCTTTCGAGGGGTACGTTAAAACAAAGTCTCAGAAAGGTCTCGTTAGGCATGAAGCGCTCTCATCACATTTGAAATAGGCCTACATTCTTCCCCAAGAATATGGTGATTAAAAGCATGCATTATGTATGCACACCACATTGATATCCATAATGAATAGAGAGACACTCTGGCAGAGGATGATGGTGAGGAAGAGATGTGGCACATGTAATGAGCCCATCAGGAGCTCCGTTGTCACGTTGAGTCGTTACTAAGGTGAGCAGGGAAGACCGGAGCCTCAAACCAGCATTGGGTCAGGGAGTTACAGGCTGGATCGATTAAAGGGAGAGGGAAAGAGAAAGAAAAAAAGAGGGGGGAGGGAGAGTGAGAGAGAGCGGAGGAGGGGGAGGGAGAGTGGGGGATGGGAGAGTGTGAGAGAGAGTGGGGGATGGGAGAGTGTGAGAGAGTGGGGGATGGGAGTGTGTGAGAGAGTGGGGGATGGGAGAGTGTGAGAGAGTGGGGGTGGGAGAGTGTGAGAGAGTGGGGGTGGGAGAGTGTGAGAGAGAGTGGGGGATGGGAGAGTGTGAGAGCAGAGGAGGAAGGGAGAAAGTGTGAGGGGTGTTAGGGGATGCAAACAGTGGATAATGAGAACGAGAGAAAGGGGAGGGAGAGAGTGGGGGATGGGGGGAGAGAGGGGGATGGGGGAGGGAGAGAGAGGGGGATGGGGGAGTGTGAGAGTGGGGGTGGGAGGGAGGGAGTGGGGGATGGGGGAGTGTGAGAGTGGGGGTGGGAGGGAGGGAGTGGGGGATGGGGGAGAGAGCGAAAAGGAGAGCAACTGAGCCACAGATACTCACAGATACTTTCAAACAGTGGTCGGGTGAACATTCTAAAGTAAATCGTGTTTGTGTTTTTTCATTGTTGTTTGGTAAATGTCTTATTTTGTACATGTATTATTGTCTTGTTTGTAATGCAGCAATGAGACCTACAGTAAGTGTTAATGGGACTGTATAAATAAAATACTCGATGTCAAAAGACTACCTCTCGTTCAACGTGTATTAGAGTGGATTCAGAGTTGCTGTTGGAAGTCGGCTTTAAAGGGGAAGTAACTAGAAACTACTAGCGTCCGCCATCGCACTTGTTTGACAGAGAGAGACATATTCATTAAAAGGGTAAACAACACAGTATTATATCTAAATTGAGCTGACTGAAAACGACAGACACAAATAAAAGGGAAGACAGCTAATGAGGAAACGAACAGGGAGAACAATTTCATGTAGAGAAAAAGGTTTCTATGCCAATACAGCTCCATTGAATTTAATTGACAGAGAGAGGTAGACAATTAATGGGAGACAGAGAGAGAGAGTCTGCTCAATGCCCAGCAGTAAGATGTCCCCCATTGCCATGTGAAAACAGCAGGCATGGAACAAATGCTAATTTTAATGTACTCTCGGCATCTCTCTGGCTTTCCACTGTCATCGGTAATTTTACCAATTCGATAAATGTGTACAGCTCATAGCAAAACAATCAAAGTTTTGTTGTATGATAGGCACTAGATGATTCACCAGTACGCACCTGTGCCCGGCTATAATATTTGAAAATAACACACAACTCATCAAATAGGTGTCTAATTCCATGCGTGAAAGAGAACTTGTTTAGAGTGCGTTGAGTCTGCAATAGCATTTTTTTTGCATTTAGCTAGTGAGCAGGTTGGCAATACAACTAGTCTGAAAACTATTTTCAAAAGTTCTGATTGTTGATTTTGTAATCCATGCGATGTCCAATGTCAGGTCATGATATCAAGACAATCAAGCTACGTACTAAACAAACTAGACCTGTTGGCTTAAGCAATAGATACCAATGTTTGACAGGGGCAACACGTTACACTTTCAACCAATTGCAGAGCTGCAATAGTTTAATACATTTTAAATTAAAACACTTTAAATGGAAAATGGAATTGACAGAGAGTGGGGGAGGGTCAGAAAACAGCAATGAACGGAGGCAGGGCCGAGAAACAGCAATAAACGGAGGCAGGGCCGAGAAACAGCAATAAACGGAGGCAGGGCCGAGAAACAGCAATAAACGGAGGCAGGGCCGAGAAACAGCAATAAACGGAGGCAGGGCCGAGAAACAGCAATAAACGGAGGCAGGGCCGAGAAACAGCAATAAACGGAGGCAGGGCCGAGTAACAGCAATAAACGGAGGCAGGGCCGAGTAACAGCAATAAACGGAGGCAGGGCCGAGAAACAGCAATAAACGGAGGCAGGGCCGAGTAACAGCAATAAACGGAGGCAGGGCCGAGAAACAGCAATAAACGGAGGCAGGGCCGAGAAACAGCAATAAACGGAGGCAGGGCCGAGTAACAGCAATAAACGGAGGCAGGGCCGAGAAACAGCAATAAACGGAGGCAGGGCCGAGAAACAGCAATAAACGGAGGCAGGGCCGAGTAACAGCAATAAACGGAGGCAGGGCCGAGAAACAGCAATAAACGGAGGCAGGGCCGAGTAACAGCAATAAACGGAGGCAGGGCCGAGTAACAGCAATAAACGGAGGCAGGGCCGAGAAACAGCAATAAACGGAGGCAGGGCCGAGTAACAGCAATAAACGGAGGCAGGGCCGAGTAACAGCAATAAACGGAGGCAGGGCCGAGAAACAGCAATAAACGGAGGCAGGGCCGAGTAACAGCAATAAACGGAGGCAGGGCCGAGAAACAGCAATAAACGGAGGCAGGGCCGAGTAACAGCAATAAACGGAGGCAGGGCCGAGTAACAGCAATAAACGGAGGCAGGGCCGAGTAACAGCAATAAACGGAGGCAGGGCCGAGTAACAGCAATAAACAGAGGCAGGGCCGAGTAACAGCAATAAACGGAGGCAGGGCCGAGGAACAGCAATAAACGGAGGCAGGGCCAAGTAACAGCAATAAACTGAGACAGGGGAGGGGTGAGGGGCGAGGAACAGCAATAAACGGAGGGAGGGGTGATGAACAGCAATAAACCAGTGTAAGCTGATCAACAAGAGGATGAAAGCCAGTTAAAGAGGCAGGTGAAAAACAGAGAGGGGGGAGGAGATAGAGGACATTCTTGGTAGAAAACCGAGGGTGAAGGGAATGACAAAAGGGAATGACAGCTCCAGGAAAGAGAGAGCGATGTGGAAGAGGGGAAAGATGAATGAAATCAACAGAGAGGTGTAAGGAGAAAACAGAAATCTAGGATAAAACAGGGGGAGAGAGAAGAAAGATCTAGGATGAACAGACATGACATCAACAGATGGAGGGGAAAGAGGGAGAAAATAGATCTATGATATAAACAGACAGGGAGAGAAAAGAGAGAGAGAGAGAGAGAGAGAGAATTTGAAAGATGGAGAACGTGTGAAAGCGTTGTTTCCCGCAGTCCCTCAGTCTGCCTGGAAAGGAAAATTAATTGACCAAGCTGCTCCATTACTGTCCTTCTGTTATTATTAGAATAAACAGGGTTATCTCTCCAGAGGCACCTCGAGGGTTACTCACTAACACACATCCAGGGGAACCAGCCACATCCACACCACCCGTAGGGTGTTCCTACTACATCTGAGACTCACTAACACACATCCAGGGACACCAGCCACATCCACACCACCCGTAGGGCGTTCCTACTACATCTGAGACTCACTAACACACATCCAGGGGAACCAGCCACATCCACACCACCCGTAGGGTGTTCCTACTACATCTGAGACTCACTAACACACATCCAGGGGAACCAGCCACATCCACACCACCCGTAGGGTGTTCCTACTACATCTGAGACTCACTAACACACATCCAGGGGAACCAGCCACATCCACACCACCCGTAGGGTGTTCCTACTACATCTGAGACTCACTAACACACATCCAGGGGAACCAGCCACATCCACACCACCCGTAGGGTGTTCCTACTACATCTGAGACTCACTAACACACATCCAGGGGAACCAGCCACATCCACACCACCCGTAGGGTGTTCCTACTACATCTGAGACTCACTAACACACATCCAGGGGAACCAGCCACATCCACACCACCCGTAGGGTGTTCCTACTACATCTGAGAGAGAGCAATGTGATGAACATGCATTATTCATTAGGAACGCGTGTTCGGGTGGGCCTCTGATTTCATCAGGTTTTGTTGTGAATGTGTGTGAGCGCGTGTGTGTATTTTTGTGCGTGTGTGTTTGTATGTGTCTAACTGTCAAATGATGGAGAATGGTTTCTGCAGGCACAGGTGTATGTCCATATGATTTCATCACACTATGCATGCAAATTTTGGCAGTGTGAGTGTGAGCGATAAATATGACGCGTGTCTAAGAGAATGAGAACGATGGGAAAAGGGGGGAGAATGAAAGTGAGAGATATGCAGGGAAAGGGAGGGGAGAGGGGCAGAGGGAGGGTAGAAAAGGGGGAGAAGGGGAAAGTGGAGCAGGGTAAAACAGAAATGGTTAATCAGGGGAGTGGGGGACAAGGAGATAAATGAATTTGTGAGGGAAAGGTAGAGAGAGAGATGGTGGAGAGAGAGAGAGAGAGAGAGATGGTGGAGAGAGAGAGAGAGGGATGGTGGAGAGAGAGAGAGAGAGCGGGATGGTGGAGAGAGAGAGAGAGAGCGGGATGGTGGAGAGAGAGAGAGAGAGAGATGGTGGAGTGAGAGAGAGAGAGATGGTGGAGAGAGAGAGAGAGAGATGGTTGAGAGAGAGAGAGAGAGAGAGAGAGATGGTGAGAGAGAGAGAGAGAGGGATGGTGGAGAGAGAGAGAGAGAGATGGTGGAGAGAGAGAGAGAGATGGTGGAGAGAGAGAGAGAGAGAGAGAGAGATGGTTGAGAGAGAGAGAGATGGTGGAGTGAGAGAGAGAGATGGTAAAGAGAGAGAGAGAGAGAGAGAGATGGTGGAGAGAGAGAGAGAGAGAGAGAGAGAGATGGTGGAGAGAGGAGAGAGAGGGAGAGAGGAGAGAGATGAAGAGAGAGAGAGATGGAGAGAGAGATGAGAGAGAGAGAGGAGAGAGAGTGAGGGAGAGAGAGATGGTAGAGAGAGAGAGAGATGGTGGAGAGAGAGAGGTGGTGGAGAGAGAGAGAGATGGTGGAGAGAGAGGTGGTGGAGAGAGAGAGATGGTGGAGAGAGAGAGAGATGGTGGAGAGAGAGAGATGTATTTGGGTGTGGGTTGAGCAGTGTGTTGGTACATGGCCTCCTTCTCCATCAAAATGCTAATGTGGGAAAATATTTCCATATATTTAGTCAAGTTGGTGGGGCCGTACGGGGGAAAGGTTTTTCATCACACAAGTTGCAGTGGGGTGTGATGCACACCATGGAGAGCAACCGCAAGAATTACACAGAACACAGAGATGTATGACGTGTAACGGACAGAAACAGTACTAAGATTTAAAGAGCGAGAGAGAACCAGAGATATATGATGTGTAACGGACAGAAACAGTACTAAGATTTAAAGAGAGAGAGAGAACCAGAGATATATGACGTGTAACGGACAGAAACAGTACTAAGATTTAAAGAGCGAGAGAGAACCAGAGATATATGACGTGTAACGGACAGAAACAGTACTAAGATTTAAAGAGCGAGAGAGAACCAGAGATATATGATGTGTAACGGACAGAAACAGTACTAAGATTTAAAGAGAGAGAGAGAACCAGAGATATATGACGTGTAACGGACAGAAACAGTACTAAGATTTAAAGAGCGAGAGAGAACCAGAGATATATGACGTGTAACGGACAGAAACAGTACTAAGATTTAAAGAGCGAGAGAGAACCAGAGATATATGATGTGTAACGGACAGAAACAGTACTAAGATTTAAAGAGAGAGAGAGAACCAGAGATATATGACGTGTAACGGACAGAAACAGTACTAAGATTTAAAGAGAGAGAGAGAACCAGAGATATATGACGTGTAACAGACAGAAACAGTACTAAGAAGTACATTTCTGTGGTTTTATCTGAACAATTAGCACAACTAACGACAAGCATCTCAACCTCCCCCCAGCTCTAACTACACAACAGGTTTTAAAGAGCAACACACACACCCACCTACCTACACAAATTCACCAACACACACACACACACGCACAACCCCCCACCTACACAAATTGACCAACACACACCCCCCCACCTACACAAATTCACCAACACACACCCCCCCACCAACACACACCCACCTACCTACACAAATTCACCAACACACACCCACCTACACAAATTCACCAACACACACACACACACACACACACACACACCCACCTACACAAATTCACCAACACACACACACACACACACACACACACACACACACACACACACACACACACACACACACACACACACACACACACACACACACACACACACACACACACACACACACACACACACACACACACACACACACACACACACACACACACACACACACACACACACACACACACACACACACACACACACCCCTACATTAATTCCCCACCCTCCCCCGTACCCCTCCTCACCTAAACTGGTGGGCTTGATGAGCTCATCCAACATGTCGTAGAAGGGCAGCCGCTGCAGCTTGACGTCTGGGTGGACCGGGTGCAGTGTGGCTGTGGCGGACGGGTGGTTCGCCAGCCCGCCCAGTTCGTGTTTCCCAGGTCCCAGCAGCGACATGGGCAGCAGGGCAGCCGGTGAGGGCACCCCCCCGTGGCCGTGGCCCTCGTACGTCAACCGGCTGAGACCGGCGGGCAAGGCGGCGATGACTCCGCCCCCGGCTGCCCCGGCGGAGGCCAGATGGTGTGGTCCAGTCAGTGCCAGCTCTGAGGGCGAGAGCATTTTGGTGGGGAAGCGGCGGCGGTAGAGTTCCTTGATCTTCATCTGCACGGCCGGGCTGCAGCCGGCTTTGAGGAGGTGAAGGGCCTTGGTCAGGAGCTCGTGTTTTCGTCCGTGTTTGTCGCGGCCGGCGTAACCTAGAAGAACTTGTAGCTCTGACACACGCAAGCTCATTACCATCTGCTGTGGAGTGGAGAAGAGACGGAGAGAGAAAGAGAGACAGAGAGAGACAGAAAGAGAATGAGAGAGACAGAAAGAGAATGAGAGAGACAGGGAGACAGACAAAGAGTAGAATTGAGTTAGGTGGTAATGTGTCATGTGACATGAACGACTATGCGGGCAGATAAACCAAGCAGCCATAATATTCTGTGCTATCTCAGAGTTGTTCGGCTTTCCAGTACAACACAGGTCCAACTGGTTCCTATGAACAGCCTGTAGATTCATTTTAAGCCCAATTTAGATAATGGTGGCCCAGATTAGGCAAGAATCAATCTAACAAATGGAAAAATGAAACCTTCAATATCACAGGCTAACGCATGTCAACTGCTAGTCAAAGCGCTCTCTTAAGTCACAACACAGCTTCTGCTGCAGACAGTGTAATTACATTGGCCAAGGATGTGATAGGAATTTCAATTAATTGTTATCAGGCCTCATCTGACTAGGCAGAGTCCTTCCTGACGGCGTGACCTCTGAACTGGAACCAGTCATAACAATGGGCTGCTAATAACTCCACTCTAATTACATGCTAATGGCCCATTATCTATAATAACAATATCCATTGTATGCCCATGCATATTAATGTTTCCTCCACGCTGTGGATATTAGAGTCAGAGAGAGGAATATTTAAGGCTCTCTCCTTAAGATCGCCGCTTTGCATCCAGGAATTCTAGGATTCTGGCTTTGACAGCCCGAATATATTTCTTGTTGCGCGTGCCTACATTTGTGGGGCATACTGTGGCTCAGAACAAAAACATTCCAGTCATGGCATTACCCCCACTGGATTCTGGATAAGGGTTTCCATACCTACAGCCTCCTGTACCCCCTACTGATGTTAGGCACCCCTGGTCTAGGCTACGCAGATGGAAATAAAGGTAAACACCCACACGTGGCCGTTCACGTTTTGTTGTTGGCAAAAAGGGATTTAAAAAGATTTGAGTGTGAATGCAGAAAAAATATCCAGGATGTTTTAAGGACTTCGATAGGTGGGTTAGCCCTGATCCAGAACCTGCTTGACATTTTTGGTCCTGTGTGAGACGTAGGTAGGCCTCGACCAGCATTTCAGATCTGGATTGTGGAATATTTGCCCTTAATTCCTTTCAAAATTCTTCAACTTCCGCGTAAGGGATGATGGCTTAACAGCCAACTGCAAGTCTTGTTATATATTTCAAAGACCTTGTAGTACAGACATTTAACTTGAACATTTATTATGGAACTACAATCAAAACTAAACATTACACAAAACAATTAAAAGGGAGAGATGCAGGGAATTTGTTTGTCAGCAGTATTAACCCTACCTTCAATTTGCTTGTAAAATCTGACAGACTATATATCTGATATATCTGTCTATATACAGCTGTATATCTTTTGCTCACTCTGTCACTTCGGTGATTACTGTACAGACACTGGACAGTTGCTGATCAGTCCTCGGTTTTTGTCCAATCATAGCAATCGTTTTAAAATCACCAGGAGACTCTCAGTAACGTCCATAAACAGTTTCCGCATTAACAAAATGTTACCACCTAACAGTCAGACTAGTTGTGTGAAGAGTTTGGACACCATTACCTCCAAAACAAACTGAAAAAAGTCTACCCCTGACCAATAATTATTTTTTTCACTACAGTTATGGGATGTGTTCAGCTCTTAATAAACGTTCCTGCAAAACGATTATCAGACATGGCTACTGGTTCCATTTACAATTTACATCCTTGTGTTTTGATGTAGCAGTGTTGTATTAAACATAACAGTAAATACAGTAAATCTGCTAGTCATTTTCTATGTAGCTTTGTCGCTGCCCAGATTCATTCCGAAATGAACAGAATCCCGAAATTAAAACAGTATTCCCCACATTTCTCTGGATTTCTGTTCTCTCAGTTCATTAACGACACCAACCAGGTGTCGCAGAGGTAAATCAGATTTTAGCAGTGAAGCAATGTAATTAGGCTGATGAACTTCTGGATGCCCACTTCCTGTATTAATGTCTAGTATAAAGTCATACACACTGCGCTAACGCAGATTAGCAATCGTGCGAAAGCAACAATGCTACTTCTACGACCACCACAAGAATCATCTGACCCGGTGAAGTCGATTACAGGCCTCGCCGGCAAAATTCTCTTTAATCTTCAATCAGTCTGTTAATTGAAAGGAAACAGGGTCTAAGCTAATTGGCTTTAAGGACCACCGTTGAATTGAGGGGACCAGAACCGATGCAGATCTGGGCCTGCACCTATCCAGACACAGCTGCCAGGCATAACGAGTGGGACAGGACAGGTAGCAGGTAGCAGGGGAGGGAGTCCCAGATGTTCTGGGTGGGTGTGTTTGAGCGGAACGAGAGGTCCTCCAGGTAACAGCTGTGCGCTCTTACATGGAAGTCAGTCATTCCTTACGGCTCTAATGGGACCGGGTGCAATGTGATATATGGACAAAATGCCTGATAAGATGGAGCACATACGTCATTGTGACAGGCACATGGACACAACTATAAACACACACAGACCTGGGTTCAGCCTATACCCTAAACCCATGGGCTCGTCCTAACCCCTAATAGAGGCTAACACCCTGGGCGTGGAATATTGGAAGCTTAGACAGCCACCTCCGTATCATTGTCCTTAATGACAGTGGTTAACCAACAACGCCCTCCATCCAGATTGACGCACACACAGGTGTACTCCAAACGTGCACACACACACACACGCACGCAAAACACACACAAATGGCTGAAAGGGGAGCTAGTCAGACAACAACCCCAACTGTGGCTTAGCATAGCCCAGCTACTAATGTTAGCACTGACAAATGCTTAGCTTAGCCCAGCCACCAACACAAGATACAACAGTAGCTTAGCATAACATAGTCAGGAACTACGATATAACACTAAAACACAAATATTAAAACATTAACACATAGCACAACACCGCTACCAAAGCTAGCGCTACAAAGGTAGCTTAGCACAACAGCTCCCATTGTTTGCAGGGCAAACACAATGAGAGCAGTCTATTGATCCAGCAGATTTGCACAGTGTGTACACACACACACACACACACACAACTAGACACACAGAGACAACCGTGATCTCGACGCTTTGCCATGAAGCCAGCTCACACAGCTCACACCCCAGGACTCAACACACTTACAAAACCTTAGCTGCTCTGAAAGCACAAACCCTCACCATTCTCCTCCACACACAAACACATAATAATGGAGTCCTTGCAAACGCACACAAACAAACAATTATTCCAGCAGATAGACAGTCTGCTGCCAGGGGCCAGATGTATTTAGGCTACATTCCAACACGTGCCCCATTTTGTCATCTGTGTGGCATGACAGGGGGGAGATAACTCAAATACACGGGTACCCAGAGTCCAATAACATAAAAGACATTTGAGAGCTCAAGCAGAGGAGCTGAGGGGATCCTGTGATGTCAGAGAAGCAATTAGCGCAAAGTAGAGAAGGCGGCACTCTGAATTTCCTATTCCACTGCAAAACCTAGAAAATCTGCAACAACAAAAAACTCACAAATGTTTTCGCAAATGTAAAAAATGTTTCACTTCCCGACAGACATTTAAAAAGACTAATCCAGCCTTAATTGGGCGGAGTAAGCTATCTGAATGCTAAAGTGTCTTTTTAGCTTTCTTCTTTGCTACATACTTGTTACCAATGATGACAATTAAAATAATTTACCTGCCAGAATCACCCTAGAATAAGTCAGCTCAGAGAGCGGACCTTTACCTTTTCGGTCACGCCTGCTCATGTGGTTTAGTGAACACAAACTGCAACAAATCAGCAACAGACAGATCCACTTACATGAGAAGTTTTTACCGGCCCCGGGCCAGCTATTCTACTTCGAGTATTACAGGAAATGCCATTATTATTAATAGTGTAGTAAGTTCACAGAGCTGTTACTGACTAGGTTGATATTAACGTTAAACATTTCATGAAGTATGGACAGAATCCATAAGTAATTCTTAAATCCAGAAATTGACATTTGCATCTCGAAAGCTACGTGAATGAGAGAGTTGTGTTTGGCTTTGTTTGTTTGTATGTCGTTGTTAGCGATTCCACTTTGGTAGGTAAGTACAGGCCTTCCCAAAAACCTACTGGATTAAATGGTATCTGTAAATAGTCACTGCTTATCTGAGGCCGAGTGGCATGATGACCAATCCAGTTGGTCCATTTGGATGAGTGCTACGACTTCATAATCAGAATGTTAGCTTGCCACATGGGCATCCTTACTGAAAGGGAAACTTCACAGAAAATTGCCAATTTCCTTAAAACCTCCTAAAAACCTGCAATGGACTTGAATCGTGACATTTAGTTGTTTTCTACTAAAAAGTATGACGTTGTAAAAAAAACCTGAAATCACTCAGGGGAAATGTTTAACCTGGAATAAACAAAAGGACAAACGAATTAAACGGAATCAAGCTTAAAATAGCACAATAGACCTTTGTAAGATGATATTTTTTTCTGGTTTGTAGCCCTGGTATTCACTGCAATGGTAGGCTAATTATATGCCCTGGACATGCAGAGGAAGTCAGAGAAATTAGAAGCCAGTATTGGCTGGGGTCGTGGGACTGATAAGAGATTGATATCTATACATTTAAAAGTGTTCTCCTGGGCCCGTAAATGTCTATTGGGGCTATAAAATGTTTAGAGAGGTCTGTTCTCAATCAAATAATATTTGACACTTTAAATTTGAACAATTGGTGGATTGGCCAGACAATTTTAGTTAAAGCCAGTTTAACTATGAGGAAGAGAGCGATTGTTGCAAACTTGAACAGATTTGACACACACTTTGCACGCACACGCATACACCTACACACACACACGCACACGCGCACACAACTACACTGCGGATGTGTAACATTCCAATGACCCAGAAAAATAAATGTATAGTGTCCGTAGAAAATACCTTAAAGGGAAAACAGGAGCAATAGACAGAGGGACAGAAGGACACAGCATTCCTTTTTCATTTCCTTTCTCCCTTCCCTCCCTCCCTCCCTCACTCCCTCACTTCACAGGAGGCCTGGTCCAGACTCACACAAGGCACAGTCCTCTCCTATTAACAGAGTCCTTATTGTGACAGCGTTTTGAAAGGCTGTCCGGTGCCTTGTGTTTAAGCCAACAGGACAAGACATTTGACGTCACACAGTACGTTAGCCCAGTACGTTAGCCCAGTGGCCCTTAAACCGGCCTTCAGGGAGCAGAGCCTTATTTTTGAGGCTACACATTATGAGAGTTCTCCACAGAGCCTTATTTTAGAGGTTACATCTTCTACTGAAAATAGCTGCTGCTAATGATGAAAAGTGACAACTGGTTCATCTCTAAACTTCCTCAGCCCCCTCATTTGACAGCTATTTTTTCCCAAATCACTTAAAGGGCTTTTAAAATGTAGCGAGGTGAGCTGTGGGAGTTAAATTACCATTACAGCAAACACAGTCCCATATTCACTAGAGCAAGCCACCTTGTGCTTACACGTTAGATAGAAAATACATACATGAATAAGGCAAGCCGAATCAGCACCAGAACGATGAAGATGTGTGAATATAAATGTGGGTGCCGTGTGATGTAAGCATGCAGATATATGGTTGATGTTTCAACTACGCGTGTCTGTATTTTACATATAAACATTAAGAGGTCAGAGGTTATATCGCATCACCTACCCGAACCCAGTCATACGCCTACACTACACTCTCCTGAACCTTCTGTCTCCATCCATCGGCTCCTACTCAGCATCATGTGTCGTGTATTTTCTTTTGGCTGGGTGGAGGGGGGTTAAGGGCTTGTTTTTGTAACTCTAACTTCCCATTTCCTCTGAAGGGAGGGGTGAGACAGTGAAACAAGCAGCTGAGCCTCTAAAACAAATGAAATTCTCTACAGCTCCAATGGAAACAGGGAGGCAAGCGCGAGAAGCTCTGGTGAGTCAGAGTGAAAGGGCGGCTGATCCCGTAGAGAGGCCAGAGACGGGCCAGAGACGGGCCAGAGACGGGCCAGAGACGGGCCAGAGACGGACCAGAGACGGACCAGAGACGGACCAGAGACGGGCCAGAGACGGACCAGAGACGGACCAGAGACGGACCAGAGACGGTTAGCTAGACACTGACACCACACTCACGCCTCACAAATGCCAAAGGCAATATACTGTGACAATATTGGCCGTAGCAGCTTATTATTTAAGACAACTAACTGGGTAGCCTCGCAGTCAAAAGCTTACAACCAGTTGCAATTTACAAACTGTGCCTGAGCAAGACCGTCCCAGTTTATCACTTACATTTTATTGCTCTAAGTAATAATGTTTTCTTAGCATGCTTACCTGGTAAAATATCCTGGTAAACTAATTATGGCACATAAATTGGTATGGACGTCTGAATAAGCAGAGACTATAGCTCTACAAAATTGTGGCCATGTAGGTCTAGTAGATTGAAAGACATAAAAATAAACTATTTATCAAAACAAAGGGGTGCCAAAAAAAATGGTTATGCAACTCTGGTCCTGAAAGGCCAAAACATTATGGTTCCACCAATGGAGGCTTTATGAAAAACCAATGGACACCGGTGAACACCTGATGGAGGCACATAGAAAAAGTATTTTGGCATTGCCAATCCTTAAAAAGCACCAACTCTGTAATTAAACTATTTAGAATATAGTGGTCTGAAAATAGAAAAAAACTGATGCAGAGTTGGGTGTGTGTGCGTCTTCAAACAAAAATGTAGTGTTCAGTAGAGTTGCCCAGAGCACAAACAGACTGACAGGCAGAAGCAGACAACATATGGAAACATAACAGAGCGAGAAACGCAGAGCGAAAGCAAGAAAGAGAAACATCTAATAAAGAAAGATGAACCCCCAATTATGATGAACCCCATTTTGGCAAAAACACACAAAACCAACACAGTTTGAGTGAGAAAACAAAACAAAAACAAAAAAATCTAATCAAATTGGCGTTTCCTCTAGAATAATCTGTTGCCGGGGTGGCAAATCTTGATCTAATATCTTTAATCTCATGTTTAAAAAAGCATGTCTCTTTTTGCCCACAAGTTCAACTGACCCTGACTTCTTTATAACAATAAGAACATGCTCCTGTCATCCCACCGTCACAGCTTTCATCTAGCCTAGAAAAAAATCCTCACGAAATTACCAGTTTAGCATTTAGTTGCGGCAGTTAGCATTGGTCGAAAGACACTCGTGCAGAACCTCAATGCTGATCACCACCATCCTCTACAACGTGTCATAGACGGTATCAACACAATCGCATTCTGTGACCCAAGCAAATTAGTTTATCGGGATCCTCGTGTAATTCAACAGAATGAAAAAACAAAAGACACGTGGCCTCGGTTGATAGAGTGGTCTAAGCTGCTGCCTCAGAGGCAATGAATCTGGATGGAAACCGTGCAACCTCTATTTCAGCAGAAACACTATTCCATCAACACGTTCCTGTCCAATAAAGCATGAATTAAGCAAATACATGATCAAAACAAAAGAAAAAGATTTATGAAAAAATCATCACCTTGTCTTGGAGCGGCGGACACAATTTAGCAGCAGCGGGCCACTGCTACTAACTGAACAAAATGCAGGAAATACACTAAGAAAGAAAAGAAGGAATAGCATGTCAGAAAACCGGCCAAATACGAGTGAAAAAATATTGAGATTTAAACACAAAAAGCTGTCTGTTTAATGCAGGTGGACTGATTATTATTTTTAAAGCTGCTACCAATTTTGGATAATACGTAAGCCAAAATCTGATTAAACACTTGATTTATTTCATATATCATGTCACTGAACAAAAAGAATATGCGGATTGAAAACCATTTCTAAATACATTGCATTTGAAAAAATTACAAATATGAAAGTAGTCTAATTGATGACCCGTCATCGATGCTGTTGCGGAGAAAATGTCAATCGTAGCTTAATGAACAGTAGCTTATCAGTCACATTATATGTGCTTGCTACATATGTGCTTGTTCAGAACCATGACGTCTCACATCTTCGTCAGCCATCACAATTGGTGAACAAACTAGAACACGGCCATCTAGATTAGTGGCCAGAGACGAGCTCCCAGTGGCCCACAAGGAACACAAATAAATACAACTCTGACTAAACTTCAACAAGGCTCTGAAAGATCCAAGACAACACAATATATAACCTGTAAATACCGGTAAATATAAAGCCTGAGAAGATCAGAAATTGGCTTTAAATACTTAAATGAGACATATAACTATGGCAAAATAAAAAGGGAATGACAAATATACAGTACAGGTACAACACACAACGATTGCATGGTAAGCAAATCTCTAACTAGGTCTATAAATTGACAAGCATCAGTTTCCACTACACAGAAGGCTACATCAGGCGGCTTACATAACACATATTAAGTAATGGCTAACTGCCATTTTCTTCCTGCTCCTCAATCACAGTTGATAATTATCTTAGTGTAGGCAGTATAATGTAGCCCGTACGAACGAGCTTTTCACAGTCAGAAGAATACTGGCGGGCTTTACGCTTGAGATTTAGTCGTAGTTCCAGTTTGATATTTTGGGCAGCAAACATTTGGTGCGCCAGATCTCGGAAGATGAACTTTAATTCTGCACACTCATTAGCATATATACTCATTAACATATATGCTCATTAGCATAGCAGGAAACTGTTACACCGGCAATTTATTAAAAGCAAGGGTCCCACAAGGCAGGACGACGGTAACGGTTATTACGTCCATTACAAACACCTGCATGAAACTTCAATCAAACGCTTCCTGTACAAATAAAGCTTTTAAATTTAACGGGACGAAGGGGGACAGAGAGGAACTGGGGGACGGAGAGGAATACGTTAACTAATATACAGACAACCCCCTCAGACACATCCATTACATTAACTAACATACAGACAACCCCCTCAGACACAGCCATTACATTAACTAATATACAGGCAACCCCCTCAGAAACAGCCAATACATTAACTCACATACAGACAACCCCCTCAGACACAGCCATTACATTACCTAACATACCGACAACCCACTCAGACACAGCCAATACATTAACTAACATACAGACAACCCCCTCAGACACAGCCAATACATTAACTAATATACAGACAACCCCCTCAGACACAGCCATTACATTAACTAATATACAGACAACCCCTCAGACACAGTCAATGCATTAACTAATATACAGACAACCCCTCAGACACAGTCAATGCATTAACTAATATACAGACAACCCCCTCAGACACAGTCAATGCATTAACTAATATACAGACAACCCCCTCAGACACAGTCAATACATTAACTAATATACAGACAACCCCCTCAGACACATCCATTACATTAACTAACATACAGACAACCCCCTCAGACACAGCCATTACATTAACTAATATACAGGCAACCCCCTCAGAAACAGCCAATACATTAACTAACATACAGACAACCCCCTCAGACACAGCCATTACATTACCTAACATACCGACAACCCACTCAGACACAGCCAATACATTAACTAACATACAGACAACCCCCTCAGACACAGCCAATACATTAACTAATATACAGACAACCCCCTCAGACACAGCCATTACATTAACTAATATACAGACAACCCCCTCAGACACAGTCAATGCATTAACTAATATACAGACAACCCCCTCAGACACAGTCAATACATTAACTGATATACAGACAACCCCCTCAGACACAGCCATTACATTAACTAATATACAGACAACCCCCTCAGACACAGTCAATACATTAACTAATATACAGACAACCCCCTCAGACACAGTCAATACATTAACTAATATACAGACAACCCCCTCAGACACAGCCATTACATTAACATACAGGCAGCAGCAATCAGGTATGGACCACTGGCATTCACACACCTGGTAACGAGGAAAGGGGGGCAGGTGTGAGATGAAACAAACCAGACGGTAAACAAAGAACATTGTCTTTGAAGGCATAAACAGGCAGCCTGGCTTAGCAGCGTGACAGACGGCAGCCTCTTTGGACAGACTGCCTAATCTGGCAGAGGGAGGGCGGGTCTATAGAAGGGGTGAAGCCGGTTAAAACACCCTGATGTCATCACAAAGACAGGACATGGGGGTTCACCATTACTATCCCACACATGACGGGGCCAGTATGGCCCCCTTGTCTCCAGCTTTGCCTTGCGGCAGCCGGGTAAAGAACCCACACCGCTCCGGCGCAGCAATCACACAGAGAGTGCGAGCGGTCCGAATTAAAGTCTGCATTATCCTTCCTTAGCATTCACTTTGCGGATATTTGGGGTTGCTAGGCAACCTAGGTGTGACGTGTGATGCTCACAGGTCTTCCTGACCTCCTACCGGGCTAGAGAGAGGGCTCTGTGCTAGTGATGGTTCGGTCACGAACGCACGGCTCATAAGGGACCGACTCGTTTTGGTGAACATTGGAAACCGAATCAACACGTTTTCAATTTGACTGCGTGATTTCCAATATTTTTTTGCATCTACAACAATTATGTACATCAGGCAATCGAATAATTGGGATAGTAAACATGTGACCTATTTGAAACTATTACACACAAACATAATTGTATCTTACAGTTAAGCCTCCACATGGTCTCTTTGTTTAATTGTTCTCGCTTTGTTTTGGTTATTTTTGTTGACATGAACACAACCCGTTACCATAGTTAGATTCAGGCTAGCGAGAGGAACTAAAATTCACAGACACAACTGGTGCTGGTAGTTCTGTTACCATAGGAACGCAGTCACACATTCCCTCTCACGTCCGTTCTGTGGTGTAATTTTGAGAAATGTTTTTGTTTTTTTACCAACCAAAATGTTATCTACCTGCCGGAAGGGACGGTGACGCGAATGGTCAGATTGTATCTAGCTACTCAAGATACCGTTCTTAGGGCGACACTATTGTGGACAAATAAACTACACACACAAATGGGAAAGTATTTAAGAAGAGGGTAACAAACACTTTGTACAAGGTGGAACATATCAGCCGCATGCTCCGTATGTACGGGTCGTACCTCCAAGGCACCAGTTGTCACCGGAGCCATAGGCGTCAACGCTAACACTGTGTACAGAATTGTACTGGGAAATGTATCGGCCGGCCAAAATCACAGAAAAAACTTGTGAGATTAATGTGATACCATGTCCCGTCTGTCGGCCTTGGGGCTGATTAAGAAACGAGGGTGAATGCTCAACGGGAATATCCACATCCTGGGTTGCCGAGCTTGTGTTGACTCAAATTAAAGGGAACAGCGGAGTGTCTGCTTTTATTCTTTGTCGGTGAAATTGCCGTTTTCCCTAACTTGCAATTACAAAAAGTGCCAGTACCTGCGAGTCAACATGTCTGGTTTGCTGAGGACAAAATATAGCCTATTGTAACCATTGTCCCTGATGAAAAGGTCATTGAGTCTTTCAGGATAGTAATTAGAGAGCTAGGTTTACGTGGCTGAGGGCCTGTTTTAGAAAGACTTAAAACATCAGGGTCACCAGTTGATAAGACTGAAAAGTGACATCATGAACAACTTGCCAAGCCGTTCTGCTTCTTATCACAAGGCTCAGCCAACCAGGAAGTATTTCTCCGGAACATACGCATTGGAGGAGTGCACATTCCATGGCAATGGACCATAATTAAGCATGCAGGCCCACTGATTTAAACACAGGCAGTGGCAACACTGCCCCTTTGCAAGACCTACGTCACTGTCAGTACAGCGCCCCAGGATTCAAACCCCTGACCACAATAACGGAAGCCAGGTTGTTCAACAAAAGAAAAACTGGATCAGAAAAGCACAGATCCTATTCTCAATTCTGATACGCAGGATGAGATTGATCTGGCAGCTGAGGTGGTGTTTCAAACAATCCTAATAGACGGCTGTCGCAAAAAATAACCAGATCTATTACCTTTCTGTTCCTGACACCACAGGCATCGAGATCTTTTGTATCATTGGAAGGGCTGTTCGAGTGGATGTGTTTTCAGTCGTATCGGATTCTGTGAACACACACCTCCCACGTAGTTACAATGCAGTATGATGACATAACCGTGAATCTCCTCAGACGTTCAAATGTTCCCAAACATGAGGTTTTCTAAGAGCAAGGATCCACCCGTTCTAGTGAATAGGAAACACAATTCGCCGCGCGCCAGATTCCGCCTGTGCCCGTTGTGTCTCTCAAAAGGACCGTTGGTAATGCACCAGTTAAATTGAGAATGTTAAATGTGTGATGTTGATTATCGTGTGTGTGTGTGTGTGTGTGTGTGTGTGCGTGCGTGCGTGCGCGTGTGTGATCAGGGATTATCGTAGATTTCCTCCATGATTTCCTCAACTGTCTACAACACGGTCTAGCCAAAACCTATATGCCCGGTATTTAATAATGAAACTGTTTGTTTTTGTGTAGGCCGACTGATTCTTGTAGCTAGAAACAAAAACTAATTGGTAAATCTATCCATCTATGCTTTGTAACGTCCATTCTCCTTCCCTTCTTTTGGGAGAAACGACAATGGGAGTCATTGGAAGAGAATGGATATTGAGCAATATTGTTAAAGACACAGGTCAATACAGGTCAACACCTTCTGTGAAACAATGTTCATGTTCGTATTAGTTGGCTAAAGGTTTTAACAACGACATTTTGTTATGATGGATTTCCCGTTCTTTCCCCCTGCGACTTCAAGAAGAGGATTTCAAAATGCACCATACTGTGTGATCAAAATCAAAGCCGTTTGTCATTCCCAATATTAAATAGCAAAAAACAATGATATATCCCTTCCCTGGTGACTTAAACCTCTGCTGTGTACCGATACAAAGTTGTATTACGAATAAGATGAATCATCACCGATTAGGCTTCAGGTTGCTCTCTCTCTCTCTCTCTCAGAGTTTGACTAAACTGTTTGTTCAAATTGATTGCCCTTGACAGACGTCGCGTTTGACCCTCTGGATAATCTAGAGAACTAATCTATCTGGGTAGCCAGCGTGGTGGAGGAATTGGTGTACCAGAGCCATGTCCAAAACACTGTATGTATCATGTAGACCAGTTGGACGGGTCACATAAGGACCAGAACTGTGTGCATCACGAAGACCAGTTGAACCAGTCACCTAAGAACCAGAACTGTGTGCATCACGTAGACCAGAACTGTGTGCAGGTCAACAGCACTTCTAAACAGACTGCCAGACATAATTCCAAAAACAACACAGACACAAGGCAGCGATCAATAGGTCCACACAACACACGGCACTAACAGCAAACTCACCCAGAAAAGCAGTTACTTATTTCTAGCTAGGTGACTGGGAGAAGGAAGTGATTATGGCCTGCCAGGCCAGCCCAGCTCAGCAGTCTGTGTGTGTGTATATTTATGAATGTGTGTGTGTGTGTGTTGTGGGGGTGGACTACCTCCCCATTATATAAAGCCCTGGCTCCCAGCTAGAGGGAGTAATGCTTTATTATGTGTGCCAGCTCTCCCCCATCCCCCCATTCTCTCCCCATCCCCCATTCTCACATCCTCTTTTCTCTCTCTCTCCCCCATCCCTCTCTTCCATTCTCACATCTCCCAGCCTCTCTCCCCCACCCTCTCCCCCATCCCTCTTTTCCAATCTCACATCCCCAGCCACTCATCCCTCCCCCACTATCTCCCGGTCTCTCTCTGCCCACCCCTCTCCTCCATTCTCCCATCCCCCAGCCTCTCTGCCTTCCAGCTCTCCTGGCTCCAGCTCAACTCACAAATACCTAGTTCCATTGTGCTCTCTGAGCATGGCTGTAATATCACATAGACAGAGCATATAACTGCCTCCACGGGGACACAAAGAAAGGAACTAGCTAGAAGACTAGTGTTGGAAGAGGTGGGGACTGGGCCACTACCTCCTACCTCTACCGATAATGTATGAAGACCACCCCCCAGTCTTCGTAGCCTCGGGCGTTAACGATGTCACTCAGACAGCAGCTACCTGGGCTGTGTGGATGTCTGGTAAAGAACCAGGTGTGTCACCTTGCCTAGGGCTATATAAGTCTGGTCCCAGCTGCCTACAGCTTGATGAAGCACAATGCAAGTTTAGGCATGGACTTTTTTTTATTTTATCGGATACTATTCTAGTCATGTAGAAACACCCTGGTCTAAAGCACCTGCATTTTAATGATTTTCCCCCGTGACATGCTGGGAATCAAACCCACAACCCTGGTGCTGCACACACTGCATGCCTAACTGAGCCAGTGCACGACCCGAAACGAAACAGCACAATCAACCCAAGCAGTAAAGACCCACCACAAAATGACTACCAGAGCAAAGTTACCTCAACCCCACAATTTACATATGGGTTGACTGACGACTGAAGCATCCAAATGACAATTTTGTTATTGTACTACAATAGCAAGCACCGAAAGAATGTGTAATTACAAAGAATAACGTGTGTGTAAATGCCGGCTATTCTTGTGGTGCTGAAACCTGTGGTTCTGGGTCCCACCCACGCCAGCCGGCTCTACAGGTCCGTTGTAAAACGTGGGTTTGAGTTGCTTCGATAAGCAACATGCTTCAGGAGAGAAGGGGGCAGGGGACCCGAACAAAAACCTTCCCGGCAATACAGGAAACCACCTGGAGGATTACAGCTGACCCTTGACCTCAATCATTTACAGCGGAACAAAGAATAGAAAAGGAGGTGGTGGAAGGCACAGAGAAAGAGGCCCATAGTTCTACCTGGCTTCGGACGAACATGACAGAGGTAAATAAATCTCTATATATGGTGTGGTACGTCAGACGAAAACAGTGACACCGTGAGATATTGAACAAATATGAAAAAGTATGGCCTCAGTTATGCTTATAAATATATGGTTCAATGTAAAAGTTTAATTTTGGTGTCTGCAATTATTCAACTGCCCATCAGGAGACAGTGGTTATCCACTAAAGACGTGGCTGTTAACCCCCCTCAACAACCCACAAACTGACTGATCAGTTGTGGAGCGGGCGATTGGGCAGCTGAAATGTCGGTGGCGCTGCCTTGACAGGACCGGGGGGATGCTGTTATACCGCCCTGACAAGGTTTGCCGCATCATACTGGCCTGTGGAGTGCTGCACAATGTCGCGCACAGGCATGGCATACCCCTTGGTGAGGTGGGGCCACCGCCAGATGACTCTGACCCAGGACCAGTATATGTACAGCACAATCAACAAGCCATTCAGGCGCGTCAACGTGTAATTGCGACAATATAAATGGTACTCAGACACAAAGCTCATTTTCTGACCAATTCTTTTAATGAATGGCTTATTTCTGTGAGTGCGTCAGTGACATTTATAAGGTGACTGTTCATTTCTCCAATGGCCCTAACAATTTGCTGTTGTGACTCCAGAACAGCATGCGTCAAGACGCGGCCAGATGGACGGGCTTCAGCACTGGGGGGGAACATTAGCGACGCCGGAGACGCTGGACTGAATGGGCTCTGGCTGCTCGGGTGGTGTGGACTCTGAGTGCGTGCCAGTGGACGTTCCTGCGGTTCCTAAGTCCAAATAAACACAGGGACATGTTAACAGTCATTCGAGTCTGTTCCTTATTAATGGGTACACGCATTTGCAATAAAAGCAATGGATACGTGAAATCTCTGGTGTACTTTTTGCTACATTGCATGGATGTTCAAATTAAACGGTGGCTGGTAGGCTATATGTATCAATGTTAAGGAAATTAATTTGAGTTACCTTGCTGGCAGTAGTGTATCCGAGTCTCCTACATCAGCGGATACGATTCCAGAGATTAACGTGTCTCCTACAATAGAGGCAACTCTCTGATCAAAGGGTGCAAGTTCATCGGTCCCTGTACCACCGCCTGTTCTGCCCACACTTTGTCGGTGCGCAGCAGTTCTCCGCTTAACTTCCACCTTTATGTCTGACCATTTCTTCTTCAGGTCATTTACGGTGCGACTCTCAGATCCCACCGCGTTGACGGCATCAGACAAACTCACCCACTCTTTTTTCTTTCTTTTGTTATTAATTCCAGATGACAAATTGCCAAATAAAATATTTTTTCTTGTTTCTACCTCTGATAGTAGCACCTCTAATTCGTTTTCAGTGAAATTTCATTTCTTGGTTGCTTTAGCCATGTTCTTGCAGGTGTCTTTTGCCAAATTGGACTAATTACCATATTTAAAGTAATTTAATTGAGGGAGGAGACAGGGTGTGGTGTTGTGCTCGTGCATGTGCGCTCAATTTCGCGTTAATTGGGATGTTCAAACAGGATGTACGTGGAATGATGCGTACGCTGAGATTCATACATCTGATTTTTTTGGTGCGTACGCACATTTATAGCTTCGTCCGTACGCACTGATTTAGTATGAATTCAACGCAAGTCTTTGTACATGAGGCCCCTGGTCACTAGAAAATGACAGAGCATTGACAATTACTAGGGATGCACCGGCCGATATTTGCCTCGTTAACTGCCATCGGCCATCGGGAAATAAAAATGACATTCGCCGATGTTTATATGCGTCATGAACGCTGTGCTCAGGAGAAACTTTTTTTGGAGAGCTTGCTGGAACAAAAGCGCGCACTTGCTACATATGCTGCAGACTACGACCTCCCGGCCACTCTCAGTGCGCACCAGTGGCAATTAATTGAAAACTTGATAACACTCCTCTCCCCATTTGAACAATTGACGAGAGAAGTTAGCTCATCAGAAGCATCAGCTTCGGGCAAGTAGATTGGCTTGTTTATATCAGGGCTTGAATTTCGGTGCGGGATTGCGGGGATTGCGCATAATTTAAACCATTCCCGCAAGGTTACTTTTTATAGTGCGAGATTCCCGCACAAATATATTTGCTTCATCTCAGACCGAGGTAAAGTTGGTTGGATATTCGATATTGGATATTCAACGGATATTCCGAGCCCGAGATCAGGTCCGGTTTTCCCGCAAGCAGCCACCCCAGACAGCAGGTGACTCGGAGCCGGATCCGTGTCTAAACCGGCAAATCCACGTTACAGTCACCTCCGGGACCCAGACTACAGGTGACTCGGAGCCGGATCCGTCTCTAAACCGGCAAATCCGCGTTAGTACACCCGGGTGATCGGCGGACAGAAACCTCCATGTGCTTATAGTTAGGGACCGTCAATAAAGTACAAGAGCCAAAAGACTCGTATGTTTCCGTGGCACAAAAGAAGGAATAAATAACAAAAATAAAAAACATCGGCATCGGCCATCGGCCAAATTGTTATGTTAAACATCGGTATCGGTCCAGAATTTGCCAATTGGTGCATCCCTAACAATTACCAAACCAATAGTCGTAGCCTATTAAAAAAATAAATTAAAAGCAATACCTCTGAGGTTTCAGAAACCCAATTAGGCACTAGAGGCTAATCACTAGACGATCCAGACTGTTTGAAGAGCCCATGTGGCACCTCCAGCTGTTAGAGCCCATGTGGCACCTCCAGCTGTTAGAGCCCATGTGGCACCTCCAGCTGTTAGAGCCCATGTGGCACCTCCAGCTGTTAGAGCCCATGTGGCACCTCCAGCTGTTAGAGCCCATGTTGCACCTCCAGCTGTTAGAGCCCATGTGGCACCTCCAGCTGTTAGAGCCCATGTGGCACCTCCAGCTGTTAGAGCCCATGTGGCACCTCCAGCTGTTAGAGCCCATGTGGCACCTCCAGCTGTTAGAGCCCATGTGGCACCTCCAGCTGTTAGAGCCCATGTTGCACCTCCAGCTGTTAGAGCCCATGTGGCACCTCCAGCTGTTAGAGCCCATGTGGCACCTCCAGCTGTTAGAGCCCATGTTGCACCTCCAGCTGTTAGAGCCCATGTTGCACCTCCAGCTGTTAGAGCCCATGTGGCACCTCCAGCTGTTAGAGCCCATGTTGCACTTTATTTGCAGTACTGCTTCTCTGTAGACCAACAGAGCACTGCAATCAAACAGATTTCTACTATACTACTTCATTAGAGGCCCACCCATCACTGCAATCCGACAGAAACTGGCTATACTGCGTGTCTATAGACTAACCCAGCGCTGTAATCCGACAGATACCTGCTATACTGCATGTCTACAGACCAACCCAGCACTGTAATTTGACAGATACCTGCTATACTGCATGTTTGCAGACAAACACAGCACTGCAATCAGAAAGTCAGAGGGAGGTATCTGTTGTCTCCAAACACACACACACACACCTACACACACCTTGGAAGATAAAAAGGTAAAAAAAATGTTTGGCCTGACAAGGATGAAGCCTACTGTTCTTTCTGCAAATTCTTGTAATGAGCTTGCTGAATCCATTCCCAAATCATAACACAGGAAACATACAAGTGTCTACTACAGTCACTAAACAGTGAAAAGGAAATCAAGTGACCTGAATGTATAGGCTTATGCTGTGTTCATTTCACTCATCCATCTGGGAATAGAGAAGGGATTTCCTCTGTACTAGCTAAAAATAGAAACAAACTGGTTAGAGAAGAATGCATCTCATTAAATTCAGCCTGTGTGCGCGGTTTGTAAGAAATACGATTCAACATCGTTAGGAAAAAAATAAAAATATCCAGGCCACAATTAAAATTTAAAGTGACATTACTACAAATGAATTAGAATGGTGCTGAACGTCCGCAGGGTTAATCGTTCTTCAGTTGACGTGTGTGCAGTATAAAGTGTGTACAGTATAAAGAGGTCACGTGACAAAGTTCCTTTCAGATACTGGAAGAAAAAAATTATAATTTAAAAGACTTATCATCCTTTTCACATCTCTACAAAAAGTCTGTTTAGGCTATGGGTGTGTTATATGAGCCTAGTTGAAATGCCTACAGGGGAAGCTGTGAAACCTGAAAATAGGTACAGGAGCTGCGCCCAGGTAGAAGGAAGTAATCTGCTCACATTACCCTTCCCCTCTGGTGCCTTCTCTTCAAAAGAAGAAACCTTCACCCAGCAAGACAACCAGAAATACCAAATAAATACACATACAACCCAGGCCACATCATTAGGCACACCTTTTCAACTGCTCGTAAACGCATACACCTAAATCAGCCAATCACGTGGCATCAACACAATGCACTTAGGCATGTAGACACGGAAACAGACGACCAGCTGAAGTACAAACCAAGCATCAGAATGGGGAAGTAAAAGGGATTTAAGTGACTTAGAGTGTGGCATGTTTGTTGCGGTCAGGCCAGCTGGTTTGAGTATTTTAGAAAATGCGGATCTACATTGATACGGTTTAAAGCACTAACTCAACTTGCCACATGTTACAACCAAGGTATGCAGAAGAGCATCTATAAATGTGCAGCACGTCAAACCTCATTGCAGATGGGCTACAGCAGCAGAAGACCACAGTGGGGGCCGCTCCTGTCAGCTAAGAACTGGAAACTGAGGCTAGGATTCGCATGCGCTCACCAAATTTGGACAACAAAAAATTGGAAAAACATTGACTGGTCTGACAAGTCTCAATTTCTGCTGCTACATTTAGATGGTCGGGTCATGTTGATGTTAACAACATGAGAGCATGGATCCATCCTGCCGGGTCTCAAACAGTTCACTTCAGGCTGGTGGTGTTGGTGGTGTAATGGTTCTCCGTACTGAAATGGAGGACCTTACAGATGAGGTGCAACAAGAGATTCACATCTCAGATGTGCAGCTGACACATCTGCAGCAACTGTGTGACGCTATAACATCAGTATGGACAAAGATCCCTGGAGAACATTTATAGCACCTTGTTAAATCTATGCCGCAAAGAATTATGGCCGTTCTGACAGCAAATTGGGGTCCAAACCTGTACTGGCAAGGTGTACCTAATGAAATATATATGATCTCATGTGCTGTTGGTTGTCTTTGTGTTGCCAAAACCGCTCCGATCCATAGAGCCATGGACCACATGACCCAATCAGAACATTGCCCGGAGCATCACACTTCATCCACACAGTGCATTCAGGTAGCATCACACTTCCTCCACTGGCTTGTTGTCTTCACACAGTGCATTATGGTACCATCACTAGGCGATTGTCTTCCATGACACCAAGGTCAAGCAACTCCGCTTGTGAGCCCATTGTAGTTGCTTTCAACGGTAGACAGGGGTCATCATCTGGGCTGTACAAAAAAAAATGTGTGCAAACCTAGACCTTGATATAGATCTTGATCAGACAGACTTTTTTTAAACTCTGCTGAATGGAAACCCGGTCTGTCACCTAGCAAGAAGACAATCCTACAGCACAAATAATTTCCAGTGTGCTTCCAGTCCTTGCCCAGATAGCCCGAAACACCAGTTAGGCGTTTCCACGGCAACACAGGGCTTCAAAACCACCCCGGGAGTGAGCAGAGGCGAGGGCTATTCTGAGCAGATATTTCAAAATTCTATTTCTGGTTCCCGAAAGCCAGGATAAAAGTGCACAATGCGGCTCAACAAAATACCGCACCAACATCAGTCAATTTATGCCGGAAGTGCAAACCTCAATGGACAAATTTACCAAAATTACACCAATTAGCCTACACGAGAGTCCTGAATATTCACTACAGTTTAAGCGCATAAAAAAGGGACCAACCAGCAACTAGGGAATTATGAATTCCATTGGCTGTTACTGCGATAAACAACCCAGTGAATTGTGTGTGGTCTGTGCGGGACGGCTGTCAGAGCCGGAACACAAGTGGAAGTACCTCTGAATTAGCAAAGGACGTAAAAAAAAGTGTCCAACCCGCCACAACAACGACAAATTATCAGTGAACTAAGCAACCTTAAGTATGAATAAAAACACCTTAATAATTATTCAGTACCTTGTTTTTTTTTTTTTTATCAACTGACTTTGAGATTGAGTAATAATTTCTCGTTTGAAATGCTGGCCGCGAAGAGTAGCATTTATGGATTAAGACATGTCGACAGTTGGGCTAATTGTAACTGTTACCATATATAGTAGCCATATATCCTGGTGAGAATCATAACCAAGCTAATGACTTGTGGTTTTTAATGATCCAACCACAGGAAGCAGTTGCTGACTGGCCACTGATCTGTTTAACCTCAACGTAAAGGTGTCCTGTAACTGCGTCAACCTCGTGTTCCTCATCCCAGATACTCAGACCCGGAAACAAGCTTCCCATGTTAATGAAACCCACGCGGGAATTATTAGATATTAAATGGCTTAGTCAGTCATTTTGTCATGATGCACTGGTTAGATATTTTATCAGTCAACAGTGAGTTCGAAAGAAATGCAACAAACTTTACAAAACCTGTTGCTTAAGTTCACAGACACACCGCCAAAAACACATCAAAGAAAAGAAAACAATAATCATCCACGTTTGAAAACACATCTCTCCTCTTTTGAATATAGTGGCAGGGAGCGAGACCAACCTGTGTCATTGAGAGATTAACCTAGCCACAGGCACTACAAATAGACTCTATCGGTAAGCCTCCAGAGGGGAGTTATTTGTACAGCACGGTTGGTCCAGCTGCAGAACGCAACGAGACAACAGAAATGAGTGTGATAACTGCCCATCTAAAATAAAAAAGAATGGAGGTTTTAGTCCAACTCCAGTCGCTTATACGTGGGTCATAGCTGGAATGTCAAAAAAGTCAGTGAAAATTCACGGCAGAGTTTACAGAAGAGCGATACCCTAATAATTATCATGAAGTCAATGGGCTCTTTTTTTGCACAATTTGCCAGCACACAATGGATTGGTTAAGAAAGAATATCCATAGTGATCACCTCCCAATCAAAAGGTACACAGAATGAAAAAGCATCTGCACCCCCATACGACTCTCTCAGTTATTTTAAAATCTAGTGATGCAGATGGAGGGGAATCATAGAAGATTTTTTTTCAGTGAGTGCAATGGCCGAAAGCCCTCTCAAAACAAAGTGCAAGCTTCAGCCATTTCTGGTTTAACACTGCAGGCGGGGGAGTGCAATGCCAGAAAAAAAGAGCTTGTTCTGCCAACTCCCCCTCTAAAAATTCAATGCATAAAGCCTTGTAACTGCTCTTTGCTGGTGTATTGGACATGTACCACTCCAAACTGCTCTTTGCTGGTATATTGGACATATATATACCACTCCAAACTGCTCTTTGCTGGTATATTGGACATATATATACACCACTCCAAACTGCTCTTTGCTGGTAAATTGGACATATATATACCACTCCAAAGTGCTCTTTGCTGGTATATTGGACATATATATACACCACTTCAAACTGCTCTTTGCTGGTATATTGGACATATATATACACCACTCCAAACTGCTCTTTGCTGGTATATTGGACATATATATATACCACTCCAAACTGCTCTTTGCTGGTATATTGGACATATATATACCACTCCAAACTGCTCTTTGCTGGAATATTGGACATATATATACCACTCCAAACTGCTCTTTGCTGGTATATTGGACATATATATACCACTCCAAACTGCTCTTTGCTGGTATATTGGACATGTACCACTCCAAACTGCTCTTTGCTGGTATATTGGACATGTACCCCTCCAAACTGCTCTTTGCTGGTATATTGGACATATACCACTCCAAACTGCTCTTTGCTGGTATATTGGACATGTACCCCTCCAAACTGCTCTTTGCTGGTATATTGGACATATACCACTCCAAACTGCTCTTTGCTGGTATATTGTACATATACCACTCCAAAATGCTTACATTAATTTACCTTTCACTCAGAATTAGGTGTGACTGACATGACATGAAAACATGAGTCTGTGCTCCAAACTTTATATAGACACATGTCGGCTGAAATAATGTCCAATCACAGTGACATTATGTCAAAGCAAAAAAAAAACACCACAAATAGGTTTTGATTTGTGTAGACTCTCCCAGGTGCCAGCCATCCTACCAAACTAGTAGTAACCGGACAAGACGGGTGATGACCCAGAACCCATTGGCCAGAACCTGCCGGAAGGACCACATCAGGAGGACTGAAATCAGCCTACACATCTGATAAACTCTGGATAAACATACACACTAACATAGCCTAGTTCACTCAGAGGAGAAGAGACTAAATCATGTATACATTACCAACTTTGTTGTTTTATGAACCGAACCCAAAGAGCAACAGTAAGTTTGGTGAGTGGTGCTGTTGAAAAAACCTACATTGTCTAATCCTCCAGCTTAATTTAAATCCCTAGGTTGGCAGCATTTTGGCCTTCCTTTAGACCGCAATGATAACGAGAGAGATGTATTGATAAAACATACACTGCCTTTTTGTGTACATAGTAATACTTAAACTATAAGTAAGAGAGTCGTGTTTTTATTCATACCATTTTACTTGAAGAATTAACTGAAAATGGTCTTCACAAGCAGCGCTCACATTGAATATCACAACTAATACAATAGCGACGAAGCTTCGTGTACTGCAAGAACATGGAAGTGAGCCTCGAAATGGAAGGGGAAAGGAACAATGGGAGATAACGAGATATTACGGCTATTTTGCATTACCAGAAAGATAATAATTGGCTAGGTACACTTATCTTAGCCTGCCTAATCATTTCAATGGCATTTGAATTCACACTGACACGTACAGGACGTACCACAAAGGATTGTGGGCGTCAATCCAGAGAAAACAAAGAGCAATATGCGTGCGCCCTGCACAGAAACTTTATAGAGTTCAGACAATTATCTTCACAATTGCAATCCCCTTGGCAGGGACAGCTCAGAAATGTGGTGCACGCTATCTGAGAAGGTAGTGTCTTGAGCTATTGATATCTGCAAGTTTACACAACAGAATTTTTTAGCATTTCAAGTCTTCCATTAATCTGTCGCCAAAAATGGATGACAATGTAAAAAAAAGCCCTTAGATCCAAACACTTATGACAATGCACACATGCTGACAGTTTTCTACTGATCCATATGCTAATAAAGGGAACATAACATGACGCAATGGATCACCAGACTAACCGTTTTTGGGTTAAATTGTTTGATAGCCATATTCATATTTCCAGCAACAATGCCTCACAATTATAACTACTGACTGACAGAGAAAATCATAACTCAATTTGTAAAAACGATCTTAATTAAATTCTTAAATATGATTAAATAGACGGTGGCACTCTGCTTAAAAGACCATGGAAGAGGCAGACAAGTATACTACGCAGGTTTGCATTTCTGACCACTAGTTAAGACATATCTTGGCCGAAATGAAAACTGAAACAGACAGTGACCGAGTAACCATCACTTGAAAGAGAATTAAACGTGATGTCCCTAAAAATCTGTGTGTCGAGTCTGCTGGGTGGGGAAAGAAATAATTAACTTTTCCTCCAGAATGCTGTCATTTATTAGTTACCACGTCAAACAACTAAGTGATTTAAAATTACAAAACCATGGCTAATTCTGAAGAAAAAAAATAACTATCTAATCACTATCAAAGAAAATTCACTGATATTTGCAAAAAAGTAGAAAACATGACATGACCATCTACCATAATAACCATATTATACCAGTAACTTGACAAGACGTCAAACCGCATGCGCCCTTTACAAACGATAGCCTAATTAATAATAATCTGATAATAACCGGATAATACCTGATTCAAACCGTCAACAATCTCCTTCCGTTGTCTGTACATACATTAAGTAATGTTCACTAAATGATAATGGACTAAAACGAAAAACACTTTTAATTGCCGAGCTAGGTAGCGAATGAAGACATCCCATCCAGAACAGGAGACCGCTAAACGAACGAGCGGCTCTCTCCTCAGTCTAACACATCAACAATAAACAGATAATTAATTCAATTAAAGTTCTCACTGTGCGCAAACAACACGTCAATTCGCACGAACCAAAAAAACATTGTCATTTGAATATCTGAAGCGAGGACTTGCGGTGGCATTACTAGGTTTGGTAACCGTTAACATTTATAACGATTTCGAGCTGCGCTTTACCTTCAGTTCCGCACTCTCCGCCATCTTGGAATTCCTAGCGCGAGCGTGATGAGGTCATGTTGTCACGTGACACCGACGATCACCACGCAGGCAGCGTGCGTTCGGCTCAGTGGGGTGTGTTCAGAATGCACGGAACGTTGTACCGAGTGCTTACATTTTTTTTTTTTTTTATCCAATAGAGATCATCTGTCTGGTAATCAGTCATGAGAGATTGATTTGATTGGCATGACTCTTCTTTACATCTTTGCATGTACTAAATCATCTTCGGATGGCCTAAGCAATGCCTTATCGGTTTTAAAATTAAGCAGTTCTAACAATGTACATTTTTTCTGGCTCATGGGTAGTACGTACTGCAATACGTTTTTGAAATAGATTCATTTCAGAATGAAATGGAAGCAGTATCAGCACAACAAACATGTGGTGAGTAAATGCTGGTGTAGCCTACATTCATATGGGCCAGTAGATGGCGCTCTCACCATTGTATTTGAGACGACAATAGCCACTACCACACTCACAATATTTCTAAAATCTTTGACACCCAAAAGTTCTTAAACATTGAAAACACAAAACCAGCTTGCTTTATTCTGCCATATCTCATATTAACTAATCGTGAACAATATAATACCCAGCATTACAATGTTTATACCACTATATACTAAATTTGGAAATGACTGTAAAACATGCTACACCTTTACCTTAGGATAGATACCACACTGGTAGTAAAATATTTTTGCTAATAATGTAATGGATCAAAAATGTAATTATTGTTCAAAAAGTCCATTAACAATTACTTTATTTAATGCACACAGATCATGTTTACACTGAGATTTTTTTAGCTCTTGTTTTTTTTGGTGAAACACATTTACATCTGTGAGACATAAATTATATACCTTTTTTATCCTTTTTTATGTGGTAAATATTTGTACGTATTCATCTGAAATCATTGACAGTGTAAGGGGCTCATTAAGTAAAGTCCATTATGTGGGCATGAGAACTTTGGGCTTACAATAAAAACAATATGAACATGTGCATTATTATCCATGCAACTAATTGAATATTTCACACAAATGTGAACTGAACGTCTGAAATTGCGTTAGAAGGAAATCACTATATAAACAACAATCTGCTCAAAACTGTTTCTGATCCAAAACCTACGATGTTCACCAGGAAAGAGTGCACCGCAGCCAGTTTGAAATGCGTTGTCATCTGGATGTGGTATGAAAATGATAATTATAGTTGATAAATGGGTTCTTCAGAGTAAAACGTTACTACAATACACATGAGCGGTTAGTATCCAAAGGAAATTAGTCTTCATATGGGGAGCAATTACTGTCAAAAATGATTAATATTCAACATGCCTCGCTGTCATTATGTGAGGAGGTCTCCCTCGGCTGCGTCGTGGGACAAGGGGCCATCTAAAGAGCATTTAATCAATATCTATTAGGCTTCACATCAGAAGAATTAGATTTCACTATTGAATCCGGCTATTCCCCTGACAGAATGTCAAACATTATATCTTGACTGGGCTTCTGAGACAGACCTTGTGTGGAATGAGTAGGAAGATGTGAAACATCAAATTAAACAACCTTAATGCTTTGTTTTTTATTTATTTTTCCAATACACCAGGTGTCAGTGTTGTGCTTTTTATGAGAAATTCAGGAGGCCAGGCAAAAAGAGGCGTAACTTTTTAATGATATTTTACATTAATTTATGATATAATACATACATTAGAGATATTGGCCGTTAATGGGACCACAGCAGTAATTTGAAGGTCATATAGATTTTGGAAAATATCAACATCAACCAGCATGGAATTGGTCAATTGGAAATCAGAAAATGAGTGGTTATCTAAATCAACTGCACAACATACAATTTACAGTCACGTAATCTTGTGTAGTTTCAAGTCTCTAGTTGGCATCTTGGTTTCATTGAATCTCATCCACATTCATAACTCTTGTCATGCACAAAGAATTGTAATGAGAAAAAAGTAAACGAATACACAACAAATTGTTTGGTTTCTTTCTGCGGTTTGTTAAATGTATGGTTGGGTTGCAAGGATAATTCGAAACCTCGCCTTATAACAAGTGTAGACGTTCAAATATGGAAGAAATGTACAGTGAATAGACAACGTGGCATCTATGTAAAAAGATCTACAAAGAGGGACAATAAATATTTGTGTACAGTGTTACCACCTTGTCTGTCATCTTAGGCAAACTGAGCATTCTGTCTAATTGGCTCAAGGTTGAAAGTTCATTGGTTACTGTGGAATAAGTGCTAAAATAATTTTCTGTGTCATATGAGCATTAGTTTCCCAATCCTCGTGCTGGCGACTCAAAGGGGGGTGCCCGTTAACGCATATACCCAGGCCCTCACACAGCTCAGTACCCTATAATCAAGGACTTGACATCAAGGCTCACTTTTTTGAACAAGGTGGACTAGGACATGAAGCAAAAAAAGTGGAACATGTGAATCCCCGAAGGGACAGCATTCCATCCATTAGATGCCTATAAGAGGTGTTCTGCATTCATTATAACAGTGTGGTCCATATCAGTACTAATGAGGCCCATTTAAAGTGCTTCACATCAAAATACATTGTGGAATGTTTCATATGGACAGAACACATCAACAACTGAATTAAATACACTAAATAAATACATGTAAAAACACATTACATAATGTGGTGAAAAAAACACACACAAAACTCTAAATTATGGGGTTAGTGTTACCACAATATACAACTCATTGCACATCTCCACATAATTTTATATATACGTTTATATATATATATATATTTTCTTTTCAGGATATCTAAAGAGCAATCGATTATGATTCAAAGGGACTAAGTCCATATCAAGAGCTCTTCACAACTCGACGACTGCCTACGAATAGAAAACATATAATGAACAGTAGTTTAGTGTTCGTGAAGCTTCTAGCTCAAGAGTTCCTTTCAACGCGAGATGCAGTTCACTTAACCTCCAAACCCAATTCTTCTGCGTTAAATCAACAGAGCTAGCGCGTGTGTGTGTGACTCCTGTGTGTAGTGTATACGTGGTGGACAGGAATCCTTGGATCACCGGTGAGTGAGGGCAAAGGTGAAGACGTCTCGGAGACACTGTGACGACTCAAGGTGGGCCTCCCTCTTTTTGGTTGCACTGAGCTGTACCAGGGTTGGATGAGGTTCTTCTGGTTGATTATGGAGGCAGTAGAGGGGGTTTGAAAGTACAGGCCCCAGAACAGTGACGAGGGGTTAGCATCTTGCAAGAAAAATGGTGCAGAGCGTCGTGAGCTTCTAGGGAGAAACGGGATTGGTCACTTTAAACAGTAGTAAACAACGTCTACTTGTTTTACTGATGTGCCATAAGTCTATTTCCGGTCTACGCCAGGGCATGATATCTCATATGAAACGTGTGTTGTCTCAGCATTTGCTTTATTGAGGGGAAACAGGGTGTGATGAAGAATAAAAAGTAACACTTGCAATGGAACGGGTGGACCTATTAATTGACAAATACTAATAATATTGAATGTGAAATTGAATTGAATATTCCAGCAGTTATCCACCACTCTTTGTGTAATTGTCTTTCAGATTTTTTTAATTCTGTCCGAGGCAGCTTTTCCATGAACGACATTTTTTTCACATTATCTTTGACCCGGACGCAATTCCCTGTACTAAGTAAAGTCCATTTTTATGTGGGCATGAGAACTTTGCGCTTACAATAAAAACAATATGAACATGTGCATTATTATCCATGCAACTAATCGAATATTTATACCATACACAACTCAATACTGCCACAGAAATACAGAATATTTTAATTAAACTAAAATCGACCATTTCCATTTTAAAACGTCTTGCAATAGCTAACTGTTCAATTGGCAGGTTGCAAAAGATGATTTTGGAGGATGATTTTGAATGGATTGTGCAAGACGTTGTCTCTCTTTTCCCACTGTCAGACAGACCAGTAAAGCAAAATAAATAAAATGCAAATAATCCCTTTGTACTGTAATGTGGCAGCACTGATACGGGCCATGACAAGAGCATACCCAGGTAAACGAGAAGAGAAACCCCGTCCTTGGGTCTGCGGGACAATATCCTCTGTGTGACAATTTCGCTATTTGTAATACCAAAAATACATTTTGTGTATTCCAATAGGCCTTGTTGCTTCTTAAATGCTCCAGCCACGGTCCTAACTTAATTAAATCTCCTTGAAATATGCATGAATGCTGGGTTTTGCGAGGCCAAAGGAATCATAATTATAATAATTCTCATCAGTAATGTACAAGGTGCTTCCACCAAGCTTTAACAGTGGGGTGTGTCTAAAAACATCTGCTGAACCTGCTCCTGGTTTATTTGTTATTAATTTCACAATTGTTTGTCGTTTAGGCCTAATCATCACGTTCAGCATATATGCAGCACGTTAAATCGTATTTATTATATCTATATTGAAAGCAGCCAACGGGAATGCCTTTTACAGGAGGTTGTATGTTCAGTTTTTGGAACATTTCAATTACCTTTAAGCTTCTGCTGTATTGCATAACGCGCCTTTCTTTCTTGATCCAACTCGCTGCACAAAGTGTCTGAGCAAACAACAACACAAATAAGAACAACGCAATGATTCAGCGTCACAGCTGTGTGGTTTGTAAACTCGGAAATGAATGACGCCCATTTCTGTGTCGTGCCCTCGGGTATTTTGAGTGACCCTTTAGCACACTTGAACTACAGTGTGTAGTAACTCGACCTATATCCGTGAAAGGCCATGCAGCATCAGCAGCAAACGTCGTCCTTTCTGTACTGTAATTGATACTGTGACCGCACGTAATGGCCCGTATATTCACATTTTCCAGTGCACGAATTGGTTGCAAAATAACCTTTGCAAACCAAACACAGGGACATAAATCTCTATGGTTTCAAATCATTGGAGTTAAGTCAACTGTTTTAAGTCTAACGGGAAACAATTGTGATGAGCTATTTTGCAGTAGATATTGGGGACATGCATTTAGATAATCACCGAATTTATGCAAGTGTCACTTTTCTCTCTTTTTTTAAGTGATAGGCAAAGTCAATCTGACTGACCTTTTCCATCTATGTTGTCGTCCATAACTCCTAAGAATTTCGTCCGATTCATTCAATAACACAATACTCTGCCCAGTATATTATCATTCATTATAGTGGAGACTCACCTCGGACAATCTGAAGCTGTTGGACCATCTCTTCTCTGTAGGACAGCTCCCTCTTCATTTGATCCTGAAAATTATCTGCATTGTGAGCAAGCAGAAAGCTACTGTTAACACAGCTGCCCGAGTCCAAATATTGAAATTTGAGCCTAATGGGTTCTTAGCATTAAGGCATGTGATATGCTTGTATTTAAATAAACATCCAGTGGTTGAGAAACAGGGGCTGCACACTCTTTAAAGCCAAACAAATATTTTACTTCAATCTCAGCACCATGTCGTTGTCTATATAGGCTCAAACGACTTCAGTCCCATGAAGCTCTTCCTTCATGTGTGTTTTATTGCGTTTGCTTCACTGTACACAATTGAATATGTTCCCTGTACGTCTCTTTGTGCGTAAAGTTCAACAAACAGGCCAGGATGTCCAAAAGGTATGTGTTAGAGCTCTGCAATGTATTTATGTTCGTTTACAGAGTTGCGCTTGTTTCCCTTGGATGTTTTCAACAAACTGGAATAAAGCTTCCAAAAGCCTACCTTTTAAACTTTGAAATTCGCGTTCCAACTTCTTTCTCAGCTCCACTTGTTCTACAAGTTGTTTCTGAAGTTCCTCTGAAAGACCAACACATCATTACAAATATCACCATTGCACTTCACAAATACTATATGAATAACAGTACATTCCTAAATTGCGCTCTCAGCGGCCTGCAAACCTATATTTTGTCTTTATCTTATATCCTACACAATATTAAAGCGTTTGATTTTAATTACAGACCTTAATATGCCTAGTATAATAGCCTATAGCCTACTAATTTATGGGTAAAAAACAAAACACATGTCTTACTTGGTTTATTTCCCTAGGATTATATATGATATTAGAAGACCTATTGCTGAAACACTACCAATCGTTCAGCCCCACTGTTTCCCCAAGCATGCTATTGCTAAATAATTATCTCCATCGCCTTGGGGTTAGGGACTGGGGCGCTGCAGTGTAATAGCTGGGCTCGTTAAAATATTAATAGTCTAAAAACGATTTCGTGGTACAATAATGAGTACAATTAGAGAAGGTTAATGAATGGAAAACAATTCAAATGCGATAGTGCAAACTGTAAGCCTACAATTATGTGTTTCCTTCTTCCAGTGGCCTCATGTTATTACAGACAATTCATTAAAAGCATCGTTTTGTTACAATATAACTATTATTGTGATTGAACACGTTTGTGTAGGCTACTATCATACACGTCGGAAAATAATCATTGATCATTTTTGTCTATATTATGAGTATATCTTGCTTATATAGGCCTATGTTGAGAATAGAAGGAGCCTACAATATACCATATTGTTCGCCAAGGTTAGTATGTTTAAAAATCTTCAATCAATCGTTATGTACAGTCGTTTAATCAATCCTAAATATAAAACATGTTAAAGTAACAAAACGAACTTTTAAATTTGTTATGATTTACAACTTGCATATGGGTTTATAGCCTATGTTTGGACGATGAGAAATGAGAAAAGATGTTGATTTAATTTGTAGTCTAGTCTTTTGCATAATGCTTGGAATAAATACATTAAAATGGTTACCTTTAGCCATGTTTTCGATGTCTTTTTGGTGGATTCTGCTGACATCATGCTCACGTAACGTCCCATCACCTGGAAGAGAAATTAAAAACATAGAATTTGACATTTAATCGGGTCCGTTTTGTGTACCATTTTGTCAGAAAATATAGTAAAACGTCAGAAACCTTCGGCTTCCAATTCTGTCGTTTAGTCGGCTAAATAGTTTGCTAAATAGAATAATGCACACACACACACACACACACACACACACACACACACACACACACACACACACACACACACACACACACACACACACACACACACACACACAAACACAAACACAAACACAGACACACACACACACACACACACACACCAAGAGACTCACAAGGTGGACTTTCCTTTGCTTGGTTCGGATAGGCTCTCTGAGGAATGTTGTCTCTAATAGGAGAACGTTGTTTATGTTGTTCGGAAACATGGAGAACCACTGAAAAACGAAAAGACTTATTAAGAATTATTAACGACATTTTTATTGCATAGAGACAATATCCCAGGCACGTGTGCCCCCGCAGGATAACAGGCCTACCTTTCGATTGCATTGGGCCGCTATGTTTTGATCCAAAAGAAGATAGACTGCTTAACGGCACGGGTCTGTCCTTTTCACGTGTGTACACCTGCAAAATTAACCATCGCCATTATAGTCGATACAACCACAATTATCTTTTATTCTCTTAATTTCCCGAGTAATTATTTTCTGCAATAAGTATAGGGAAATAATTGATATCATCCACCTATATTCGAAATTGCAGCTTGACTAAAATGTGAATTAAGCAGGGACAGGCCTGACCTTTTCTGAAAACACTAGACAGAAACACTCTAATTATCAAGAACAAAAGACAAGAAACAGATAGGCCCTTGGCAATCGTATTAAAATACTCAATTCGCCACCCTTTATTATTTGGGCGATGCTTTCTTCTGAATGTCATTGCCAAAATGTAGGCCTATTTAACAACCGATTATTTCCATATTTGTTCATTGTGGAAGGCAACACCCTGAACATGCCAATAATGTCCAAACAGACTGAGCCTTCTGTTATAGTAGGGATCAATAAAAAAAACAATGTGACTAGAGTACACGAACGTGTTTATTTTCATTTTAACAAAATATTAAAATACTTTGCCATAAACCCATGCACTGGATGTTACATTGCTTAGGCACTGTTACACGCTGGCAACCATCTTACTTTATTAGTATTAGTATTATATAATAAAATATCGCATAATTACCATGATTTATGTGTATCCCTTTACGGGACTTAACATCATCAATTTTCTTATGACAACCAAACAAACGTCGTCGTCAAAATATGTCCTAATTTTTTGTGCGTAAAAGTCACCAAATCAACATGTTACAGGATTTCACGTGGGCCCTGGCTTACTCACTTCGTAAACAGGTGTATCATTGCCGTCTGACGCCTGCTCTCCCTGTCTCTCGTCATCAGAAGACCCGGCGTTGAGATGTTCAGGAGATGGTCTTGGAATTGTCCCCGGCTCTTGACTCTCGTCGGGCCCGGAATGGCCCGGGTTCAAGAGCATGGGACTCTGGCGGTCTTCCACTGACAGTTGAATAGACTCTTCATCCTCTTGTGCCCTATTGGATTCCACGTCTACGTCTGGGTCATCCGCGCTGTCTACATCCGGGGACATGGATCTATAGCTGGAACTTTCACTTATGAAATCTGGGGATAGGTAACCAGAGCGCACGCCGGTGTACGTGTCCCGGTTGCCGTATAGCTTTGCAATGCTTTCGGCATCTTTCACCACCGGTCTGAACGCCGAAATGTAACTGATCTTACGCGGAGTTGTGGGGGGCCCTTCCAAAGACCGGGTCTCATCACCGGATTTGTCATCATCGTTCCGGGTGGACTGTGAGCTGGAGCACCGCTCGCTGTCGTGAAAACCATCCTTGGATGTGTTTACGCACGGGTCACTTTGATCCGATAAGTCGAGCTCACTCTGTCGGATGCTTAAGAGTTCTGACGGCGGTTTGGGTGGTGACTGTTGATACGGCGGTATCGGTAGGCCGCTAGCTGTAGGCCAAAACATGGGGAAAGAGGGGTATATGCTGTCCTTTGCGCCTGGCCAAAAGACACCCGATACATTGGTTTTATTTGGCTCTCCAACGCCGTCGTCCTTCTTTTGACACAGTCCAAACGCAGGGAACCCATAGGGGTGGGGAAACAGGGGCGGTGGGATCTTTTGAAGCATCCCAAAGCTCTTGCTGGGCACAGGGATAACCGGGTAGTTCCGGACACCGTTTGCCAGACTGATGTTACCTCGGTCTTCATCACAGCGCAACGTTTTGTGGGGTACATCAGGGGAACCTCTTTGGGTTGGGTTAGTGGAGGAATGTGACTTCAAAGGAGAAGACATAGGTGAACCAGTCATGGGTAGCGTCCTCTTCCGACTTCCCCCATTGAACATCGCTTTGACATCCTCCCACGCGTGGGCAACATCATCCGATGAGTTCTTGTCTGTTAGTTTGAGGTGACGCCTCCACGAATTAAAGTTTGCTGCGTCCGGCTGTGTGTACTTTGACTCGGGAGTGCGATGCGAGTGAAATATGAACTTGTTCGGGGAAAAATACATGTTGCAATATGTGCATTTAATGCACTTGGCCCTTGAACTATTGTACCGTGCCGGTATGAAGCTACCCCTGCTCCCCCAAGCGCATTCATGAGAGACATCAAATGCAAAATTCTCTGGTAACTTGGGTGGATGGTGGGCACCGAGGAAGGATTTGCATAGCCTCTCCGCCTCGCGCTTGGTGATCATGCCGCATCGCCGCGAGGAGATTGGCATCGCGCCCGCGCGCCTCAGGATCTCCAGCTGCACGGGCGTGCACTGGACGCAGGTGATTCCGAGGGCAACGCGTCGGTTGTGGATTTCGTTGTAACTGTAGTTCTTTAGTAATGTGTTGGATATCTGAGCCAGGCAAAGTCTTTCCTGGCCATCTATGACCAACGAGACGATGTGCACTCCGTACAACGCGGTCTCACTGACTTGGTTTGGCTTCAGGGCGCTGGGACTGGAGAAGGGCTGAACGTCCTGCTTGGAGCTGGGGGAAGAGCTGGAGTCTAGTCCCGCTGGTATTTGATTGGGTATCGACTCCATTCCTGGAAGTCTGTATAAAGAAATAAATTCTGGGTAAGTTTTTTTTTTAATGACAAAAGTACAGGCGTGCATTTTCATTGACCCCGTTCAAAATGCAGATCAAGCTCAACAGGCCTATGCTTAAAATAAATTTGTCCCAAATCAACAAAGCTAATACAATTATAATTACACAGCACGCACACGCACACTTAAAATCTAGTCATTCGCAGAAAATAATTGTTAGTATTAACAGTCCTATTCTATACCTAATAATTATGCCTAATAACTAACAGGGTTAAAGTTAAACATTCAAATACATTTTAACCCATGCAGCATTATTTCACAAAAGACAATTATTCGTTTTTGTTGACCCAGTTAATAAAAGAGGATTGACAGATTAATACAAATAGGTCTTGTTTTATACAAAGTCCTTCCCAATCATATTAAGTACAGAGGTTTACACACCAATAGTCTCACAACCATCTAAATATCATTTTTGGTATACTTTTTGTTGACATTATGTATTGGATATAATTTTTGTAGGCCCAGGTTACTCATGATCAGTTAATTGTCTAGTGCTGCTGGACCTTTTCCTGAAGTCTTTAAATCGGCTCATTGGCGATGGTGATTACTTAAGAACGACTTAAGATCCTTACACGCAAAACAACAGAAGGAAAATACCCTGAGCTGCTCCAATGCGCTTATCAGAGAGGAAAATAAAAGATAAGCTGCTTTCTTGGTAATTACACAGGTTCAATTGTACGTCTTTGATCTGTTAATAAAAGACTAGCCCTATATATAATTAAAACATCGCATGAGTGTCTTCCTGGATTTGTACAATGGATTTAAAGTCCTACAATTAGATCTAAATTCTCCTTGCGAAGGACAAATATTTGTTTTACAATCTCATTTGCCACAGATCGTTTTTGGAGCTAGCGCAGACATTGGCCGATTTGACCCCAGTAAACAGCTGTCCCATAGAAATAAATATTTTAATAGCAAAATAAATTAAAGGCAATATTCAATCGCCTAACAACAATCGAAAAGTTGGAGGAAATGTCATTTTAAATTGCAATACCATAAATACACACAACATATATTTACTTTAAAAAAAATCATTCTTACCTGTTTCGCAGGAAAAGAACACAATACTCCTATAGGCTTACGAAAGAACTTATCATATAAAAGTTGAACAAATCAATCAACACAATCTGAGGACTAGTCCGAGATAAAAGACACTGTTGCCAAGGTGCAGACTGGCCCTATAATCGCCCCCTCTCTCTCTCTCTCTCTCTTTTTCTCTCTCTCTCTCGGTCTGTCGCTCTCTCTTTTTCCCTCTCAGTACTGTAAACTGACTTCCATCCTCTTCGAGTCTCAACGGCTGAATGGCGCATTAGATAGTGACCACACAGCAGTCCTTGAGCCTTCGCAACTCCTCAACCCCTCGCTTCTCACAGAAGAAGTGACCGCTAAACTAATGTCTAGACACGCCCACTGAGCGTTACAGCGTTCCTTCCCTCTCTCTCTGTCTATCTATTTGTCTCCGGGACTATAAAGGAAAAACACACCGCAGACCAGGCTATTACTTAGCCCGTTTAAACTAAACTCGCTGGATCCTTCATATAATTGGAAAAAAATAGATTGGCCTATAGATTTAATTATGCATAGGCCTACTGAAGCTAGATAGCTATAGCCACATGATAGATTTCATTGATGGAAATAATATAAATATTAGACAGGCTATGTTTTAACGTTGTTTATTAACTTGGAGAGCAGATTTCAGATACGTACATATAGGCCATATTCACACAATTATTGACCGAAAAGATTTGTAATAATTGGTGTTATGCCAAATTCCAATGCAATACACCACTGTTTTCATCATAAACAAACGAGGAAACCGAGGAACTGAACTGAATATGAAGGCAACAGAGTGACTGAGTGTATCATTTATCAAGTTACATGACCATCTGTTTGGCTTCTCGTGGACACGCAAATCAATTTCAGCCCTTCTGGTATAAAGACATTGCAATGAATTTTAAGGCTCGCGCCTGGCACGCTTTTGTTCGAATGTCAAACAATTCGACACGAATTAAATCACATACCGTGCATTCTTCTCAGATTTTGCATTCAAAATAAACCGCATCTTAGATGAGCGGATAACACGCCTCAGGCTAAACTGTCATTTGCACCCCTCCATCTCTCTCTCTTTCTCTCTCCCTCTCTCCCTCACTCTCTCTCCTCTCTCTCTCTCCTCTCTCTCTCCATCTCTCTCTCTCTCTCCATCTCTCTCTCTCCATCTCTCTCTCTTCATCTCTCTCCTCTCTCCATCTCTCTCCATCTCTCTCCCTCTCTCTCCTCTCTCCTCTCTCCATCTCTCTCCCTCTCTCTCCATCTCTCTCCCTCCCTCTCCGACTCTCTCCCTCTTTCACACACTCCCTCTCTCTCTCTCTCTCTCTCTCTCTCCCACTTTCAATCACCCACGGACCACACTGTCAGTAAATGAAGCAAATGTGTTGAGCACACAGGACACGGTGAGAGCAGATTGCGTCTACAAACAGAGTGATATATTAGAGCAATAGGCTGAGGTAAGTAATGGAACCCAATACTGTAAGACCATATTAACTATTCATAACCTGATCAATGCCCCTCGCTTAACCCCGGTAAGCCTAATGCTGAGGTATCAATACCTTGGCCGGGTATATATTCCCATTTTAAAGTTTAACACTTCTTTTTAGTTTAACATGACACTATTTGCTTTTAAAAGATCTGCATTAACACAAGTTTAACAACATTACAGCACAGTATAGGCGTTCAGGAAGTTCATCCATTGTTTGAGTAGAAAAAAAGTGAAAGTGGTTTTACATCGGATCCCTATTATGTTGCTGAAGGACTTAAATAAAATTACCAATGTTTTTTTTATTAGCATACACGTGTATCCTGAATGGCAGCCTATATGCCCAACATTGTCGTACATTGACATTTGATTAAACTGTAATTAATCAAACTGTCCAAGACAAAATGTGAACAATTACCACAATCAAATAGGAGTTAATAACGTCCACAAACGCCCCCAAGCCAACTATTGCTAAGCAGACCCCCATTAAGGTAAAACATATGCCGTCATGCCCTGAAAACATATATATGTTATATGCATAATACGGTGATAATGTAGAACATGACATTATAGAACACTATTAAACTACTTAAAGCCTCTAACCTACTACATATATTTGGATATTTGGGAATTGACACGCTCTTATGTCTCGTAAAATAGATGCCATCGACCTTATGAGATGTTTGTCACAATAAATTACATTCTTCCGCCCAAATATTTAGAAGGCAACGGTTTTAAATTAATTTGTCACATTTTACATTTGCTCGACAGCACCATCAGAGACTGCTCCGAATACTATCAGTCATTATTAGGCCGACTCTAATTAATATTAAAATTACTTCGAAAGTTGGACTCGGTCTGCCCTGCAATACACACGCAGTAGACTACAGATACGCACGGTCAGCTTAGATCCCTGCAATATTGATGGAAAAGGAAACCCAAACCCAACCAGGCTCCGTCGTGTCTTCTTTCACAATCAAAAGGCTTTCCTCCAACCCAACAATAATTACAATTTTATACTGTAATTATTCCTCTCTTTTTAATTATTTAGACCACCGACTGAATGAGCCATTGTCACCGCTTATTCTGGGGAAACGTGAGCTCAGGATACTCTCATTAGAGGCGTGAGTTGAGCGCAGGTAGGTATATATACATTTAGACATTTAATATTATAATGTCTAGACCTATATACATAGACATAATATAATAATATTATGTCTAGGCCTATAGACATAATATAATATACTAATGTTATGTCTAGGCCTATATACATAGACATAATAATATTATGTATAGGCCTATATACATAGACATAATATAATAATATTATGTCTAGGCCTATATATACATATAATATATAATAATATGATGTCTAGATATACATATACATAATATTATGTATATACATATAGACATAATATAATTATATTATAGGCCTATATATATATAAACATAATATAATATAATATTATGTCTAGGCCTATATAGGCTGCTCCAGGAGCGCAACGCTTTTAATTAGACATTTCAGCGGTAATTTTAGGAGAGCGGTTTATTATAGCTAGGCTACCGTTGTATAGGCCTACACATCAAAGAGGTCTGTTTCAGAGAGTAAATTACCTGAGCCTAATTTATATGCATGAAATGCTTTAAACAAAACTGCGTTAAAATATTAATGCGTCGTGGGTTTAAATCATTAGAGTTCCAAACTCTCTGGAGCTAAACGTAATAGAATATGTAAGACATGGGGTATATTGGATATTGACAGTGACGTTCTTCATGGTATCAATTCGATTACACGATCCTATAGGCTATTGTATGCGACAGACCTATGGCCTAGTTCATTGAAGATGCATTGCCGGAATATTACAGTGTTAAATGCAGACGATGATGATGCCTTGTTCGATATAGCCCTTATATATTCCACAATAATTTACCTTGTTGTTAATTGACCAATGAAACTCGAAACACTACACTACGTCACACTAACATTGAAATCGGAGACACAGTGTGTCAACCTTTGAATGTTACTTAAACTAAAATAGCCCAATACTAAGGATGTGTCATGCATGAGTCGACCAACGAGGCAGGCTATAGGTCATTATTTGTTATCTATCACATGGTCCAAATGACCCAATGATAATCAGGAGGCAGGAGATGGGTAGGGGCTTGCCCAATAGGCTAAATATGAATTAAGCAGTTACTGAATATCGTCTCTCCTCATCTCTCCTGCATCTCTCCTCATCTCTCCTCCATCTCTCCTCCATCTCTCCTCCATCTCTCCTGCATCTCTCCTCCATCTCTCCTCCATCTCTCCTGCATCTCTCCTCCATCTCTCCTCCATCTCTCCTGCATCTCTCCTCCATCTCTCCTCCATCTCTCTCCTCCATCTCTCCTCCATCTCTCTCCTCCATCTCTCCTCCATCTCTCCTGCATCTCTCCTCCATCTCTCCTGCATCTCTCCTCCATCTCTCCTCCATCTCTCCTGCATCTCTCCTCCATCTCTCCTCCATCTCTCCTCCATCTCTCCTCCATCTCTCCTGCATCTCTCCTCCATCTCTCCTCCATCTCTCCTCCATCTCTCCTGCATCTCTCCTCATCTCTCCTGCATCTCTCCTCCATCTCTCCTCCATCTCTCCTCCATCTCTCCTCCATCTCTCCTGCATCTCTCCTCCATCTCTCCTCCATCTCTCCTCCATCTCTCCTCCATCTCTCCTGCATCTCTCCTCCATCTCTCCTCCATCTCATACACGTTCTGGTTTGGAGCGATTAAATAACAAATTGCAGTGGAGATTCTGTCAAGGGCTCTTGCGGATGCATGTGGGGTTTATTGCATGGACCGAACATGAGCTGCGTCATTACGATAATTTCGGCAAATTTAACACTAATCAATGTGAATAAACAATGATGCAGTTAGAGTGGTGAAGGCTGAGTATAGACCTACAGTGATTTAGAGAGCGCTATTCAACAACACGTCCAATGCCTGCACATCACCCAATGTCTGCACCAATGGAAATGTTGATCGCGTGCCATTGGCTACATCACACGTCATGTCTGAAAATTGATATTAAAAAGAATATTTTCACATGGACAATTTTGTACATCTTTATTTTCACTTACCTACACTCTCTTTCAGTTTCACATTTATATGCAAAATACATCTTTGTTCTTTGGCAGTACAAACAAGATATTGGAACCGGAAGTGTATAAATTGTGTTTTCTGATGAAACTGTGTAGCCTATGTTAGGCGTTTCTCTAATTTACGTCCACCTAAAACATAATAAAATATATGCTGTATCAAACATTCAATGTAAAGTAAGGCAGTGCTTGAGTTTGAACCTTTCAAGGCCTTGAAGCAAGTTCCAAGTGGACCAAAATTGTCACATAAATCAAATGTGCCTAATTCAGGATAAGTTTAATAACAGGACCGATTGAAAGGGAATGTCTTATAATTAACAGTTGTATCAGCACCCTATAAAACCGTGACCCCTCCAAATTCCACTTTAGAGGCGAATCAATCCGCCTCTTACATATTGATCTCCCCTGTGGTCGGATACGCTTAAATGGGCTCCCGGTATCCTTTTTGTTTCCAGTGAAAAGAGCATTTCGATTACACTTTTTTATTGGGAAAAGATTGCTCCAAGAGGAACGCTTTTGCTCGGAAATTAAACGGTGACATTTTAATTACTGGACATTGATAAAGGGATCCGGGTAATGGCGGACGAGGCTACAGCGCGGACGTCTATTGTCTGACCTGATGTGCTAATCAACTGGGACCGCTCGGTAAAAAGGTCACCGGGCAAATGGGAATATGGGGGGACCCGGATGGCGTTAAATGGAGATGCATCTCAAAACAAAACAGGGTCAATATCCCAATGGGGATGTTGAAAAACGAGATTGAGCCAACAACATTCATCAGACAATAGGTCACATTTAACATAGCAATGCATCATTCTCTACCGTTTTCTATTTGGCACAAAATATGCTTGGTATAAAACATTCATATAACACTCTCTATCAATTTCCATTGAAGCTTAGACAAATGTAGTCTGTTTACCAAATTGATCATCTGCATGTACATAAAGCACATCTAAATCCATACAAATAAATAAATCAGAACAGAGCGTAGGGACTGGATAAAAAAGGCACTTCAGGCGCGCCTCAGCAAAAATATGGATTTTCCACCTAAAAACTTTTTTTCACGAGATGGTAATACAATAACTAGTATTGATGGATAATTCCAATAGGATCTGGAACTCAGATTTTTTTGGTTAGCCACGTACGTACTGACTTTTTGGAACACCAGTTAAATCATATTAAAAATGATCTATTATACAAATGCTGTCCCTATTTTCAATAACAGTTTCCTCTAAAAATAACAACATTCTAACTAACATACAATAAAATGCTCCGTTGTTTTAACTGTAATATACATACAATCACTTAATGAGCATTGGTGGCACCGTTCTTTTAAAATGATGACTGATACTGAGGTTCCTTGGTTCCACTGACTTGCACAAATTCACCATTTGACAGACAACAGACTCTCACAACTATACCGTCCTCTACGTGACCAAAAGAAAGTGGTCCTGCTTCCAATCTACACCATAGGTTTGTGTTTTTAAAACGTTTAAAGCGATAAATACACCAAGGAACATCACATACAGATGAAACCCACTAGCACTTTACCCTGCAGACTTTATCCTATCAACGTATTAAAGTACATTGTTAAAACCTTAACAAAAAATGCTGTGTGTGTCGGTCAGCTGTGCTCTTCAGGACTCCCTATAGATATCCAATGGAGGTTTGCCAGGGTTACACAAGGACAAGCCTGGTCCCAAATCCACTTCAGAGTGGTCCGAGGTTCTGTGGGCCATGGACATGCTCTTTCCGGGACCTCTCCTTAACTTGTAAATGGCTTTAGCTTGAGCCAGTCTTACGGCCATGAGTGCTCCAGGAAGAGATATGCGTTGAGCCGATTCTCCCATATCTGCAGAGAAACTCTGCAGCTGTCAGTGGACATGGGTTCTTGTCACCTTCTTGCCCGGTTACTTAGCTTGGCTGGATAAAAAATAATAATAAACATATATTTGATTACAACAATACACTGAGGGCAATTAGCTTGGGCTGTTCATTTTAAGAGTTTCATTTTAAGAGGTACCAAATTGAAAATGTGTAAGGATGGTTCATCTGGGTCTTTTTTCAGTTTCCTCACTCAGGTGTGCTGTGTGACCTCACTGTTAGCATTTTCTTTTGGTTACGATACTGTAGGCCACAATCTGGCAAATCAGTGTAACTGTTGGGGAACACCCAGCTAGTAAACACTACTAGGAGTGTGTTGCAATGAGGTGCATTTGAATTAAACTCAACTCTTAACTGAAGATCAATATTTAGGCTATATATAATAATACGTAAAAAACACTTTTACAGGCAGTGTTCAGTCTTCTATGTCCAGCAGGCATGAACCAAATCCAGCAGTGACCCCAGTGATCTAGATTGTTCTACATAAAACCCCACACCCACTCACAAAGGAATATACATAATATGTAAGGACACCACACAAAAACACTAACCATCCAAGATTTTATTATCACCGGTATTCACTTTAATCCATTTAAAATGTCTCATTTATCAATTTATTCAGTTCAAGAACCAACTCATAAGGCATCCAATTTGCTACTGCTAGTTTTGTCCTGGTCACAGTTGATTGAGTGCATTTTATATCTTAAACACTCATTGTTATTGCAACAAAAAGAACATTGGGCAATTTGTCAGCGGAACGAAAAAGACAATAGTAAATAATAACAGAAATACAGTGAGACTGTTCGGTTAGTATTTCTTTTTAGGTCGCATAATTGCACATTCTCTCCCCTGATCAAAATTATGAATAGTGTGTGTACACATCACACCACATGGAGCCATTTCACACACACACACACACACACACACACACACACACACACACACACACACACACACACACACACACACACACACACACACACACACAACTAAGAATTCACAGTTCACCTACATCGCATTACAGCAAAGCCCGATAACTTCATGTAAGATTGTCGCTTCACGGGGCAAACAAAATCGTAATATTTCCTAATTTATAAACCAGGTGGTACAAATTGGTTGCAACCTTGTTTGCAGTAGAGTGTATAAGACTGCATACCATGGGTATGAAAAAAATGGAACTTCCTACTGCTCTAAAAGCGTTGGTAACAGGTTTACAATAGCAGTAAGGCACCTTGGGGGTTTGTGGTGTATTGACAATAGACCGCAGTTAACGGTTGTGTACAGACACATCGTGATGCACCGTGTCTATGGTCAGCTCTTAGCTGCGGGATATTGACAATTTTTACCACTGCGCCTTGTAGATTGCTGCTCTAATATTATATTAAAAAACACACAAAATTGTCCTAGATATTGAACTTTTTATTTAAAAATGCCATATCATAGCATTAAAAGAAAGACGAAAATACTAACTAGAAACCTACTGCCCAGGAGAGCAATTGAGGAATTAAATGAGTATAATTATACAGGTTAATAGGATAATAAAAAATATTATGTTCTTCTCTGAATAAAACATGAAAAAGTGACATACTTTTTAAGTTGTGAATATTGTCACTGTGTTTCAGCATGTAAAGGATTGGAACAGTGGCAGAAGGGTTGAAACGGTCCCACCACATGGTCAGGTAAAGGTTTGGAACAGTAGCAGAACGGTTGTAACGGTCCCACCACGTGGTCAGGTAAAGGTTTGGAACAGCGGCAGAACGGTTGTAACGGTCCCACCACGTGGTCAGGTAAAGGTTTGGATCTCCAGCAGAACTAAAGCTACAGAGGCCCATTGTCCTGAGTCAGATTGTGTCACACACACGCCATGCTTATCTCCTATCAGATGCAACTCTCCTAATCCTAAAAATGACAGAGCGTATGCAATTAAAAATATATAACGATCAATTTTAATTTGAGCATTTCACCGTGGTGAAATTATAAGCGATTGCGAACTTGATGTGACATTGTTGCCAACTAAGTTGCTAACATGCGAGGCAAATGCTATGGCTAGCGCTAAGACAGCTGCTTCAAAAAACCTCAGAATTCGCACATCCACAGTCATTTTTGTTAAAAGCGTTCAACCTTCAGGGTGCCGCACTGATCTGGGACCTGGTTGTGATGCGTTATAATTCCAGCTAGCAACAGGTCATACGATCAACATGCTAGGTGCAGTGTACATCAAAAATAGTGCTCGGCAAAATACATGCGACACACGTGAAATGTAAAATGTAACAACTTTGCGTAAAACAGGCAACACAAATGACCAATTTATTGTTCATGACTGAGGTTCATTGCAAAAACAAAAGGTTGGTCCATGTGAGGTGAAGATGGAAACAGGCCCTCCGAAAGTTTCCTCGCCGAGATGTTCTGCTCTTCGTCACATCGCACGATCGCCTGTCAAAACCATCCATGAGCTCGCAGGCCCCCCGTCCACCAATAGGAGATGCTATAGCGTGACCTGACAAGGCAGCCCTGTTCCCCGTACTACTCAACAACCATGAACGATACTGAGCATATTTTAGAACGAAACCACACAGAATAACAAAGCTGGACTGCAAGGTGTTGACCTGGCGGCTTTTTTCAAACGTGCCAGCTATCGGCATAGGGGAATGTTGGACAGCACATTATATCTGTCTAATATTAAATCTAATCTTTGATCTCGATAACTCAATGAGGTAACGTTTTTTTATATCATAAAAAATAATAAAATAGGCACGCACATTGGTAAATGCGGTACGCGCAGGTACCACTACAATCACTACAAAGCTGCCGAAACGAGTAACAGGTTGAATGAACGGCTTCCAGCTACAACAAAACGCAAACGTGAACGCGCTTAGAGTCTCACACAAAGTACAAAGTTCATTCAGGAAGTTGTGAGAACCAAGTATGGATCGTTGGACCGGGTCACCAGGAACTACACCATCACGCCATTTTGCTGTTAGTCAGTCTTAGGAGTCCAGGTAAGCAAGGTCTACTTCTCCAGTTCTACTGTTCAACGTTCAGTTGCAAAATAAAAATAAAGCATTGTATCCTCCAGGCGTACTCAATGTGTACGTGCGAACTCCCCCCCCCCCATAAACGGAGCACATTGCATTTCAAAAGTGGTGCGTCAGATGCTTGTTGTCCACTCGTAGATTTAATAAACCATCGGAGAGTCCAGAGAGCTGGTGACGTGACCCTTGCTCATGACCACCACGCCGGGTCACATACGTCCCTGGGTCCTTCTCTCTTCCAGGCAACAGCACACCCACATGGAAACCACTTCTGTGTTGCCGTCGTTGTAGAGCAGGATGAAGGCGTGTTCCTGCGTGCGGAGAGAGGGAAGGAGTTTATTGCACGTATGATTGCATTGGCTGGCATCATTTGTGTGAACGCTCGAGCTACCCGGAACACAGAAGCAATATAATCCCGCCCATTATCTTTCCGCATGTACGTGAACAGATTAGTGTGAACATAAACGTTGCTGAAGATCTCGCAGGAGACAATTGTTCGTGTGAGATATCGGGCGACATTAGTTCCGGTGCTTTGGACAAGTCACTATATTGCAGGTATTGGAGTCTTTGAGTTTCCAAAGGAGAAGGAAGATTTTACCACCGACTTCCTGAATATTTTCAAATAGAGACGGGGGGGTTCTCTGTCTCAGTACTGAGCGCCTCTCAATGCACAGGAACCCAGGTAACCAGAATTTCCTTGAGCATCGGACCAACTACTGAATACTTTGGCCATGGATTAACCGATGTCATTTCAAAGCTAGGAATCTAAGGTATCATTGCCGAGCTATGCAACAGGGGGTGCAATATCAGTGACAAGCACGCGCCCCACTGATACAACCTCATCAGAAGAGCCCAGCATCGGCAATGACCTCCGCTTCATACGGGGGTGAAAGGTGAAAGTGGAGCGAGCTGTCAATGAGACGACCCAACGGTGACTGACCGCGGAACTCATTTGGTGCGTGGAGTGGGGGGCAATTAGATAAACGACGAGCGAAGCCGCCGCTCTTTAAATGGACTTGTCAGCGCTGGTTTCCCTGACACATGGTCTTCACTAACAGCCACTAACAAAGCCACAAATTGTTAATAGGAGTCCAATCTGGCCAGATGGAAGGGATACAGAGCCCAGGGACCTGAAGTGGGGGGCCGGGGGCTGTGACCCAATAACCCAATAACAAATAAACAGAGGAGAGGTCACAGGATGGGAACGTGGCAACAAGGACTAGGTTACTTTCAGGTGATGTATAATGTCATGTACGGTTCATATTAGTAGTTTGGATATTAGAAAGTTTGAAAAGACACCGCACACAAAGAACATAAGCAGGACCATTTATCGGCTTTCTGCTCAGTACCAGGTCTGTCATATGGAGTCTATTCCCCTCAGTACCAGGCCTGTCAGATGGAGTCTATTCCATTCAGTACCAGGTCTGTCATATGGAGTCTATTCCCCTCAGTACCAGGCCTGTCAGATGGAGTCTATTCCACTCAGTACCAGGTCTGTCATATGGAGTCTATTCCACTCAGTACCAGGCCTGTCAGATGGAGTCTATTCCACTCAGTACCAGGCCTGTCAGATGGAGTCTATTCCACTCAGTACCAGGCCGGTCATATGGAGTCTATTCCACTCAGTACCAGGCCTGTCAGATGGAGTCTATTCCACTCAGTACCAGGCCTGTCAGATGGAGTCTATTCCACTCAGATCCGGGCCAGTTAGCTGGAGTCCATTCCACTTAGATCCAGTCCAGACGAGGCTGCTCTAGGCCAGGGTGCAGTGAATCTAAAGGACTAGGGCAACCCCATCAATCCTGGTGTCCTTCTAATGGGCAGCCTGGCAGAGCTGTAGTACTCGAGACCGGTCTCGGTCTCGAGACCGGTCTCGAGACCACTTTTTAAGGTCTCGGTCTCGTCTCGGTCTCGGTTACATTTGGACTCGGTCTCGACTCGGTCTCGGACAGTAAGGACTCGTAAATTCTTCCGAGACCAGCCGAGACCAGCGTAGAAATTATCGCCCACAATTTTTCTAGAAAAATATTTAAGTATGACATGTAGAGGCTGTATTTCCATTGGCTGTATTTCGTCCAGAGTCAGACTGTTTTTTTCTGATGTGGCTTCTCCCGCCAATGGCTATCTACTTTTGAAGAAAAGCCCACCCCCAGCGTCGCTAGAGGGTGCACCCATTCACGTAAATACTTCAATCTTAAACATATGCTCGATCATGTCTGCACAATCAGCCAATATATTCGTTTTGCCTATATTCAGAACATTGAGCACAAATAAATAATTTGTCCGAAAACACACAGCGGTTAGTAATTAAAATACATAATGTTGAAAAGCTACAGCCGACGTCCTTCCATGACTTTTCCTAAATACGTGCATTTTACCTTGTCCCGTTTTCAGAATTGCAAAATCACAAACCGAACAATATATAAAACTACTATTTACATGTTTTTTGATACCTAAACTGCCTTCCTGTCGCCAAAATCCCACGCCACTGGGCGTTGGTACCCTAATTCCTGTACCCAGACACCGATCACACTTCACTGAGCCTATATGGCAATGGTTGAATGGGCGATACACAGACAAATACTACGAGAACACATATAGACAATAGTCTGATTGGCTTGGTTGAACTACAAAAAAAGAGGTACGTTTATAAAGAAATATGTTTCACTAAATAAACAGAACGAATTCCTCCAAATACATACAGCCCCATTCATGTGTCATGCGCCTATTGCACTCAATAATTAATAACGAATGAACCACAGTGTATTCATATAGCCTACAAGAGACTTCAACAAAATATTGTTTTGTATCGAAATTAAACGAATATAAACAATAATTATTAATGGGCTAACTACAAATGGGCGATAAATGAAATTACTCATGCACACAGAAGGACGTGGGACATACATAAGTCCGGGGGCATACGGCAAAAAGAGCATAAAACTGGAACGGTTATGGTCCGATCTATATGAAACTGAACCCGTTTTGGTCCGATCTTTATTAAACTGGAAGGGTTTTGGTCTGATCTATATGAACACTGTGCGCAGTTCAACCGGGTTAGTTTGCTGCTGTCTCATGTGCACTCGTAACAATAATGAACACTGTTCGCAGTGCAACCGGTTCGTTTGCGTGTCCTGCTCAAGCAGACAAACAACTGAAGCTGCGTGCCTGTGGACGGATAAATAATTATAAATAGATTTGTTTATCGGCCAATCATGCGCAAATCATTTGATTGCAAGTCGCTTGTGATCTAAAATGTGTTAGCATTTACTACATCAACATAGGACATACAGTTTGATGGATTTTCATTTATTCGATTTTTGGAAATTTTAATATCATAGCCTGTGCATTTTAAAATCATGGTTTTATTTTCGTATTTTATGTTTACATAAGACAATAAATAGGCCTACATACTCTTAATAAAATTCATTTAATTCAGGATGACAACACAGTAGATGATCTGATGCTGTTGGTCAAGTGTTTTTTTTACATTGGTCATTGGACCAAAAACATGTCATATTATTTAGTGTTGATATGACTGGTCTCGGTCTCGGCCCCCTTTGGTATCGGTCTCGTCTCGGTCTCGGCCACCTTCGGTCTCGGTCTCGTCTCGGTCTCGGCCCCCTTCGGTCTTGGTCTCGTCTCGGTCTCGGCCCCCTTCGGTCTCGGTCTCGTCTCGGTCTCGCTTTAGGTGGTCTCGAGCACAGCTCTGCAGCCTGGGCTAAGACAGACTGAGGTTAATTACTCTCATATCAGTGTGTGTGTACGTGTGTGTGTGTGTGCACGTGTGTGTGCATGTGTAAGACACCGGGAAAGTGGGCTGGAGTAGATGCCCCGGACGCTCCTGTGTTCTGGGTACCCATCTCATCAATCACCTACGTGTCGCTATGGGGAGAGCAGGAGGGTGAGGAAAAGGGTGAGGAGAGGGGTCGGAGGAAGTACAAAGAGACAGGGTGAGTGGGGGAGGGGGGGCAGAGAGATGTCTTTAATATCAGCCCCCTCTCTACTCCACCTCTGTACTCCACCGAACCTTTACAGACTGGCCATGTCTGATGGAATCCCAGACGTGGGATTGACACGCACACACACACACACACACACACACGCAGTTGGTGTGGCTCAGTGGTAGAGTGCATGCTTTGTATGTATGATGTGCCGGGTTAAATCCCCAGCTTCTCCCCAGGTCCCCGTTGCAAATGAGAATTTGTCCTCAATCGTCCTACCTGGTTAAATAAAGGTTAGATAAAATAAACGTATTTAACACACACAGACAAGAAATTTGGACGCAGTAATTCTTATGATCGCAGTTGAAACATCCATGGTGAAATGAAGATGTATGCAGGTAAAACATTATTTTTTTTAAAGGCTCAAGTATCCCTTGAACTTCCAAGTATGGAGTGCAGAATAAAACTCTAACCGGAATGCCACACCCACCCTCTTGTCACACAAGAGTAACGTCGCTATTAATTAAAAAACCAAGGAAACCAAGAGGACAGTATAAAGAGAGCACAGCGACTAAATACTCTTTGGTTTGTTCTTCTCAGGTGTTCCGGCACTCCTTATCCAGCACGGGACAGAGTGAGATGACTCATTTAAAACAAACCATATATTAATCACAGTCAGAGCATCCGACTGGGAGAATCACCTGAATGGGCCGTTCCAACAAAACCACCACAAGTCCCGGGGGAAATTCTACCTCGCTCTTTAATTGTTTGGAGTTCTTTTGATAGGCTTTTTAATCGAAGATTAATTTATGCAATTTTAAATAACTTCTACATATGATTAATAAGCTCTGAAAATTAAACAGAGTCGGAAGCAATTATAACAAGTGGCTGGTCATCACCTCATTAGTTGGTGTTGGAGAGAGGTAGCACTGCGGATCAGAGTGTGTGTGTGTGTGAGAGTGTGTGTGTGTGTGCCTGTGTGAGAGTGAGGTGGGAATGAAAAGTGCAAGGGAAAAACAGACAGAAGTGGAAAGGCCACTAGAATAACTAGGTCTTTTGCAGATTTGCATGCTAATCGCCAGCTCCCACAAGGAAACCGACTGTCACAGAGGGGAAGTTGGAGTGTGTGTGTGTGTGTGGTTTTCTTCTACAGCTATTCTCGTGGAGTATCGACATTCCTCTAAAGTCTTGATAAAAACAGTAAACCAAGTGAAACTGCTGTTTCGTGAGGAGTCTTCTTGAGTTGATATTTCCCACTGCAATTCCAATGAGTGTGTCTGTCTTTGTGTCTGTGTGTCTGTGTGTGTGTGTGTGTGTGTGTGTGTGTGTGTGTGTGTGTGCGTGCGCTTGTGTGTGTGGGCGTGTGTGTGCGTGTCTGTGTGTGTGTCTCTTTGCGTGCGTGTCTGTGTTTGTGCGTGTCTATGTGTGAGTGTGTTTGTCTCTGTGTCTGTGGACGTGTGTGTGTGTGTGTGTGTGTCGGCCTCTATATAAACACCTTCAGTTCAGTGGGTCCACAGAACAGAATAGGCAGAACGTCCCATGTAAAGATTGGTGACGGCCATGTTTGCTTAAAAGCCCAGTCTGAAAACGAGCTGCTCACATTGACCTGTAGGAATTGATTTAGGGGGCGTCGCGTCTTAAACCCGTCTATTTCTTGTCATAACGAGGACAAAACGAGGTTTCATACTGAAACATGGAATTATTTAATTAATTTCTAAGGACACAGAGTGTTACACGCTCTGAAGTCAGGGTGTCACGAATAGGAATTGTGAATAAGACGTCAAAGCATTATGTCAAATTGAAAATAATTGGCGGCTAACCGGTGAGAATGAAACATTTCCCACTACCCACAATCCTCCCTCATCCTTCCTAGTGGTTTGCCTGAGTATTAAGAAGCCTTCAGATGCACACCATAAGGCCTAGGGGGTCAAATGTGAGAAGAACACTGCCGGTGTTAAAGTGTTAACACTGTGATCTGAGGCACTGTGAAACCCGTCCATTTGGATGAGGTGTAAACAAGTGGACGACACCGAAGGCCTTTTAAAGTCTTGTCACTAGCCCCGGTCTCCGTGGAGACGCCTCGTAAAGGATGCGACTTAACTCCCTGTGATTTCTCTCTACTGGGGTGGGGTTTGGGGGGCGGCACAGCAGGGCTGAAAACCTTTAACCGGATACACATCCCAATGTGTCTTTCTATGCCCCGGAACACAACACACACTTTGACCGCTACACTTACCTGGCGTTTAACAGAGGGATTCTCTGCAACGGTTTGGCACGAGACGGGGTTCAAGGTCTTTGAACATTTGGGGGCCACACAAGGGGTCCCTTTTGTCACAGAACAGGGGGCTCATCTGGCCCCACTGTAGGGGTGTCTAAAGGGCATACGAGGAGGGGGGGGGACTTGGGTAGACAGGGGCATTGGGGACAAAAGTGCTAAAAGGGCGGTTGACAATGACTCCCCACCCAATGGGGGAGTGGAGCGGTGGAGATGACAATCAAGTCACAATCACAGACAAGGGGATAGGGGAGAGTGGATCGCACGCGCACGCACGCACACACACACACACACACACACACACACGCACACGCACACGCACGCGCACAGTGTACTGCATTCATTGCAACTCTGAGGCAGGGAGAACACAATGACTAGGCCTGCAACTACAGAACACTACAAGTGTTCAGGTCAGGAGGGTTCAAGCTCTAGAAAACACTGTAGCTAAAGAACACATTCCGGTGTTTCCGGTCTTAGCATTCACCTGACAATGCAACCGTCCTAAACAAATGACTAAAAACAGATTATTTTTGGATTTAGCAGCTAATGTCACAACCTGTTCTATTAAAAGAATTGCTAAGTAAGAAATGATCCAGCCAGGTCAGGGGCCGGTGCCTGCCAGCACAACAACATCCCCTCACAATGTGAATAGAAAAACATCTCCATGTTATTTAAATTAAATAGTTTATATGATATTTAAATTCAAATGCCGTCCCAACTAACGTTATTAGTGTGAATGGGCCCTAACTAACTCCGCCTTGACGCTTTTTCCATATAAAACACTGTCAACACAGCAGGGCACGTCTCTGTTGACCTTAACAGAAGAGTTGATTTTCCCTCTCAGAGATTGATAGTTAGCACAACATGCTATGACGAGAAGAACCAACGGTCACATTGATTATGTTCTAATAAACATGATTTTTTTTTTTGGGGTGGGGGGTCTTAGATGACGTTAATGACAGGAAAGTGGAGAGGCTATTCAGACAGGTATGCTGAGGAAGACATAGAGGAAGGACTCATTCGCCCGTACTGAAATTCCACGAAACATAACGTAGTGTGGAGACCTGAGAGCTCTAAAACAGACGGCAGCATATTATGTAGATGACCTAGACTTAAGGTTTAGGCAGATAGTAAAAACCAAAACACAACACTATAAGAGTTTAAACATCAAACACAATGACATAAGTAGCGGCTGCTGCCTCATCAGGCGACTGGGGAGAAAGTGAGATTAACAGTCTCGCGCCAGTTCAGAGCTGACGCTTTTATACTTTACCTCGTCAGGTCAGGGATCTGACGCAACAACCCTTTGGTTTCTGGCCTGACGTTTTTAACCTGTAGGCTATGCCCCCCCCTAACCTGCAACATAAATCATCAAGTCAGCTTCCAAGACACAGATGACGCCAATCTCGGAATAGTACTTAAAAAAACAGGGGAGAATCTCTTCCGGAAAGATTTTCTTTCCCAGCAGTCATCTCATTTGCACGGGCAGATGCCCCAAAGTCCCCGCGTCTTTCTCCTTCGCTCCTCCCTCCGTTCTGGTCCCCCTGCCCTCGGGGCCTTCATATCCCTGTTCTCTCCGTGATGAGGTGCGCGAGGAGGTCACGGACGCGTGCCTCAGTGGCGAGCATCTGATTGTCACGGCCTCCCCCGTACCCGCGCTCCCCCGCCACCACGGCGCACATATTAACAGACTATACCCATTCTATCAGTATGTTAATGCCGCACGCCACAGCTGGAATCCCCACCGCAAAGTGCCGCCGATCGCTAATAGTTATTTTCTCCGCAGCCTTATTGCTCCGGGAGAGCCGGCGGAAAACACAGCAAATTGTGTCTCTTTACGATTATGCCTCCGTGGGTTCTCTCGCTCGCCCGCCCGCCCGCCCGTCAGCCCTGGCGTGGATGAGAACGCGGACGATGAGCACGGATGAGGACGCGCCCCTGATTATTGATATGGCTTTTATTGACATCGTTACCGTGGCGTTTTTTATTATTGTATTAGCATTAGCGTTAGCGGTTGTCAGCGGTGGCGGTGCCCTTTCGGAACGCACAGGCTGCCCGGGCTGCCGAGTGTCTGGCTGATTGCAATTTCACCGTCTGACTGTCTCGTAGCGCGTGCCGTTGAACGGGCGACATGCCGCGCGCCGTTCTACAGGGCAGAAGGATCCGGAAGTCCTGCTAACTAACAGACAGACGGACCCAAGCAAAGCAGCCGAGGCACGGGGACGGATAGAGAGAGAAGGGCCAGAGTTCCACTCACCGTCTCTCACCTCAAACACACACTCATGCGAGAGAGAGTGAGAACACACACTTGGTTAGCGCTTCTGCATTCACACCCATTTCCAAAACACACACACACGTACAAACAAAGAACGCACACGCAGTCTTCCACTATGTCTTTCTGTACAGACACACACAGACACACACAGACACACACACACACCACCAAGCTCTCCCGTCCCTGTCACAGCTCTTAAACGACAGCTGGTGCAAATTGCTGTGCCCTTGGACAGCTAACGCCAGATCAGAGACACAAATCTAGACTACAAGCTAGAGATGAGAGGGAAAATAGAGATAAATAAAGATATAGATAGGACCTGATAGATGAAGAGATGAAGAGAGATACATAAAGATATAGATAGGGCCTGATAGATGAAGAGATGAAGAGAGATACATAAAGACAGAGAGAGAGAGAGAGAGAGAGAGAGATAAAAAGAGAGATTGATAATGAGACAAACATATAAAAAGACTTCTAGTTCAGTTCAGACTCTAAACATTGAACTCATGTCTAAACAGATAAATGCTCTTACAGTTATGCTTTACAGTTTAGTTTCAGTCCCAGATTCTTGTTTAGTTTCTATAAGTGTGGAAACTCACCATCAGGTTGTTGGGGGCAGGTCTCTCTTTGGGTAGTCGTCTCATGCTGAAAGAAATCAACACAGGATTGTTTTATCACAAACCAAAAAAAAAGAAAATATATGAATGATTACAACTCTAATTTTAGTTCACTGAGGTGATTAGTGAAATATTCCAAACGTAATATCTGAATAAGCATTTCATATAGCAGCTGACAGAGTCCTGCAAGCATGCGGTCGCTACCCGGCTCACACACACACACACACACACACACACACACACACACACACACACACACACACACACACACACGTCAGGGCGACCTACATTAGGGACTGTGAGGGATTAGCGTGCGGTATCAGAGCGGCCCGTCCGGAGCTAACCGCGTTACCGTGCCATGAATCACCGTGTGCCATGCATCACCGTGGGCAGGGACAGGCCAGGGCCCTCTAAGAATAGACCGGGAGGTGGCGGTGCCAGCCTAGTGCCAGGACGGGCACCGGCACGCGAGGAGACAGAGAGGTGCCCCGTTTGAGTAAATAAGGCAGGAAGACTGATAAACAACAGCTGGCGAGCACACACACACAAAAACACACACACACACACAGGGATGCATGCAGAAGGGCTTGAAAGTGTACACAAGCAATCCTGGCGGGTTGGCGCCTGATGTTTGTCCCTTTCCCCCAGGTGAGGTGCTTGTTTGTTAGGGTAATAGGAGGCCAGCGGCCCCTGGGAACACGGACAGTGTAAATATTGTGATGTGCTTCTACAGTAATGAACCATTCAGCCATTTGTCCTGCTGAAGAGCCGGACGTTCAGGGATCCGACGTTCAGGGACGCGACATGTCCTTGTTATCCTGTCTGTAACGGGGATATGCCCTTATTACCAACTAACAGCCTGCTGCAGTGGGACTGTGCGGATCCTACAGGACATCAATACAGGACAGAAACGTGCCCGACACAAACGGAGGAGCGCGCTCGTCAAGCTGCCGTTGGGTGAGCGAGAAATATTACAAACAAAAACACTGCGGTCGGTTGTTGTCTCGTTTCGGTGGCGTCTTCGAACACTCGAACACAGTTAGGGGATGGGAGGTCCGGTTGAAGGAGGTGCGAGGAGAAACTCACCACTGTGTGATGAAGTGGACAAAGTTCTGCGTGAACAGGCTCACGGGGAGAATTGGAGGGTCCTGGAAGACAAGACAAGTCACAATGAGACGGCGAAACACGACAACTGGTCGTGAACATCGAAGAACAAAACGACACACGGAAACATTTCAATAACAACGGGAATCCCACTCAAGATCCTTCTCCCTCATAATCATTACGTCTAGAACCGTATCCACCAAGTTAGGACACAGAACCAGATATCTGTGAACCCCCCACACACACACACACACAAACTGATTTATAGAACTGTAGTTATTAAAACACATTTTGCCGACCATTTTGCAGACCTTGTTGAAGAGGGCATTTCTGAAGGCGTCTGTATATTGTCCCGTCTCCTTAGTAAAAAGAGGTAGCGTTTAACTGCACCTGAACCCCACCTATTGTGGGACGGGGACAATGGGGCAAGGAAATAACCTCCTTTAGGAATCGGAGGTGGAGGGAAGGGGTGGGGGTGAAGTGTGAGTGGGTGTGTGTGTGAGCGCGGGGGGTGGGGGGGGGTGGCGAGAGTTCGCCGTCAACATGAACAAATCTAAATCTGGCCGTGACCAACGAACGCAACAGTGAAATTAAAACATTTATTTATTAGGGCATGAACAATCTGAATGATATTAGAAAGGTGGTGAGTTGCTGTTTGGTAGCCAGGGACGATAGTTGAACAACCTCGTTGCGTTGCCGTGCTACCACAGAGGTCTGGAGAAAGACACTCAGGGGAAAGAAAAGGACAGGCAGGCCAAAGAGAATTTAGACCGACCGAAAAGGGCTGACATATGGCAGATGAGAGATAGCAAAAGTTATCTGGCACAGTGGACACAGAGAAGGATGGACAGATACACAGTGGACACAGAGAAGGATGGACAGATACACAGTGGACACAGAGAAGGATGGACAGATACACAGTGGACACAGAGAAGGATGGACAGATACACAGTGGACACAGAGAAGGGTGGACAGATACACAGTGGACACAGAGAAGGATGGACAGATACACAGTGGACACAGAGAAGGGTGGACAGATACACAGTGGACACAGAGAAGGATGGACAGATACACAGTGGACACAGAGAAGGATGGACAGATACACAGTGGACACAGAGAAGGATGGACAGATACACAGTGGACACAGAGAAGGGTGGACAGATACACAGTGGACACAGAGAAGGATGGACAGATACACAGTGGACACAGAGAAGGATGGACAGATACACAGTGGACACAGAGAAGGATGGACAGATACACAGTGGACACAGATACACAGTGGACACAGAGAAGGATGGACAGATACACAGTGGACACAGAGAAGGATGGACAGATACACAGTGGACACAGAGAAGGGTGGACAGATACACAGTGGACACAGAGAAGGGATGATACACAGTGGACAGAGAAGGTGGACAGATACACAGTGGACACAGAGAAGGGTGGACAGATACACAGTGGACACAGAGAAGGATGGACAGATACACAGTGGACACAGAGAAGGATGGACAGATACACAGTGGACACAGAGAAGGGTGGACAGATACACAGTGGACACAGAGAAGGATGGACAGATACACAGTGGACACAGAGAAGGGTGGACAGATACACAGTGGACACAGAGAAGGATGGACAGATACACAGTGGACACAGGGAAGGGTGGACAGATACACAGTGGACACAGAGAAGGATGGACAGATACACAGTGGACACAGAGAAGGATGGACAGATACACAGTGGACACAGAGAAGGATGGACAGATACACAGTGGACACAGAGAAGGATGGACAGATACACAGTGGACACAGAGAAGGATGGACAGATACACAGTGGACACAGAGAAGGGTGGACAGATACACAGTGGACACAGAGAAGGATGGACAGATACACAGTGGACACAGAGAAGGATGGACAGATACACAGTGGACACAGAGAAGGATGGACAGATACACAGTGGACACAGAGAAGGGTGGACAGATACACAGTGGGAGAGAGCAAAAACTATGAGTAAAAAAACACAATTTACCAGCAACACTAGAACTGCTACAGACAGCAGAATAAAGAGATTCAAACATTCCCTCCAAGCACCACTGCTTCAGGTACAATGATGAAGGGCACACATCTGATAGCAACAGTTCAGAGAGACCCTTTATCACTTCACCGAAATATGGAGAGACCAGACCCAACCAGAGACCCTCTATCACTTCACCTAAATATGGAGAGACCAGACCCAACCAGAGACCCTCTATAACTTCACCTACATATGGAGAGACCAGACCCAACCAGAGACCCTCTATAACTTCACCTACATATGGAGAGACCAGACCCAACCAGAGACCCTCTATAACTTCACCTACATACGGAGAGACCAGACCCAACCAGAGACCCTCTATAACTTCACCTACATATGGAGAGACCAGACCCAACCAGAGACCCTCTATAACTTCACCTACATATGGAGAGACCAGACCCAACCAGAGACCCTCTATAACTTCACCTACATATGGAGAGACCAGACCCAACCAGAGACCCTCTATAACTTCACCTACATATGGAGAGACCAGACCCAACCAGAGACTCAAAATGACTGATGACTATTTAGAGAACAATGTTATTTGATTTCCAAGAGGACTGTATTTCGTTTGTGCAATATTGGGGCTTGAACTTGAAATTATTCATTTTGTCTCATTGAATTTTTGGCCTTTCCCATGTTGATGGATGACTAAGCCCGTGTGCCACCTCATATTTATACCCCAGAACAAAACAAGATTGAGGTGATTTGAGTTGGAATACACACTGATGACTTGAAACATGACCACTCACAGGTAAATCTCCTAACAAGGGCACATGTCAAGGTCTGTGTAGTTTATCAGCTCCTGTAGTCAATGTGTTGGATGCAGCAGAAATGTGCCGTAAGGTAAGTAAGTAAGTAAGTAAGTAAGTAAGTAAGTAAAGACCTCAGTGACTTTGACAGGGGCCACATTGTTATGACCGAGTCAGAGCACCCCTGAACCAGCTTGTGGGGTCCTCCTGGTCAGCAATGGCGAGAGGGTGTTCGGCGCCCAAGACTTAATAAACGAACACAAGGAGGTCAGTCAGTTTGCGTTTGTTGGATTATTCATGCTACTGGTAAAAGAGCAAAGCAAGGGTGCAAAGTGTAGAAATGTGCAAAATTAAGCTTTAAAGAGAGTGAACGCGTCTGAAACCGGACTGGAACGCAGAGGGAGCTAATGTAGCCCGTCTACATTACAGTGACCAAAGAATGGTACGCACACACGCACACGCGCACACACACACACACACACACACACACACACACACACACACACACACACACACACACACACACACACACACACACACACACACACACACACACACACACACACACACACACACACACACACACACACACACACACACACCCACGTCAAAAAGGATTTCCAGTCAAAATGAACCGCTCATATGCAGTCTGCTCTGTGCTCATATGCAGTCTGCTCTGTGCTCATATGCAGTCTGCTCTGTGCTCATATGCAGTCTGCTCTGTGCTCATATGCAGTCTGCTCTGTGCTCATATGCAGTCTGCTCTGTGCTCATATGCAGTCTGCTCTGTGCTCATATGCAGTCTGCTCTGTGCTCATATGCAGTCTGCTCTGTGCTCATATGCAGTCTGCTCTGTGCTCATATGCAGTCTGCTCTGTGCTCATATGCAGTCTGCTCTGTGCTCATATGCAGTCTGCTCTGTGCTCATATGCAGTCTGCTCTGTGCTCATATGCAGTCTGCTCTGTGCTCATATGCAGTCTGCTCTGTGCTCATATGCAGTCTGCTCTGTGCTCATATGCAGTCTGCTCTGTGCTCATATGCAGTCTGCTCTGTGCTCATATGCAGTCTGCTCTGTGCTCATATGCAGTCTGCTCTGTGCTCATATGCAGTCTGCTCTGTGCTCATATGCAGTCTGCTCTGTGCTCATATGCAGTCTGCTCTGTGCTCATATGCAGTCTGCTCTGTGCTCATATGCAGTCTGCTCTGTGCTCATATGCAGTCTGCTCTGTGCTCATATGCAGTCTGCTCAGCACTGATACATGCACCCATTTAAATTAACAAAGGAACGGCTCATTCTAATCTCGCTCCACATGCAAGTGCTGCTGCTTGAATGAGCAATACAGTATCACGCTCTCACACACACGCTCTCACACACACGCTCTCTCACACACGCTCACACACACACGCCCTCACACACACGCTCTCACACACAGACTCTCACACACACGCTCTCACACACACACACTCACACACACACGCTCACACACACACGCTCACACACACACGCCCTCACACACACGCCCTGACACACACGCTCATACACAAACGCAGCCCGCAGCAGTACAGACTACATGCTTCGCTGTACACACCGTTTAGAGAGAGAGAGCACCAAACAATTTCCCCCCAGTAGAGATGTCCCGTGTTGCCGGAAGACACACAAACGTACAAACACACACACACAAACACACATACAAATGTGAGTGTGTTTTGAGGTACAAACGCACACCTGAAACACCTAAGCATGCACGCTCGCACACACACGCACACACATGCGCACACGCGCACACACACACTCATGCATGTATTCATCGCCACAGCTGAAGAGAATAGGGCGAGACTTTGATGTGTAGCGTGTACAGCGTCGCCTCTGAGAGGAGCAGGATGATGAAAGCCACGGCCCGCGTCTATTCCCCCTGACCACCATTACACACACACACCCACACACACACACACACACACACACACACACAGCGAACACACAGCAGTAAATATACATGTCATTGGCCCAGCGCAATTATCAGGCAAAATTAGATCCGTAATTACAGGGCATAAAAAACGAAGAGTTCCAGGCAGAGGAGCATTGAGTTGATCAAGGAGTCGGATGAACTAAAAGACAAATGACACAGAGCTGGACAACAGGAACATCTGGGGAATGGGTGTATGGTGGGGGGAATGGGTGTATGGTGTGGGGAATGGGTGTATGGTGTGGGGAATGGGTGTATGGTGTGGGGAATGGGTGTATGGTGTGGGGAATTGGTGTATGGTGTGGGGAATTGGTGTATGGTGTGGGGAATTGGTGTATGGTGTGGGGAATTGGTGTATGGTGTGGGGAATTGGTGTATGGTGTGGGGAATTGGTGTATGGTGTGGGGAATTGGTGTATGGTGTGGGGAATTGGTGTATGGTCTGGGGAATTGGTGTATGGTGTGGGGAATTGGTGTATGGTGTGGGGAATTGGTGTATGGTGTGGGGAATTGGTGTATGGTGTGGGCAATTGGTGTATGGTGTGGGGAATTGGTGTATGGTTTGGGGAATTGGTGTATGGTCTCATGTGGGGAATTGGTGTATGGTGTGGGGAATTGGTGTATGGTGTGGGCAATTGGTGTATGGTCTCATGTGGGGAATTGGTGTATGGTGTGGGGAATTGGTGTATGGTCTCATGTGGGGAATTGGTGTATGGTCTCATGTGGGGAATTGGTACAGCCAAAACTCATTCAAAGACTGGAAACAGAAAACTGGACAGGGACGCAGTAAAGGAGAATTTAGGCCGACCAGAGTGGACACAGAGAGGGAGGAGCTGACACACAGTGGACACATAGAGGGAGGAGCTAACACACAGTATACACAGAGGGAGGAGCTGACACACAAAGAGGGAGGAGCACTCAAGAATGACTGTTAGCTCAGGATCCCAGTATTGTGTCTGGATCTGTACAGTTCCCAGTTTATTTATCTCTCTGGTGATCCCCATGACGACCAGTCTTATGGCGCCCAGCTGTCCCACGGCAACGTGGTGCAATGTGACTGTGTATGAGAACTGCAGTGCACACACCTGTGGTCCCGCAGATACACAGACGTTAGTCTAGCGCACCATGGCCCCTTTCAGCCCGAACCACCATGATCCATTCTGGTCCGGACCGGTCCCGTACAGGCGAGTGCATCTGGTTTCAAGCCAAACTGCCTCTAATAGAGTCGGTCTATTCCCAGCCGTGTGTCTGCTGTCATCACTAAGCCCTTGGACTGTGAATGTAGGGTGGCGCGAGCCGCTAGCCGCTAGCCCCAGAGAGCCCATTACACCCTCCTCGCCACCAGGGGGAAACAGCAAAGGGCGACTGAGAAAATAGTTTGATTGATGCCTCCGCCTTAGTGACTAATGAACAGTTCAGCCGGGTCAAGCCATTACAACTGCGAGCGTTTAATTATTAATTACGCCCAATCTATACATGCAAAGGACACGGTATGTTTAATGTGTGCTAGAGGTCGCTGTGAGTTGGGCGGGGCCCCGCTCTCTCTCCTGGCATTTTGCTATTAGCACGTGTCACCAAGGAGCTGATGCGGAAACGGAGAGCGGCGACAGACGAGAGGCTCAGAACACTGAGGAGAGAATGAATACGTGCGGACGAGATCGAGACCAGTGCAACAGAACTACCGGAGAACAAAACAGAAGACAACGCAAGTGATCAGTTGAAGGAGGTGTTTCAAACAGATTTGTGTTGTTTAGTGTTTTTATCCTGCCTTGTAAAATAAACCCCGGAATCTGCTCTGCGTGTGCGTGTGTGCGTGTGCAGAACAGGAAAGTGTTTAAAGGATCCGCCAGCATGTTCTTCTGAAGGTCAGAGGTCAAGGTTAATGCCACATTTTGGTTGGCCTGATAACTCTGGTGCTCTGTGGACTGGTCACGCTACATAACCACGGCTGTGTGTGTGTGTGTGTGTGTGTGTGTGTACACCCCAGTGTGTACTTGGCACAGCCATGGCGATTGTCTATCAACTTCTGGGGGCACTGACCCACACAATCAAACACAAGGAATTAATTTGACAAAAACTACACATCGTACAATGAATTTGGAAGATACGTTAATTATCAAGGGAATCCTCCTCTATTTGGACACTAGAGAAGCTGACTGGATAAAACCTAAAAACAACGGGCAAAGCTGGGAACATGGTAGCTAGACACTATCGGGCAAATGTGGAAAGTTCTAGCATGTTTCTCTACATTCCCGGTAAAGCAGTTAACCCACTAATATCAAAACATGTTTCGTGTTTGGGAACCAAAAAAATCATCAGAATGACATCCCAGGTCAGTCCTCCACTTCCTGGAAACTGGGCTGTTTTTCACAGGTGATGCTTGGAGTTTCCACATGTAGGGAGCTTTGGCTAACACTACAGGAAGTAAGAGTTTTTTGAGTCAATTCAGGAAGTAACTGGGTTTGTTACTGATACAGTGTAGAAAAGCCCCCTCTCCTGTTATATTCACACTGTGTTCATTAGGCTGTGAGATAACAGTGAAAAAACAAGCATTCATTTTCACCTGTTTATCAATGCAAAGACAGCAATTCTTTTAGACGGTACAGACGAACAAACTACTTTTACACAAAAACACCTTCAAGCAGCCGCCTTAAATCCTTTGTGAAATGTGTGTGTGTAAAACACTAGAGAGACCAGTATATATGTGTGTGTGTGTGTGTGAATGGAATAAAGGCAGTTGTGCATGTCTATCTATCTGTGTATATGTGAGGTGTGTGTGTGGCTCAAGGCGGTTGTGTGTATGGGGTGGTGGGGTGTGGTGTGGGGATTGGCGAGCAGGCGCGAGCGAAGCCGTCTGAGCACCGTGCTTCATTAGGAAACAAAATATAAGCTTTCCACCCCATTAGGAATGACTTTAGAAGCGAAAGCACATAAGACGGCGACTCACCTCATCAACGATGCATTGAAGTAACTGGAGAGGCTTGAACGGGGGGGACCGAGACGAGGGGAGCAGAGGGTTGTGGGGAGAAATAAAAAACGTATTAGCCCACACGCAACGTACCGACGGCGGCAGAGGAAATCGTTAACGTAATAAAAAGGTATGTATTTAGATTAATCAAAAGGACCAAGCTCCGGCAGAGTCCCGGCCTTCCCAGAGTTTCTATTATTCTATAATGGCACGTATCTAATACCGGCAGTTAGGGCCCCATATATCAGTTCATTGCCAAACACAATTTGTGGGATGTTTCAAATGAGGGAAACCACTCGAGAGTGAAACACTGCCGGGGGTCCAACACCCCCCCACGCCCCCCCACAATCCGTTTTTTATATTTCCCCCTCTGAAAATGCATAAAATCTCACCATTAAAGATCCCTGGTTTTTCTGAATCTGTAAAGCAAGACGAAGACAAGAGGCGGGGGGGGAACAGGGGCAATGTGTAATTAGCATGTCATAATCAAAACCGCGCGCACGTGGACACATTATGATCACGGGGAGAAAATGATGGCATCCCTGGTGGGCATTTCCTGGGCATGTGTTAACACCATTTACATAATGAAAATACACAAATGTTAATAGCCTCGTTCTCATTTGGCAAAGGAGAAGAGACTCCGCTATTTTAATTTCATCTTCCCCACAATACCCTCCAGGTTGTCTAAAGTAGCGCGGTCGTAGAGTTTATTGGGACATAACGCGCATTTCAAATAGAAATCTAAAGGGCTTCGCGAACATTACCAGAACAATAATGTCTCGGGCTTCTTTTTAGAGGCCAGGAGAAGGTTATGTTCGACCACTGAAACAAACAATTGAAAGATTTCGCCACTAACGGCAACACTTAGTGTATTAACTCTTTTGTCATCGGCTCGTCGACACTCAACAGAAAACGACGCTGCGAAACAAAAGGCGAGAACGTTCCAAAATGCCTGGGCCGTTTTTTCGTCGAGTTTTTACGCCGTCGATTCAGACATAAAACAGGCCTTGAAGTTTCTTTCATTTCCGAGTTCGTAGCGGGCAGACAGTGAGGCTGTTTTTCATGCATACAGATTGAGTCTCAAGGTCCCCTGCTTGGGCTAGATGCCTGATTATGTTCAGTAAATAAATTGCTCGTTTCGTGGCCTCCTTTTGACCATGTGTTCGAGCACTTATTGATTCATTCTCTCAATTAAATACAGCTTTGCACTCGCGGTAAATATCAAGAGACCCCTTCACGGCTTCAATGTCCATTTCGCCCGATTCAGACACATTATATACGACGGTGGACAAAAAAATGCATTCATTCAGAAATAATTACTCAACAACAATTTCAAGCCGCTCCGTGGTGACATTGGATTGTCGAAGGCAGACATATTTGCGCTTTTACCGCGTAAAGTGTTTGTGCTTTTGTACAAGGTTTTTCCGTCTAGCGACAAACAAGGTGAGGTGTGACAAATCTGTCCCATCTCCTTCTGTTTAACATAGGCCGTGATCGATGTAAGCTGATGCTCTAGTTAACGTCCCAGGATGCACCACGACCGCCATGAAAGGCGTTTAGTTCCTAACACGATGTTTACCATTTACAAAGGCAACCTTTATATGCCCACCGGTTGCTTATGAGACAAACTGTTTTATCGTCACTCTACGTGAATTGAAAAATATTGAATAGTTTTCTCAGCATTATATATTGAATGATAACAACAATTGAGAACGAATGCAAAAGGAAGTACTGTGAAGTTAGTATTGCATCATAATGGACTGGTGAAGTGCAAGGACTTCAGAGAAGAAACAGACAATAGTCAATACAACAACGTTGTTGAGTTCGAATCCTGATATGGCTGACAGAAAAGGTTCATAGTGAAAGACACAGCGAGTAAGACTGCCTGGGAGACTGGTGACCATCAGCCAGTGGAATGGCAGTCTGCAGACCAGGTTACAGGGCAGTTCCACTGGCTCGTAGACTGGTGATGGTCATTAATCTGTAGACCAGGTTACAGGGCAGTTCCACTGGCTTGTAGACTGGCGATGGTCATTAATCTGTAGACCAGGTTACAGGGCAGTTCCACTGGCTTGTAGACTGGTGATGGTCATTAATCTGTAGACCAGGTTACAGGGCAGTTACACTGGCTCGTAGACTGGTGATGGTCATTAATCTGTAGACCAGGTTACAGGGCAGTTCCACTGGCTCGTAGACTGGTGATGGTCATTAATCTGTAGACCAGGTTACAGGGCAGTTCCACTGGCTTGTAGACTGGTGATGGTCATTAATCTGTAGACCAGGTTACAGGGCAGTTACACTGGCTTGTAGACTGGTGATGGTCATTAATCTGTAGACCAGGTTACAGGGCAGTTACACTGGCTCGTAGACTGGTGATGGTCATTCATCTGTAGACGAGGTAACAGGGCACCAATTTCCCCAAAAAACTTTTTGAGATTATAGAAAATAACTCCATAATCTCATTCAGATCCGGACGAAGCAATGACAAAACACATTCTTGATTTTTGCCATTTATTGCTCCGTTGTGTTTATAACATCCACTTAGGAATGTTTATATCAGCGATTCACAGAATGCCCCACGAAATGTGCAAAAGGCTGAACGAATGCAGAGAATCGTTCAGAAGTAATTAATGTAGCACTTCTGCAAAAAGTACAGAGGCACAAAGAAAGTTCACAGACACACAACGCACTCGAATGTTCGGGAAAATGAGATCGCTCATATGAAAACCCGTAAACCTCAACACGCAAGACAATAATAGAATGGTGTCAGAACAGAGTACATTACTCATCGCCCAAGAACTCTGAAATGTATCTGTTGCATATCCTACCGTTTGTTTGACATGTTTACGTGATCACCATAAATTAGTCTGAACATCCTCAAACAAAGTCCAAGAATTTAAATAGCTGCCGTGATCAATTCTTGTAGATGTTTGGATAGAACGAGTGTCGACAACAGTTCAGTGAACACAAGTGAACATTCAAACATATTTGAACTACTTTTACTTCTCTTCTTGTGCCGAACAATTTGAGATAAAGGAAATGGAGTATGGGGAAAAACAGAAACGTCAAGCGGAGCGTAGAACGAAAGACGAACGCGGAATCAATCAGTGTGCGATGAGCTGGCGGCTGTATACACATCGGGTCTGGTGTCGTCAAAGATTTTCAGAGCGAGCCGTGAGAAAACTCCATTAGCTCCTGACAAAAAATGCAAATGGTTCACAACATGGGGTGGGGAGGAATTAAAGAGGCCGTCTCTAATCAATGACAAACACGGGATGAAACGCCACGCTGTGTTCTGTTGTTGCCACTGCCAACACATCCTCCAGGCAACTGACACAGTCCGCACGAGACACACATACACACACGCGTGCAAACAGACATCTGAATATGAACGTGGTGGAGATCTAACATTGTCACGGGAGCCTTTACAACAGTGGCATAAAGCATCTCTCCAACCAACAGAATCAGGAGAACTGCCCGGGCACCCCGCGCCCACATCCCGAAACCACCAGGCGTGCGAGAATCTCAGGTGCCCCGTTCCAGTCGGGCAGATCGTGCAGAGCGCAGACAGCTGCACGGGCGTCTGCGTAAATGACAGCCTGGGCCCGGGGGTGTGTGCCGGCTGCGCCGGGCCAGCTTAAGCAGAGTGGCACTGTGCCGCCACTCCACCGAATCACCACGGCGACTCTAGCGCAGCTCCACCCGTTCTATCAGGGCTGTGCCACAGCCTGCAGGTGAACTGTCTGCAGCGCCATATGGAGCGGGGAAAATTAACAGCGACATGAGGAGAATGGTGGCAGCGGGAGGTCTCCCAGACACGCACGCACACACACACACACACACACACACACAGACACAGACACAGACACAGACACAGACACAGACACAGACACAGACACAGACACGCACACGCACACGCACACACACACACACACACACACACACACACACACACACAGACACAGACACACACACGCACACACACACACACACACAGACACACACACACGCACGCAAACACACACACACACACGCACGCAAACACACAGACACACACGCACGCACGCAAACACACACACACTCTCTCTGTGTTGGTGTAGCTACAACTTCATACATAGGCACAGCAATATGGGAGAGACAAAAGAGAGAGACAGTGCGAGAGAGGGAGAGACAAAAGAAGTAATAAATGGGGTGTGAAAACACTCACCACTCCATCACAACGCCCGTGGCTCTATTTGGAAGGATATAAAAACACTTTTCAACCCCATCTTTTCTACATTTGGATATTTAGGCTAATTTATTAATCACATTCGGCTGTAAGTACACCGGCTGACAGATTCGGTGTGGATTTGATATATCGTGTTTCCGGTTTACCAGAGGCCTCGTGCCCGTGGAGTGGAGTTTCAGAGTGATGCTTCCTTCCACACAAAATGGTGGATATGTAAATAACGTAAGAGCAGACAAACCCACATCTCTCCGCTTCTTATTCAAAAACCATACGCGGGTTTGCGTGCGTCTGTGTGCGTGCCTGTGTGTGTGTGTGTTCGCGCCTGTGTGTGTGTGTGATTCCGCGAGGCATCCATTAGTGTATGTAATCATACGTTGCCGATTAACATGATAATGGCCACGTTAATAGATGCTGCAGGGGAGGAGAGTGACAGTACTCTGAAATGAGACATGCCTGAGGCCAGCTAGCCCACACACACACACACGCACACACACACACACACACACGCACACACACACACACGCACACATGCACACACACACACACAGAGACACACACACAGAGACACACACACAGGCGCACACACACACCGCGGAGACAACGTCCTTTGTTTACGTCATCGGAGCACAATTAACGTGCGGGGCACCAACGTGTCTGACGGGTTGTCTCACAAGCACATTAGTATTTCCTGTGTCTGCAGGACGGGTATTAAGCAAAGCGACTGAGTTTGCTGTTAATCACTGTGCCTACGTCGTCTTAATTATTGTCTCCGAGACATTCCTGGCAAACCCCCCTAAAGAACGTATCCAGGGAGAACTAAGAGGATCGCCCTCCCTGGCACGCCCCACCTTGGGAACCACAACTACTCGCACCCCTGGATGACGATTCCTGGCTGAACATATTCGCAACAAATCCCCCTACCCACTACTTAAACATATGCCAACCCCCCACGTCTTACACATGTCCCAGACCCCCCCCCACTTCCCAGGCCCTCCACAGTCTTACATTTGTCCCCCACGTGCCAGACCGCCCCCACGTCTTAAATTTGCCCCCCCCGCCCACGTGCCAGACCCCCCACGTCTTACATTTGCCCCCCCACTTCCCAGGCCCTCCACAGTCTTACATTTGTCCCCCCACGTGCCAGACCCCCCACGTCTTACATTTGCCCCCCCACTTCCCAGGCCCTCCACAGTCTAACACATGTCCCCCACTTCACAGGCCCCCCACAATCTTACACATGTCCCCCCCCTCACGTCCCAGGCCCTCCACAGCCTTACTGTGGCGGCAGCCTTGAGTAATGTTTATTAGATTGGTTCTCAGCAGGCCTGTAGGGTTAATCAGCAGTGGGAGCGGTCACCAAATCAGACAACGGACTAATAGAACTGGAACTCCAGCATATGGATCCCTGCAATCAACCTGGACTGAGTTTACCTTTCACAACTTAGAAAACGCGCGCGTGTCACAAGTTAAACGGGCCGTCAATAAACATTTTCTACATCTCTACATCTCACATTCTTTTCAAAAGGTCATTTTAGACACTGTTTAAAGATTGGAACATAAACATGTAACACATTCCGGAGTGTTGTTTGAGAAGAAACGTAATGCATATTTCTTTAACGAAACTAGCTTGATAATGCTATGATTGTATTCATAATGGTTGTTTGAACAGAGAGAGAATTTTTTCAATGGGCGCCTTCATAACATTTGATTGAGGTGGAAAATAGAAGGGACATCAATAGCTTTAACCAGAAAGAATATGGTGATAAAATAAATGAAACTACATTTATATACTTATATACTCATATACTTATCCTAAACTTGGGCTAAGAACAATAAATACAATTACGTTTACTTTGTCAATAAACAACACACTGTTTACTCTGTCAATACACAACACACTGTTTACTCTGTCAATAAACAACACACCGTTTACTCTGTCAATAAACAACACACCGTTTACTCTGTCAATAAACAACACACCGTTTACTCTGTCAATTAACAACACACCGTTTACTCTGTCAATAAACAACACACCGTTTACTCTGTCAATAAACAACTGTCAATAAACACGTTTACTTTGTCAATAAACAACACACTGTTTACTCTGTCAATAAACAACACACTGTTTACTCTGTCAATAAACAACACACCGTTTACTCTGTCAATAAACAACACACCGTTTACTCTGTCAATAAACAACACACCGTTTACTCTGTCAATAAACAACACACCGTTTACTCTGTCAATAAACAACACACCGTTTACTCTGTCAATAAACAACACACCGTTTACTCTGTCAATAAACAACACACCGTTTACTCTGTCAATAAACAACACACCGTTTACTCTGTCAATAAACAACACACCGTTTACTCTGTCAATAAACAACACACCGTTTACTCTGTCAATAAACAACACACCGTTTACTCTGTCAATACACAACACACTGTTTACTCTGTCAATAAACAACACACCGTTTACTCTGTCAATAAACAACACACCGTTTACTCTGTCAATACACAACACACTGTTTACTCTGTCAATAAACAACACACCGTTTACTCTGTCAATACACAACACACTGTTTACTCTGTCAATAAACAACACACCGTTTACTCTGTCAATAAACAACACACCGTTTACTCTGTCAATAAACAACGCATGGCCAGCGAACCCCTGGCTTCCAAGATGGCCACTGCGTATCCTGTCACAGGAGGCAAACCAGTTCAGATCTCATCGGGGGATTATCAGACTAAAACCCTCTTTAGAGCCTAATTAAGGAGCTGATGGGATTCGACAGTTATATTCTGTAGCTCAGCAATTACATTTGACGCTGAGCGGAGTAATAAGAGCGGCTCCTGTTCTACATGGATAACGAACAGGAACGAACCCGGCAGCAACAGACAACCCGGGATAACGCGGACAGATTTAAGATATCCTGAAATACCCCGAGACGTTATGTAATCTGACACCTTACTGCCGGCAACGCTACGGATGACGTGACCTGCGTGTGGTGGCAGATATGTGGTGACTCACCTGTGGATACGGGAACGTGCCCAGTGCCAACTGTAGAAAGAGGAATTACAGAGGAATTAGGGTGGAGACCAACACATCCTGTGGTTATAAAGAACCGGGTTTAACAGGGGAATTAGGGTGGAGACCCACACATCCTGTGGTTATAAAGAACAGGGTTTAACAGGGGAATTAGGGTGGAGACCCACACATCCTGTGGTTATAAAGAACAGGGTTTAACAGGGGAATTAGGGTGGAGACCCACACATCCTGTGGTTATAAAGAACAGGGTTTAACAGGGGAATTAGGGTGGAGACCCACACATCCTGTGGTTATAAAGAACAGGGTTTAACAGGGGAATTAGGGTGGAGACCCACACATCCTGTGGTCATAAAGAACCGGGTTTAACAGGGGAATTAGGGTGGAGACCCACACATCCTGTGGTTATAAAGAACCGGGTTTAACAGGGGAATTAGGGTGGAGACCCACACATCCTGTGGTTATAAAGAACAGGGTTTAACAGGGGAATTAGGGTGGAGACCCACACATCCTGTGGTTATAATGAACAGGGTTTAACAGGGGAATTAGGGTGGAGACCCACACATCCTGTGGTTATAAAGAACAGGGTTTAACAGGGGAATTAGGGTGGAGACCCACACATCCTGTGGTTATAAAGAACAGGGTTTAACAGGGGAATTAGGGTGGAGACCCACACATCCTGTGGTCATAAAGAACCGGGTTTAACAGGGGAATTAGGGTGGAGACCCACACATCCTGTGGTTATAAAGAACAGGGTTTAACAGGGGAATTAGGGTGGAGACCCACACATCCTGTGGTTATAAAGAACAGGGTTTAACAGGGGAATTAGGGTGGAGACCCACACATCCTGTGGTTATAAAGAACAGGGTTTAACAGGGGAATTAGGGTGGAGACCCACACATCCTGTGGTTATAAAGAACAGGGTTTAACAGGGGAATTAGGGTGGAGACCCACACATCCTGTGGTTATAAAGAACAGGGTTTAACAGGGGAATTAGGGTGGAGACCCACACATCCTGTGGTTATAAAGAACAGGGTTTAACAGGGGAATTAGGGTGGAGACCCACACATCCTGTGGTTATAAAGAACAGGGTTTAACAGGGGAATTAGGGTGGAGACCCACACATCCTGTGGTTATAAAGAACAGGGTTTAACAGGGGAATTAGGGTGGAGACCCACACATCCTGTGGTTATAAAGAACAGGGTTTAACAGGGGAATTAGGGTGGAGACCCACACATCCTGTGGTCATAAAGAACCGGGTTTAACAGGGGAATTAGGGTGGAGACCCACACATCCTGTGGTCATAAAGAACAGGGTTTAACAGGGGAATTAGGGTGGAGACCCACACATCCTGTGGTTATAAAGAACAGGGTTTAACAGGGGAATTAGGGTGGAGACCCACACATCCTGTGGTTATAAAGAACAGGGTTTAACAGGGGAATTAGGGTGGAGACCCACACATCCTGTGGTTATAAAGAACCGGGTTTAACAGGGGAATTAGGGTGGAGACCCACACATCCTGTGGTTATAAAGAACAGGGTTTAACAGGGGAATTAGGGTGGAGACCCACACATCCTGTGGTTATAAAGAACAGGGTTTAACAGGGGAATTAGGGTGGAGACCCACACATCCTGTGGTTATAAAGAACAGGGTTTAACAGGGGAATTAGGGTGGAGACCCACACATCCTGTGGTTATAAAGAACCGGGTTTAACAGGGGAATTAGGGTGGAGACCCACACATCCTGTGGTTATAAAGAACAGGGTTTAACAGGGGAATTAGGGTGGAGACCCACACATCCTGTGGTTATAAAGAACCGGGTTTAACAGGGGAATTAGGGTGGAGACCCACACATCCTGTGGTTATAAAGAACAGGGTTTAACAGGGGAATTAGGGTGGAGACCCACACATCCTGTGGTTATAAAGAACAGGGTTTAACAGGGGAATTAGGGTGGAGACCCACACATCCTGTGGTTATAAAGAACAGGGTTTAACAGGGGAATTAGGGTGGAGACCCACACATCCTGTGGTTATAAAGAACCCACCCTGTCAGTCCCAATGGATTTTTGCAAAAAAGAGTACCTACGGGAATTGGTTGAAAGTTAGAATGTGTTTTAACCAAACCAGAGTGGTGAGCATCTTTCAGGACGGTGGTCGGTGTGTGTGTGTGTAATGGGGAGGTCATAGGTCGTAAAAATCTCCCCCGTGCATGGAGCTCAGCTGTGGCGTCTCTCAGATAAACGAGACCGGGCTTTGAGAGGCTCAGAGCACCCCCCCCCCACAAAACCCCAACCCATCTCGGAAGAACATCCAGCCTCAAAGACCCTCAGCTGTTAGTTAATCACGCTCAATGCACCCCCACAGGACAGGGGGAGCAACGGGAGTGAGAGAGCAACGGGAGTGAGAGAGGTTGCAGAGAAGGCAACAAGCGACGCCCCGCTAAAATATCGAGCCAGTGTCTGGCAATACACTTTGCACTGAGCCTTTAAACTCTGTTGATGACGTTTGTTTATCGTGGGGAGGGGGGTTAGGGGGTGACGCCCACTCACAGGATCCACGCTGGCTCTGACCGCGAAGCTACGGCGACCGGCCGCCACGTCTTAATCCCGCTAAGGAAAGGTCAAGTTAAGCCGTTTTGTTCAGACTAATGCACACGCGCTCTAATCCCTCAGTCGCTCTCTCTCTCTCACCGTTCGACGGGACGAGCGGGCGAGAAAACCCCAATCCTGATCGAGCGGGGGGGCGGGGTGGATCATTTTGCCTGACTTTTATTTTCCGTTACGGCCCCATCCGCTACGGTGATGACGGTGATAATATTAACCAGCATTGCGGGCGATACCGAGGCCAGGCAGGGCAAAGTATTCGTTATGGTTCTGGAAGTCAGAGTCCTTGATGAGGCCGGATTTAAAATCAATGTGTGTTAACGAGGAGGACAGTGCTGGCCAAATGCATCAGTGAAATTAACATGTTACTTTAAAATGGAGATGTTCTCTGACAAGCCCCTTGAGACACACAAATGCACAGCGTCTGCAGTCACAGACAGACACAGTGGGTCTACAGTCACACACACACACAGTGGGTCTACAGTCACAGACAGACACAGTGGGGTCTACAGTCACAGACAGACACAGTGGGTCTACAGTCACACACACACACAGTGGGTCTACAGTCACACACACACACAGTGGGTCTACAGTCACACACACACACAGTGGGTCTACAGTCACACACAGACACAGTGGGTCTACAGTCACACACACACACAGTGGGTCTACAGTCACAGACAGACACAGTGGGTCTACAGTCACAGACAGTGGGGTCTACAGTCACAGACAGACACAGTGGGTCTACAGTCACACACACACACAGTGGGTCTACAGTCACACACACACACAGTGGGTCTACAGTCACACACACACACAGTGGGTCTACAGTCACACACAGACACAGTGGGTCTACAGTCACACACACACACAGTGGGTCTACAGTCACACACACACACAGTGGGTCTACAGTCACAGTCACACACAGTGGGTCTACAGTCACAGACAGACACAGTGGGTCTACAGTCACAGTCACAGACAGACACAGTGGGTCTACAGTCACAGTCACACACAGTGGGTCTACAGTCACAGTCACACACAGTGGGTCTACAGTCACACACACACACAGTGGGTCTACAGTCACAGACAGACACAGTGGGTCTACAGTCACAGTCACAGACAGACACAGTGGGTCTACAGTCACACACACACACAGTGGGTCTACAGTCACAGACAGACACAGTGGGTCTACAGTCACACACAGACACAGTGGGTCTACAGTCACAGACAGACACAATGGGTCTACAGTCACAGACAGTGGGGTCTACAGTCACAGACAGACACAGTGGGTCTACAGTCACACACAGACACAGTGGGTCTACAGTCACACACAGACACAGTGGGTCTACAGTCACACACACACACAGTGGGTCTACAGTCACAGACAGACACAGTGGGTCTACAGTCACAGTCACAGACAGACACAGTGGGTCTACAGTCACACACACACACAGTGGGTCTACAGTCACAGACAGACACAGTGGGTCTACAGTCACACACAGACACAGTGGGTCTACAGTCACAGACAGACACAATGGGTCTACAGTCACAGACAGTGGGGTCTACAGTCACAGACAG
>CM055749.1:5023782-5026282 GCA_029465975.1 Dallia pectoralis | reverse complement strand
CGCAGCATCTCTCCTGCCCTCCCGGGTGTTTTCCCTAACGATAATTAACAGCTCTGACAGTGAGACGGAGACAGAGGGAGGAAAGCGGCAAATCTGAATAAACACGACTAAACACCGTAGCTGTCAATGTTTGATTATGGACCAGAACAAAGGAGGAACAGAAGGAGGACTTTAATGGAGGTGGAAACACGGGTTCTTATCAAACCACCCTAATGCTCTATGACACATTCTTCTATGTGTGTGTGTGTGTGTGTGTGTGTGGGTGTGTGTGTGTGTGTGTGTGTCCATTTCACCTTGTTCTCACTGACTAAGGCTAATTGCAAGATTCACACCTGTAGGATCGTTAAGATCGTTTTTTTTAAGTCGATTTGAGTGCCGAAAAAGACCGGTTCACTTACAGCCACAGCGATCCTGCCCAGGACGTGCTCTGGAATCCTCCTGTATACGTCCAGAGAGCCACCTGCACACACACACACACACGCACACACACGCACACACACACACACACACATATACCCACACACCCACACGTATATATACCCAGACAGACACACACACACAGAGCCACACACACACACACATTTACCCACACAGACACACACAAACAAAAACACACACACACACACACACACATATATGTGTTGATGGACACATGCTGACAGGTCGTCCACCGAGGGAGACACAATGATTTATAACTGAGAAATCACTGTGTTAAAAAACACAAACATGTACACACACACACAAACACAAACACTCCCACCCGTGTAGCTTTTAGCAGAGATGCACGCTAGCATCAGACAGTGACGACACGCCGTCTAACCAAGTGAGAATGGATCCACCGTGCTAAGAGGCTTGGCGGTCTCTAAGGCCTTCACGACGGGCCTCCGGACGGGACCGAAGCCCCCAAACTCACCGTCCATAAACTCGGTGCATATAGATATTCTGTTCTCCACGAAGAAGGCACTGTAGAACGTTATGATGTAGGACGAATCGCACTAGAACACAAAAAGGCCCAATTAAGACAGTTGTCAAGTCACTCACTCCAGAATAGAAAATGAGAGGACCGAGCTAAATGATTAAGGAGACCTTTAACCAATCACATGTCTCCCCTTCGTGAGTGTGTACGTGTGTGTGTACGTGTGAGTGTACGTGTGTGTGTGCGCGTGCCACTGATCGCTGGCACAGCAGACATAAGATCCACTCTGATATAATGTCTTACTGGTCTGAACTAGAATTCTGACTAAACGGTGCTGCTCAGATAAGAGAGACTTTAGCCAGATGAACACATCTGACTAGGAGATGTGGGGAGGTGGAAAATATTTATTAGCCGATTCTGGGGTAAGTATCTGTAATCAACACTGACCTTATAGAGGATCTCTGACTTTAATAGGATCCACATTAGATCTCAACACCGACCTTATAGAGGATCTCTGACTTTAATAGGATCCACGTTAGATCTCAACACCGACCTTATAGAGGATCTCTAACTCTGGCTTTATTAGGATCCCCGTTAGATCTCAACACTGACCTTATAAAGGATCTCCAACTCGGACATGATCTGTTTCTGCAGCTCCACTGTGATATCCAAAGGAATGACCTGCAGACACAAGACCAGGATAAATGGGGAACTGTTATATAAAGAGAAACACAAAACCCATACACACACAAACAAACAAACACACAAATACCCTAACACACACACACACACACACACAAACATAGAACCTACAAATAAACACACACAAACACAAACATACACACATTGGGTCCCCTGCTAGGAGTGGGTGAATATTTCAATTTAACAGACATTTGAAAATTGTCTGCCTCTGGGCAAAGAATGACAGAAATCACATTTACAATCATGGTAATTCATCAATATGAATTAGTCTGTGAGGTTGTAAAAATAATAAGAAACCGTTTGAATTTGCCTCTGAGGTCGTGATAATAATTCATTTTTAAAAACAGGAGAACCAACCAGTGTGTCATCAGGCCTCAGTCATTTAGACTTGAGTCCACAATCCACCCGGAAAATATAATTGTAGTTCACTTGTATCCTAATAAATGGTGTATGTGTTTGCTCTTCCTGTTACTAGCGTATATAATATACTTGTATCCTAATAAATGGTGTATGTGTTTGCTCTTCCTGTTACTAGCGTATATAATATACTTGTATACTAATAAATGGTGTATGTGTTTGTTCTTCCTGTTACTAGCGTATATAATATACTTGTATCCTAATAAATGGTGTATGTGTTTGCTCTTCCTGTTACTAGCGTATATAATATACTTGTATCCTAATAAATGGTGTATGTGTTTGCTCTTCCTGTTACTAGCGTATATAATATACTTGTATACTAATAAATGGTGTATGTGTTTGCTCTTCCTGTTACTAGCGTATATAATATACTTGTATCCTAATAAATGGTGTATGTGTTTGCTCTTCCTGTTACTAGCGTATATAATATACTTGTATCCTAATAAATGGTGTATGTGTTTGTTC
>CM055749.1:4981092-5023282 GCA_029465975.1 Dallia pectoralis | reverse complement strand
TGACACGATCAACATACATAAAAACTCCAATACATATCGTATAGACTTAGGCTACTGCTGCAGGTAAAAGTGGAAACAGGAACTCGCCAAACCAATTACACGGGTAAATAAATAATCCAAGTCTGCCACAGAGCGGAGGAACAACTTGGGGTTCGCAACGACTGAGACGGAATGAGAAGGAAGACCTCACCTTCACAGCCAGTACTCGCTTGCCCAGGAGATGGTACGCTCTGTGGGAGAGAAAGAGGGGCCACGTTAACAGGGCCACACAACGCAAACGCCGTGACCTTCATGAAAGTGAAGAAAGAAACATGTCTTCATACGGGACCTTTCAGAAAAATAACATTTCAGTGCGGTTATGGGTTTCGGCGAACATTTGAGAAAACAAATGCATTTACAGTAAAACACACGCCGGCTGTCTAGCCTACTGAAATGGCATACACTGTTTTGTGAGTCATAACAAGGAAACAGGTATGTGGTCCGTGTCTTGAAGAAAACAGTGGAATCCAAATTAGCGCAGCTCAGTCTTACAGAATTTCCATCATTGAAGGTCATAGGTCAAGACGAGCATTGAGCACAGTCAGACGGGTATCGTCAGCGTTCTCCAGACAGGTTTCAGGTGGCAGGTGAGCCAAACAGCCACGCTGAGGGCCGACGGGCCAACATGATTTAATTATGTAACTCCTTAATGCCCTCCGTAGGGTTCGGTTACGGGCCAGGAGAGGCTCGGCTTTCCAAACCCACGACAGCGGCTGACATCTCAACATCCAATCCCCTCGTCCTCGTAGAACAGCTGCCGGGCATGAGAGGTCAGAGGGCATCTCACACAGACCACCTCGGAGGTCTGGTTATAGCCAGGTATAAGGGAAGGCTCCTTGTCAATTTGGCAGGCCAGAGAGTAGAGGTCAGGAGATGGTTGTGATTAAGATGCTGGTGGGGTGGTTGGAGGCTGGGGTGGTTGGAGGCTGGGGTGGTTGGAGACTGGGGTGGTTGGAGACTGGGGTGGGTGGAGGCTGGGGTGGTTGGAGGCTGGGGTGGTTGGAGACTGGGGTGGTTGGAGACTGGGGCTGGGTGGAGGTTGGGGTGGTTAGAGGCTGGGGTGGTTAGAGGCTGGGGTGGGTAGAGTGTGGGATGGTTAGAGACTGGGGTGGTTAGAGGCTGGGGTGGTTGGAGGCTGGGGGTGGGTGGAGGTTGGGGTGATTAGAGGCTGGGGTGGTTAGAGGCTGGGGTGGGTAGAGAGTGGGATGGTTAGAGACTGGGGTGGTTAGAGGCTGGGGTGGTTGGAGGCTGGGGGTGGTTGGAGGCTGGGGGTGGTTAGAGGCTGGGGTGGTTGGAGACTGGGGTGGTTGGAGACTGGGGTGGTTGGAGACTGGGGCTGGGTGGAGGTTGGGGTGGTTAGAGGCTGGGGTGGTTAGAGGCTGGGGTGGTTAGAGGCTGGGGTGGGTAGAGTGTGGGATGGTTAGAGGCTGGGGTGGGTAGAGAGTGGGATGGTTAGAGACTGGGGTGGTTAGAGCCTGGGGTGGTTGGAGGCTGGGGGTGGTTAGAGGTGGTTGGAGGCTGGGGGTGGTTAGAGGCTGGGGTGGTTGGAGTCTGGGGTGGTTGGAGACTGGGGTGGTTGGAGACTGGGGTGGTTAGAGACTGGGGTGGTTAGAAACTGGGGCTGGGTGGAGGTTGGGGTGGTTAGAGGCTGGGGTGGTTAGAGGCTGGCGTGGGGTGGTTAGACGCTGGTTGTGGTTAGAAACTGGGGCTGGTTGGAGGCTGGGGTGGAGACTGGGGTGGTTAGAGGCTGGGGTGGTTGGAGGTGGTTGGAGGCTGGGGGTGTTTAGACACTGGGGTGGTTAGAGGCTGGGGTTGGGTGGTTGGAGGCTGGGGTTGTTGGAGGCTGGGGTGGAGTGGTTGGAGGCTGGGGTCGTTAGAGCCTGGGGTGGTTAGAGGCTGGGGGTGGTTAGAGGCTGGGGCTGGTTGGAGGCTGGGGTGGGGTGGAGACTGGGGTGGTAAGAGGCTGGAGCAGAGTTTTTGATCAGCATGTGAATATTTTAAAACCACAATATAGCTTTCTATGTTTCAACTTTGCATGAAAGACAACGTCCAAAAGAGTGCTAAAAAAGAGTGTTTTTCTGAATCCATATTGGCAGGTCATAATAATCACGCGTACCACATTCTCACCAGGTCACCTTAGTTACACCAGCGCTCACATCTCATTGGGTATAATATTAATCAGGAGGGCCTCAGTTAGTCCAAAGAGAGAGTATTTTGTCCCGATCCCATTCATCTGAGGCTGCACAAGACCTCCGTGCGTGCTAGGCATACTTCAGCATTTGGATATCTTACTCTTCCTTCAAGCTACAATCAATATCAATTAAGCATGACTACTGGTTCGTAATTAAAACACATTAATTGAGACAGGAGCACAGAGCCCGAGATGTTAAATACCGACTGCACTGATACTGTGTGTAGCAAGTGACGAGTGCATTTAACGCGCTCAGCTTAACATGAAAACACCCCGGCTCAACCAGGAGGAGGCCTCCTGTCAGACGACACATCCTGGTGCCATGTCGTGATCAGCTGACTCGCATGCTGTCAGACGACACATCCTGGTGCCATGTCGTGATCAGCTGACTCGCATGCTGTCAGACGACACATCCTGGTGCCATGTCATGATCAGCTGACTCGCATGCTGTCAGACGACACATCCTGGTGCCATGTCATGATCAGCTGACTCGCATGCTGTCAGACGACACATCCTGGTGCCATGTCATGGTCAGCTGACTCGCATGCTGTCAGACGACACATCCTGGTGCCATGTCGTGATCAGCTGACTCGCATGCTGTCAGACGACACATCCTGGTGCCATGTCGTGATCAGCTGACTCGCATGCTGTCAGGCGACACATCCTGGTGCCATGTCATGGTCAGCTGACTCGCATGCTGTCAGACGACACATCCTGGTGCCATGTCATGGTCAGCTGACTCGCATGCTTTCCTCCACACGACAACAGTACGGCAATAACAGTCACGGCTTGGAGTGAGATGTCTGAGACTCCGGCTGCCTCTACCCCGCCTCTATACTTGCCCGGCAGATCCTCCATCCTTGACCCCCCCCCTCAGGGCCAATCCTCTCCAGATGAGTTACGGTGACAGGCCCGGTGACTAGGAGACCCGTGGGGCAAGGTTACCCCGCCGCCCCGCCTCTCGTCCCTCCGCTCTGACCCCGGTAAACGTGCCCCATTGCCTGGATCTTATTTACACTCCAGACCCTGGTGTAATAAAACCCCCACCATGCAGTATTCATGGGACTCGCTGACTCTCTAACGTATCCCTGGGTCCCGGGCGGACGTTTGGGGCCGGAGGGGTTGGTTTACAAGGGGTGGCAGGCCAGCCTGGACACCCTAACCTGAGATGGCCCAACCAGATGGAGGTCTGCCCAACAGAGACTCACTTACCTGGCCCTCCGATACACAGAGACATCAGCAGGTAAGAATATACCACTACGAGCCCCAACCGGGATTAACAGACACTTCTTTATTAACCGATGCATCAAGAGGTGCTGTGGTCCTATGAATATATATGGAGGTTATATCCATCACTTGTCATAAGCGTCAGTGTCCCTCGTGAGCAGAGAGACCATTAAGAGGAAGAGGAGGGGATGAGGAGGATGAGGGGGGCGAGGAGGACGAGGGGGTCGAGGGGGACGAGGAGGATGAGGGGGACGAGGGGGAGAGTGGGACGAGGGAAAAGCAAAAGGGGGAGGTGCTCGGAGTACAGACGACGGGAAAAAGGTTAACTAAACGTTGACGTGATCAGCTGCTAAATAGCCGGCACATTTCAACCCTACTTTATGGCCTACAGCTTAACTTATAGTAACCAAGTAACAAATGAAGCGGGAGAACGTTGCAGCTCGGGATCAATGGGAGAAATCAATAGGAGAAAACAGGCTGAGGGACTTGATGGGGGGGTCTGTGTCTAAGTGGATGTAACTGCATGTAAATGGGCTTGTTCTAATTGCACAGGTCCGTCAGGCATGGCACACAAGCTCGTCCTACGCCAGATATTTATAACCTCTCAGGACAGGCAGGGTCCAAGATGGGAGAGAGTGCGGGAGATGAAAAGAGAGAGAGAGAGAGAGCGGCAGAGAGACAGAGAGAGTGAGTTGGGGACAGGGAGAGAGCGTGAGAAAAGGAGAGAGAGAGAGTGAGAAAAAAAGAGAGAGAGGGGTAGAAGAGGGAGAGAGAGAAAGAGAGAAAGAGGTAGATGAGGGGAGAGAAAGAGAGAGAGTGAGAACGAGAGAGAGGGAGAACGAGAGAGAGAGGTAGATGAGGGAGAGAGAGAAATAGAGAAAGAGGTAGATGCGGGAAGAGAGAGAGAGTCAGAGGAATAGTAGAATGTAAAAACATGGGACCACGTTGATGGATCACTGGGTCACGGTGACACTGACGATAACCAAGGTGTCACCAACATCCAGTTGAGGCTAAATGGCCGCAGGACATAAATGGGGTTAAAGGTTAAAAGGTGGCAAGCCTTAAGTGGAGCTATTCACACTAGATAAGCTTAATATAAGCTAGGCCAATGGGGAGAAAAATTAGAGAAGGTTGAGAGAAGGAGAGAAAAATGAGTGAATAATGAGAGAGAAATGAGAGAGAAATGAGAGAGAAATGAGAGAGAAATGAGAGAGAAATGAGAGAGAAATGAAAGAAAAATGAGAGAAAAATGAGAGAGAAATTAGAGAGAAATGAGAGAGAAATGAGAGAGAAATTAAAGAAAAATGAGAGAAAAATGAGAGAGAAATTAGAGAGAAATGAGAGAGAAATTAAATAAAAATGAGAGAGAAATGAGAGAGAAATTAGAGAGAAATGAGAGAGAAATGAGAGAGAAATTAAAGAAAAATGAGAGAAAAATGAGAGAGAAATTAGAGAGAAATGAGAGAAATGAGAGAGAAATTAGAGAAAAATGAGAGAAATGAGAGAGAAATGAGAGAGAAATGAGAGAGAAATTAGAGAGAAATGAGAGAGAAATTAGAGAAAAATGAGAGAGAAATGAGAGAGAAATGAGAGAGAAATGAGAGAGAAATTAGAGAGAAATGAGAGAAATGAGAGAGAAATGAGAGAGAAATGAGAGAGAAATGAGAGAGAAATGAGAGAGAAATGAGAGAGAAATGAGAGAGAAATTAGAGAAATGAGAGAAGAATGAAAGAAGGAGAGAAACATTTGAGGCAAATGAGAGAAGGCTGAGGATAGAAAAATGAGAAAAAATTAGAGAAATGAAAGAAGAATGAGAGAATGAGAGCAATGCTACCATAAGAGGATAATTCAATTCAGTCAAAAAAACAGGACAGACAGCGGTTCCTTGTGAGCATGTGCATAAATGTGTGTGTGTGTGTGTGTGTTGGTGCTTGCGTGTGCATAATATGTATGTCACTGGGTTATCAACACTTTATACCCATGACATGTAATAACACCACTAAAGGATACAAAGCCCAACAGAGAGTCTGACCAAATTATATTTTAAAGAAAGCAATTTAAAGTTACACCCCAGATGCTTTACCCGAGGTGGGGGAGGTAGAGGGGGTGACGACAAATGTGCATGTTTGACGGTCAAAGTGGTTGTGTTTAACATTAACCAAAAGTGTTTACGGTAGAGGTGACATAGGACGAGAAAAAAACAGGAAGGTGAGGGCTCCTGTGTTCAAACATATATTCATCCACAAATACACACTGGGGACTCACAGTCTGTACACTCACAGTCTGTACACTCACAGTCTGTACACTCACAGTCTGTGGACTCACAGTCTGTGGACTCACAGTCTGTACACTCACAGTCTGTACACTCACAGTCTGTACACTCACAGTCTGTACACTCACAGTCTGTACACTCACAGTCTGTGGACTCACAGTCTGTACACTCACAGTCTGTGGACTCACAGTCTGTACACTCACAGTCTGTACACTCACAGTCTGTACACTCACAGTCTGTACACTCACAGTCTGTACACTCACAGTCTGTGGACTCACAGTCTGTACACTCACAGTCTGTACACTCACAGTCTGTACACTCACAGTCTGTACACTCACAGTCTGTGGACTCACAGTCTGTGGACTCACAGTCTGTGGACTCACAGTCTGTACACTCACAGTCTGTGGACTCACAGTCTGTACACTCACAGTCTGTACACTCACAGTCTGTACACTCACAGTCTGTACACTCACAGTCTGTACACTCACAGTCTGTACACTCACAGTCTGTGGACTCACAGTCTGTACACTCACAGTCTGTACACTCACAGTCTGTACACTCACAGTCTGTACACTCACAGTCTGTACACTCACAGTCTGTGGACTCACAGTCTTTAGACTCACAGTCTGTAGACTCAGTCCAGACATACAGACTTCCTTTATATATCTGCCGTTAACAAAATGATCTATAGATACAACGTCGGGTTTGTGATTTGCATGCAGAACAAACATAAAGACAAAACGGACAGAAGAGGCTGCATGCATGTATGTGTATATATAAATAAATATACATGCATATTAATATAATTCAGTGCCTTCTGAAAACAAATTCTGACCATTCACTTTCTGGATTATCTTCAAGGACCACTCTGTATTTTGCTCTAATCACCCTCCCCTTAATCCTGACCAATCTCCCAGTCCCTTTCGCAGAAAGCATCCCCATGACACGGAGCTCCCGCCCCTATGCTTTACCATACTGATGGTATTAGCCAGGTGTCGACCGTTACCTAGTTTTCGCCTTTTGTTATTCAGGCCCAATAGGAATGGAGCTTCCTGATCAAGGCACTTTTTCCTAGTAAATTTGTTTAGCCAGAAACCCAGACCTCGGTAGAGTAGGTGACAAACGCAAAAAAAAAAACGAACAAATAAATAAAAGAAATGGTAACCTTTCACATTTCATCAACTCCCCTTTGCTCCAGCACAACAAAACCCACACGCCACAACCCCAAGTGATTTCAAAATTCTTCTATTTCACAATAATAGAGGCTACTGTTCTTCTGAGAACATTCATTTTATTTTTTTACAACCATTCTCAGAGATCTACGGAGAATTCCCTGGACTTCATGTCTTGGTTTTTGCTCTACCTGCTTAATGAATTTTGGGAGCTTATGTAGACAGATATATTCTTTTGTAAATTATATCTTGTCCACTGTATTGAATCCGGTTCTACAGACATCTCAAGGATTAGAAACGGACAGAGGGTGCATCTGAGCTCAACTTGCTATATATATATATACACACACACACGTTGTGTACATAAGAAGTTTCACTTTGTTTCCTATAAATTGCCAGACCAATTATAAAACACGTCAACAACACAACAAAATCTAGAGAAAGTATAGAGATCTGAATAACTTCAGGGCACTGCATGTACAATTTTGTCTTTAACAAAGATGTGTTGTTGTGCTGCATGAAAACACAACATCTGACAGACCCACACACGCTTTAGACCAGCATCCTTCACTCCACCTGGGTAAAACGTCTCACATCCTGCATTCTTCATCTGCCCGTCATCAAGCGTGTCGTCGGAAATACCCAGCATGCAGTAGGGTTGTATTATGTTTCATATTCCAGACAGAAGTGTCCGTTGGATCATGGACGCCAGCTTTAAGCTAGCGCGCATATCGCTCTTAGCTCTACAGCGTGTGGCGAATCCATCAACCCGATAGTATGAACTCCTCCACACGTTCAAACGTTGAGGTGAAAGTCCCTGCCAGACTTCAATCGACGGAGCGCCGCCTTGTTTACATGTTGACACGAAAACTGAAATAAAACAACAATGCCAAAGCGAACATGAACAATTGGAAAGGCGCGGGGGGGAAAAATAACATCAGCAGTTTTTTCTCCCGACCATAAACATTGTGGCGCAGAAGCGTATGGATTTTCTGCTGAGCTCAATTGACTGAGAAGTTGTCGGCAGGCTGCAGTATCGGCTTTCCTCAGCCCAGCGGAACAATTTCCCGGCTAAACGTGCAGGCGGCCCCTTTCCCCCTCAACCAGGAAAGATAGGCCGTTAATGAAACAGCATTGCCGCGATAAAACCGCAAAAAAGGGCCGTAAAGAAAACATTTGTGGAAAAAAACCAAGCCAGAAGAAGCCCGTGAAAGAAATGAAGTGAATTTGTTTCCGGGTGAAATTTACAGTCGGCTCTCCGAGGCGACCACACCGACAGGCTCTTTGTCAAGTCAAGGTTAGCCTGTGAAGTGATCAATACTTCTATCTCAATAAAATACTTCAATAGTAGCGAAGTGGAGGGGGGCGAAAAAAAGAGGAGAGGGAGACTTAAAACGGGGGAGACGGATCCGAGTGTGACGACCCAAATGCCACCCTGTCACAGTGTGAGGCGACAATACATCAGTCTGTGATTTGGGAAAACAGTGCAGGTAACATGTGCTACGATCCAATGAGACAATCACTCTCATACCAGATCAATACCACATACGTTTGGCAACCTTCACATCGTAAAAAATAAATAAATGAATAGAGACGCCACTCGCGCCCCAGACACTAACCCGCCTGATGGATTTCAGAGGAACAACAGAGATTTACGGGCGGAGGGAGAGACGGACGGGGGAGGTGGTGGTGGGCGAGGGTGAGGGAAGCGGACTTCCATGGGAAGAAGTTGTTCTAAAAGTCTGGAGACAGAACACAGATTGTGTGTAAGCGTTTAAGTCTCCACTGTAAGGGTTTAAGTGTCCACACTGTAAGGGTTTAAGTCTCCACTGTAAGGGTTTAAGTCTCCACTGTAAGAGTTTAAGTGTCCACACTGTAAGGGTTTAAGTCTCCACTGTAAGGGTTTAAGTCTCCACTGTAAGAGTTTAAGTGTACACACTGTAAGGGTTTAAGTCTCCACTGTAAGGGTTTAAGTGTACACACTGTAAGGGTTTAAGTCTCCAGTGTAAGAGTTTAAGTCTCCACTGTAAGGGTTTAAGTCTCCACTGTAAGGGTTTAAGTCGCCACTGTAAGGGTTTAAGTCGCCACTGTAAGGGTTTAAGTCTCCACTGTAAAGTCTGTGTTGTTTGTAGAGAACAGACAGCACAGGTAATATGAAACAACAACCACACTGTGTTTGTAGAGAACAGACAGTAGTTAAAGGTGGAAACAAAACAGCCCCATGGGTGGATCTTTGCTGCTTGATAAAACTTCCTGTTTTGGCAGATGAAACCTGTGAAGTTGTTAGTAGTACATCTTCTGCTGTTTCATTGTGAGCACCGTTACATCTGTGGTTTCTTCAGTAACCACACGCTCATGGCTTTTTCACAATTAAAAAGGAAGGGTTTGGTCAGCTGCAATGCCACTAAAACCCCTCCCTAAAAAACTACAACAACTGTTTGGCTTTCATAAACATCCTCCATTGTTACCTAACAAACCCGGAATCGAGGTCTAGAGAAGAAAAGAACAATCCTAAACTATACTAACCTTAATCCCTAAACTGAACCCAAATCTGAACCCTAATCCCTAAACTGAACCCAAATCTGAACCCTAATCCCAACACCGAACACTAATCCCTAAACTGAACCCTAATCCCTAAATTGAACCCTAATCCCTAAACTGAACCATAATCCCTAAACTGAACACTAATTCCTAAACTGAACCCTAATCCCTAAACTGAACCCCAATCCCTAAACTAAAACCTAATCCTAACACTGAGGGCACATGAAGAGATCTCGGAGGCTCCTAACAAGTGCACTGGATCTGATAGCTCATGGATAGGCTAGGTGTAAGGCACGCCATGTCACTTATACCAACCAAACAGTGTCAGATCGGCATAAGGTCATAGGTGTCTGTTTTGGACCGAGACAAACACTCACTTGTACACTGTCCCGCCATTACCATGACCCAGTTGCTCCTGGTACTGGATGTCTTGAGCATTTATCTGAGGAAACACAAACAGAAGCACATATAAACGGGATCGGAGACGCCACAGGAAAGATGGAGATATCAGGCTGGAGACGCAGGAAGAGAGCGGCAAGCGGGAGGGAACATGTGTTACCGGAGGTCATAAACAACAAGACGGACATTCAGGTCATCCCAAGTTCAGCAGCAGAAAGAGAGAGCAGGGGAGGGAGGAAGAGAGGGAGCGAGAGAAAGCCTGAGATGGAGAGAGAGTGAAAGAGATCAATACAACATTTGCTGTCCAATTTATAAAAGGACAATGGAGTACGTTGGGGGGCAGTGGGGGTGGGGGGTGTGATGGAGAGTTTAATGACGATTTGTTTGCTGTCGTCGTTCCATTTCTGTGTTGATAAAAGGCGTCAGAACAGGCTAATATAACGTGGCCCTGTGTGACACGAAGTGGAGGGCAGGGAAAACTTTCTACTGTCGGAATTATGGGGAGGTGAGAGGGACCTGGTGTGTGTGTGTGTGTGTGTGTGTGTGTGTAGGTGGGTGTGTACAAATCCCGAAACACACACACTCTGCATTCACCCTGAAATATTCAACACCCCGTGGAATACAGCCACGGACAACAGCAGAAACCGCCCGTGTGAAAATGCCCATTTGTGACAAACGCAAAAAACAAACAAATAAAGAAATAAAAGAAACGGTAACCTTTAACATTTCATCAACTCCCCTTGGCTCCAGCACAACAAAACCCACACGCCACAACCCCAAGCCCTCCCGGGTCAACAGGGTTCCGCTCGGAGATGGTGAAATGGGTCGAATCCCATCCCAGGCGTTTCCATGAAACCCGAGGCCCTAATAAAGACACGCCGTTTTGACTGGCATGCCGTTTGTCACCAAATCGATAGCCACACCCGCCACTCCGCCCGCCGCCAGCGAGGCCCGTTTGAGGCCCTTGACAGCTATCGGATGAATATTTAGATCCCATAACGTGTATTAGATAGATACGCCGGCCCGCGGGGGATGGGTCCGGACGGCCGGATGGCAGGTTGTCGATAGGTTGACCGCGTGGACAGATGCTTGTTTGTGCGGGCGACTCCGACCTGATATCAAGTCAATGTGAGCCTGTCAGGTTTCATTTCGAGCACGCGGGGGGCAACGCTGGGGGTTAAATATGTCCCCCGCACTAAACGCCCCCTCCTCCAATTCAGGACCATTGATTAGGTTACACTGTGGGGGGGGATATACTTGTCAGATGTCAAAGAGGAGAAGATGGGGGAGGACTCTATTAGACTAGTGTGTTACAGGTGACACAAGGAGAGTGTGTGTGTGTGTGTGTGTGTGAGAGAGTAAAGTGGCTGAGCTTAATTGTCTCCTTGACACACTCGCCTGGCTATATGCATGTGTGTGGTGTGTGTGTGTGTGTGTGTGTGTGGTGTGTGTGTGGTGTGTGTGTGGTGTGTGTGTGGCGACAGAGCGTTGCTGGGACAACACAATGAATATCTATCCAGTGGGTCAGGATAAAGATGTCATCCAGGAGCTCGAGGAGAAACGGAAAGTGAGCAGCGAACAGAGGAAATCAATGAGGGGGCCTGTCACTTATGGGGACAAGTTCTGGTCAATAGAACCTAATAGGGTGGAGCCCGAACACCAAGGGACAGCGTCTAGTGGGAACATGTGTGTATGGGTGTGTGTGTGTGTGTGTGTGTGTGTGTTGGTAGAGGCAAGTTCAGTTGGGAGAGAAATGCCTAACCTGTCCATTGGTCAAAATCCTCTTTAGCTCAGCGGATGACTTCTTCAGACTGGAACAGGAAAAAACACAAAGAGTCAGGAAAAGATAACGGCAGTAGAGCCAGGAGCCAATGCTTAACATTTACCTTTACGTTGAGCCAGGGCTTTACATTTACGTAGAGCCAATGCTTTACATTTACCTTTACGTAGAGCCAGGGCTTTACATTTACGTAGAGCCAATGCTTTACATTTACCTTTACGTAGAGCCAGGGCTTTACATTTACGTAGAGCCAGGGCTTTACGTTTACACTGAAGCTGCCTGGATAAGCAGATATCCACATCCTCAGAATTTTAATTAACGTATATAAACTTGATAAACACCCTGACCATACATACATCCTCCTCCAGACAGTCAGGCACTGGCACTTACAGTGACCCAGGTGCTCCTCACCTGTTGCTGGGCACTATGTCTGCAGCGGCAGGGCCGTGGTCACTGGATGGGCTGGGTCTTGTGTTCACCTGCGCCCAAACAGAGAGCGTTAGTGGAGACGGCCACCGGGTGCCAGGCAGGCTAGTAAGCACAAACTATAAAGAGTGACCGAGACTGATGGAGAGAAAAGAGAGAAAGGGCAAAGGTAAAGGGATAAAGACAAAACTATGAATGAAAGTGAAAATGACAGAGAGAATCATGTCCCAGAAAGTGCCTGGGGAGAGAGGGAGGAAGTTGGAAGGCGGTGGGAGAGAGGGAGGGAGAAAAAGAGGAAGTGGGAAGGCAGGAGGGAGTGTAAAAAGGGAGAGTGAAAAGGGAGGATGAGAGAGGGAGGATGAGAGGGAGGGAGAGAGGGAAGGAGAGAGTTAGGGAGAGAGTGAGGGAGAGAGTGAGGGAGAGAGCCGGAACAGGCCATGAACAAAATTGGATAATATGGTTCTCTGTATTATTGTTATTTATTTAGAACCAATAGCATAAAAGTGAACCACCAATCAGATATCAGAGCTGTAAAACGTGTCTGACAAAAACGAGGGTTGTGACAGCATCACAATATTCCTGATTTTCAAATGAATCAGGGCACTTGAGTCAGTTTAGGGCAGCCCCATAGAGGCGGAGTCCCATAGAGGCGGAGTCCCATAGAGGCGGAGACCCTTAGACGCGGAGTCCCATAAAGGCGGAGTCCCATAGAGGCGGAGTCCTTATGTTTGAATTGTGATGTATGAAAATATAATAGAGTCAGTTAATTGCGTGTCTGATGAAACATTTTCCAAAAACCTTCTCTAGTCTTTCTGCAGTGGACATAAAATCCCTAAAAAAGAGCTCTAAATCACAATGCAGTGCCCTCCAAAATGATTTTATTCTTATTTGAGATTCCCATCAAAACATTGTCAACACGAAGCCTTTGTGTGTGTGTGTGTGTGTGTTAAATAAAACAAAGGTATGCCGACTTTGGCAATTGAAGGGGAAGACCAAGAATTACAGAATTCTGTACTGTAGCCTTCAAGAACGGAACGCCATTGTTGTTTATCAGATTGATCGTACAGTAAAACATCGAATAAACCCCCGAAAATAGTAAAATAAATTATTGTTTAATTTCAAAACATTATTGGCATACCTCCATGAAATACTTTAGGCTTCCTCTCTTTTTGACGATATAACAGCTGAGTTGTTTCTTGTAAGGCTTGATGAGGTCGCAGATCACCGGTGAGAACATTCCATACAGAAGCTCTCCAGATCCAGATTCACCCTCAATACAGAGGCAGGTTCTGGCCTAACATTGCCTGCTACTTCCAGCACTATACTTCACAGTGGGTATTAGGTTCTTTTCTGCATGACCATGGCTCTTTTTATGCTAAACCCACCTTGAGTGTTAATTGCAAAAAAATTGCAATTTTAGTATTCCAATATGAGGATTTCATCTGACAACCCTTCGGAATAACTTAGGTTATTACTGAGTTATCTGGCCTGAGCCAGGTTGATAGACAACAAATGGAGTGTTACAAGTACGTCAACCTATATTTATACCTCAGTGAAACTGGATGTCATGTAGAAGAACTTATGAGATAAACATTTACATGTAAAATCTCAATCAGACCAGACCGCATTTAGATTTTGTTCAGAAGATATTCTAGGGGAGTCAACGATTGAGGTGATGATCAACAATTTTTCTTGATGATTTTTGGTTTTCCTTCAAATTTTAGATCCATATAATTTGCTGAATGGAAGACGACAAACGACAACATTTTCAGCTATTTTAGTTTCTAATGACCTAGGGTGAAATTTCTTCAGGAGGTCACAACACATACAAAACCCTGACAATTGAGTATTGACAGAAGACTATAACACGAGGCCCCTGGCAATTACAGGACCTACTTTCTAACCTTGAACGGAAATAAAAAAACAAGACCAAGGGGAGCGTCGCTGAAACAAGTCGGAACATAATCAACATCTGCAGAAAATGTGTATTTGTTTAACTCTCGAAGGCCTTTGTGTCCATCTCATCAAGAACGTAGGATGCCAAGATTCAACCCACATCGAAGAGCAGAGAATCAACAGGGGAAAGGAGGGGGGGGGGCACGATTCCTAAAATAACTTCTGTAATTGAGGTCAGCGGGTCGTCGTGTTGGGTCCACTAAGGCAGGGAGTCCTCCTTTAATTAGTGCCCAGAGAAGACCTCATTTAAATATTCCGGCATATTCTTCCCACACTTCTTCCACAGCCAATTAATTTGAGATGAAAACATCACCAACCGGTTCCACGATCATCGACGGAGAAACAAACAGTTGACTTTAAATGAGCTTCCCGGCGAAACGTTTGCAACCTTCATGCCGTGGCACGTGCGCGTGTTAAATAAAAACGAGGGATGCCGAGGCTTCGGCGTGTCAATCGGAAGACTTCGGGTTGCGGCGGTGTGTGTACTGTAGCCTCGCAGAACGCCACAGAAACTCAGGAATGAGAACGGGTTGTCGGCTTGGTTCAACCCGTTGTAATTAGCAGAGAATTGTCAATAGCTAACATGTGAGCTGAACATCTAGAGGGAGCGCCTGCTGCATGTATCTGAATGAGGATCGGGTAATGACCATTTTATGGCTTCCCTCCGCGGTGCCGCTCGACTTGGCCTAACCCCGCTTCTCCTCGCCGTCCAATCAGACGGGCGAAAACTGAGAGGACCATGACGCTTGGGGGGGCTTAGAATATAATGCCTCGCTCTTAGCGGCCCATCACATTACAACCAAATGAGTACTGGGAGCCGAGCAGGGCATGAGAGCGATGGAGAGAGAGATGGAGAGAGAGATGGAGAGAGAGGAACGCGGAGACAGATGGAGACAGAGAAACAGAACATGGAGGATGGAAAATAACAAAATAGCAACACAGTCAGTCGTTTACATATAAAAATGCAAAACAGAGGAGAAGAGGGGCGAGAGAGAGAGAAAGGGAGATTGTGGTTTTGTGTGTGTGTGAGAGCGAGAAAGGGAGATTGTGTGTCTGTGTGTGTGTGTGTGTGTGTGTGAGAGAGAGAAAGGGAGATTGTGTGTCTGTGTGTGTGAGAGAGAGAGAAAGGGAGATTGTGTGTCTGTGTGTGTGTGTGTGTGTGTGAGAGAGAAAGGGAGACTGTGTGTGTGTGTGTGCGTGCGTGCGAGAGAGCCTTCAATTGACATTTCAGTAAGTGGAACACAGCGTCACCAATCCATTTGGCCCCAACTTTTCTCCTGAAACAATTATTGCGACGGGTACCTTCAGGCCATGTATGTTCCGGATCCCGGGAGTCTTGCCGGCTGAAACAGTAATTGACTAAATTGTAGAACACATCACAGGGCCATTTACAAACGCTACTGAAAGGGAATCGTTTAAAAAGGCGAAATGAGGGTGACTCGGAAATTAGCTGCGCAGAAAAATGATTGAGATGTGGCTCTGGAGACCGGGAGGGCGGGGGAGAATTAGGAAGAGTTTTTTTTTCTATGCTCCATCTATAAATGGATGGCTGCTTGGCTCGTGGTGGAGAGGAGTTGCGGCAGCCATTTTTATTTCTGACTGGTTTAAGTTACACATAGGTGACGCGAGAGGGAACATCTCTGAGCTCCCGTATGCCAACGGAAAGTACGTTCGGACGGTATTTACGAGAAAAAAACAAGTCTACACATAAACAACGTCTACAGTATGCATGCGATGGTATAGGAAAATAAATCGTTTTGCCAGGGGTGAAAACCAGAAAACCAGCCCGTTCTGGTCCGAGTTAAAACCAAGCTATCAAACTCGAATGGAACATCGAATGATTTTTGAGCTTTAGTGAGTTCTGGAGAAACACAGCGCTGCTGTGCCCGTTTTCTCCGACACGACACAATACCATTAAAGTCTATGTTAAAGGCTCTGTCAATTTTGATTGATTGCTTTGCAGTGGCTGTGTTGATTCTTACCACTCATGACCACCCATGGATTTCTCCCCCCTACAACCCGGCACCCAGTCTCCGCACAGCCAACATCCCTCCCTGCCTTACCTACCAATAAACTGTGATCACAGAGCTAGGGAACTGCTGTCTGGAGTGCCCAAAACACAAACACACAGACATACCTCGAGGAAATATCTGGAGAGGCTCAGGAAGAAGGCCATTCAACCGCTGTTCGTTGACGTTATTGCAGTACTGGGGAGAGAGGAGAACACATCCGCAATTATCAGCCGTAATTATCATACGTAATTATCATCCAGAATTATCAGACAGAATTATCACCCAGAATTATCACCCAGAATTATCATCCAGAATTATCACCCAGAATTATCACCCAGAATTATCACAGTGAAGAGAAGAATGGCAGGGCTGGACTTCAAAACAGCAGAGATCACTTGTTCTTTAAGCAAACATTTTCTTAACGTCAGGGTCGTGAGTATAACACAACCAACGCAGGAGATGACAGATTCCATGGGTCACGCGCTGTCGAAGGCTGTTGTAGGTGGACTCCAGTGCCCTGTGGGTTACTGTAAGAACCACTGTAGAATTAACCTGCTCCTCTCCAGGTCATCAGCTTACCAAACAGTCAGCACTATACACACACACACACACACACCACACACACCCTCTTGTAAAAGCGACATCGCAATTTATGTTTCAGTTCACTAAACCATCTGTTAAAAGTGTGTGTGTGTGTGTGTGAGTGTGTGTGCGTCCGAGTGTTTAAACAACCTCCCCCCTCCCGTTTTTTAGAGGCTAGAGACCATTGTAATTTAACATAGAGGCCCTGCCCCGAACAACCAGGCCCATAAGCACAGATGCAGATGGATACGTGCAGGGGGTGGATAGAAATGTGTGTGTATCCATGAGAGAGAGAGAGAGAGAGAGAGACAGATTGTGGCTCAGCTCTGCCAACGCGTCAGTGTACCAAAACCCAACCCGCCGAAGAACACCCGACGCCTACACGTTCGCTACCCGGTGTACGGGCTGCCATACGAGCCTCGCTGCGTAACCAACGCAAATCTGCAGGCCAGCTTGGAATCAGAACGAATCCGAATGGATCCGAATGGATCTGAATGGTTACCCAAGAGGAGCAGCTGCTATTAAAAGGCCTATTTATCACTGTCAAGCCCTTCTCAGGTCCCATCTCTCCATTCGCCCTACGGCGTTGTCACTAGGCCGCACAGGAACAATGGGCCTAACGCTGCAAAGTGTGTGTGTGTGTGGGCCTGCTGTCTCTGTCTCCCGCTCGCTCACTCACACACACACACACTTTCACACACACCTTTAATTTTCCACTCCGCTGCCCTATTGATTAAAACTGCAACAATTACCAGCTAATCTTTTAAAAGGTGTATTAAAAGACATTCCCCTTTGTTGGCCAATAACTAAACAGCGTCGGATCACAAATACCATCGCTCAGCCTGGGGGGACAGAGGACGGAGGGAGGGGTTGGGAGGGCAATGGGGGGGGGTGTGTGGCGTTTGATGGGGAGAAGAGAGCTCAGTCCTGGGCTGCGGGAACCTCATCATCATTAGCAGAGAAGGAGGGGGAACAGAGGAGCGCGGGACACAATTAGGGCCGCTACCTCCAGGGGGACAGGATAGCAAGACGGGGATGGGGGAGGTTCGGGGGTACGAGGTGGCAGGGCCAGTCTTTAACTTTCACAACGGCGGCTCGGAGCCTTTCAAGGTGTCGAGCAATGATTAGAGATGCCTGGAACACTGGGTCGTCTCACAGGAGGCACCCGGCGAAAAGATTGACCGTTTTTAAAAAGTAGATATATATGTACCTGCAATTCAAAATAAAAGTCTGTGGGCTGTCCGACGGTTTCAGAACAGCTGCCTTTCATATCGCACTCATAGAGACGTGAAGATATAGATTATGTGTCCCAGATCAGCACATCGACACAGTGCAGTGGGCGGGCCGGGTGCCACCCGAGAGGCTGAAAAATCACCCCCACCACCACGCACCCCCACCACCACCACCACCGCCACACACCTAATACATTGGCCTCTCTTAATTCCTATTAATTTCACATAATAGCTATCCGCTCATCTGGAATTAACGACAGCCAGGCAGAACGTTGGCGGGCCTCGACGGAGGGCAAACGGCCACGGCAGCAAACCCGAAGACGCCGGCGCGCTTTGAATATGAATACAAATGGATTGCTGAAATGCATAACCCGCGCATACGACGACGCCTCGGGAAGCCTGCCTTGCATATATCATATACCTGTATTACAATTTCCAGCGGCAATCAGCATGTTTTCGCCAGACACGTTCGTCCCGAGAGGAACAGAAAGCCATTATGGGGGTGGGGGGGTGCTCCCGAATTCATTTACCGAGAGATTGGAGATTTGTTGTACGGCATCCTGAGAAATATGTGGATGAAGCAATGTGTATTTGTGTCAGAGGAGGAGAGTGTCCTGTGGTTTTGGAAAACATCGATTTCAGACCGTTTGGAGATGTTAAAAAAGTCGGTCCGAAGGTGGATGTTGGATGTCGCCGAAAACGTGTATACTAAAAGGTCATACATCCACTCTGTGGGAAAATGCTTCCTAGATGAAAAGCCAATTTGACAAAAAAAATATTATACTATTATATATTATTATAAATTATTATGTGAAGACATTAATTTTACCAAAAGGAAAAAAAACGCTTGATTTCCTCTCGATCGTATTGAATTACGGTCATTACTAAGCATACATGTCATTGAATTTGTCCAAAATCAACTGTGAGACCTCATGTGAAGGAACATTATCCAACCGGGACAAGTTGATTACGTTCACACACCTCCGATAAAACTCACTTAATTACCGTCTTGATCAAGTGGTCAAGCTGCCTGCACAAGGCCGCAGAATTGCGCTCAACTTCTTCCTGGAACACAAAAGCTTGTGGGAAAAGTAGCCGGAAAGTATCCGGAGGGTGCAGGAGACGCGGATCAATCAAGACAAGGTCAATGCGTTGCCTGTCACCCCCCATCCCCCCCGCCCCCGTGTTCAGTTCAGCCCTACAACGCTACAGCTGCCTGGGCCAGTCCGCCTGTTCAATCAGCTTCACACATGCACAGGCAAACCGTGGGACACCCAGCGACACCCGACGGTAACAAAGCATCCAAGACGAATCAGTAATAAAGACGAGCGCCGCGAAACAGAGGAGATTGAGCCCGTGGCTACAGCGGCATCATTGTAAGCTGACGGGGGGTAAAAGACATCCTCGGATGAAGAGTGGGCCTAGATTTAGAAAAATATTCTCTGCCCAGGGGACCCCAGTTTTTTAATGAGGCGAAACTTTAAGTACTGAATAATAAATAATAAAAATGGATAGTTCATTTAGCTTTTCACTGTACCCTTATGGAGAAGCCCATTATAAGTCATTATTCTTAATGTCCGTGATGTGAACAGTAAATATGAAGGAATACGGCGACATAATTCAGGGGCAAAGGGAGCGGACTGAGAAGTAATCAAGAAGCCAAAAAACAGACAGGCGCGTTTCAGGCAAAAGTGGTGAAAAAATACAACGAATCCAGACGGTCTTTCCTCACTGCACACTAAAGTTAACGGTGATATATTTATATCCGCTTGAATGCAGAGACCGAGGCTACTACGTAAAAGACAATGTAAATGTGAAAGCAGTGGCCATTGTGATTCCATTAGTAACCTTGGTCCAAGTCAGCAGCACATCGGCATTACATGTAATCACTCATAGTTTGCTTAAACGTGGTCTGGCTAAGAGGACGGGACGTTGGCACTACTACAGTCATGTTGCCACGGTTGCAGAAGGGCAGAAGAAGCGGAGGGATACAAGAAAGATGGAGTCAACTGTCATCATTACAAGTCTGCTTAGCAACGAGTGCATATTCTGCCTCAGGTTCAAAAGCTGAGGTAATGGCTTTTTAATAGTCCCAACACCGCCCCAAAATAACAATGAACGAGTAAAACAAGACTGTACTTGAATCCTTACAGGCACGACGGGGTCAGTAATTATAGTTGTTTTGATATTCAACCGAACCCAGTATAAGTTATTACCATCCGTTTGTGTGTTGAATGCGAATATTTTAAATCGATTATCAACGGGTCATCTCTTTTTTTCGAGGTAACTATAATATCTGAAAAGTGATTGTATTTGGGTTGAACGCTTGCGAATGTTGAGTTTAACTTTAATGAAATGTAAATGAGAAATGTTTTTGAAAGAAAAGCACATTTTATCTATTAAAATAACATAAAATACAATGTAGACATTGCCAATGTTATTGCTGGAAACAAAAAACGATTCCAGGATGGGAAATATACATGATTTTGCCCCCGCACTCACACACTCGACACAAATGTGTGCACCTACAACTGAACTAGACACTCTCTAAGGTACTTGTCAGTGTGCACCGGGGCCTCCCACTCCTCTTTCGGTTTTGAGATGTGTGACACTCCCACTGTGTGACACTCCCACTGTGTGACACTCCCACTGTGTGACACTCCCACTTTGACCGTGAGTTGCACCAAAAGATGTTTATGAATGGAAAAATACTCACATACGAAAGCATGGCTTTGAGTTCTTCATCACTCCTCACAGTGATCCTATCACCCACCTCATCCTCATCTGAAACACATTAAACACTGTACAGTTAGAGTCACTGTAAACGACAAACGTTAATCCTGTCATGTGGATGACACTATCCACAGCTACTTACAGGGCAAGTAGGGGTCTACTGTCTTGATTACGGAGAGAACAGACTAATTGTTTCACTTTGACATCTTTGGGATTGGACCCAATAACCGTTCAGCTACTAGCCAGATGCTATGCTGTATGCCATACTAATGTAATTTTGATTATATAGAACAACATTTAGATATAACATCAAGAGAGAAACATAGCAAACTGTTAAGAAAATGAATCCATTTAAAGCCAAGCATGCTTAGCTGCCTTTGAATGGATGACTCCATTGGACCTGAGAAAACTAATGTACAACATCCTATAAAGCAATTACCCCCTAAGACTTGTTGAAATTGGCTTATATGGATAGTGCCCCATTGAAAGGTTTCTTACAGAAAGATGTATGAAAACCAGATGCAAAACCACGGCAGAAATTGTAAATCTATTAGCGTCTCCGGGGGCACCAAAACCTGGCCAAGGGTTAAAGTGAGGGGTGTCATTGTTCTCACCAAGCGGCTGAACACCTCGCTACGCGGTTCTGAAGTAATTATCTTTGGTATTTATTTTATATATTTATCGTACGTTTCAAATGTAGCCCGGTCAAGAGACCAATTTGTGAAAGAGACATATCAGAATTGTGGTGCCCGTGTAGAAGCGGCATTTAACTTGTAGTCGTTTACTAGGAGGTGATCCTTTGTGCTCTGCCAGCTGTGCCACGTAGGAACCGGAGCGCGCCAAGCACTACTGGTCGTGTGGACCGCAACATCGCACCCCTGCCCTCACGCCATCCCTGTTGAGCCAAAATATTATGACTAGGCTTGTGGGGTGCTCCCGGTCAGCCGTGCCAAGTAGCTACCGTCAGCGGGCTGACAGACGAGGGACGGACCGCAAACGGGCGACAGGCTAGACGCTCAGGTTTTGTCCAAACTGACAGAAGGTCTACTGTGGCCCCAGCAACAGACAATGGTAATGATGGTTATGGAAGGAATGTGCCGTAACGCACAGTGAACAATACCCTGCTGTATATGGGGCTGTGTGGCATTAGACCAGTCAGTGCCCAAAAGCATCTACAATGCACACGCAAGCAGTAGAACAAGGTGGCCTGGTCCGACATGAGATGTTTTCTTTCCCACCACGTGGACGTAAATGAGCATCTGCGGGAGGGATGTGCTTGATCAACGAGTCTGATCCAAAGCGGCGCCACCGCACAACGTATAGGATTAGAAGGATCTGCTGCTAATGTATTGGTGCCAGATACCACAAGACACGTTCAGGAGTTTTGTACAGTCAATGCGTCAGGACCAGCAGAATATAAAGCAAAAGCATGGTTTGAGTCATCTACATTAATACTGAAGTGAGTATGGGTACAATACGGGTCGTGGATGGGTATTCCAGCCTGACAATGACCCACAACACGCGGCCTCATTCTCCTCTGCCTCTGCACCGTTCTCTGTTAACCATTCTCACAATTCTGCAGCGTGTGAAAATCGCAGAAGGCCCGTTTTTATTTTAGATGCTGGAAACACCACGTCCGGCGCCAACGATAACATGACGCATCAGATTTAATTAAAACGTTTAATCAAAACAACGACCCCAACACATTGACCATGTCTGCATGCTTTATATACATAAGCCACATGATTCATTGTTTGGCTACTAGCATAAACGGGCTGGTGTGCCTGTAGTGGCCAGTGAATGTCTGCTTATCACAATATGATGCCATGTCATCTTGCAAAAGAAGATAAAACACACGTTGACTCTGTATATTACATTTGTTTTATTATGTGCCAAAGTATTCACGTCAATTTCTGGGTGTTTTATTTGCATCCAAGACATCAACATGGTTTCACGGAATAAAATGTAAATGTTATATTTATGGCACATTCAATCTTATTTCTGGAGAGATTTTTGTGCTGATTAGTGCCAAACCTGCAGGTTGCAATCCATAAAATAAAAATAAAGCATTAGAGATTCAAACAATGACATGCCAGGGGTTGTTGTACATGGCCAGTACACCACAGCTAAAAGCGTTCATAATGCAGAACAAATCGCAGCCTTAAATGTCCATTGCTTCCCACTATGACATCACTGCACTGCTGTATGGCGCCACAGGCGTTGCCGATGACAGCATGTTTCATTCCCATCTACAACATCGTACTCTATTAACAGCCGTGGCCATCCACAAAAGACAGATAGACGAGCAATAAGAGTAGCCCACTTGACTTGGCCAAACTAAGTATTAAAAACAAACAAAATCGACTAACACTATCCTACACTAACAACTATACATTATTATACATAACTATACATTATTAATAAGTCACATAACATACTCAATGGCACATGGGTAAAAGAACAAATACATTTTGCTGTTTATAAAAGCTACTTAGTACTTTTAATCGGGTATCACAGATAAAAATGTCCTGTGCAACACAGTTGGTAGGGATTCATACATGGCTGACACCATTAGCCGAGACTGTTTGGGAAAAACTTCTAGTCGTAAAACACTTTAATATCTATCAATTGTTGTAACAAAAAACTAACATTCAGGTAGGTGTTCTGCAAGTAAACATGTGAACACACATGGGCACAAACTTTGGATGAAACTGTAGAATCTGGGTCTAGATATATAGGCTTGTCCTTTACAATATGATTCACGTCGTGTAAACAATATTTTTTCGTTTCATTGAGTTAAAACAAAAAGTTTTGCTTTGGCTAAGGAAATATATTCCTGAAACGTGACACATGAGGTTCAGTAACTTACATTCAAACGCTGTGATTGTGGTTTCAGGCATGACATCCCGTATAGCGACCTGCAACATAGATTCCAGATGTGAGTAAAGCAAGACATTAGTTTTTATCTACAGTAGGTACTTCTGTAACAACCAAGTTAAGGTGGCACTCACCAACAAGTCATTAAAGCTCAACAGTGACGGACTGTCCACAGAAGAGTCCATATCCCCGACGGGAGTCTTTATACGGATCTCTATTCCCTCGGTGTCCATAGCGTAGAAGTTATTTAAAACAAGTAAAAGCATACCAGAAGAATAGGCAGAAACATAATCAGTGGTGGCTGGCTGATCTCCTAGCAGCATATACTTCCTATCCAAACTACCTAACTGTTATAGCTAGCTAGATAGATTAACTGTCAAATTAGCTGTTAGCCAACTCGCTACATTTCGACTATTTAAAATGACTAACTAAGAGCAGGACAGCAAATCATTGTAACTCTAATCAACACAATTGGCAGTTTTAACGTTTCCAAAACATTTTCACCCACGAACGCATTTAAATAACGTTTTAAATGTCTCGAAATGACAAAACAAGCTAAGTTTCCCACTACTATGTAAACAAAACAAAACCAGGAAGTTCACCGGAAGTTTTGGTATTATCCGCCGGATGTGGAATTAGGACCAACTCTGTGGTTGTAGTTCGATTGCTATACGACTGGATGTTTTTCCACGTGGATACGAATACAATTATTTACACACACACACGCACACATATGTATTTAAACGTTAATTCAGAAGTACATTTTTGTTCTGTCCAGCATTAATAAAATCATTATCTTTGATACATGTGTTATTATTTAGTATTTACAACTATTACTACATTACTATTTGTAATAGCCTATTTCATTGCTACCACGTGACACTCTCATTGAAGTTCCCTTTGTAGTTTACACATTTTTTATTATTTATGTATAGAAATTATTCAGGTTTTTATGCCTAAGAACAAATTCGGTTTAAATATGTTTACTGACGATCGCCTTCATTGAAGAAAAGACAATGCCACAAGAGAATGAAAGATAATTATAGACCCTTTGATTAAACACCTGCCGCTGTCAATGTCCCACCTGAAGAAAATCGGACAAAATATACATAATTCCTTGTACCGACTGATCACGGTGTGGAATTAGTTTTTACTTCTTCACTCTGCACCAAGATTAACACAGCATTAGTATTTAAAGATTTCCACTTGCTGAGAGTCATCAGCAATGTAATTGAATGTACAACAAAGGGCACCTAAACCTTGTGTGATTAATGCCTCATTGTTGCAGAGTTGATTGTACATGTGTGTGTGTGTGTGTGTGTGTGTGTGTACGTGCGTGCGTGCGTGTGTGCTGATTCATTCTACACAACCGGTTCTCTGATTGCAGTCCCCCTTTAAAAGACATTGATCCTTGGGAAAAGTGGATGCCGGTTTTCTCTTAAATTACAGCAGTGTGTTTTGTGCATCTGACACACTAGACTGTTGACCCGGGTTATGTGTGACGATAAGCAGCTGCAGCTTGCGTCTGTCTCCTGAACTTGCCTGAGCATGCACCGCTTAAACAAGGCCAATGCTATCGGTGGTGTGGAGCCACGGTACACAAGCGTTTGGATGTCACCGGCCAATGTCGTGCTCTAAAAAAACAAGGGCCATTTTCCCCGCCAGTGAGTGGCCAGAGTCTAATGACCGCCGCATCCATTAGGCGGTTTGGGCCGGCGGCAGAACCCACCGTAACAAGCGCACAATCAAAGCAACTGCCAGTCGGGGAGAATGCCTTGTCTTTTCACTATCTCTGCGGCACATCAAAATCAACAAGGGTTAAGAGCTTAGACGTGGGTTACAGAATAGCGCCGGGGATAAAGAGGCCGCATTCAGAATGAAACACAAAGGTTTGTGTTTGTACGAAGTCATTAGAGGGGTATTAGTGCGGCCATAACGACCATTTGTGATAGAGACAGAAAGATGAGTAATCATGTCGTCAGATCAGTCTGGAACACACACACACATACGCACGACCAATGAACACCTTAAATTGTGTTGACAAACCCTTCAATGAGGCCACATAATTCCAGTCCGACAACACTAACCCAATCTGAACACCAGGCCATTCCTTACACCTCGCCGCACCAAAGACGGTTATGGTCCATCGATTTCCATGTAACGCCTGGAATTATTACTTTGCCTAATTGTTGCGGGGGAGAGGCGGACACAGAGTCGGCGCTATCAACCACCCTGATTAATGTCCTTAACAGCACAGCTCTCTGATGAGAACGGGGGGGAATCTATATGGCAGTTTGTCAAACACACTCTCCCAGGATTCCACGATAGCGCCTTCTGCCGTGAGAAGGCCCAGATGAAGCGCGGTCAGCAATCAACATTATCAGAAATCAAACTCTCTGACTTAGCCGGGATGAGGCGGACAGTGGAAGAGAGGGAGAGGAGGAAAGGCCAGCAGCGTTCACTGTCTGGTAATTAAAAGCCATTTTATCAGAGGCTCTCTCTCGCCAGTCGCTCTTCACTCCGTATCGACAAGGTGCTTAGGCGAGAGTGAGCTCAATTTTACTTTAAACATATGAGCCGCACTTATTTAACTTTCCGCAAGAAAAGGGGGAAAACAAGTAAACAAGACGGCTCGGGCAAAAGGACGTGATTGGCGATTGACTAATGACATCCACAAAGGGCGATTGACCACTGCTGTGGAGAGAATAAAACATCGCCTATTGCCAAGGATAATGCGTTTTTTAACATTTTGTAACATTTCCATGTCGATCATTGAGCAGTTCCCACCAAGACAGGAAAATTAAGTATCGATTGTTAATTTGATCCCGAACACATCATAGCTGTAGACAGCATATTGTCTTGGGATGTCACGCTAATTGATTATGGCCCCCCACAAGCACAGTACACATTTACAACCACTATAAACCAACGAGACAGAAATTGTGAATGAATGACGCCTATATCGACTGTGTCTTTGCATTAGTTAAACATTGATTAATAAAAATGAACATTTAACCTGATTTAAGCCCAATAGCCAACGTCCTAACCCCTAACCCCTTACCGGAACCATTAAATGCAGATCACAATTTAAAGGCACCATTTGGACATTGGTCTACTAATCAGCTCGTCCAACTCATTACTGTCACACGGTGTGAAATAAGTGTCGTTAGATGAACACACCGTCCTTCTGAGGTCTGATTCCACCGCCAGTGTCTGGATGAGTGAGGACAGCCCTGTTGAAATGGAAACGTCTCTGTTCAGCCTTGAAGACCACTCTTGTTTATTGACGCTGCCAGAGTCCTCCGTGTGATCGATACAATCCTTCTCCCCTGGACCTTGGTCAAACAGCCCCCAAATTGAGGTCAGGCTACTTTGAGGTTTACAATACTTCAGCAGTTACTTGGCTGTTGAGTCATTCCTTGCATTGTGCAAAGACTGGTTAGTTGACAGTACATGCTGTTATACACACAGCTGACTTAGTGAGACATGGCAGGAAAGTGAGGTGAATTAACGAGGTATAACGAATCAGTGAGGTTGGTTTAGGATTTTTTCATCCTGATACATTTTCCGAGAGATAGATAAGAGGTCTTGACGTGCTGGATTTCGATAGCTGGAGACAGCAGCTTGTGAGGTCGTGTACACCACATTTCCGATAATGACACCCGGGGGTTGGCCAGTGGGAAGATAATTGTGTTGGACTTACTAAGCTGATTTACTTATGTACAGAGAATTGGTTAGAGGAGTTAATGAGGATTGGTAAAGGGAGTTAGTGCTGTATAGAGGGTGGTGAGGGGAGTTAGTGAGGTACAGAGGGTTGGTGAGGGGAGTTAGTGAGGTACAGAAGATTGGCGAGGGGAGTTAGTGAGGTATAGAGGGTTGGTGAGGGGAGTTAGTGAGGTACAGAGGGTTGGTGAGGGGAGTTAGTGAGGTACAGAGGATTGGTGAGGGGAGTTAGTGAGGTACAGAAGATTGGTGAGGGGAGTTAGTGAGGTACAGAAGATTGGTGAGGGGAGTTAGTGAGGTACAGAGGGTTGGTAAAGGGAGTTAGTGCTGTATAGAGGGTTGGTGAGGGGAGTTAGTGAGGTACAGAGGGTTGGTGAGGGGAGTTAGTGAGGTACAGAGGGTTGGTGAGGGGAGTTAGTGAGGTACAGAGGGTTGGTTAGATGACATAGTGATGTATGGAGGGTTAGTTAGGTGACATAGTCATGTGTGGAGGGTTAGTAAGGTGACATAGTGATGTGTGGAGGGTTAGTTAGGTGACATAGTGATGTGTGGAGGGTTAGTTAGGTGACATAGTGATGTGTGGAGGGTTAGTAAGGTGACATAGTGATGTGTGGAGGGTTAGTTAGGTGACATAGTGATGTGTGGAGGGTTAGTTAGGTGACATAGTGATGTGTGGAGGGTTAGTAAGGTGACATAGTGATGTGTGGAGGGTCAGTTAGGTGACATAGTGATGTGTGGAGGGTTAGTTAGGTGACATAGTGATGTGTGGAGGGTTAGTTAGGTGACATAGTGATGTGTGGAGGGCTAATAAGGTGACATAGTGATGTGTGGAGGGTTAGTTAGGTGACATAGTGATGTGTCGAGGGTTAGTTAGGTGACATAGTGATGTGTGGAGGGCTAATAAGGTGACATAGCATCGTTAGTAAGATGTGAATTGCCTCTAAACGGAAGAGTTCATTTTGGAGAAAATGTAAATCTACTCTGAACAGGTATTCCCTTTTAGCTCATTTAACACTAGTTAATCTCCAGCTTCTTTGTAATAAACAGAAAATATGGTTGCAGTCTTGACCCACTCATTGGGGCCAACCATGAATTTATGGTGAGTGTCTCCCCACAGGGGGCCAGGTGCACCTTGACATTGTTTTAGTTAAAGCTGCTGAGGCTTCCAATAAACAACAGATCTCAACATGTCACCGCACCCACACACACACACACACACACACACACACACACACACACACACACACACACACACACACACACACACACACACACACACACACACACACACACACACACACACACACACACACACACACACACACACACACACACACACACACACACACACACACACACACACCAGGCACGGTATAATACTCTGGAGACAATGACTTCTGATGTGTAAACATTTTCTTAAATACATGTATGCTAAAAAAATCCTACATTTGCAAAATAAATCAATCATTATTTAACATTTATTAGCTTATAAATCCTCTACACGTTCACATTCATGTTTTCACTATAGCTAATATAAATATAAGTGGTACTCATTTAAGCATACGGGAGACATTACGTCATTACTTCAGGGTTTGTTTACATAACGTGAGTGAGAGACAAAAATGCTAGAAAGACATCCTAGTTTGTATAGTAATTTCCATAGTGTTTACATTTACGACAGCGTTGTCCTTCAATTGCCCGAAAATCAAACGATACGCACATATACTTAATAGAGTCACAACACAGTGGTGTTCACACTTGCAAAACTCTGGGAAGTCTTTATTGAAAATGTCGCGTATCAGCAACACAAACCATATCTGAATGTGAAGAACACAAAAGAATGTAGCATATCGAGTGTTCTTCGCTAGGAACACGCGGTGTGATGTAAACAAGCCCTCAGACACACGTCGTTTGTGTATGAGAACAACATCTTAATCACTAGCCCATTAACACCTCTAGTCACAGCGACATTCGCCGTTTATCGGAAGCGTCTTCTGACGCATGACCGAAAGATTCAAACGGAGGTCGACCGAGCTCCCTCGAGGGACAGACGTCTGACGCAATGTCCAGTTAACGATGGCACAAGTTAAATCGTTGCGCTAATGACTGAATGCTAGATCACCACAAGACCATCACCAACGCACGCGGATACACAACCAGGCCCCGGGGGCGATGAAGGAACGGCCGCTAATTGAGTTGCCGTGTTTTCTCATTTCACACAGCAACGTCGGCCGATTGGTTGACATGACTTCAATAGCCACTGGACATGAGTATGTATTCAAATTAAAGGCAAACAGCAACCAAAGGCAAAAGAAAAAAAAAAACAGAACAGTGAACAACAATAACCAGTAAGTGGTCTCTCGTTCTTTAGCTCCACAACCCCTTCTCTCTCTCTCTCTCTCTCTCTCTCTCTCTCTAGCTCTTCCTTTCTCTCTCTGGAGCTTTTTTTTTGGGTCTGATGATAAGCAGAACCGTTCCTTCAGGAGAGAGCCACGCGCGTGTTACAGACCTGTGTGTTCACAGATGCGAGGGCAAAGGTCGGCGGTGTGGAAAGCAATCAGAGTCTTCCGAAAGTCTTGCCCGACAGTAACCGGGCGCCGTATCTGTAACTGTACTGCGTGTGGGTGGGCGTGTGGTCTGCAGACTGACCTGGCAGACCTCTCTCTCTAGGCCGGCATGCATGCATGCTCCCGGCACCGTCCAGTGTCAGGTAGCCTGTTTGTCCTGTGCGATGTTCATCAAACACATCGACGGAAAGTCGGGGAGCTTTTGAAACCTGCATACGCCGGGTCAATAATTGATGGAGGATGAGGATGGAGGATAGATTTAAGGGTCCTGTAACGGACGACGGTGTCCTTGGCCCGCTGTAGCTGAAATATGAGTTAGCGGGGACTCTTTTCAATGTTTTCATCCAACACACAGAGAGTCGCCGTGTGAAAATAATTCAATGTCATGTGCGGTTGTGCTGCTGTGTGCGCGAGAGAACATTTAGGGTCACACAGTAAATAACACGGTCCAATTCTGAAAGTTCCACGCTTGAGCCAATTTCTCACTCAGCAGTAATGTGGACCGATATGAAGATTATAGAAACCAGACATTATTCACGGCGTTACTACGCAATCTGATAGGGTAAATCGTGTCAGACAATTTACCCCGGGGATGACATCAGATCACTTTCTACCGCTCTAATTACTTTACCGGTTTATTAGCTTAATGAGGCATGAGGGGGAGTTGTTGTATATTGCGATAAATACCAAGTCTAACCACTGTGCCCAGGCACTCCACACTGTGTTGTGTCTAAGAACTGCTCTTAGTCCTGGTTTATTGGCCATTATTCTTATGTTGCAAGGTTATCGACAAATTAGTACTCAGGATTAAAGCCACCAGGTGTACAAATTAGTATTTAAGATTAAAACCACCAGGTCTACAAATTAGTATTTAAGATTAAAACCACCAGGTCTACAAATTAGTATTTAGGATTAAAACCACCAGGTCTACAAATAAGTATTCAGGATTAAAACCACCAGGTCTACAAATAAGTATTTAGGATTAAAACCACCAGGTCTACAAATAAGTATTTAGGATTAAAACCACCAGGTCTACAAATAAGTATTTAGGATTAAAACCACCAGGTCTACAAATTAGTATTTAGGATTAAAACCACCAGGTCTACAAATTAGTATTTAGGATTAAAACCACCAGGTCTACAAATTAGTATTTAAGATTAAAACCACCAGGTCTACAAATAAGTATTTAGGATTAAAACCACCAGGCCTACAAATTATTACTCAGGATTAAAACCACCAGGCCTACAAATTAGTATTTAGGATTAAAACCACCAGGTCTACAAATTATTACTCAGGATTAAAACCACCAGGCCTACAAATTAGTATTTAGGATTAAAACCACCAGGTCTACAAATTAGTACTCAGGATTAAAACCACTAGCTCTATAAACACAAATGTGCCATCATACAAAACTATGTTACAAGGTTGTTCATAGGACACAGAAACTCAATTAGGAGCTTAGATGAAGTCAGATCTACAGTTCCAGCTACAATTAAGCGGAACAGTTTAGGTGCGGTCATCTGGTTGACCAGACGCATGTGGTGGCCGCCAAGTACCAATACACACATGCATAATTAATTGGTCAAATTCATTATTCATGTGCTGTTTATTCAGCCCCATCTATCAGAGAAATAGCAAATTCTGCATAAAATTACTGTTTGGGTTTATTGCATTTATTTAAACAGGGTTGGAACTGCACCACTACCAACCACTGACTGCAAACGTTTTCACATGCCTCTGTCTGTCTCCCATACTGTCCTGGACCTGATCTTATGGTAAGCTGAACATTTCTAAAGTAAGTGTTTGAATTTCAATTTTTTTATTTTAATTTTAACGTTATTATAGACTATGTCAACAAGCTAAAACCGGTGGCGTGACGCCCCTTTAGTTTTTTTTTTAGCAGTATTGAAGAAGTAGCGAGATGCTAGATGAATGTTCTTCATTGCAGGTCCCCCGGGCTGCAGGTGGCCCCTGGTAGCTGTCTGGGTCCCCTCTGTGTCCACCATTGCATTGTATTGTCTTGTGGCAACCCTCCCAGGGAGCAAAGATCATAAGCAAATATCAAAATAGAGCACAATGTGTTTTTTACAGTGTAAGTCTAAAGATCTGGGAATAATCCAAATTGAGACAGAATTAGGCCAAAGGAGGAATGTTAGCACAAGGTGTAGACAGGCATACTGTCAGTGGTTCTGGCCTTGAACCAATAGACCAATTACATGTACATGACATCACATCCTATATCAGATCCAGTAGCAGTCCACACACCACATCACCATGACATCACATCCTATATCAGATCCAGTAGCAGTCCACACACCACATCACCATGACATCACATCCTCTATCAGATCCAGTAGCAGTCCACACACCACATCACCATCACATCACCATGACATCACATCCTATATCAGATCCAGTAGCAGTCCACACACCACATCACCATGACATCACATCCTATATCAGATCCAGTAGCAGTCCACACACCACACCACCATGACGTGTTCATTCACAGCCCCGGCTGAACACCCGCTTGCTAAATGGCGTCATTATAAGTATATTATGGAGGTCAGGCCAAGTCAAGGATCTCATAGTTTAACAGGGGCTAATTTTCACAATGATATTCTAATAGGTCCACTCTCTCTCTTAAAGAGGTGCATATAAATCACTGGTGGAAGTGTTGTTGATAACTAAATGCCAGGTGGCGGGGGCGGCGGGGGCGCCGTGTGCGGGCGCCGTGTGCTGGTTCTATCCGTCAACTTAAATGCCCCTGCCAGCAAATGCAAATGGCTGCCCGTCTCTGACCTTCTGCTTTTGGCGACAACCAATAATGGCTCAACAGCGTTTTTACACGCGCGTGCGTGCGTGTGTGCGTGTTTGTGTGTGTGCAAACACGTACAGGTACAAAGACACATCTATTCCAACACACACACACACATATATACATAAATATACATGGTGGCTGAAAGCTTAGTGGTTAGAGACACTAACCGAATGGTTGCTGGTTTGAGTCTCTGCCTGACAAGGCTGAAAAACACTTTTTTTATAGTTAGTATACTAGTTAGTACAAAAGTATACCTTAAAACCTAATTCCCAAATACTCCTTAATTGAATTGTCTTTACGGTAAAACGATGTATAACCACATATATATACGGTTAAGAAACAACATCAATAATAAAACACATTTGAGCACATTGATCGCCGTGGCGCCTCTCATCTAGTTATTCTCAGACAGACAGTGTGTGTGTGTGTGTGGGTGTGTGTGTGTGTGTGTGTGTGTGTGGGTGTGTGTTTCCACATGTGTGTGTCCTGGGTGATAGGCAGACTCCAGAGGACCATTTACCCAGTCTCTAAGAATCAAACCACAGCGCCTCATTGTCAGTCCTAACAAAGCCCTCTGAAATAAGAGCTCCGGGGCCTTACCTGGCGCTCTGTGGCCCCCCCCACTTTTTCATTAAAAGTCCCAATCCAGGCAGCTGAGGCTCTGTTACACCACAATATGCCGGCGGAATACAAGGGCAGACACATGCGACCCGCCAAATGCCTTCTTCTACACCCCAAAGATAGACAGTCAGCGGACAAGTTTCAAATTATCGGTTTTTATTTTTTTGCAACAGGTCTGAATGCAAATGGGTGTGCTGAGAGACAGACAGGGTAATGCAAATGGGTGTGCTGAGAGACAGACAGGATAATGCAAATGAGTGTGCTGAGAGACAGACAGGATAATGCAAATGAGTGTGCTGAGAGACAGACAGCATAATGCAAATGGGTGTGCTGAGAGACAGACAGGATAATGCAAATGAGTGTGCTGAGAGACAGACAGCATAATGCAAATGGGTGTGCTGAGAGACAGACAGGTTTGAGTTTAAATGGTTCTGCTGAGAGACAGACAGGTTCGTAGACACCCTGTCTCTGTGGTTCCGGACCAAGGTTGTCTTCTGTGTCCGGACAGGTTGTCTTCTGTGTCCGGACAGGTTGTCTTCTGTGTCTGACAGGTTGTCTTCTGTGTCCGGACAGGTTGTCTTCTGTGGCCGGACAGGTTGTCTTCTGTGTCTGACAGGTTGTCTTCTGTGTCCGGACAGGTTGTCTTCTGTGTCTGGACAGGTTGTCTTCTGTGTCCGGACAGGTTGTCTTCTGTGTCTGGACAGGTTGTCTTCTGTGTCCGGACAGGTTGTCTTCTGTGGCCGGACAGGTTGTCTTCTGTGTCTGACAGGTTGTCTTCTGTGTCCGGACAGGTTGTCTTCTGTGTCTGGACAGGTTGTCTTCTGTGTCCGGACAGGTTATCTTCTGTGTCTGGACAGATTGTCTTCTGTGTCTGGACAAAAATTGACTTTCAAAATAACTTATCTTCCCACAGTGTATCCATGTTTTGTCCTGTCTTGGACCATGGTTTTACAGAGAATGGTTCAATAAAAGAGAACATTTCCAGTGGGTGGCAGTTTTCCAGAGGAAAATGCCTTGTTTGATGGCAGTGGTCCGAGGTGAACGGCAAGACTGGTTCAAGCTGATGGAAAGGCAACAGTAACTCAAATAACCACTAGTTACAACCAAGATATGCAGAAGAGCATCTCTAAATGTACAACATGTTAAACCTTGAGGCATATGGCCTCCACAATCACCAGAACACTGTCTAATAGATCACCTTTGGTGTGTTAATCATGTATATCTTCATGCATATTTTGTAATGTATAAAATGTTTAGTTGTTGTCCATGGTGCTAAAAGGGCAGACAGTTGTCAATAAGGTTTAACCTGACCCAGCACACACACAAACACTCTCACACTAACACCCAAACAAACACACATACCACATTTCCAAGGATTTCAAAGCACATCCCCATATTCTACTTTAATATGTACTTGTCAAAGTTACTGTGGTAAATGACAATTCATCAAAATTCATCAAATGCTATGGTTTTACAGGTGCACTGTGTTGCTCTGTAATTTATATTTAATATATGTTAGTCTTCTGTAATTGATCCTGAGTACAAACATAAATCATTAAAATGACCACATGCACTCTATTGTTTATCTATTGTAATAATGTTACTCGTCGTGGTTAATTCTGCCTACTTAACTCTTAACTAACTTACTTTTATGTTTATTTTTAACACATTTTGTTTTAAATCTAATCACAGGTAAAGATTCCTAAATGCCTTTTGAATGACTGTCTGCAACATGTTCCCTTAATCTATGACATATATAAAACACTGCTCTCTAGTGGACGAACACATAAATAGAAGAGCCTCGTCTTACTGAAGGTTTGACAGGGATTGACCAAAATGCCCTAACGCTCTAGCCAGAGGTCAGATTTATTTCTACGGTAGGGTTTCCCCCATGACTACCACTTGCCTACACACTGCTAACTTATTTACCTGATCTGCCATTCGCAAAATACATTCTGTTTGTACTCCGCAATGCTACCTCTTGCCCTGCGCACTGCTAGCCTATTTATTGTATTTTCCATTTGCACAATGCTTACTGTTTCTACTATCCGTTTTACACTTGCACAGATGTTCTCCACTTGCGTTGTCCTCTGCACATTTGCAATTTGCTACATTGTTGACCTGAATACTTGCACATTTACTTGCCATGTCAATTGCACATCCTCACACTGTACTCTATATATTTTTGCGCTGTACTTGTACTGTCCAATGACAAGTACTGTCCAATGTATGTAATCTAATGTAAAAAAATAAAAAACCTAGAATACATACCGCATTACATGACCTTGTTGGAGTGACTCTAAACTGGACGTGACTTTATGGAACCAAGAGCTGCTCTGCAGGCAAACTACAGGAGGATTTAGAGTAAAATAGACACAGTGGGTAGGAAGAAGATAAGACGTACTGGAACGAATGGTGGCGGTAAGCATTTTGGTTCTTTTGTCTTGCTCTGGCTTTGTTCTAAACAAAATCTTGCTGGACAGATATCATTTAATAATGTTTCAGGATGTTAATCTGACTATTAGATGCTATTTGCTATGAGGATCTCGTTAGAAGTAAATGAAAATTGATTGGAGGAGTTGGTGTAGCTCAGTGGTGGAGTGCATGCTTTGTTTGTATGATGTCCTGGGTTCAATAAAACATAACCATGTCAAGCATTCTCTACACCACAATGTCACGACTTAGTTTTACATGGGTGTGTCCTGGCTTCAGCCGCCACATTTATGTCATCTTTGTACAACGGTCACACATGTCCTGTTTGAAATGAGTCAATGAGTCAATACCAGACAATCCCTCACACGCACACACACACGCACACACACACACACACGCACACACACACACACACACACACGCACATACGCTGGACATTAGTTATCACCTCATGGTCCCCGACACACGCGTCAATTGGTGGGGCTTGTAGAGGTCAGAGGGCAGGTCTTAAAATGGGGCATTTGTTTATTGACACAATAAGACATGGCAGTTTATTTGATGTCTTACCTCCTTCACATCTGCTATGACCCCGCTCCGCTGCCCACTCTGCTACGGAACGACTCCCCTGGGACCCCAGGAGAGAAGAGTGTGTGCGAGACACCCATGTGTGTGTGTGTGTGTGTGTGTGTGCGCGCGTGTGTGCGCGCGTGTGTGTATTTGGGGAGAATAGGAGCGTTGTAAAAGTGACTTTTTTAAATATAACCATGGCAGTGCATTCGAACAAATGACATAAGCAGTACACACAATTACCTCGTGCTTCTTTTGCATCTGTTAAATAATTTAACGGACCTGCAGTGGAATGGATTTTTTCTATCCCAGTAGAAATATCCACTGGAACCGAAGCCACGGCGGTTCTCAACGCAGAACCACGTACATCTAGTTATGCTCATAGTCAGATCAGCGTTCCAAATAAATAATGCAATGACGTTGTCCGTTAAGGCCGGCTGCAAGGTAGAGCTGGGAGTGCTGGGAAGTTACCTCGTCACATGTCTATTAGGAATGACTGGTTTGCAGATATTAGTTAAGATTCAGATGTGATCCTAAGGCCTTAAAGTATGTGTGTGTGTGTGTGTGTGTGTTTGTCTGTGTGTGTGTGTGTGTGTGTGTCTCTCTGTGTGTGTGTGTGTGTGTGTGATTGACACCAGACATGTGTCATGAGACAAGAAGAGACCAAGCAGTGAGTGTGTGTGACAGGCTATTATCAGTGTGTCACACAGCAGTTTGACATCTTAAACACACACATAAACACATACACACGCGCACACACACAGGCAAAGACACAAAAACACACACACACGGGTGCGCACACACACACACTCCTCTTTCGTAGTTGACAAATGCCCATGCAAGCCAATCAATCCAACCGATCAATTAGAGGCCAACTGGCAGTCCTTCTGATCAATTCCTCTCTTGTTTCTGGGCTCGGGAAAACGCCACAATGGCTTTGGCACTTAATTATGTTGTTAATTGCTGTGTTAAGCTTTCCGAGACGCTCTCCCTAGATGGTAATTGAGGGTGGCTGGACACTCAGAGACCAGCAGCTTGCTGAATTTAATCACAAACCCAACAGATAGAGAGGAGGACTGTAATCTATACAAGCGTAGCGTTCACTTTGTTGTCGATCTGGCTTGGTGAGTGATGTTGCCGAGGAATAACAGGCTGCTATTGAGTTGGGAACGAGATGTAACGCAAATGCAAACCGGTCCACAGGCCGCCCACACCCACACACACACGCTCACGCACACACCCACACACACGCACACACACCCACACAGACACACCGCCCCACACCCATACACACACACACACCCACCCACACACACACCCAAACACGCGCACACACACACACACACACACCCAAACACACGCACACACACACCCACCCACACACCCATACACACACACACACACCCAGGGATACTTGCAGTCCTGCGTATCTGCATTTGTTGTGATTTCTATGCAATAATGATGATCTATGCAGTAAATACGATTTGTCATTTTGGCTCACGTGGCTTACTATTGTGAGTGAGGAATGTCTAACGCTCTTACAGATGATCCACCTTCATAAAAGCACTCTCGTCTAGAACAACATGTCAGACAGAGTGACGTGCAGTAGAGCACTGACATTGCAAACACCCACCAGCTCTACACACATCTGACATGTCTGAAGATTGGTGTCTGCAACCAATACAGTGGAGCAGTCCTAATTCAGCTCTAATAAAATAAAATATGGTTACAGTAAAACTCTGTTACAGTAAAAACTTGGACAGGCGAAATTACCCCGGTCTACTGTGGAGCGTGTTAGAGCTGGAGGTCAGGCTCTGGATACTGGCCTGTTTCACGAGTCATAAAGCACACAGCGGTGTGGGAAAAACGGTTCTATCTCTAACAGAGAGGAGGTCCACATTAAACGGACGGCGCAGCACTTCAGCGATGGGGAATGTGGCAGGGCTGGGGGCAATTGATATGATTTACATTGGGATAAATAAACTGGCTAACAACAGAGGGCCGGTGCTATGGAACACACACACACACACGGCATCTGATTCTGGCATAGATCCAAACACACACACACTCACACACGCCGGAATACAGACGGACCGCTGGACATACTGAAAGAAAGAAAAGAAGAAATGTGATCTGGATAAGGTGGGTTTTATCTCCTTTTTCTCGACCTACATGGGGTCTTGTGTGTTGTTGTTTGGTAGTTCGCAGAGCCGGGGGTCATGCTGGGGCCTCCAGCACAGGCAATAATTAAACAATATGCACACAGTCTGCTGCTTGGCAGGGCCCCCCCCCATCACCCCTACACACTCCATACACACGTCCGTCCGAGGGGGACCATAACAACTAACCGCGGGGGGTCTCCTGTGACGACCGGTGGAGGCTACAGCTGGTCTGGGGGTTTATGATGTCATCAACCCCAAACAAAATGGCTCCTCAGAACGATTAACCGAGACAGCTTTTAGATGGATTGGAAAAGCAACAGCGCTTTAGTTTTAAGGGCTCGGCGCCAAACCAGTAGGTGTTCACTGCTGACAACGTCCCTTGGATGAACATCTGTCGGCGAAGAACCAACATCTGAGCGGCGAGATATAGATCTTCCTGACCCGAACCTCCACTTTCGGATCCCCACTTGTGATCCCACTCCCCAGGTGGAACCTTCTAGTCTCCGACACAAAGGCAAACCTCTCCACAGCCACGTCCCAGCGCCGCCGACGAAGTCGCCCGGGTAACCCCAAGCGGGCTACGAGTGAAGTGCAGTCGTTAAGTTCGGAGACGAGTGGGGAAGGAGCGAGGAGCAATGAAAAGTAGAAGCGGCGTGACACTGAGAAACAACCCCCGCTGCCCCGGGCCTGGTGAACAGGCTTGCCATTGATTAAAACAGCAAGGTGTGCAATAAAGAGCCGGCAAAGTGCTGCCTCCATATGGACCCATGGCCTTCAGGCTCTAGCCACCGATTGGGCCCTTCCCTTTCCATCGGTCCCCCGCGCTCTTCCCTCTCTCTGGGTCCCCAGATGGTTAAAAACCCAATTTTCCGGCGCTCTCTGCCGCCCCCTCAGCCACCACAAAGAGCTCTGGCAGTAGTTCAACCGTTTACTCCAGTAATTAACAGCACTGATACCACAACAATTACAGCCCCTCTATCACTCCACACACACACGCACACACACACACGCATGCACCTACACACATGCAAACGAGCATGCACGCACACACACACGCACACGCACACACACACACACACATTGTCACAGTGTGAATTAAAGCAGGGGCTAATGGCTTGGAGTTACGGCCACTACAGCGTCCCATGGCTGTGAGATGGGTGCTGCCAAGACGACTAAAAACAAAAAGGTGAAAACAACAGTGTGTCTGGGTCCACGAGGATGATTACCTTGTAATTAGAGGACACAAAGCTCTCCCATCCAGTGGCAAAACACAGTAATTACGGTCATGACAGAAAATCAAAGGCTACTTTGTAAGCAGTGGGAAAAATTAACATTTCGGGCCCTGAAGCTGTATGTCCTGATTAGAAACATATTAAATCAATGCATGGATAACTGCTAGGTCTAAATACGCCCGGTTCTGAAAGGCACCGTAATTGCGAGGGCAAAGCCGTGAGTAACCATTTCATGCAGCGTTACGTGACACAGTGTTGTGATGGAAAAATACAAGACCCCTCGTTGCGGAGAACCGCACTTAGAAACCAGGGGATTATTTCAATGGTCCATTTTGGAATTAAGGTTATTACAACAGATCAAAGCATGGTCCAAATGAGCGACTGAAGTTCGAGGTATTAATGTACAGTACCACTCTGCACATGTTCGTGCAACGCGTTTGTGCTGCAACAACTTCGGGGACAGATGGGGAGCCAATAGGTGAAGGACCTGAGGTGTGACTGACAGGTTGTCCTGTTGAATACCTGAGCCGGCAAGGTGAACACATCCGTGCTGTGCTGTCCTTCAGCAAGACAGCTGACAACTAGCTGCTCCTCTGAGTTGCTCGGGATGAGAGTATCTGCTTCACGACTCAAATGTAAGTGTAGGTCTGGTGTCCGCAATTAAATTGTATATTCAAGGGATAGATGTACAACATCAACAAATCTACGAGGGCCCTGATAAATGTACTGCATCCACAAGGCTCTATGAGGGCTCTGTTAAATGTACTGCATCCACAAGGCTCTATGAGGGCTCTGTTAAATGTACTGCATCCACAAGGCTCTATGAGGGCTCTGTTAAATGTACTGCATCCACAAGGCTCTATGAGGGCTCTGTTAAATGTACTGCATCCACAAGGCTCTACGAGGGCTCTGGTAAATGTACTGCATCCACAAGGCTCTATGAGGGCTCTGTTAAATGTACTGTATCCACAAGGCTATACAAGAGCCCTGATAAATGTACAAAATCAACAAGGCTATTCAAAGACTCTGATAAATGTTGGACTAACATTAATGATAATTGGGACCATTAAAGCCCTATATTTAAAAAACGGAAAAGTTGGATTTTGCGGGAAATCGATCAAATGTGGACTAACAAAAAAACATATTAAATCTTGATTAAATGAAGACATTGTAAACATTTCCTCTTCAAAAATATAGTTGGAAAAATGTCCCCATAGCAAACGGTCAACAACTGTTATCACTATCAAAGACACATCCCCCGGCTCAAATCTATTAGCTTGTATTCTACATGAGCCAGTCAGGGATGTCATTAAAAACCACTCGGGTTGTGACCCAGCTACTTCCTGGTTGCTGTTTAAATTGATCAAAGCTGCTAGCGGGTAAGCTGGCCAAAAGCCCTGCCATCTTTAGCGTGCCGGCAATAGGCTCCTAGGGAATACAACTAATTACTTCACATCTGTATTTATTTGATCCGTGCGGAATTCTCCCTTCTGTTGCCGGGACAGAGCTATTTCAGCCTGGGCTAACAGTGATTTGTCTAGCTGACACTTCTGGCATATAGTTTCACTTCAGAGCAAAGCAAGCCCAAAATCAATAGAGGATAGACACAGATTATTTTTACACTCAGCAAAGCGTCATGCATAAAGAAGCCACCGGCATAAATAAAGCAAAACTTCTTTCAAAGTCAGCTGAATCAGACAGGGTGGTGATACAAGCTGTTCACAGTTGGGTTAAAGGCAGACTTTTTTCCCACTGTTCATTATTTTTCTACTGTTGATATAGGGAGTCTATTTGAAGCTGTCGGTTTGGTATTTTAATTAAGGTGTTCGCCATGCTGACCTCCTAGCACTTTCCTTTAATGGGAGCTGAACAGTAGCCACATTGACTGTAATAATGTCTAGGATAATGTGCGTCATAATCAGGTCTGAATGGGAAGAAACCTCGCGAGTTCTGTCACGTGAACTACACACGGATCCAGAAAATGTTTATGAGGTCTAGTCTTGTCAAACTAGATGGTTCAGCATCGGTGGTTGAATGAAATATATCTGTCCATGGAAGCACCAGGGCTCTGGTCATGAAATCCATTCGTTAGATGAAGACCCCAAAAAGCAATGACTATAGTTATGTTGTCGGAAAAAAACGTGATTTAGGCTCTTCTGAAGAGTTTATAGATTGACAAAATGGGTGCTCCAAGTTGATCGGAATAACGTCCCTACATTAGGTTACATCTCAACATCAACATATTAAGCATTATTTGTAATATATTAACGTACAATAAAAGCGATCAGCCTCGAGTATATAGGAAGATGAACAGTCTAAAGTGACTATTTCATCTAGATGGATATTTTTCCTCCTGTAACAGTCGTCACGTCGCGGCTGATCTATTTCTATGCATATATTAAAGTGTCATCATGCATAAACTATGCAAATAAGACGAACGACAACCAGAAGCGCAATACAGTCGGATTCACATGACAAGTTCCCACTGGCGACCCGTCGAGTTGCGCGGCTGGTGGCGGAAAACTCAGAAAGGAGAGTTTCTGTTACACACCGATGTGCACTTCTCTGGGAAGCAAACAATTTAAGGGCCCGATAAATGAATAGTAAATATGTGTGTTACACACA
>CM055749.1:4931092-4978592 GCA_029465975.1 Dallia pectoralis | reverse complement strand
CCTTTTCCCTGCTGAGGTAATTCTCCAGGTGTTGAGTGCGTTGAGCCCGGCGGCCTGTTCTCCCGCTGTTCACCTGAGTGCCGTCCTAGTGGGAGCTGTGAGTGTGCACGAGCCAAGCAAACCAAAGCACGTGCACGCCAGGGCACCAATCCCGGCACAGAAACACATCCTGTTGTGTAAATGTTTCCCATACTTTCTATCTCACATTTTGGCACGTGGTTATCTGTTCTTACCACAGTCAACTGTGTAACACACGCCAAGTGGCAAGACTCTCATGGAGACCGTTGTCTGGTTAGTCTGGTTGCAAACTCCCCAAACAGTGTCCCCCACAGGACAGAGTACTGCTGTATCCACAGGACAGAGTACTTCAGTATCCACGGAACAGAGTACTGCTGTATCCACAGGACAGAGTACTTCAGTATCCACGGGACAGAGTACTGCTGTATCCACAGGACAGTGTACTGCTGTATCCACAGGACAGAGTACTAGTGTATCCACGGGACAGAGTACTACAGTATCCACAGGACCGAGTACTGCTGTATCCACAGGACAGAGTACTGCTGTATCCACAGGACAGAGTACTACAATATCCACATAACAAAGTACTAAAGTATCCACGGGACAGAGTACTACAGTATCCACGGGACAGAGTACTACAATATCCACAGAACAAAGTACTATAGTATCCACAGGACAGATTACTACAGTATCCACGGGACAGAGTACTACAGTATCCACAAGTGTTTTGTTGTTTAAAGGGTTGACTCTGGTACCTTTATGCTAACTGTTTAATTGTTCATTGTAATATAAAGTGTTGTCCTTACACAATAAAGAACATCTAGACACCTTTCACAGGTCGAATTTCACTGGACACTCTTTCTTTAGCCCAACCACAGCGCCACAGTCAGAAGTCTCAGTTTTCACTTGATTGTCCTTCTTTCTAGAAAATAATCACCAAAAACTCTCTCTACCCCCCCAACCCCGACACCACAAATAAGACAAAACTTCACATCGCAATAAACACTGAACCAGCAATTAACCTTGCTGTCAGTTGGTAACCGTCAATTGAATGTCTGCTGTCGGTGCCTCTGGGTGTGTGCATGTATTCAATCCTGTGTGTGTGTGTTCTCTGCCTTTATTTGGAGGGAAACCATGGAACATCTGGTGGTGAACAGAGGGTCTGCCTCTACATGGGAGAACTACACGTGCCTGGGAGCCCAGCTGTTGGCTTTCTGTCCCCCTGAGCGAAGCAGTCAAAACAGGAAGGCTTTCTGGCAAATGCTGGACTGACAAATGAGTTGAAGAGACCTCGGCGGTTATGTGGGAAATTGTTTAAAAAGGTGTGTGCCAAACGTGTAATATCTGACGTTTTATGCAAATTCAGAAGATTTCTGTGTGCTTTATGTTGTAATGCGATGTTGACGTTATCTCGTTCAGAATGCACCGGAATGTTTCGAGTGTTCTGTTGCTGCTTGATGTTGTCCACTGAAAACAAAAAGATGCTGTTCGGATGTTGAGATGTCCAATTTCATGTTCTTCTGGACGTTCCCGGTTGGGCAAAAGTGGCCTTTTGGTCAGTCCACTTTTACTCCAATTTATTTCCGGTGAACCGATGTTTTAAAACATTCGAATTTTGTTAGTATGATTATATTTTTCATAAAAATCCTACTTACAGACCTCCTATTTCTCCACATCAAAAATTCGATATGAAAGAATCAGTGGTCCACAACAGAGTTTGTTGGGCATGTTTAGAAATTAAAAGCCTGATAGCCAGCATGTTGTTGGAAGGCGTATGAGGAAAATCACCTTAAACTTCCCAAACAACAGAGGAAACGTACGGGGGGGAATCACCTTAAACTTCCCACACAACAGAGGGAACAGCATATCACGAGCCACTAGGGGACCTTTCACCAAAACAGTACATCAGAGGTCCGACCTAAAACAAGTGAGTTCAAAAGTCATCACATTGACAGGGGACCAGCCTGCTATCTAAAACATGACAACCAACGCTACCCCGCCTTCAAACGCTGCGTTAACACAGTCAGCCTGATCGTCATATTTCTTCCGCTGTTCGTTTTTTGACCAATCAGACCGGCTTCGGAAAAGAGCCGATGTGATGAGATCCGATGTGTTCGGTCAAAAAGACCAATTACTGGGAGAAATATCACAAGCGGACTTCCTGTACGTACACAGCATTCGATTGGTCTCCGGATCTACCTTGCTCCTGGACCAATTCCATTACAAACAACAGTGCAGGCCACACTCTCTCAGGTTGCATGGCTTGTTCCAGTCGAATGTTATTAGTTTCGGGTCAGCGGCCAGGCTCTCTCTACAACCAACAACACCTTTCTACCAGGCAATGATCCAGCCGGCCATTAATCAGTGCATTGACAGCATGTGTGCACGTCAGTAAATATGGTTCCCGTCCCCTCTTTTTCTGTTGCTCTCTAGTCCTCTCGCTCACTCACTTTAAGGGTTCTGATCAACTCTTTGGGCTCACAAAATGCATCCCAACATTTTCGTATTTAGTTGGAAGACACTATTTTGCATTGGGTTGTCTTGTCTCAATCAACTTGGACAGTGTGGAAAACTGTAACACATTCCTAGCTGGTACGCCAAATGGAAAACAAATCATTTAACGGGCGAAACGATAATGCTCACGCTGGCACCTAGACAAACGACATCCCACAAACTACCCAAACGTCCCCACACTTCTACTTTTTTCCATGCGTTTTAAAATCAGAACAGACTCACTGGCCAGGTGCTTATGAAAGTCGTTGAGGAACAAAAAGCCCTGTAGTGGTGAACGGGCGACAACAAAAGAACGAGCGCTGGCTGGCACGGTGGCACGACGAGGACGGAGATCTGGCAGCGGGCCAATCGGCGCCAGTTGGGGAAGCGGGTGATGCCCGTCTTCGTTGGCATGCAAGGCCAGGTACTCGTTTCTGTCCGAAGACAGCTGTAAACCAGATGCCCGTGACCAAGCAATCAGGTTGGTGGCTACTTCTGCCGAATGCTGATAACGCGACAATCTGCGCCTGTTTGCCACCGCGGAATGGCTGGCAGACGGTCAGGAACCGGAGTGACAGCGGGCCGCGGAAGCATTCCTCATGACAAACACACGCATCTGCTAGACAAGTAAAGAACACGGAGAAAAAGACTGCAGAAGCGGGTAACTGAGAGAAAAGAAGGCGGCATGAAACAAACGGCGACCTTTAAAAAGATTCATCTGTTTGCCGAAGATGTTCTCGCTGTCACCACCTGTGCGGTGTGCTGACCTTCACTTCGACCGGGCTTTCTTGCGGTGACGAGGCTGACTGCAGTCATCTGTTCATTTAGGCCTCTCCCATCACTCTCCACCACTACCTACCGACCCAGCGTAGAGACATTTGCCGGCGCTCTGGCAGCGGGTTGGGTGGAAACGTTGGCAGTCCATCACCAGGATAATAACACATCATCCATCTCGATTAGCTGCAATAATTTGTGTAATAATTTCTTATCAACTAGCCCCCGGAGAATGAATCCTAGTCGGTATTGATGTGATTCAGTACAGTTAGCGAGGAAGAGGCATATCACGTCAATAGTGAGGAAATTCACAAGGCTGGAAGAATGTGCTCTTTGTGCGTTATAATAACACGGCCAGAGGCTACGCATAACCTAAACAATCACTCATCTACAACACAAACCGTTGAGGGTGCTTGATGTTTTGTCTCACTCACACGTGATTATGATAAATGATGTAATTGCCTTCAAAATGGTAGATATTTTATAATCCACATGAATAATTACTGAATATAAAGTAATGAGGTAATAAATAAATTAAAGTACACCTATTGGACCATATTATAGACGGATAGTCGTATGGAATTTTTATAAGTTTCCATTTTGGATATTATCTTTATTATATCTTTATTATTATTATTTTTTATAGAAACCAGCCCAATATGATTTCTAGGAAGCCAACCAACTGAATATTTCGATATAAGCAGGCTACAGATGACTGTAAATTATTGCTGGACTATATTTAGATTAGTTGCTTAATACTTGAATTTAAGTTACTTAATACATGTTAATACATTCCATTTATATTTTTTTTAAATATAGTATAGACTAGATGACTTGAATTAAGTTAAAATACGATACTTAACATTCAAATATATCATTTCATTTCACTTTGCTTCAGCCGTATAACAGTAGATGGCGACATTGAGCAGTCAGCCTCTCTGGTGATAAACCATCTAACTCCACCATGGAAAATGTCTTCAGTTTAAACCTTCAGAAATGAAAAACAAGTGTTATAATAGAACCAGAAATCACCTATGCTCTAAGTATATATGCCAGTATCCCAAAAACATCAGCAAAGGCCTATGCAGATTTCTGACATAATTGTGCATTATGAAACATACCAAGAGCTGTTGATGATTTCCTTTTTACAGTTAACTTGTAAGTGACAGGCAATTATTTTCGGTCACAACGATTACGTCACTGATTTGGTTTTGCTGTGGGGTACGTGGGATTACTTTGTTTATAGTACTGATGTTATTTTTACAGTGATGAGGTATGTTTACAGTTTGCTCGTTTACAATACTGAAGTTTGTTTACAAGTATTGTGTTTCATTTATAGTGCATATGTTTATTTACAATACTGAGGTCCATCAAGAGATTTGTTTAAAGTAATGATTTTCTTTCCAAAACGGAGGTTCCATTACTACGTTTTTTTTTTTTTACAGTACTGATACTTGTTTCCTATATTGAGATTAGTTTACAGTAAGGATGTTTGTTTACAGTAATGAAGTTAGCCAACATGTTATTTAGTATTTTTTTGGATTAAATAAACAACAACAAAAAATATTTAAAAAAATAATAATTAATTCTGAGGACCACCTGCTGTACCCCAAGAAAATCACCGCCTGCTTGTATAAATATATATGTATAGGTCTCAAATGCTCTGACCACTGTTTAAGGAAAATCTGAACAAATGCAAAAAATTATCCACACACATTTGTCACACTTGTTGGATCTAGTGTAATTCAAAGATGCATCTCAACTTGACCGGAGAGTTAACTATAATTATTACAATTCATTTGAATGCCTTTAGCATTAAATTGAATGGTTAAATGAAATAAATATTCCTTTCAATAGACTTGCTTGTGCTTCCGTAATACGTTTAACAATTTGTGGTGAACCATTACATGAAAAAGCTCACATAGTATGTTGTTTTGTATGTCATAACTAAAATGGTTTGGAATCTTTATAACTAATGGTTCACCACAGAGATGTATTGACCTATTCAATGTTTGGAAGCATATCCTGTATACGGCATATCACATGCCATTTCACTCCCTGAAGACTAGAGGGATGCAATTCCTCCTCACGCCAACAGAGGGTGCACTAATCCAGTGTTTAGAAAGACAACATCTTACGGGGCTGGTGACTGGCAGTATTTCCAAGGAAAATGGCCTTCATGGATCTGAACTGACAGGATGACTGACTCTGATAAGTTTGTTTTAATACAAAGTTGCCAACTGAAGAGAAAGCACAGACGCCAATGTTGTTGACAGCAAACACCACGTAATGGAAGAAGCACACATGGTGCCAAATACAACAGGAGGGACTTCATTGTCCAGGTTTACCTTTGCTTTTGTGACGGTGTTACTCCTACAATTGAAGCCTAAAATGTCCTAAATAGCCCTTCCATGGAAAATGTGTCCCCAGTTTATGTTTGCGATTATTTACACTAATAGTGTGTAAACCCGACTCTGATGAGCCAAAACATTACAACCGAGGAATAATGTGGATCTTCTCCTAACAGGGGTCAAGTTCTGGGTAAATTAGATGGTAAGCAAACATCAATTCTCACATTCAAAGCGTTGGCTCTAGGAGAATTTGGCAGGAGTAAAGACCCGAGTGACGTTGACAAGGGCCAAATTGCTATGTCCAGACGATCGGGTCAGAACCTCTCTGTGGTGTGGTGGTGTGTCCCAATCAATCCCAATACTAGCATGCTTGCTTACTATATAGTAACAGTACGTAGGTTTAAGACCATAGTGGAACCGTTCACACAATATGTTCACACAACCTTCACACCGGCGTTGTTTTTAAATGGTTCAGACTAGCGTTTAAATGGGGAACACTTCTTCCTGGATCATTATTAATGGATGGCCACTCCCATTTTCACCCAACCTCAACTTTTGAACGCTTGGGTAACAGGACAGCTCCCGTTTGCAGGGGGAGCTGCCACATTAACCAAACACAACCTCTAAAATGTTTAATGGGAAGCTATATGAAGCCTTTGTGACAACGTTATGTATGCTATATGAAGCCTTTGTGACAACGTTATGTATGCTATATGAAGCCTTTGTGACAACGTTATGTATGCTATATGAAGCCTTTGTGACAACGTAATGTATGCCATATAAAGCCTTGGTGACAATGTTATGTATGCTATATGAAGCCTTTGTGACAACGTTATGTATGCTATATGAAGCCTTTGTGACAACGTAATGTATGCAATAGAAAAGCCTTCATGATGATCTTATGTATGAGATATAAAAGCATTACATTTTTCTCTGTAACCAACTGATCTAAGGTCAATTACTTCTTTTGCCTCACACAACGTTTCTTACCAATTCATAGCTCTATTTGCAGCAGCAACACAGCAATGGAAGCCATGTTTGCTAAAGGCTTTCTCTTTGTAAACATTCCTCGATCAGGCCGTAACGCTACACACTTTCAATACCGCTGCTTTTTGGGTTTGTAGAAAACGTAATCCTCTGATAGACACTAGCGTCAGACCGGGAAACAAGCCAGAAGGGCTGGAAAGCAGCCACGCTGTGAAGTAAAAAACATATGACGTAAGTGAAACAAAATGAGTCAGTCCACTTAAAGTCAAATTAATCAATACACAGCCTAAACTCAATCACTGACTCATAGATACCAGTGTTGTTGACCCCCCCCCCCAAACCAGAGAGTGAATTATTAACAGAGAGTAGGGGTGGTAGGTTTTTGTAATATGCATATCAAATGAAGATCCAAATCCAGGTTAAACTTCTTTAAAAAAGGTATACAATGGTATTATAAAATTAAATAAGGCATGCAGTCTGTTGTCCCCCGTTCAACCCACTGTCTGGGGTGTCCTCCATCAAACCAGCTGTCTGGGGTGTCCTCCATTAAACCAGCTGGCTGAGGTGTCCTCCATTAAACCCACTGTCTGTGGTGTCCCCATTAAACGCACTGTCTTACTGGTGTCAGAGGGTGAGGACAATGACAGTAGGTTGCAGGTCCTCCTTTTCCTGTGGATATCAAAACAAACCCTCCCTTCACATCTCAGGCTTGTGCTTCTCAAAGACAGGGGAATAATTTACATTAGCGTTGCCAAGCAATGGCCAAACACAGAGAGTGATACAGCGCACATTGGCCTGCAAGTCTGTAATTAGTGGTTCTTCTGTCTACAGCTCGGAGAAGCGCCAGATTACTCACCGACCAATCAGGCTCTCTCCCAGTTAAGGGGAAACCTCTCCAAGATTCTGGAGTAGCTCCACTTGACATTTGTCTTTAAAATTAAAGCACAGACACGGCACAGGTTTTGAGCGCCGCATTGGACTCAGTCAACACTATAGTAGATTTGGTTGTTAACACTGTAAGCTGCCTAGCAACCACTAGGATTAATGTGATTGGCTAATAATAGAAGGCCCCTTGAGTTCTTCTTAAGATTTCTCTCCAGTTAGTTAAATGTGCCTCCCAGATGTACTCGCCTGGGTTTTTCAATAAAAAAATAAAAATATCACAGCTACAGAAATGCTGTATCTCTCCAGGGGGGAAAATGTAAGAAATGTGTTTTGTTTTAAACCAGGGACACAGAGTGGGTGAACATGACACAACAGTACTCTATGTACTCATCTGACAATGTTAAACTTATGAAAGGGTACGAAACGCCCGGAAGATTCCTATTTTTAACAATCCAGATGTTTCTGCAAATCAAAGGCTGCAAAAATATCATCCAAATACAGCAAAGAAAGTTGTTTCAAGGAACCCTATCCGTTACTTCCAACATTCATTTTTAACATTAATCTCCCCTCGTATATTCAGTCGTCAGGTCCGTAACCCGTCACCAGAACCAGCTACAGAACCACATGGTAAGCCAACCATGTCCAGCATTCCGCCCACCAACACCAGGGGGCACCGAGCCAAATCAGTACCGACCTCTGCCGGACCAGCACAGAACCGGCATCGCACCGACGAGCATAACATGTGACGACCTACGACCTTCTGCCATGCCATTCAGGACCCAGTAGCAAAACGGTTAGAACTGCGTTAGCATAACCAACCAGTTACGTAACAGAACAGGACATACACACATGTCTGACAGTTAGAACGTTTAAAACATGGAAAACACACCTGTTAATCTTCACTCACCTATTGAACCCATTTTAGGCTCTTGACTTGCAGGTGAACTGATAAAAAAAATCAGGAGGTAAGAAACAAATTATGGTCTGATAAGTGGCATTCCGTACCCCCTGGATGGATTTCGGTTAAGAAAATTACAAGGCAAAAGCAGTATCGTTTGGGATATATCTTTTATTAAAATACCAAGGACAAACAAAAGTATGCATAATTTCAACAAACATGTCATTATGCAAGGAAAAACAAAATAAAGGATACAGCTTCATACAAAATGACAAGATGTAGACGGATAAAAGCACAACTAAGTACAACTTATTGGCACAGATAACGATAATAAAGAGCAACTATAGCAAGAATGATAATTAAGACAATTAAAAACAAATAATAATAACTAATTCACTCATAAAAACACAGTATGCTCTACTGAGAGAAATCATTTACTCTCAGATTTCGGCCATATATGGCACAAAATCCAGGCTGGTTTACATCGAAACCGCCGCTAGCTTTACAAAGAGCTAAATTTTTCCCAGATTGGTAGATACTACTTTCTCTGAAACGTCTTTCGAGTCCAACGGACACGGAGAGAGATGGAAAAACAGGGAGATATATATTTATCCTCCCACTGTTCTGTGCATCCGTTGTTCATGTTTGGCGGTTACGCCGGGATTACAACCGGCACGAGTCTGGTGTATCCCGGCTTTAGCCTTGTTTGCTTGGCATCGGGACAAACATTTGTGCTCGGTCAACACATCTGACTGAATTTTTGAGGACAGCAGGAAATATTTGGTTCAATAAATCGAGTGGTTAAGTTCATAGCTTCACGACGGACCCCCAAATGCATTCATAGGCCAACAGTGTCACTCTGATACCTAAACCCACTGCTCATACTGACACACAACAGCACAAGCAGACCGTACTGAGGGCAACAACACACTGTGTTTGTTTGTTAAAGTCATTACTGAAACGTTGGTGATCTCACCAGACACACACACACAAAACAGGATTAACCCCCGTCTTCTATAAGAGCGGCATTCAATAAACTCCAGACCGACAAAAACGGGACCTTGTCCTGTGTAAATAGCCTGACCCTGACAAACATTTCCCTTTAAAATGAAAAGTATCCTTTATCAATAGCGGCATCTTCTGCAGTACAAAAATACAAGGACATCTGAGACCAGTCTATTGTACATCTCATGGGACGTCCCATCAGCATATGGTGATATACCATCCCTTTACTGCAAAAATACCTGGTAACAAAATAGAATATACAGAACAGACAGAGGGAAAACGGGAGACAGAGAGACGATAAGCATGCGTCTCTCTTCTCATGTGTGTGAACATAATTTCTGTGTCCGGTGAAACGGCGACGAGAGACACAACATACCACACTGCGGACTGTAGTAGCGGCCGGCGTTTGTACAAGCGTCAGACTACGGGACATAGTGGGTGGTGTGTTAGCGGCTAGGCTAGCTGGTGTGCGTTAGCGGCTAGGCTAGCTAGCGTGTGTAATCGGCTAGGCTAGCTGGTGTGCGTTAGCGGCTAGGCTAGCTAGCGTGTGTAATCGGCTAAGCTAGCTGGCCTTGACCTGGGGTCTGCGCTGCAGTGCTGCAATTCCTGGGGCTGAATCTTCAGTACCGCACTCTTTCACGTTTCGTCACACAATACAAAACGTGACTGTTCTGTAGTGAGACTGGATAGAGAACCCTCCTGTATAGGATACCTGGCTTAATACCACAATAGTGACTAGCAAAACTCTCTGCAATGTCCGATACAATTCTCCGAAATTCACATCGTAGTAATTAAGTTGCCATTGACATATGTACAATTACATAAACTATTCCTATTTTTGATTCGTTGTAAAACTTAGCAGTAACTTCTGCTAACACTACACATTCTACTCTCAGAACATTTTTGTCAACGTCTGCTAGATACACACACCATAGCCGATCGGAACGATTCAACACTTGGAGAAGACATCTGACTGACAATTAAGATCCACAACCCCATCGACAAGACGGGGCCACAAAACAAGACATGGCTCGTTTCCAAAAGACGGATTAAAACAGACTGTGTGGTCTGGAAAAAAAACATGATAAACCTGCCAGGAGGAATGAGAGACAGAAGATGAGTCTGAAAATGCGGGTTGCCAGTACCAACATGCCACGGCAATGTTAAAGTGTCCTAGAGAGGCGTAGGCAACGTGAAGGAAACGTTTAGGCGACGCGACACATCCTGCAGCCATTTACATCCACTGGGATGTGGCTCTGGGCTGACAGGTGACATCCACATCATTCCAATAGCTCCAAGTTAATTCTCTGTACGTTCATTCAGTAGAGTTCTCTCTACACCCAAATCAACAGGGCCATTTCAACAAGCGAACAATTGACATTGAGCAGGATCACATTCGTACACTTCCGTTGACACGCTGCTCAGAAGGGACAGACAATGGAGAAACTACCGGGGAAATGGAGGAAGTCACGGGAAAAATATCAACTATTGCTTATGGGCTACAGGCTGTCACTACACATCTACATAACACGAAAACATAACACAAAAAAAACTGCCATCAAAAATGGATGTGGACATGGTCAAATACTAACAAGGTACTGTTCTCATAAAGCCCTCCTCGCCTTCTGTCACGAAGATCAAACACAAGTGCTACCAACTGTTGGAGAGAAGAGCCAGATGCAGACGTGGGTTTCTTAAAATAACAAAAGACTCAGCGGTTCCGGTCAACGCCTGTTCGGCGTTCCCGTATCCCGTCCGTGGGTTGAAATCCGTGTGGTATTCCCGGGTGCTGTGACTGCTGGGGAGGAGCTTCCCTACGACACACTAGAGCAGCGAATGCTGGGTGAACCCATCTGCATGAGAACCTTGTCCAGCCACTGCAGGGGGCCGTTCAGGTGAAGCTCGATCCAGCAGGGGGTGCTGGTCACAGTCTGTCGCCTGGGAAGAGGGGGATGCATTGATTTAAGGAACGCCAGCAAATCATCACCACGTCTACATGTAACGGTATGTAATATAACATACAAGTAAAAATGTTTTATTGAGAAGTAAAAGGGATAAAAGAAGCAGCCTGCTGCAGTTTTGCTTGTGGTCATGCCAAGCTACAGTGGTCAGACCAGGCTACAGAAATAGCACAGCATAGAGCAGCACGGACGGCTCTGTAAACGGAGAAACCACAACGCCGCTCCCGAGACAGCAGAACCCTCCCTCCCTTTTTTGCCCTCAGGCATATGAATCGCATATCAATAAAATAAGTGAGAAATCACATAGGGCCATTAATAAACAGAACAGCGCAGTCCCTAAAAATATGAATGTCAACCTAAGCTTTCACAGGCACGATTCCCTTTTTTTGCCACTGTCGTCCTAGCAGCTGAATGAAGAGTACAGATAACCATTTCAGGCTGGCAATGACTGTTGATCTTAACACATCCCTGATGTCCAAATTCTACTCGTTTAAATAAAACCTTCCTGCTTTCCTCACTACGTGTCTGCCAGGCAGAAGAGCTACTAGCAGCCAAACCTGTACAGAGCCCACAGGGGTGAATGATGAAAAAGGACAACCGCTAGTTCTGTCATATCGCATTATGTCATCATAGTGAAGGGGGGGGGGGGTGGAAAGACATTGGAGGAGCAGGAGGAGACTGGAAGAGTATGGTAAGATGTCCTAATTTCCTCCTCGTCCCCTCTGTCCTACTCCTTTCCTCCTCGTCCCCTCTGTCCTACTCCTTTCCTCCTCGTCCCCTCTGTCCTACTCCTTTCCTCCTCGTCCCCTCTGTCCTACTCCTTTCCTCCTCGTCCCCTCTGTCCTACTCCTTTCCTCCTCGTCCCCTCTGTCCTACTCCTTTCCTCCTCGTCCCCTCTGTCCTACTCCTTTCCTCCTCGTCCCCTCTGTCCTACTCCTTTCCTCCTCGTCCCCTCTGTCCTACTCCTTTCCTCCTCGTCCTCTCTGTCCTACTCCTTTCCTCCTCGTCCCCCCTGACCTACTCCAAGACTTGACTGCACCGTCCCAGTTAAACAGGCTTGACTGTTAAAGTCCAATTTAAGTTGATTAGAGGCTTTAACATGTATGAGCCGTTGGTGGTGGTCATCAGGGTCCGGGTTACCTGTAGTCAGCCCCCCAACCCTTGACAAAGCTCATACGGATGGTGCACATCCTGGTCAGCTGGTACACAGCCTCAAAGCCCTGGTTCACCGACTGGGCCAGCAGGGCGGCAAACTCCTGGTTGTTGAAGATCTTCAGGTTACAGCCTGGAAAAACCACAGCCATGAGACAACCTTCCACACAGCCATGAGACAACCACAACACAACCAACAATTGGACAACCTCCAGATCAGTGTTGGTCAGACACAACGAGGGATGGAAGCAGGTTCTACGCATGTTTTAAGTGGTGTGAACGTCTCTCCGAGCACTAGAAGTTTGTGAGTGAACAACCTATCCCCTCGCATTGTGTGTGTTTAAACAGTAGTGGATGGTTCTCGTGTGAAGACATCTGTGACCATGCTGGGGTCCACCTGAACCCCCCCCCCCACCACCCTTTCGGTCCTCCGCTCTCCCCACACCACCAGGCCTCACCTGGGGGGATCTTGCAGACCGTGGCGGGGTGCCAGCCGTAGCGCTGGTTGCAGTTGGGACTCTGGACGAAGATGGCGCTGTCACTAAGACACTCAGCAAAAACCTCCCCTCCGATGTAGTAGAGACGCACGCCCCGGCCTTTATTGAGACAAAAGGAGAAACAAGAAGAGGGAAACAGAGGAAGAGAGACAGAGGGAGAGAGACAGATGACACTCAGACTTTAAACATCACGCCTACTTCCAAATATCTTCAAAAAAAAAACTAGCATACTAAATCACACACATCCCTGAATCACGCACACACATCCCTGAATCACGCACACACATCCCTGAATCACACACACACATCCCTGAATCACGCACACACATCCCTGAATCACACGTCTGTTGACACGTCTGTCCTGTCATTAGCGTGTCAGTACCTATGTGCCGGCGAGTCAACTCCACGGCGGCGTTGCGGTTGACGTTGGACAGCAGTCCCAGACAGAAGCGCTCTGAGTTGGACGGGTCGGTGAAACCGTCCACGGTGAGGGATGGCTGGGAGGCATGGAAGGTCTCCCCCACCCGCTGGTTCAGCTCATAGTAGGAGATGGAGCACCAGAAGGCTGGCTCACAATACATGACCGGCTGCAGGTCTGTGGGAGGCATGGGGGTAAACAGGTGGTACATTCAATCAGTTAGGCCCTTTATAACGAGCACTGTCACTAAATGCTTTTACAAACACCCAGCCTGAAACCTGACATAGCATGCAACAACAAGTTAATACACAGCGGCTGTGAAACTCCCCGATGGGTGTAATTTAGGAAGAAACCTAGAGAGGAACCAGGTTCTGAGGGGTGGCCAGTCCTCTTCTGGCTGTCCTGGGTGAACCTATAATAGTTTAAAAATTATTAAATGCATTTTTTTATGCCGAAAGTTTTAGAAAATAGCCCAGGTCAAATGCATGACTAAGCACTCTAGTGCTTTGGCTACCTTCAGATGGCTTTAATTGAAAAAACATATCAGTAGAATACAGAATTTAAGAGGACGTGGAAGACTTTGTGAAATACTGAGAAACTTAGGACAAGACGGAGGGTGTATAAAATGACTAGATTTTTGGATGCAGATAAAAGGGACAAAATATTAAACGGAAGATGAGAGGAGAAACAAGATGAGAGAAGTGCTAACATTGGCAAGCTAATCTGGAGATAACAGCAGAGCCAGAAAGGAACCATAAAGATACGGAGGAGCAAAAAGAGGCCAAAATCCCAAAATGTCAACTCCACGTGGCAGTTCCCAGAAACACAAACCAGAAATGTGGAAACCTCGCCCATCACAGAGAAACAGTGAAGACCAAACGGCAAAACGACCAGGTTCCAGGAAACTAACACATTTGGCAAACGCGTCGCATGGTTCTCGTAAGAGTTTTTTTCTTCTTAACCAAGTTGATCTCTAACTACCTCAGAAGTACAGAACACTGGCTTGCGCCCATAAAATCTCAATCCAGTTGGTTTTCGTTCAATAACTTGGCCCTGGAGACCCGTGGTGATTTTCCATGGCGATCTAATAACCCAAAGGATATTATTATGGATGTTAGCGCGGGCCGACTGTGAGCTGGACAGAGACAAAGGCCTCTTTCATGAGTAGACTGGGCTTCCTCTCTTACAACACAAAGCAGCAGATTGGCTTCCCAAAAGAGCGCTGTGGTGCAAAGCCTGTCCACCTTTTGGCCAAGGGAGAGACCCACAGAGCAACCGCAAAAACACTATTGAATTCCTATTGACACACACACACACACACACACACACAGACACACACGGTCCGAAAGTCCCACAACATCCGCCAACATGCATTTCCCAATGCAACACAGATGTTCACCCAGCTCCAACTTCTGCAGTACACAACAGACACACACGGACACCTACCTAAATTGCTGTGCGTGGGAGAGACCGGGTTTGGTGACAGGCTAGGTGAGCTTGTATCCATGCTGCTGTGACTCATCTGGTGATCGCTGGTCTCTCCATCTTCACTCAGATAGCCTGGTGGAGGTGTCTCTGAAACACAGTTCAAACACATCATATGAGCCAACAAATCAGAGAAGGACATTAAAACTGTGGCACGCATGCAAGCACATAAATGTGTACACACCCCCACACACACAGTTTATTATAGTAAATATAGAGGGAACAGAGTAAACAATAATTATAGTGTGCCAAGGTAGGCTCCTGTAAATAATATGTACCCCAGGTCCGCAGTGCCACACACCTGAATATTAACAAGTGCCTGCCTACCAGAACTACAGCCAAGCAGGCTGACCTCTGGACAGTGCTTATACCCAAACATGGTATGACTAAGCCAGTTAAACCCAGTATTTTCTGAGTATGCGATACTACTGAGAGCCAAGACCACACATCCTTGGTGCTGGCATCAGAGAACGCAGGTAAGGAACAGTTTTTGCAAGCAGAACCTGCCAACACCTTACAGGAGGGGAGTGGCCTATAGAAGGTTAGAGGAGGGGAGTGGCCTATAGAAGGTTAGAGGAGGGGAGTGGCCTATAGAAGGTTAGAGGAGGGGAGTGGCCTATAGAAGGTTAGAGGAGGGGAGTGGCCTATAGAAGGTTAGAGGAGGGGAGTGGCCTATGGAAGGTTAGAGGAGGGGAGTGGCCTATAGAAGGTTAGAGGGGGGGAGTGGCCTATGGAAGGGGAGTGGCCTACCATTTGTAGCACATCTAGAATGTGAACTTGACCAATAATAAGACAGCTGGTAGGACAACAATCAGAGGACTGGTTTCTCACCTGGTATGTAGTTGCTCTGAGGCTCGATGCCGGCAGGGAAGTTGGTGTTCTCTGGGATGGAGTGACTGTAGTCGTCCAGAGGAGGGAACTCACTTGGTATCTCTGTGTGTCGCGGAACCAGTACTGGAGGGAGCACTGCAGGAACACACACACACACGTTAGACCAGGGAATATACCTCTCATAGTTAAAAACCTCTGGTATAGGGGCAGAGTTAAAGTCTGTCAAGCCTGCGACGATACAGATAGATTGTTAGTTTTAACAGTAACTGAAACGAGGATAATAAATCTAGTTGTCCTCCTCACCTGGCGTCTCCACCCTCTGGTAGTGGTACGGGTTCACACACACCTCATCCTTCTTGGTGTGGAAGGCATATTCGCAGAGCTCCATGGCTCGCAGCTCGTGGTGGGACTGCAGGTCGGGCCAGCGCCACAGCCGGCAGTATATGACGTGGGGGAGACCCTTTCTGTGGGACACCTGCAAGCGCCCGTCCAGAGACCTGGCGGAAAGAGGTTGTTGTTGTTGATGTTGTTGTTGTTGTTCTGTCTTTACGAGGTAATGCTCAGACATATGCCGTTGCCTGCTACACCCTAAAGATCAATGCAGATATGCAGAACTGCATCGAATGAAAATCCTCTCATATCTAGGATGGCTGTAAGGATCTATTGTATTCAGAACTGCACTGTACAGGATGCTCTTTTTACAGTTGACATGTTTAGAACATTTTTCTCCAGCATTTTCTGCATCACCAGCAACAGCGTTTGGAACGCAGATTGAATGAAGCTGAGGTGAAAAAGACAACAGGCTTTAGTGATGAAAGGTGGTTCGGCCTTCAAACATCTCTGATGCATACAATCACACAATGGCTGCTGATATCGAGGGAAGAACCAGCGCTTGCCGTAAATTAAATATATAAAACATAATGAATCCTGTAAATACGGCAGTGTTGGCTTGATGATTAGCTGGGTTAAGGTATGGCCGTACTACCATCTGCTTCTGATGATTCAGTCCAGAGGTTATAATTCCTGATAATCACATCATTTGAAATAAACATGGCCAGTAAAATGATAAAAAACACTTCTGATCTTCAAATCTGAGTAAGTAAACCCACCAACTAAACCCTCGATCTTCTGAAACCCCTGACCTAACTAACTACTGATCTTCTGAAACCCCTCACCTAACTACTGGATCTTCTGAAACCCCTCACCTAACTACCGATCTTCTGAAACCCCTCACCTAACTACAGATCTTCTGAAAGGCCTCACCTAACTACTGATCTTCTAAAACCCCTCACCTAACTACTGATCTTCTGAAACCCCTCACCTAACTACTGATCTTCTGAAACCCCTGACCTAACTACTGATCTTCTGAAACCCCTCACCTAACTACTGATCTTCTGAAACCCCTCACCTAACTACTGATCTTCTGAAAGCCCTCACCTAACTACTGATCTTCTGAAAACCCTCACCTAACTACTGATCTTCTGAAAACCCTCACCTAACTACTGATCTTCTGAAAGCCCTCACCTAACTACTGATCTTCTGAAAACCCTCACCTAACTACTGATCTTCTGAAAGCCCTCACCTAACTACTGATCTTCTGAAAGCCCTCACCTAACTACTGATCTTCTGAAAACCCTCACCTAACTACTGATCTTCTGAAAACCCTCACCTAACTACTGATCTTCTGAAAACCCTCTCTCCAATACACTGGTTAGCAGTCAGGGGGTTACAGTCTTAGCGGAGCATTGAGGACTCCGGCCAGTCAACCAGTTACCTTAACGTCCATCACTCCATTGGTTAATGTAAATGGAGGAACCTGCAGTGGAACTCAGCCAGTCTATTTGTGTCTATCATTACTGTGCCTCTGGAGGGGGAAACATAGCTTTTAATATTTCAGAGAAGCTTTTTAGCATCGTAGGCACTTCCAGAAAGAGGAGGAAGGGTTCCGTTAAAGCAGAAATCTCTGTCGTGTGGGTTGTGCGTGTGTGTGTGTTGGACATTGCGGTTGTGTGTGTGTGTTTGTGTGGGTGGGTGTGTGTGTGTGTGTTGGACATGGCGGTTGTGGTTTGTTCTCACAGGTTGCATACAACATAACCAACATGAACTATTGAACCCAAACCAACTTACAGAAGTAATACAGGACCACTCTTGAGTCTGTTTATCGAACTGCAGCAAATGTAAACACGTACTCGCTCACATTTAGAACATGCAAATCGAAAACACATCTAGAACATCTAGATCTAGAACATGTACTCCCTTCCATCAAATGCACGGAGATCTAGAACATGTACTCCCTTATATCAAATGCACGGAGATCTAGAACATGTACTCCCTTATATCAAATGCACGGAGATCTAGAACATGTACTCCCTTACATCAAATGCACGGAGATCTAGAACATGTACTCCCTTACATCAAATGCACGGAGATCTAGAACATGTACTCCCTTATATCAAATGCACGGAGATCTAGAACATGTACTCCCTTATATCAAATGCATGGAGATCTAGAACATGTACTCCTTTATATCAAATGCACGGAGATCTAGAACATGTACTCCCTTATATCAAATGCACGGAGATCTAGAACATGTACTCCCTTATATCAAATGCACGGAGATCTAGAACATGTACTCCCTTATATCAAATGCACGGAGATCTAGAACATGTACTCCCTTACATCAAATGCACGGAGATCTAGAACATGTACTCCCTTATATCAAATGCACGGAGATCTAGAACATGTACTCCCTTATATCAAATGCATGGAGATCTAGAACATGTACTCCTTTATATCAAATGCACGGAGATCTAGAACATGTACTCCCTCATATCAAATGCACGGAGATCTAGAACATGTACTCCCTCATATCAAATGCACGGAGATCTAGAACATGTACTCCCTTAACAGAAATTCTGACGTTGCAATGCATTTCGTTCAGCACATGCTCTCCACCCTACTTGTGGACAAATCCTCGAGTAGTCATCCAAACACAGGACTATTTTATGTATATTTTTTTACACATGGGGGAAGGCCCACTTTTATGAGGGCCGATTGGCTTAAGGGAGGAAGTGAGTTGCTGTTGCCACAACCTGTATACGGGCTGCCATTTCCTGGGGCCATCATAAAGAATTAGAGTTAACAAGGGGTCCTGGTAGAGCTAAGCAAGCTGCTGTGTGTGTGTGTGTGTGTGTGTGTGTGTGTGTGTGTGTGTGTCGGGCTAACATCACTGTATGCATCTCAGCTTAGGTCCATGCTCTGGTGCGGGTGCTTTTTCGGGGTTCACACGGGAGTGGGTACGGAACAGATGAAAAGGTCCTGACAACTGAAAAGTGGAAACAGGGTTGTCTTGTCATCCCCTCTGTCATTAGAAGCCACAGAGGAGGAAGGCCAAATCAGGAACTGAACCAATTACTTAATGAAGGACATTTCCTTTACGCCGACAACAACGGGAAGTAGACTTTTCGACTAATAATTTACTGTTGCATTTAGGATCATAATATAAACAACGCAGTTTATTGCTGCCGTGAGTGAATTGAATAAAAACAATAGCAGTAATGTGTGATTCAGACGAGGACAACTTGACATATACGTAATCTCGTTGTGATTCATTCTGTGCCTCATCTCACAGCTCCTGTGGAACCACCTCGTGGTCTGAACAGAGACACAACACTATTTACCTGTAGCCGTACTACTGTGTGTGTGTGTGTGTGTGTGTGTGTGTGTGTGTGTAGATGAAATAGTCAACTGGCCTGAGCTGAACTACTTTAAATCTGTGGATGGGAAATGGATGGGAGACACTTGGATATAAAGACAGACAGACCGAGTCAAACCAACTCTCCTTGTCTTGCGTTGTCGTACTTACTTTGCCCTGTTCTCCTACAGCTCTGCTACAAGACTGAGCTGAAGGGAGTAAAAGCCATTACATTACTACAATTAAGATATTTGAAAGGTGCAAATCACCATTAATGTACACATAATTACTTAAGATATATCATGCTAATTTACTTCTAATTTGGGAAGTACTTCTGGTTTCCCAGACATTGTCCTCAGGTAATCTCACAGGGGTTTCGTTAGTGGTTTGTGCCATTGCGCTGCACATCCTATTCAAATCAACTCTGATTAAAGGCCCCTTAAGGTTTGTGGTCACATAGAAATGTCCTTGGTTTTAAAAGAAAAGCACATAATATGTCCATTATGATAACAGAAAATGCATCATAAATACAGCGTCGACATTGTAAATGTTGTAAATTAATATAGTAGCTGAAAACGGCAGATTATCATTAGAATATCTACATAGGTGTACAGAGGCCCATTATCAGCAACCATCAGTAATGCCATAGCCTGTGGACAGTGTTTGATTGGAGCCAATATCCTCCTACAACAGGACAATGACCGAAGAACAGCTCCAGACTATGCAAAAACAATTTAGGGAAGAAGCAGTCAGCTAGTATTTTTTGTCAATAACAGAATGGCCAGCACAGTCACTGGATCTCAACCCGATTGAGCTGTTGTGGGAGCAGCTTGACTGTATAGTAGGTACTAAGTGGGGATCAAGCAAATCCAACTTCTGGGAGGTGATTCAGGAAGGATGGGGTGAAATCTTTTTCGATTAGTTATCTCGGCAAATTGCCAAATTGAATACCAAAGGCCTGCTAGGCTAGAGTTGCTGCAAACCGAGGATTCTTTGACCAAAGGAAGGACACAATTATTATTTTAATTAATAATAATTCTTTCAAAACTTTTCAATGACCACACCGTCTTTTCATTTTGCTTTAATTTCAAGTAAAACTAATTTCCTTGATGTTCTCAGGGTAAACAAGGACATGTCTACATAATTTAAACTTCTGAAGGGTAGCGTACATGGGTATACACTATGCAATCCAACTAAAATGTGTTTTACTGACCAACTAAAGTCTAGCAACTAAAATGACCTTGCCCGGTTCAGAAATACAAACCAATGTAGGCCAATGTTCATAAACAACTGCTGACATTGGCCTACAATAGCAACAAGGCAATCAATTATACAGAAATATAAACCTGAGTGCCGGTAACAGCGAGGGAGGGTGGGCAGAGGACATTGTTAGAAAGAAAGAAGGTAAAGAACAACAGACTGCGTGTGTAGCTCAGGGTATAGAATAACAGACTGAGTGTGTAGCTCAGGGTAAAGAATAACAGACTGCGTGTGTAGCTGAGGGTATAGAATAACAGACTGCGTGTGTAGCTCAGGGTATAGAATAACAGACTGCGTGTGTAGCTCAGGGTATAGAATAACAGACTGCATGTGTAGCTCAGGGTAAAGAATAACAGACTGCGTGTGTAGCTCAGGGTAAAGAATAACAGACTGCGTGTGTAGCTCAGGGTATAGAATAACAGACTGCGTGTGTAGCTCAGGGTATAGAATAACAGACTGCGTGTGTAGCTCAGGGTATAGAATAACAGACTGCGTGTGTAGCTCAGGGTATAGAATAACAGACTGCGTGTGTAGCTCAGGGTAAAGAATAACAGACTGCGTGTGTAGCTCAGGGTATAGAATAACAGACTGCGTGTGTAGCTCAGGGTATAGAATAACAGACTGCGTGTGTAGCTCAGGGTATAGAATAACAGACTGCGTGTGTAGCTCAGGGTATAGAATAACAGACTGCGTGTGTAGCTCAGGGTATAGAATAACAGACTGCGTGTGTAGCTCAGGGTATAGAATAACAGACTGCGTGTGTAGCTCAGGGTAAAGAATAACAGACTGTGTGTGTCGCTCAGGGTAAATGTGTGTTTGTCCTGCAACAAAACAGACTGTCCCCCGGCCTTAAAACAACTGCCCAGTCTTGTTTATCCTCCGAGCATTCTGGAGTCAAAAGAAGTTTGTAAAAAACAGCGCATACACAGGCACACTCGTTCCTGTCCATGTAGACCTCTATGGCGTAGTCGCTCAACGCCTTATATGGGGGACGGCCTTCGAGGGGGACGCATGCCGCATTTCACAGCAGGTATGTTAGTCACAGGCCAGCCTGTACTGTCTTCAGGCGATGTGAAACAGTACCCGGGTTCACCCAGAGTTTGTCCGTCTGCGTCCTGCGTTACTGTTGCATAATGACAGACGGGTGCTGAATTGCCCCCATTGTTTGACGTGCCTGACAGTAAGGAGATACTTAGACTGCACATGTTCTGTGCCTCTTTGTCTTCATCTCACAATGTGTGTGTGTGTGGTCTTGGTAGACGGTCTGCGCTGCCTGGTAGCTCCAGCGAGAACCACCGCCCAAACTTTTTCCACTGGAACCAGGGCTGCTTTACGTGACGACTCCCCCGTATGTGTTGGCACCGGGCACAATGTGTTTTCATAGATACCAAGCATTATGGGGATTATGTTCAGCTACACCTCTAAAGAGAGCGCCCGTATTGGTTGTATATGCAACTAACTATATCCGGAAGAATCCTTTTGGATCCCTTATTGTGAGATCCTGTTCAATCTTAGCGGTGGAGCATGCAACAGGATTACCTGGGCTGACTACACATAAGCCCGCAGCCTCATCTAGAGCCACAACTTGCAGCCAGGCCCTCATCTAGAGCCACAACCGGCAGTCAGGCCCTCGTCTAGAGCCACAACCGGCAGTCAGGCCCTCGTCTAGAGCCACAACCGGCAGTCAGGCCCTCGTCTAGAGCCACAACCGGCAGTCAGGCACTCGTCTAGAGCCACAACCGGCAGTCAGGCCCTCGTCTAGAGCCACAACCGGCAGTCAGGCCCTCGTCTAGAGCCACAACCGGCAGTCAGGCCCTCGTCTAGAGCCACAACCGGCAGTCAGGCACTCGTCTAGAGCCACAACCAGCAGTCAGGCCCTCGTCTAGAGCCACAACCGGCAGTCAGGCCCTCGTCTAGAGCCACAACTTGCAGCCAGGCCCTCGTCTAGAGCCACAACTCCGGCAAAAAAAAAAAAAAAAAACTCAGAACAAGATATGTTCCCAGTAAGCATCACGATAAAGACTCGCCAGGTAGCGCAAAAAAAAAACACAACTTAAGTTCTTAAAATAACATTAAATGTCCCTGAATCTGATTGACTTACTATTCTTTGATGGACATCGTAAAACCAGGTTTGGAAAATGCTGTTAAAAAAACCACAGTGGCTTGATCGCAAAACCGTTTATAAGATCAGACCCAAATAACCAAAGAAACAATTGTTGCTTCTCATTAAAAAGCACAAGGAGCAGATTTATTCATAAATCATTGTGTAGCCTGATTCAACATTAATGACAGGTTCACACTTCACCTTCAGTAGTAACATAGTTGGATCAAACGCTTACAGAACGGTAACTTCACCGGCAGTCCTACCAATTACACACATTATTTATTATGCAAGTGTGAGAGAAACAGAGAACTAGTGCTTACAGTTTGTCTAGGAGAGTCTTCTTATGCTGAGTGTGTGTGTGTGTGTGTGTGTGTGTGTGTCTGTGTGTGTGGTTAGTCAGCTCAGAGGAATGCGCTAGAGCGTGTGGATGACTGCCGGGCCTTGGGGAGGGTGTGGGTTGCTGTTTGGTTTGCGGCTGCTGCTCTGGGTGGAGGGGTTAGGTTATATTAGTAGAGAGAAAGCGCTACTCTACTCGGCTTGGCCTTGGCCTGACTATCTGTGGGGGAGAGGAACTCGCGCTCCACACGCAGACTACAAGCTCGCTTTGTGCTCCACTGGCCACTACTACAACCACCACCGCTGCTGCTGTCAGCGCAACTGGAATCTGTGTTGGAAAAACATCTCTTTCCTCCAAGGAACTTGAATATTTGAAAAAGCAGGCGGAGCAGACAGCCTGGTAAATCCCGGTAAAGCAGGGCTCTACACTGACTCACTAAAACAATATACACACACGGAGGATGTGTGCCTATATTGAAAAGCACTGGTGTTCTATTAAAATGCCAGGTCGCTAACCGCAAATGTGCGGCAGTCTCACCGCAAATGTGCGGCAGTCTCATCGCAAATGAGCGGCAGTCTCACCGCAAATGAGCGGCAGTCTCACCGCAAATGAGCGGCAGTCTCACCGCAAATGAGCGGCAGTCTCACCGCAAATGAGCGGCAGTCTCACCGCAAATGAGCGGCAGTCTCACCGCAAATGAGCGGCAGTCTCACCGCAAATGTGCGGCAGTCTCACCGCAAATGTGCGGCAGTCTCACCGCAAATGTGCGGCAGTCTCACCGCAAATGTGCGGCAGTCTGACAGCAAATGAGCGGCAGTCTCCATTGGGATAAGTTTTCAGTCAGTCCTGCGGGCCTGTTGTCTGACTGTGTGAGTCTGACCCCCATGGTGTTCAGTTTCTCCTGGTGCTCGTACCCTCACTTCCACTGACAGGTGAGGCAACTCACAAATAAAAAAGTAATCACATTACAGGCAGTCCAGAACTATGACATCACTTGTGGGCCAGTATCAGACTCCCCCACCCGCTCTACTTCCCTCTCTTTGCTCAGGGAGCGTTTGATTGCTTTAGCAGAGAAGGAAACGTGCGTGTGTAGCTTTTTTTGTCTGCTCTACTCTACTAGTGGAATGCATCACTGATGAGCTGTTAAGTTACAGACTTTCCAAGAACTTCGTAATACCATTAAAATCAGACAGGTTGGCGGTACTGTTCTGACACTGGTCGGTAGAACTTGGTCCGCTAACGATGAACCAAATTGACAATTAAAAAACCCAAATAATAATAATTAACATTTCAACCTGCGGGTCGACACACGGTTCATAAAAACTAATGTCCGACCTCTCGGGAATTAGAACCAGGCTGGGTTTTGTCAAAGCACTTTGTGACAATGTTGTTGTGTAAAGGGCTTTATTAAATACATTTGATTGGTTGATTAATTAAAGAGGTTAAGACAACGCGAGAAAAGTAGGATGCATGGCAAACTCTCCCACATGAGAATAGCATACGTTGCTTGGTGACAAAACTATGTACTACTATTTAGCACAGACAGAAATGTCTAGCTAAACTAGCAAAATAAGAAGAAATTTAATTGAAGTGAAAAAAAACAATGTCCGTTTTTAACCACAGTGAGTACTGTTGATGCAATGAAAAAACACAAACCCATTTGTTTTCTTGGAGCACTAGCAGGAAAATATATTTAACTTTGTAACGATGAAACAAAATCAAACGGTGTACGGTAAGTAGAGTCCATAGAGATTCTACACATACCTTTGTAGACAAAAAACATATTCAATACAGGCTTAATTGGTTCAGCAGCCATAGATTAATAGATTAATTGGTTCACCAGCCATAGATTAATAGATTAATTGGTTCACCAGCCATAGAAACCTCTGCAACTAAACCTTAGCTATGAGGAAACAATAACAAAAACATTGCTCTGGCTCTGGTCCAACGTTGAGTTTAAAGGATATATAACTATTTCAAGCAAACACGGGGCTACAAAAATTTAAAAATACCAATAGATAGTTGGATTTAAAGTGTCAGTATACTATCGGACAGATTAACGTAACGGTGTGACCAATTACTATCACTCATCCAAATGAGGCGAATTAACAAGATCCGTCAGAACAAATTAATAGGTCTCAGATTACTCATTGGGTCATTAGTCTGGGCATCCACTGGACACGCCCAGGCTTCCAATTAGGAAAGGCCACAGAGCAGACCAATGTGGTGAGTAAACACACCTGTTCAATAATTACACAGATTTTCCCTCTTCAACCACCCTGGCAAAACCAAAGCTCCAACTGACAAACCAAAGTAGTCTTCTGCACGTTCTTGTAATTTTCTAAAGTAGCATTTCTTCTATTCCTGATTGAAGGGTTGGCTACAGGAAAGAAACAACAGGCTTGGTGGATTAAAATGCTGTTACACCGGGCCATGTTTTAAATTCTCCAAAATGCAAGAAAACCAGTTCTGCCATGTTGGCATTCAGGTTATATGTATCTATGGATTTTCAAAATCAACAAACAACCTGAAATTTTCCGATCTCAGAACTAGAACAAAATCAGTAGCATAATTGAATGGATTTCCTGGCCTGGAAAATTTCACCCCAAATTAATGTAATAAGAGGCATTTAACTATGGCATTTTAATCAAACATTTGTCAGAACTGTTAACAGTAAAATTGGCTTTCGGAATGAACACATTCGACAGGCCAACAGTCGCAATACGAAAAACTAATACGGTCCAATATCATGACACTTTTTTAAGCAGTAAGCATAAGAGCAGCGCGTTGTAACGAATACAGTCACAAATGGCATCGATCAGCATGACACAATAGCAGAGGGCCAGTAATCACAATATAGCGCTGGCTTGAATGAAGGTATTTGTGTGGCGAGCTGTGTTCCCATAATGTTAACAGCTGGACACATAGGGTCCTAGAAAGGTCTGCTGAAACCACTTAATTCCCATTCCTTTTTTCAGGGAAGTGTGTTTACAACTTTATGAAACAAGTCGTTTGTGTCGGAAGAGATTGGACAGCTGGCTAACGCAATCTAGCTATGTAATGCCTAACCAGCTAGATTGCTAAGGTTCGTCAGAAACGTCATATACAAGGGACCTCTGAATCTAGACCTAATTCGCCAGAGTTCATGCTACAATGACATGGTGGGGTATATGTGGACAAAAACATGCATGTTATCCAATTTATACTATAACAAGTTTACATTACATAATTATGACTGAGGACAAATCCCGGCATGGTCAATTATAATTAAATTGTATGAAATGGCCTGGTGTCTCTTTATCATGGGAATCCCAAAGCCTTCTTCAGCCCTCGTTCCCATTTTAAACTCTCCCTAACTCTACTTCCTGCCCCCCTCTCTCGCTCTCAATCTCTCCCCTGTGTCTGTCCTGCTGCAACATGTTTCAGAGTTCAGCCAAAAAACGTGTGGGGACAGGACAGTGTGCTGCTCCCAGGCCCTGGATGAGACCCAAGAGGTTCTCAAACGACTGTGTGAGAGAGAGTCCCATATAATAAACTGCACCACTGACAGTCACTGAGATAAATCCACTGTTTCTATGGTGTTCTAAACAAAACAAAAGTTGCCTAGATCAAAGCAAACCAGGTTTTACAAAAGGGAGACTTTTGTCATCTCCCCAACTCGCGAACGACACAGGCTTATATACACTTTGTATCTTCCGGACCAGTTTGAAGCGCTCTCTTTTAGATTACCAGATGCTCTTGGGCGGACGAACATTTGTCAAAATGTGGAAGTGGGCCTCTTAACTAGCCAACAAGGCATCGCATAACAGAGATTCTGCCAGTGGTGTCACACATAGAAAACAGGGGAAAGATGAGAGAAGTAAAGAGAGAGAAGGCGAGTAAAGGTGAGGTAAAGAGACAGACGCTTCACAAAGACACATGGGCTCATTGAAAGATGACAGGCGTCAATATGGTTATTCAGAGCTACATATTGTTCAAAAAGTTACACAATGACTCAGTCAGCCACGAGGGTCTATCTTAATTTAAATGAAAACAGATGTTTAACCACTCCGGTTTTGAGAGTAGATCAGGAAGTTCATTTACAAACTGATAACTCTGTGGCACTGTAAAACACAACCCTTTTAGGCTTATTTACATTTAATGTAATGCCCATCGCTGTTCCGCTTCAACAACAAAACAAAACCAATAACAAAAATGCCACACGTGTGAAAAAGTAGCATTGACTACACGAAATACACTCTTTTACTGGCATTCGTTTTTGTCAGCCCATTGCCATTCTCAGTAGTCACCCACGGACACCCTTCCTGCCAACCCATGGTGTGGTACCATACGTCCACCCGTCGCCATCGTCTCTGTTCAAGCGAGCGTTGACAGTGGAACCGGATGCACAGTACACAGTTGTGTTACCCACCGTAGCTTAGCCAGCTGGTCAGCTGTGATCACGACGATAAGCACCAGGGAAGTGACAGCCACGAGAGCTCCCTAATGAACCTCTGTGACAGGCCTGAGCAAGCAGCTGCTGTCAGCCCCGCCACAAGGGAATAAATAGGCACAGGCCTGACAGGGCCAAAGAGGGCAGCACTCCAGAGACAATGACATCCCTTAAGCACTGCACTGGAATCAGCTATGCCCAACCCAGTCCCCGGGTTGACCAACAGGCGGGGGTATACGAAACTGGTCATGGAAAAGGGCTTATGGGCAACCTGCAATTACATCTAGGATATTAGTGTCGCCATATTAATCAGTGCTTCCGGGACAAACTCGAATCTCTGAGGGTGTGCTTAGCTAATTGTATCCGACTTCGGCCCCGAACGCCCCCATAGTCGATGTCAAGCAAATGAGTGTGGATGGAAGGACGGGAGATGTATTTTTCATGTGAACAATAACAGCACGTTCATTAACCCTTTCAACTTGAGGGGAAATATAAAAGTGCTCGGTTGTTTGAACACTTCATGAAAACAAAATTCTGTGGCACGGTTGCAAACACACAAAACAAAGACAATACAGGCGATGTCTCTAAACAATAAACATGAAGTGCATTTACAAACACCACATTCAGTGGCATGGGGACATATCGCCCGTAAATTCCCCAAAGACAAGGGGTGCAGCTGCATGTACATCTAAATACATTTTCAAGACTAAGGTCAATAAATAGCTTCAATGAGATCAGTTTTGAGTATAACAGAAATATATTAGTCCATGGTAGCTCTAGAGACAACAGGTAATGTCTTAACCATGGAAGAAAAGATACATGCTCTTCTATTCACCATCGTACTGGAACGAGCCCCATATTGGACAAGTTACATACATTTCTGCAACCAGTTATTCTCATAACTCGATTACTAGATTGAGGCAGGGCAGTAATGCAGAATGGGTTTTTCTAGTGTGCAAAATATATACCGCAAGACGAGTGTGTCGTTTCCGAGTAATGAAGTGAACCGAAATTGTTGTGCAACAAAAAAGTGGCACCCAATAACCATAATATAAGTATGATGGTTAAAACAAAACATGATGGTTAAAACAAAACCTGTGCAACACTAAAAATAATTACAAACTCACCAACGTTAGCTAACTAACGTAGATGCACAGATCTAAGGGGAAATGCATGCACTTGCTAGTCTGCTAGCACGCTACCTACCCACCCACCCATTGGGTTTGCATTGGATACCAGCTAGTAGAGTGGCTAGCTAAAACACCCCTCGCCAAACTGTGTCGAATTGGGACACGTCCAGTGGCTGTAATATTAAATAGTATAGATAAGCTCTGATGATGGCGATAGCTACATAATAAAGTGCAAAACGTGAGAATCAGGCTGCCTGCCATGGTGATGCCTGTTTACTGTTCACCCACCTCGGTATGGTGATGCCTGTTTACTGTTCACCCACCTCGGTATGGTGATGCCTGTTTACTGTTCACCCACCTCGGTATGGTGATGCCTGTTTACTGTTCACCCACCTCGGTATGGTGATGCCTGTTTACTGTTCACCCACCTCGGTATGGTGATGCCTGTTTACTGTTCACCCACCTCGGTATGGTGATGCCTGTTTACTGTTCACCCACCTCGGTATGGTGATGCCTGTTTACTGTTCACCCACCTCGGTATGGTGATGCATTTCGTGTTCATATTCTGACTTGTGATGGCTTTCTCCAGCTCGTCCAGTTGCCCGGTCTTTTTCAACTTCTTCACCAGGCTCTTCACTGCCTTCTCGCACCATTTCTCCTCCTGGCCGTTCTGCTCGCCTTTTTTCCAACCCAGAAGCCTTTTGACGATGGGGGGAGTAAAGGGCAGAATTGACATGTTGAGTCCAGTGAAGTCCTCCCAGTACCGTGTTCCTTAAAGTGTCGCAAGTTACAGATAGAGAAGCCCTGAAAACGTAAATAAAGCGGGTGCACCAACAAACACACCGTTCAATGCACACGTAAGTTAGGCTACACGCACGCACACGACAAGTAATTGTATCAATTTAATGTCCCACAGCAGAGCTCGAGGACAGCGATTACAGCAACACTGTCGCGCACACACAGCACCACCCGAGTCGGTAACACTCCGCGGCGGAACGTAGTGCGCCCAAGTGGATTCGAAAAGCAACAGACTAGTCCTCGAGCAAATTATTAAATAATACGTGTAAATAAAAACAAACAAAAAACCGGGCGTCGATTGAAAAACCCTAAAATGTGTTCCCCCGACGCGTTGGGTCGAATGTTATTATTATTATTTTATCGGCAAACTTTTGGCCAAGTTCAGAGTCATCCGCCGCCGTCATAGGCTCGGTCTGAACTGAAGTCTGCTTTAAACGTCTGCTTGTAAATGCTAATGCTAATGCTAATGAGCACTACCCCTCCGCGGACTCCCCATTCAGACTGTGAAGCACTAAATCTGTGGAATCCCATATGCTGCTCCTCCAGCTGACTGAAATGTGCCTGGTCGGCATTGCGCATGCGCACTGCCTGTCGCCTGGCCCCCAATAGCAAGCGGTTGTGATTGACTCCACGTCACGTCGTGTCGCCTTATATCATGTCGCAGAATAAAGCTGACCTGGTCAGCGAAAGCTACTTCCTCTAATATACACCACGAGCACCATACATCAGCAGCGGTTTAGGTAGTAGTGCGAATAGTCTTTTAAAAATCAATAGGCATTTAGAAATCAATAAAAAAACGAGGTGGGGAAACACTGTATTTTCTTGAGTGGGCAAAATACACACAATGTGAATGTGTGTCTGGTTAATAGTTGAGGCCTGTGCAAACCCTGACTTTGTTTAGGGACAGATCAGGTCATAATATCAATTTAGTAAACAAGCCAAACACAAGCATACTACAGACGAGGGAAGGAAAATCCTGAATAAATGAGTGGAGGAACATAATGGATGAAGATGCCTCCGTACAGGTGCACTGTACGAGAACAATGAACCATTGAACATCCAATCAGGCTCTGTGGCATGCAGGCTAAACACGTGCCAAGGTTGCCTTTGCATCGAGATGGCATACGGAAGTGTTAAACACCACTCTACACCAACACCTTCACTCCAGGAAGTCACACGTGTGTGTGTGAGTATTGTATTGTGGCTTAGATCAAATCGATCAGTAGACAGCAGACTGTAGTATGCTTGTGTATGTGTGTATGAGTGTGTGTGTGTATGAGTGTGTGTGTGTAAGGAGATGTGGGGTGGATTGGGCTAGACAGAAATGCATTCCCTGCTAGGGGCTTTCCAGCAAGAGCCAGGCCTCTGCTTACTTCCAGACTCTATCAGTAGTCGTGAGCAGATAGACACTAGTGTCTGTAAAGAGGTTTTGGGAGGGCACAGAACATGCCTCGGCTTGTCCCAACTAGGCTAACATAATCCTAGCTCCAGCAAACGGATACTTAACATTTAATGAGCACTGAGTAGTACTCTCTCTCTTACACACGCACACGCACACACACACACACACACACACACACACACACATACACACACACACATACAGATACACACACACACACCATCTGAACGAGGACACCAATGTTTAGTGTCCTAAAAACATACCTTTACTAATCCTAACCCCAAACCTCACCTAACCTTTAAATAGCCATACATTGTACCCACGAAAAAAAAGTCTCAATATCAACAGTGAATTGGCGAATCCACTGTGCCGGTTTTCTAGGCACAGGCTAAAGAAAAAGCCATATCTTGCCAATAAAATGAAAATATTAAGATGAGCTAAAAAAAGACAGACACCGGTCATTTGTGTAAAGTGGACCAGATCAAATGAGTGTGGGTGGTGTCTAGCATGGTGGAGGCAATGTGATGTCGTAGGGGTGCTTTGCTGTTGGTGGGAGATTTGTACAGGGTAAACAGGCCTTATAGAAGGAAGGTTATCACTCAATGTTACAACGCCATATGATACTCTGTGGATGGCGTTGGATTACAGCCAATATCCTTCCACAACAGGACAATGACCCAAAGTGCCAAACCATGCAAGAACTATTTAGGGAAGAAGCAGTAAGCTGTCTATAATGGAGGCCCCTGTTGGCCCCTGTCTATAATAGAGGCCCCTGTCAATAATGGAAGCCCCTGTTGGCCCCTGCATCTAATGGAGGCCCCTGTTGGCCCCTGCATTTAATGGAGGCCCCTGTTGGCCCCTGTCTATAATGGAGGCCCATGTTGGCCCCTGTCTATAATGGAGACCCCTGTTTATAATGGAGGCCTCTGTTGGCCCCTGTTTATAATGGAGGCCTCTGTTGGCCCCTATCTATAATGGAGGCTCCTGTTGGCCCCTGTCTATAATGGAGGCCCCTGTTTATAATGGAGGCCTCTGTTGGCCCCATCTATAATGGAGGCCCCTGTTGGCCCCTATCTATAATGGAGGCCCATGTTGGCCCCTGTCTATAATGGAGGCCTCTGTTGGCCCCTATCTATAATGGAGGCCCCTGTGGGCCCCTGTCTATAATGGAGGCCTCTGTTGGCCCCTATCTATAATGGAGGCCCCTGTTTATAATGGAGGCCTCTGTTGGCCCCTATCTATATTGGAGGCCCCAGTTGGCCTCTGTCTATAATGGAGGCCCATGTTTGCCCCTGTCTATAATGGAGGCCCCTGTTTATAATGGAGGCCTCTGTTGGCCCCTATCTATAATGGAGGCCCCAGTTGGCCACTGTCTATAATGGAGGCCCATGTTTGCCCCTGTCTATAATGGAGGCCCTTGTCTATAATGGATGGGCCAGCACAGACATCAGATCTCAACCCAATTGAGCTGTTCTGGGAGCAGCTTGACTGTGAGTCTGCAAAGCTGTAATTGCTGCAAATGGAAGATTTTTGACAAAAGCAGATTTCAAGGACACAATTATTATTTCAATTAAAAAACGTTCTTTCTTATTTTGGCAATTGCTATATCCCCTAGTCATTTTGCTGTGTTTCCTATTCAGTCTTATTCCGTGTATGTTTTCGAGGGAAAACCAGGACATCTCTTAGTGACCCCAAACCCTTTAACGGTGGTAATATATATGTATTAGGCGTTAAGTGTTCTCCCGGCCCTCGCTGCGTGTTGTACTGTGTTGACAGGGAGAGCGTGTGTTGCATCTGGTGTGTCCGTCCTGCCTCGGGCCCGGCCGGGCACCTGTTTAGGCCCTCTGGGACTGGGGCGGCCAAGACAGCTGGTTTGGTTGGGAGTGTGCGGGGGACATAAGGGGGGGGCCTTGGGGGATGGGTCTCACAGATGGGCCACAGTGGTCGCTAGCGGGACAGGATAGTAGCAGGGCAGTGCACGAGAGCGGGGGTGGAGGGATGCCGGGAAGAATGGCCCCCGCCACAAAAGGCACATGGGCAGGGATGAATGGGTAACGACCACGCACAATCCGATGGATGATAAGGGCATTGTGGTTTACAGGACTCTAGGGACACTCAAGAAGGATGGACGTGCACGGGGGTGTGTGTGTGTGTGTGTGTGATGTCAGCTGGTGTCCCAGTGGAGGAAGAGGGGGCCACAATGGAAGGAAGCAGGGGCTTTTTTTCCTGTGATCAGAACACTAGAGCTAAACTGATACTCAACAACCAGGGGCCTAAACAACTTTGTTTTGCTGTAGTCCGTCCTCGTTAGGTGGCTGACATCACTTTTTGTCGCTCAATTGCTTGTCAACACTTCCACATCTGTGATATGTTAAACTATGTCCTGTATTGTATATTAAAGTAATTGGAAATAATGAATGACAGTACAACTTCAAATATTTATTATTATTATTATTTATCTACAGCACTTCAGAAAAGCACATTTAGCCCATTGAAATAACGTAACGTTTATCATAAATTCAGTGTTGTTGACGTAAAAAACGATTGTAGCTGGAAACGGCTGATTTGTATAGAATATCTACATAGACATACAGAGCCCATTATCAGTAACAATCAGTCCTGTGATGCACGTTCTGTTTGCTAAGCTATGTTCAGAATTTAAAAGGCCTAATTGATAATTAGAAAAACCTTATGCAATTGTGTTAGCACAGCTAAAAACTGCAGTGCTCTTTAAAGAAGCTTTAGTCTTCTTTAGAATAGTTGAGTATCTGGAGCAGCAGCAATTGTGGTTTAGATTACAGGCTCAAAATGGCAAAGAACAAAGAACAAATAACTTTCTTCTGAAACTTGTCAGTCTACTCTTGTTCTGAGAAATGAAGGCAGTACTATGTGAGAAATGCACACACAGTCTGCGGAACAACTCATCTAACGCCACCTACTTTTCCAGTTACTTTTTCCAGATGAAGGGAGTAGTTGAAGCCACTATTACTGTGTGTGTGTGTGTGTATTTATAAGCTACCTGTATGACACACCACGGGTTGTTGTTTCAGTCCACTTCTGACATAACAGGGCTAAGGGCGAACTGTTGAAAGTTGTCATCGCTTTTTCAAGAATCTCCTTGGCAACACTATGACATGATGTTTTCCCCCTCTTACAGCCGTCAATCTCTCAACAGCCACTGACAGCTACAAATCGCGGGGATGTACATAGTGTTCTGGGAGCATAAGCCCCGCCCCACGTACATGCCATTCAAACAGTTGGCCAACCCTCATTTGCCCCAAAGCTCCGTGCATTGCAATCTCTCTCTTACACATGCGGTCACACACACACACACTTCTTCCACTCAGAGGTCATCACCTTGTTCTCTATTTATTTTGGGAGAATAGTCACTTTCTGTTGATATATTAAGGGTAGTGTCTGACTGCTTCTGTTTACGCTAGTCGGTCAAATCCAGCAGTCTGAATTGAGGAAGCAATACTCTGTCAAATTTCCTGAAGAAGCTGTATCTATTTGAGCGACTTTTATAAATGATTTGCCTACTGATTCTCTCTATTATTTTGCATATTTTGAAATTAAATCTTGTTAGACAGTTATCGAGTACAGTTAGCCATAACCTCACATTTAATGAAGGTGGACTAGTGAGTATAACATAGAACGTATACACATGGTTGGGCCAAGAGATTAGGACCACACATCTAATCACAGGTGACTCAAGGACACAAGAACAAATGTCATGGTCAGGGTAGATTGGATGGTAAGCGAACAATCAGTCCTCGTAGTCAACGTGTTGGACGCAGAAAAAAATAAAGACCAACACGTACGATCTACAGCGGCTCCACCTCGCAACGTACAGGACTTGAAAGATCTGCTGCTAATGACTTGGTGCCAGATACCACAGGACTCCTTCAGGGATTTGCTGCTAATGTCTTGGTGCCAGATACCACAGGACACCTTCAGGGGTCTGCTGCTAATGACTTGGTGCCAGATACCACAGGACACTTCAGGGGTCTGCTGCTAATGTCTTGGTTCCAGATACCACAGGACACTTCAGGGGTCTGCTGCTAATGTCTTGGTTCCAGATACCACAGGACACCTTCAGGGGTCTGCTGCTAATGTCTTGGTGCCAGATACCACAGGGCACCTTCAGGGTTCTGCTGCTAATGTCTTGGTTCCAGATACCTCAGGACACTTCAGGGGTAGAGTCCATGCCTCCATGGTGCTGTATTAAGGGCAAGCGGAGGACCAACAGCATATTAGGCATGTGGTCATAATGTTTAGCAACTCACAATACCCAGCAGGTACCCCAGGCATATATAAATGACCATTGAGTTTTGTGTTTGTTCCACCTAGCTGTCTTGAGTCGTTCCGGATAAGAACATCTGGTAATGATTCAAATGTATAAGCCCTCTGCTGCCGGTCGGTCTCTAGAATTGCTGTGGATGACGTTTGTCCACTCTTGTACGCAGGAAAAAATGTATCAAAATGGCTATGTGCTCTCATCGCTGGCACACCTGACAACATTGTAAATCAGATCTTCATAAGCAAGAACTACAATTGCTAGGCACTCCAATACCCATGGACTACAATACCCAGGAACTTGATTACACTGGAACTACAATACACAGGACTACAATTCCCAGGGACTCAAATACACTGTGACTACAATACTCAGGGACTACAATACACAGGGACTATAATACACAGGACTACAATACCCAGGGACTATAACACACAGGACTACAATACAGAGGGACTATAATACACAGGACTACAATACCCAGGGACTATAACACACAGGACTACAATACACAGGGACTATAATACACAGGACTACAATACACAGGGACTATAACACACAGGACTACAATACACAGGGACTATAATACACAGGACTACAATACCCAGGGACTATAACACACAGGACTACAATACACAGGGACTATAAAACACAGGACTAGGTCAGAACTCATCGATGGGTACGTATGAAAAAATGAATTCCAATTCCAGACCAAGGATTGTAATGCGTTGAGATGAAGTCAGGGTAGATCTTCTCCTAGTTCAATCTGAAAACTACAGAACTGGGTGGACCACGACCAGCCAATGGTCTGCATAGGCGAATTCCCCAAGGCCCTTGACCCTCAACGTTGCCAAGGCCCAATTGATGGTATTTGAGAGGCCTTGAGTAAATAAAGAGAGACCATAAAGGAGGACCATAAACTTCCAGTTTACACCTGGCGAGCGACGCATAAACCCGGAGTCAGTTACACCAGCCTGGCTGACCCACCTTAGGGTGTCACTCAGAGGGGCCCTGGTCGACAAGGCCTCCTCTCTGCAAGGGGTCAACAAACAAAGTGGTGCTTTGTCACCACTGTTCCGAGTAAAGATTGTCCTGGTTGTCATGGACCCCGCTAATTTAGTTTTGTAATCCAATTGTGCCGTAGCAGTTTGAAAGAGCATGTCGTTGCACAATACACATCTTGCAGCTGACATGATTTAAAAGGAACAGAGGCTTTTTTTTGAATCTCGAAGGACATTTCCACAGTGCTGTAGTTCTATTACTGAGGTTCAGCCTTTCTGAACTTTGAACTCTGTTCTTGTTTTCACAACATGATTACGTCTTCCTCACTTTTTGTTGCTGGGTTTCGCTGCACCTGAAGAAGCTGCTTAGACGCCTCTGGAGGATCAAGATCGTGTTCTGAGTTTTTGTCTTTCACTCAGGACCTTCAGATGCTTCAGAAAACGTTCCTATTTAACCTAGGACACCGATGTGCTTTTTTCAGGGGTTCCTTACTTCTGAGTTTTAGCTACGATCTAATAAGCATAAAGAAATCAATCCACTCCCAGGAACATGGCAGTTCGAGATACTGTTGTTGTAGCAATGAAGAGTCTGCTAATGGGTGCATAAAATACTCAACGAGGAATTGTTAAATGATCCGTGGTATGACCATCTTAACATTCTAAGTAAAAATGTAAGACTTAGTCTGAGTACAAAGTGCGGCTTGGGTTAGGCCTACATGTCTTAAATATGCCAACTTCGGTACTTGGTTTTCAAATGTATATTTTTACAAACAAATTATGCATAAAGACACAGTACATCAACAGCCGTTCCTTAAAATATATTTAAAAAAAAACATGAATTAATTGTGTGAAAATCCAATCAATACAAGTCAATTATCTGGGCTTCATTTGGACCGGGGACAGTACATGCAGGGACTGAAAACAAATTTTAACCTTCGGGTTCCACGTATGACTCAGACCGAATCCACTGACTACACACACTGGGTACATATCCATACAGCAATGTCAGCTGACTTTGGATGATTCCTGGGATGACTGTCCCCTTGGAACGAATCATTGTCTGCTGAGTCGACCGTTCTGTTGTACTAAATATGTTCTGGGTGAGCTGGAGTTCATTTGAGTCATACGGGTCAGACACACACACACTGAGAGCTGTGTATTGGCTAGTTTATTTAGTCATACAGGTCAGACACACACACACACACAGAGCTGAGTATTGGCTAGTTTTTTTGTCATACAGTTCTGACACACACACACACAGAGCTGTGTATTGGCTAGTTTTTTGAGTCATACAGGTCAGACACACATACACACACAGAGCTGAGTATTGGCTAGTTTTTTTTAGTCATACAGTTCTGACACACACACACACACGCACGCACGCACGCACACACACACACACATACACACACAGAGCTGAGTATTGGCCAGTTTTTTTTAGTCATACAGTTCTGACACACACACACAGAGCTGTGTATTGGCTAGTTTTTTTTGTCATACAGTTTTGACACACACACACACACACACAGAGCTGTGTATTGGCTAGTTTTTTTAGTCATACCCCCAGGCGTTCTGCAATGTCATACAGGCTGCGCTGCCTAAGCACTTACAACGGTAGACTCTAACCCATCGCGTTGTGACTCACGTCCTAATGACTATCAGGCAGTACTGTTGAGAAGTGACGACTGACTTTTTGTTGTTTGTGAGATAAGATTTCCTGTTTGCTAACCCACTTTCTTCGATAGTGGTTATGACAGACGGATGTGGTAATGCTACCCTAGCTTGTGTGCGTTTCAGTAGTTGGTGTTGGGGTAAGCAGACGGTCATATCTCGGGTTTAAACGGGCACACCTCAAATAGGATTGAGTCAGAGTGTGTCTGGTATTCGTTGTTTTATGTTAGCTTTCACCATGACTCAGAAGGTGTGTTGGGGCATCTACCAGTTGCATTCATCCCGGCTCAGTTGTCGAATATCTCTCTCTCTCTATATATATGATGCGTGTAATCTAAAATAAAACTGCATTTCCAAAATATAATGCTCCAACACGTTCTGTAAATAGACTCAAGGTTCCTTCATTTCAATTTGACATTGTTTAAACACGGCATGCATGCTCTCGTTCAGTAAACTTTGGGTCTTCAGAGTTGTCCTGAATAGTCAACAATTAAGGTCCTCTAGTGTCTCCCAGTGGCCAAGTAGGGTAGTGCAGATCTCACGGTGTCTAGAGCTTCTTTATATGAGACATATTTTTCACTCTGCCACATTAATGCATGAATACTCGGGGAATAGATGTTTATTAACAGAACGCACCCAAAACTCTGTTGATTACACATTGTGTTTATGCAACAATAAAGGACATTGAAAGTGTTGTAATTGGATCCAATAGGTGCCACATTCAGAGATTGACTAGCAGGTCTGAAACCATTTAACATGTGTATTTACGTAGGCCTATATATTTATGCATTTATACAAGTTATTTTTACACAGTGGTTGTCAAACCTCTTCAAAGAAAAAACCTGAACTATTACTAGATGCTGTTTGATCGTCGTGTTAAGCGCCCATCCAATTATTTATCATTTCTTAATTTTGATCATCACTCACCCCTATTTTGGCAAATACATTCAAGGGTGATCTATTCACTGTCTGGGGACTGCAGTTGAGCTCTTATAAATCCTCAAATTAGGATCTTGATGACTAGTTGACTATTTGAATCAGGTGTGCCTGCTCTAGGAATAGATACAAAAAGATGGAATACATTTTCATACTTGCCTGTAAACCATTTACAGGCATTTCAATGAAGGTACTACGCAAAAGCTACTGTTGACATGTGGTCATATTAGTTGCAGGGAAAAACTATTTATTTCTAATGTGTTTATAATTTTTTTGTCAAATCCGAGATGACAAATAACAAAAGATTTGTATACACATGACATTTATTTAATGAATATTACCCTATTATACAACAACCAATGCCCAACTGTGAAAACATAATTTTGCCCCTTTAATCTAATTTACTGGCCGTGTCACTGGTTGCTGTCAGTCAGTCTTTTATATTACACGTTAGCTAGAATGCGTTGGTCACGCAGAAACAAAAAAGGGACAACAATACTGGACGACTCTAATTTAATTATTCTCACTATAGGCCTGCCGTTCATCTTTTTACTTTTTGGACGTGATTGAGAATTGGCATCTAGTGCATCTACATTGACTATGAGAGTCGCACATTTGGATCTCAGGATTTTGTCGTGTAGGGGTTTACGGGGTATTTACAGGGTTTGCACCCAGGGAAGTCTTTGTTTAAAGTACCTCTACCTTTTGTCAATGCTTGGCCAATTGGCTTTGCCTGCAGTCAAGGATAGATCCAATCTTGGCTGTGTTAAAACATTTTGAATTTTCTTTATTTGACACTTTGGTATCATCAAGAGTATGTTGGTTGATTTTCAGTCTCTTAGTACAAAACCTCAAGCTGTGACGTTCAAACCCATTACATGTTAAATTTACAGCATTTCTTTGCAACATAAACATATCATATATTCAACCACTACAAAAAAACATATCAATTCCCTCATTTTTGTCATCAATCAATTGGCCCAAGACTAGAATCCAATTATTGGTGCACATCTGTATGAACATTTGACCCCAAACAAACCTATACGGTAGCAGTTATAAACCCTTCACCTTCAGTGAACCCTCTTTCAGCACTATCACCGTAATTTAACTTTGTGTCACGGGTAATTTTAATAATCCCAAATTTGCATTTATATGATCCAAAGCCTTTAGGCAAACTGTACGACATACGTCGAAAATACAGCTTCAGTTCATAGGCCATTGACTCTGTCTGTGGTTGATATAATTTCTCCATTCACTCCCTAGACAATATGCAAATCAGGTCCATAGCCTGCCATTGCATCTCTACAGTTATACAGTGTGAGTGAAAGCACACTAGGGTGAGTAAAAACACATGTTGTGCCTAGTACAGTTCTTTGGACTCACCCAATTTCTTTATGAGACTTTGGAGAATTAAATAATCAAATAAAGGAAATACGTTAATGAAATAATTTAGGCGGGCTTAAAGTGGTTGCTTGTGTGTCTGTGGGTGGAAGATTTGAGAGCCAAGTATTCTCACAGTGGAATATATATATACGCCGTGGAATACGCTTGATGACTCGAACAATGTCACCTGAGGGCAGAAAATCATCAGGTCTGTTTAGTACACAACGAGGTGGGCATGAGCGTTCACGTGCTAGCCGTCATCACAGAGCACCGGCTTCTCCCAGACTCCTTTGCTCCTAATGGGTTTCATCAAAAGGTGGTTCCAGGGGCGGTGGAATGTAAACAAACACATTCAACCTCCATAAACATGCTAATGTCAGCTCGGGCGGGGCACTTTGTGTTGAAAATCCACCCCAGGGGCTGTTCAGTTTGGCTAAGCCACTTTGCTTCATTTATCTCCCCTCTTCTGCCCCAGGGCATGTCGGTTTATGTGTGTGTGTGTGTGTGTGTGTGTGAGTGCCACCCCACCTTATCATGCACTGGGGGCCTTCAAATGATCTCTGCAGGGTTCCTCTGTCACTGCCAGCCGTGGAACCGCTGTGTGATTACCTGTGCGCCTGACGGCACGCTGAAAGAATCATGGGGCCTCACTCATCCAGATTTATAGGGCTGGTTGCGTGTTCGGGATGAGCCCATAGGACACGCGTGTTTCTGAATCTCTCTCCATGTTTTATTCTTGGTCATGCAGCATTAGTCACCACACGGCACTGTCGCTCTCTCCGTTTTATTGTGAAAGGCAACAAAAAAAGAAAGAATAAATGAAATGGCCAAGCGCCTGTAAGTCTGACGGAACCCAATGAGATAATTTAACCGCAACACTGTAGTACATTGATCTGGCCACAAGGTGGCAGCAGAGAGCGACATTTGACAACACTTACAATGTTGCATCCAAACAGTTGCAGTGGGTGGGGGAAATCACTGGGAAGGCCAAGTAAAACATGTCCATAGGCTGTTGTTCATAAAGGAAACATATTACGACCTCTAAAAGGCGGCACTACTATGCTGACATGATTGTACGTCTGACAGTTGGCGACTATCATGACAAAAACGTAAGTAAGCCAATCGACTTCCCTCCAACCATAAAGCATCATTTTAACATTAGCCACAGCTTTTTATACCCTTCATCTGTGAGAACTTAAGATAGAATCCAAAAAAAAACCCATTTGGTCCAATCGTCTTACTACTGTTGGCTTAATCTTGTGTGACAGGCTACTCGTGTGTGATGAATCGTGTTTAGTAAAAGTTAGTAGAGTGTTGCCTGGCTAAATGACAATGATTTGTGTGCACGCCTCAGACATCAATCACGGTCAGAGAGACTGAAGTTGTGCGTTGAAACACTGCTGTCGTTTTTACACCACAATGACATTATTTAGATGAACGAGTCTTGATCCCAGATTCGCGTCAGAGATTCTTTTTTTTATTGTGTAAAAACGCTAAATATAGCAATTGTTGCGCTTAACCGACAAACACTACTTGGGATTAGTTCTTGTTCGCAGTGGAGTAGAATGGGCGTTAATAAAATATATCTGGTTCTGTAAGTCTTTCCATAAACAGAATAAACAAAACACACACACATATATATATATAATCGCTATTGGGAAGCGAGCTATTTACACAATGCATTTTTGTAATCTCCGATGCTAATCTGGTCAATAGTCTTGTGCATCTCGATGAAAACTGAAGTGCTGTACAAACAATATAAATAGGCAATGTCTCTGCCAAGTGAGTGAGAACTGAAGAGTGGGAGGAAAGACCTGTCAGCTGTGCTATGATTGCACCACTCCAAGTAGACTTAGGGGGAGGTGACACCACTCAATCAATATTCAACCATTAATTGATTCCTGTTTAATCTTTATTTAAAGGCTTACTCTCGTCCGATGCTAGAAAGCACTTTTGAAACAAGGATACGATCTCATTATGAAGTAAAATGAGGAGCAGCGGAAAAAGAGTCAGTCAGTTTCAGTTCTTCTTAGTACGAAATGCACACATATTTATGTTACATTCCTAATATGAACACAGTGATTCATTGTACATGAGACTCAATGGAAAATCTATATGTGTTCAGTGTGTCTATTGCATTTTGCCACACAGGGATAGGTGAACGTTCTCTCTGAGATGCACATCTGGCAGTCTCCGTTCATCGTGATCAACAGAGTATAGTACATTTGCTCCAGTCTCTCACAGTAAATACATTGTCATCTGTCTGTCCCTATCTACATCTCTCCTTGTAATTTAGTGTGTATGTGGACAAGTAGAAAAGAGTAAACAGCTCCAGTGTTCAGTATCGGGTTCAGGCATCGCGGAAGGAAGTATGTCTCTGTGTGTGTGTGTGTGTGTTTGCGTTAGTGTGTGTGCGTGTGTGTTCGTGCCTGCCTGTCTGCCTGGCTGTGTGTATAAGGGTTTGTGTCTGTGTGTCTGTGTGTGCGTGTGTTTTCGCAGTGTGCTCTGGGAGCTTGTTTAGCTGAGCCCGGTGAAAGTGAAGCTCATGACAGAATGTCTAGCTGTTTGTCTATGCCAGGCCAACCCATGGAGCCAGACCGTCTGCCTATCGCCAGGGCCGCTTTACAACTGCTGAGAACATCCCGTTGTCGAGGAGCCGAAGGGGAGGGAGGGACACAGAATCTTATCTCTCCTCATCAGTCTGTCTCTCCCGGGTTCGTAGCGCTTAATGAAAACCCCAAATGATAAAACGTTCACGAGGGATTGCCAAATTGTTTATTCGTATCGCGTTCGTCATCGCCACTTGCGTCGTTCGCGGGTTTAATATCGGTGACTCATCTAAAAAACAATTGCCTGAATCTCGCCGCACGGTCAGATCCGAAGATCGGCTCTCTAAGCAGGAGGTTCTCTGGTCACATTTCATAAATGGGTTAGGGTTATCTGTTTCATACGAACAGATGGACATTGGTAGACTTCCCAGCAGTACCCGAGGCTTCTTAGCATTTTACAATTGACTCAGTCATATTGCAAGGTCGGTCGAGGTCCACTGAGCTAGGTGGTTTATTTACACATCCTGAAATTCTACCGAATAAGATATCTGTATTTCCTCAGAAACAGACAGACAACAAAGGAAGAGTCAAAAATGGACTTCAGTGTTCCCTCTTATAGCGAAAAACAAACCCAAGAAAACAAACTAGGGAGAGGAACTATAGCTAGCTACCAAGCAACATTTTTAATGACGTATTCTAGACAAAACTAGCTTGCCTCAACTGTCTTCACTTGGGGTGTTGGCTGCTATTAAAGCCGGTAGTTTTCTGTTTTTGTATTGCAAAGAATTCAATTTGGGAACGAACAAAATGTACTGTTAGCTGACGTTAGTCGATGGATATTTAGAGACAGGCTCTGCTGACAGATCTTGGAATGCCAGGATAGGTTTGAAGTCACTGTGTTTTGTAGACAAGAATGAGTTTTGAGTGTTTTTTTCATTTTACTGGCAAATCATTGATATTTTACTAAAATGATTGTGTTAATAATGTTTTTTCTCTTTTTTCTCAACCACATTTGGCATGCTCATGCTTAGCCATAACTCATGAGAAGTTCAACCTCGCAAACTGGTTATTGGTATAAAATATAAAATATGAGTGATTGATTGGAATATTAAAGCTGTATCTGTCCACAAATAACCTACTTTACAGAGTGAGATAATTTTAGCCAAGATTACACCACTTTTTTAAACTGTGTGTTTTGCGAGGATCTTGAAACCCTAAACATATCATTAACCAGGATTGACTGACATGCACATGATTGACATTCCTTGTCTGTGTACGTTTAAAAGACCTGCACAAGTGAGACACGTGTGGCATTTGGCCAAGCTACCTTCAGCTGCACTAGACCACAACAAACAAGAGCCCGCAGGACTGAAATGTCATTGGTAAATAAACGGATAACAATAACGGGCAGTAGCCCTGAGGCACTCCATGCTAAATACAATTCACATTGTAGAAGCTGCAATACAGAGTGTAACAGTATGTTCAATTGGAGGTGGTAGTGTTACAGTGTGAATGGAATGGACGCATGACCAGTGTTCATTAGAACACAAAACGCAGATGTGAGAGTACAACCAAAACCTAAAAACAGGCCGTTAGGGGCTGGTCAGTAACCGGGCAACCCGTGATCCTCTAGCCGTTTTCCTGCACTGACGGCATCTTCTTTTCGTTGCTATGGCAGTGAGTCATGAAGGGCTGCTGGGAGTGGTGTTGCAGACTTCCAGTTATTTTTCGGTCTCCGTCTCCCCTGAGCTTCTAACCTGGGGCCCTTTTATTTTCCCCCAAAACAAGGCTGGATTAGGTGCAGGTGTGTCTTTTTTGATGCAAAGTTTTGAGAAAAAAAGTGATTCAATTGGACAGGTTTTACAACCATTTTTTAGTGATCTTCACTAGTTGTGGAGGGCACTGTATATGTATAATATAGTAATTAAGAAACACCTACAATCGTAGCTGACATACAGCAAGAATGAATGAATTGCATGAAGCAGGATATTTGGAGCAGCATTTATGAAATTTAGACTTGTTCTCCCCTGCGATTTGGTCTTCAACAACCCACCCGTGATCTCCCTAGATCCTGAAGAACAGAGAGATTAGCCAAATCAAAGTGTTGCATAGCCACTGACAGCCAGAAGACATGTGAAGTCAACGATGAAAGTTCAGCACTGGAGGGCTTGTGGTAACACCTATCTCACGAGGCATTTTTTCAGGCCTGCCATGACTACTACTGCCTTAATTCTTCCCGTAGGGCATTATGGGAGAAGCAGCTCTAAAGGAATACCTTCTTTAACTCCACCACACTTGACTGGCATGTCTCACAAAAGCGACGAGGACTCCCATCAAATCACCTGAACACGGCAACCAGAATAACACAAGGACAAAGCGGAGTTGTTGGCATCTTTGTGTGACATTCCTGAGCTTCTATCTCCTCTCCCTTCTGTTCTATACAGCAATTACACCTCTAACTGCTCTGCGGGTCCACTATCTGGTTACAACAGGGCAAAATAGTATATTTTGAAAAATATTTTCTTGTCTCCGTGACGGGTCGAAATTATGTTCTTCGATTTCAAACGTGTCACCCGGAACCGGTAACCCAGGGAAAATTGCTTTTGTGTGGTGTGGACAAGTCCTCTCCATTCCACCTTCTCTCCATTTTTTGCCACCTTATTTCCGCAAAGAAACGTGAATGAAAACGTTTTTGTAGTCTCCGGCGGGTTCAAGAGACATTTGACAATGAAGTCTTGTTCTAGTCTCGTCCACACCGCCAGAGAGAAGGCTTTGATATGAAGAGAGAAAGGGAGAAAGACAGAGGGAGAGCAGTTGAGAGGAAAAGATGAAAAGAGTCAATTTTGAGGTTTGAATACAGAGGCTAAACCAACTGTCATCTGTGCTCATATCTTTAGAGTTATTCATAATGACCTGACAGAGATGTTCTCAGACAAAGACTTCAAATACATCAGGGGACAAATGGACCTTTAACTTGTCAACACACTCAGATGACGATGCAATAACTATGTACTTCATCGAAGGATGGTTTGAGGAGTAAAAGCTAAAACCGTTAATGTTTAATTTAATTTTATTTAAGCCATTTCGGGGGATGTTGCACTGTATTCTACATTCTACAGCCTTCGGGGCAAATCTTCTGTCCAAGTCACAGTTATACGATTGAGTTGTTAGCGTGCTTAGTTTAATGAAGCATTCCACTTAATGCCCCCCACCCCGTACCTTTATGCGCGTGGAGGCTGTAAAAAAGAAGAAGAGGTAAGTGTCACCACTTAAAATGCTGTCAAACTTCAACATTTCGCTCCGGGCTCGTACTGAACACTGATTCCCGTCGGTGTTAACCTCTTGTGAGACGCCGTGTACAGGTGAGTTCTGACAGGCCCAACCGAGCACTAACCTGTTGTTGTAACACCTACGGAACGGAGCATGAAGCTGACTGAACGCGGAGCATTAGGAGGGATCTACAGAGGTGAGGTGCGTTCGCAAAGTGCGGCTAAAAAAACCCCAGCTGGAATGAAATGTGCCGCAGATTTTAGCAAGAGAGCGTTTATTTTCGTGATAGTCTTGGCGAAACGCAGTGCGTGCATACTCTGATGAGCCGAAACATCTTGACGTGAAGGTAAAAAGAACGTTTGGGGAAAATTTGGAGACCGGGGAAACACCTTGAACTCTTTATTAGTTCGTCAAATCCTTCCGGAACAATGTGTGCCGTGTGACAGGGTGCAGTATACTGCTGCAAGAGGCCACTGTCATCAGGGAATACCATCACCATGAAGTGGCACATATTAAACTGATGTCCACTTGAGTGCCCAGTCGCAGGGTTTCCCAGAAAAACATTACCCAGAGCATCACACTCTTTCCATCGGCTTGTCATATTCTGGTGCCGTCACTTCTCCAAGTCAACGACCCAAATGTCCACAGCCGTCCACCAGGCCACCTGCTTCCAGTGCCCCAGGTTCAGTTCTGATGCTCGCGTGCCCATTGTAGGCACTTTTGACGGTGGACAGGGTTCGTCATGGGCACTGCGACTAGCCTATGGCTACACGGTTACACGGTTACACGACAACACGGCTACACTGCTACACTGCTACACTGCTACACTGCCATACAGTTACACGGCTACACGGCTACACTGCTACACTGCTACACTGCCATACAGTTACACGGCTACACGGCTACACTGCCACACTGCTACACTGCCATACAGTTACACGGCTACACGGCTACACTGCTACACTGCCATACAGTTACACGGCTACACGGCTACACTGCTACACTGCTACACTGCCATACAGTTACACGGCTACACTGCTACACTGCTACACTGCCATACAGTTACACGGCTACACGGCTACACTACACAGGCCCATACGCAGAATCCCGTAACCAGCATATTTCTGTGACTTGTGCCACTGTAGTATGTCTTTTGAACTACTCAAAGTTTTTGTCTAAATCAAGTCACTAAGCAACAACTTTAACTCTGCCTTGTCTCTAAAAGTACTAAACTAACCTTCATGCCTAAACCTAAAACCAAACCCAATTGTGGCAATTAACCCAATTCCCTGAATGTATACACTAAGCTGTAATAGCCTTTTCTATATTGTGAGTACGAGCTAAGAAACCATGTCGGGAGTGAATTATCCAGGTTTTAATGTGTTTTCTGGGGACTTCAGGTCCCTGCGACATGTAGAGTAACACCAGAATCACACCCAAACTCTCACTCTCTCAAACACACACACACACACGCAGCCTGG
>CM055749.1:4913911-4930592 GCA_029465975.1 Dallia pectoralis | reverse complement strand
CAGAATAGTTGACGTAAGATGGAAGGATTTAACTAACTAATTCAGACTTATTAACAAGATCGGAAAGTTGGTTATTCATACATATACAGTGTTCAGAGAACATAGGTTTGGTAAATGTGGCGGGGTAGCAATTTGAAGTTTTGTATTAGGAAACTAGTTTTATATTACAGTTTTTTAGTAAATCGCTAATCGCTAAAATATGCTAAAACACCTAATGGAACGACTAGCCACATTTGTAACACATTTCTAACCGAGACTGGGATTCACGAGAACATAGTCGTAAGGAGGTTCTCTGTTGGCCAAAACGGAAACCAAAAAATATTCAGCCAAACCCAACAAATTCAAAGGGGCTTATAAAGTCTACATTTGTGATTATATATTGACCAATCTTCCAGAAAAATATATGTCAAGCATTCCATCAGAACTGGGTAGACTGCATTTGAATATATTTCCCCACACTCGTGAGCGAAATGTTCCAGTGCCCAAAATACATTTTATTTGTTTTGTATATTATCTATTTATTGTCAATTGTGACAACAAAATCTGTTTTTATTGTTGTTACTCAGGGCTCAGCTGTATAGAAACTTTGATTTCTCGGTATGAATTAAGGTATATAAAACTGACCCTGGTATATACTTCAAAAGATTTTTTCGCAAACGAATAGATTACGAGACTTCACAAAATCTCGTCCTCCTTGTTGACTGTATTAATTGTCAGCACGGTTTGATGTCAAACAAAAAGGTGAGCGAAAAAGCAGAACAATCTGATGTGACGAATTAGACATCAGTCAAGTAGCTAAATATCAGGTGGTGTATCTGATTAATCACATATAAATGTTGTTGAGAATTTGACGTGACATATCCGATTTCGTTAGGGTTTTCCCTGTTCAGATCAAACAAAAATGCTTGGAATCAAGTATGGGGTTGAAAGATTTATAAACCGCCTGTGAAAACGAAACCATAATGACCTCTTCTTCTGACTGGCCTCGTGTTATTTTCATTTCAGTCTTAATTACTTGGCAGCGATGAGAGATGACATTCTACACAATATTTTTATTCCAAATCCGATTGAAAAGATCAACACACACACTGCTGGAATTAGTAAAAGCAGCTACCAAGAGAAGTTCAACCAAACACTGACCTAACACTGTAACTCTTTAATGTTTAGGAAACAACATCCATGTAATATAGTTTTGTGACCTGAGTGTCTGTAGTGCTTACCGCTCTGCAGAAATCAACGCATTTGAATAAATAGTGTTTGTAGAATTGTTTCTCCTCTCTAAGCCAGTTGGACCCAGCAGAAACCATAAACTCATTGACCACCCATAGAACAAATTCCTGCACCCCCCCCCCCACGGGAGTTATGAATGAGGTCCTGAGTGGTGCCCCCACAAAATATGTCCCACTAGCAGGCAGGACCCTGTGATTAATCATACTTTGGTTCCTCTCCCCAGCTGGATGCTTTTCCCTTCTCTGTTGACATGGGCCACTACTGGCACCACTTCCCACCTAGACTCCCAGCTGAGCCCCCACCTCCCCAAAAGCCTGCTAATGTCAGCCGGGACAGCCAGGAATGCTCCTCTGTTTTCCTTTAGACCCCCCCGTTCTTCGACAAGTCATTAACAGTGGGACGACGCCCTCCTCGTGTGTGAGAATGTGTCCCTTTGTGTCGAGACATGGCTCCGGCGCTGCCGGGTTCGGGCGCCGGGTTCGGGCGTCGAGGGGTCGCGGGGCTCAGCGTCTGATCTTAGATCAGGCAGAGGTGTTGTGGAAGTGTTATGACACAATCTGTATAGAACGCTCCGCTCACAACTTAGTCTTTATCTGTGAATAAAAATGTGCCCTCTATTGAACTTTCCTGCTGAGGTAATGGTTAGATACGATGTAAAAAATAAGTGATTTTCAAAGGTGTTCGTTGAGTTGTGACTGCACTAGGGTGCTATGTTGATCTTATCATGAAACCGTAATCAAATAATGTCAGAAAGGGCAGGGAAATAATTCAGACCTTCTAGGGAAAGTTGTGTGTGTGTGTGAGAGAGAGAGAGAGAGAGAGAGAGAGAGAGAGAGAGAGAGAGAGAGAGAGAGAGAGAGAACAAGAGGTGTGGAAAGAGCTAGAGGGAGAGAAATAAATATAAAAATGGAAGGAAAGAGAGAAACAGAGAAGGGCCAGCAGAGGGAGTAAGAGAGAGAAAACAAGAAGAAGTCATTTTCACATGTATATTTTTACCCGGAAAGTTCATGTAATTGCAGTGGGTCAACATTTGCACAGCTCAGAACAAATTCCCTATTACTCCTGCCCCATAGAAAAGCATTGGATTGTGAATATGAAATGAGTTAATATATAGTATAAAATAATGATCATATACACGGATGAATCAATTTGAACCACTGACAGGTTAAGCGAATAACATTTATCATTTATCACCTAACAATGGCACACGTCAAGATCTGGGTAGATTAATCAACCAATCAATTTTATAAAGCCCTTTTTACAACAATGTTGTCACAAAGTACTTTTACAAACACTCAACCTGAACCCGATAGAGCACACATCAACAAGTTGCTACGAGTTGATGCACAGTGGCTAGGGAAAATAAACCTAGAGAGGAACCAGGCTCTGAGGGGTGGCCAGTTCTCTTCTGACTGTGCTGGGTGAACTTATAATAGTTTAGTTTAAAAGTTATGAAATGCATTCTTTAAATGCAAAGAGTCTTATAAAATAAAATAGTCCAGGTCAAAAACAGACAGAGAAGGACAACCAGGTGGGTTGAGTGTTTGGCAGATTGGAAACCGAAACGATCAGGTAGCATCAGCTGCTCAGCCTGCAACACAACCAGGGGGCCCTTATATAAACTGTCTGGTAGCATCAGCTGCTCAGCCTGCAACACAACCAGGGGGCCCTTATATAAACTGTCTGGTAGCATCAGCTGCTCAGCCTGTAACACAACCAGGGGGCCCTTATATAAACTGTATGGTAGCATCAGCTGCTCAGCCTGTAACACAACCAGGGGGCCCTTATATAAACTGTCTGGTAGCATCAGCTGCTCAGCCGGCAACACAACCAGGGGGCCCCAGGAGGGGTGTGCAACACAACCAGGGGACCCTTATACTATATATATATATAAACTGTCTGGTAGCATCAGCTGCTCAGCCTGCAACACCCAGGGGGGCCCAGGAGGTGTCTGCCACATTTTCCCAGGGCCGATCGGTCCCATAGCGTGGCCAGCAGACACGGGTCCTCCTTAATGGAAGCGGAAACGAGACACAGGGAAAGGTTAGACACCCTAGGTCCTTGAAACTGAGACAGGGGGGTCCAGTGGAACTGTGGCCCTGAAAATAGATTAGATGTTAAGCGACCAATCAGTTCTCGTAGTCAACTTGTTGGATGCAGCAGAAATGGGCGGGAGTTAAGACCTGAGAGACTTTGACAAGGGCCAAATCGTTTCAGCCCGACGTTTCAGTGCATCTCTGAAACGTCACGGCTTGTGGGGTGCTTCCATTTAGCAGTGGTGAGTACAATCCGACAGTTACCAGAGCAGGGACAAACCACAAATGGGTCTCAGAGAGTTGGGCTGTGCCATCTGCTTCGAACAGACACAAGTTCTACTGTGGGGCACAGAGAGTCACGGAAAATGTTAAAGGATAGTTCCAGAAGGAATGTGTCACAACCCGCAGTGAACGCACATACCAGGATACATTCGGGGCTGCATGGACGCAGATCAGCCAGAAGTACCATGACGGGCCACAAACTGAAACCCAAATATGGCTCCCAACTAGAGACAACACAGTGCAGCTGCCTCTAATTGGAAGGCACCGAAACTCAAGCACAGAGATGCCCTGTCGCGTTAGGACCTCCGGACCACCATAGAAACGCCTAGAGATGTCCATGTCTTTAGGTCCTGGCAGGAGTGGTTATAATGTGGTTGCCATAGCAACGCATGTGGATCATATCGCCATAATCTAAAACAGGTATAGAAGTCTGCACTATTAGTCTACTATTTACAGAGGACAGACAAGCCCTGTTTTGTGATACTGTGACTTTTGTCTCAATTCAGTACTCCTTTTGAAAGATATCCTATCCCATACCCCTAAGTATTTATATGCAGAGATCTATTGAATTTGAGTACAATCCAAGATAGTTATGACAAAGGTTGTACTAACTCCAAGTTAAGGCCACGACAAAAAGATATTTCAAAACAAGTTTAAGCTGTAAAAGAGACCTCCGCAGAATCTCGATATCCGATTCCATCTGCACTAATGCATGATCAGCTGTTGGAGCAATAAAGAGCTTCACTGTGTCATCTGCATATAAATGGAAATTACAACTGACATCATCAACAATGTTATTTATAAAGTGAAAACAATAGTGGGCCAAATATTGAACCCTGAGGGACCCGTTTAAATCACTCTAAGGACTCTGACTTGACCTCATCGACCCGGACAGCCCGAGTTCTATCTTTAAGATAGTCATAAAACCATCTGCAGGCTTCAGTGCCCGGTCCTATAGATGACAGCTTACTTAAAATGATTGCGTGGTCTTCAGTGTCAAAAGCTTTTAACAAGTCCACAAATAACACGGCACAGTGGTTTCTGTCATCTAAGGCATTTGCAATATCCTAATATCCTTTACAACAAGCACTATGACCATAGTGGTACTGTGTTTAGGTACCGTAATGATGCTATGAATACTATCAGCAGAAATAAAATAATTGTAACTGCTTGTTGAATAGAGATTCTAGTATCTTTGCCCAATAAGGGCTCCATGAGATGTGTTAAATATCAAAACCACTCATGTCACCTCCCGTGTGGTTGGTACAAAAGTTGCTTACACATTACAGATATTTACTGTACTTGGTTTTAAATTAAATTCATTTCTTGTATCTATGATTTCTTGGTATCAATGATTTCTTAGTATCTTTTAATTTGTTGTATCTATGATTTCTTACTATCTATGAATTTTTTGTATCCATGATTTTTTTGCATCAATTGTTTAAAAAACAGTCAATCCACTGTAGCACGAGTTTAACCCGCTAACGACCAATGAAAAATATTAGATCATTTAGGAGAGAACCAACAATTAACTTGACTTATTACTCAATAATTCCTGAGCAAGGCATTTTTTATCAGCCAGATAAGGATAAAAATAGCTTGTGGCTACCAGCTAGTGGCTAAGCAGCGGTAGTTGTTACGCGTAGCAGTTTGAAGCTAAGCAGCGGTAGTTGTTACGTGTAGAAGCTTGTAGCTAAACAGCAGTCGTTGTTACGCTTGGCAGCTTCAGGCTAAGTTGGCTCCAGAGTCCAGGAGAATGTCTGAGTACAGTGGCAAAACCATTTATTTACAGCCACTTCCAGAGTTGAGGTCTAGCAACCATTTCCCAAGTGCTACCCTTTGACAAATTGTGTGTCTGTGTGTGTGTCTGTATGACTGTGTGCCTGAGTCTGTCTGTGTGAGACAGCTGTGTGTGAACAGGATAGCATGGAGCCAATCTCTTTGCTCAACCTTCGCAGACACACACAAACATCTTGTCAGATATTCTGCGTACCCAAACCGAGAAATTCCCAAAAGTTTAGCAGCCTCAGAAGGGCCTCAATTTAGGCTGTAGTTCCTGTTTAAGACTGTAGAACAATCCCATATTAGCTGTGAGAGTCATTAGGAAAGACCGCTATATGTTGTGATTGTCCAGCAGGGGGCGTGGTACAAACTGTGTCCGCAGCATCTAGTCCACCAGCTTACAGACGGCTGGGAAACCAAGAGTGTGCGTCCACAACACCACCCTATTCTTTACATACTGTAATTATTCTTAATTTACATGAAAATCCCAGATGCAAGGAATTACTATTGAATGTGTGGATTCTTTGTCAGCTCCAGAACCAAAGAGTTTCATACGGCAACTACACCACCACCACGTTGCTCTAAAGGAGGGTTTCAGCTGTACTGCCCAAAGTATGTCTCAAGTTTTTCCAGTGGGGGAGGGAGAACTAAAGGCTGGAGCCAGATCCACCACAGGAGTATTCCCGCCGTTCCCCGGGAGATCTGAAAGGACCGGATCGTCTTTACTTCAGTTAGCTCTAATCCTCGGCAACATTGCATCGGGGTATTCCGGACCTTCTGCCTTGTCCCTGGCAGACCTGAGAAGACTGGGTGGTTAAAACCATTTTGCCTTGATATAGGTTATTGAAAATCAATATGTCCACACGCTGGACACGTCTTTAGTTATGTGTCACCCTCAGCAACATTGGACGACTTTGTGATTGTGAACGCATGAGTCTCTGAGAAGGATAGCCAGGTCGAACCCAAAGCTGCTCCCGATATAAATACAGGTTTCCAGTTTGTAACAGTACTTCCTGCACTACATATTGTCATGCCTGCTCAACAGAAGCCTGAATGGCTATAAGACAATCTATCCTTTAAGTATTCCCACAAACTGAAGTGTGTGTGTGTGTGTGTGCGCATGTGTGTGTGTGTGTGCGCATGTGTGTGTGTGTGCGCATGTGCATGTGTGTGTTTGTGGGCATGTGTGCGTGTGTTAAACTCCCCTTGATGAAAACTAATACAAACAAGACTCCTTAATACTTTGAATACAATCCATCCTATCCCGTCGCCATGAACAGTGCAAATCAGTAGCACGCGTTCGTCCTCAGACACCGTAGACAACCAAATGTGAGGCGAAAGGACAGAAACATCATTTGCCCTGCCATTTTTCAAGGACACCCGCGGACTGAATGAAACAACTGCTTTGACTCTGCTAGGAGTTGTTGGTTTCCACCCTCTCGCCACGGCAACCCTGCGGTCCCAAGACTGCCTCTATTATAGGGTCATAAACAAGGTTGCCTAAATTAGAGCTGCTCTGCAACCAGTTGTCAGGGCCAATTCCAGATGTGGGCCTTGAGAGAGACCATACAGTAGTGTAATTTAGCTTGCACATTAGCTCGATCTTGTCTCCCCTGCTCTCTCAGCTCAAAACTCCACCCCCTCCTTTCCAATCGCCCGTGCCTAGGCACATGCAAAGTCACAGACAGCCTTCAACCACAGGTGTGTGTGTGTGTGTGCGTGTGTGTGTGTGCGTGTGTGCGTGTGCGTGTGTGCGTGTAACCACTCTTAAAGTTCTCAAAATGAAGTGATTAAATGTGGCACACGATTCGAAGCACTATAAAAGCGTAAAGCTTTAACACAACAACAGATTAGATCTGAACTACACTGGTGACTTTCAATACATCTCCAACGTGGTGTGTTTTCCATATTCAACCAGCTGCATAAAGTGCAGTGCACAGAAAGGCTAACAGACCATAATCTAGCCTCTCTTGAGACCTTACACACAGTTGGAAACCATACAGGTAGGGTCATAGCTGGCTCCTCCCACCCTGGGAGACCACAGATCCAAATAACATCCTCCAGCCAATAGGGGACAGGCAGGAAGTACAGGTTAATCATGACCAAAACGTCCCGCCATCTGTAGAGTGTCTTTCCCAATGCTGGGTCAACAGGTACATATCTGCCCATGGATGGAGTAGGGCTAGGATCTGTGTGTGGTTAGTCGGGTTAAACTTAACCGGTCATCATAGCAGTTAAGCAGAATAACATGGGGTTTTACATTCAAACAGGATCTGAACACCAGATATCAGTTTAGGCGTGGCATCTTATACTGTTTAAGAACACATTTCATAGCCTATTTACATGCCACGCGTGTCCGTGTGTGCAATTCGGGAGAGGCCAGAAGTCCCTGCGCCAAACCGATACAATTATCCACAGGGTTTTTGAAAAAATCAGGTTTAGGGTTAAAGAAAACTTGCAACATAGGATGGGGATTACATTTAGCTTTACGCATTCATAAGTATGGTTAGGGTGACGAGATATAGATAAGTGACTTTCAGACACACAGGTTGGGTTATGGAGGTTAATTTAAGGTTAAGATTAGGGTTGGGTTAAGGGCTAGGAACGAAGAACACAGATATCTGGGCTGCAGGTCCCACAAGGCAGCGCCGCTAAGATGAAGAGTCGAGAGTCTTGTGGACATTTTCCTCTCTGTTCATCGCGACCGTGGCCCACTGATTATGCTACGGTAATTCCCTGGAAAAATAAACCGAGATGTCATTATCATTATGGTACAGCCAAGACTAAAATAATAAAATGATAGCTGAGATGACAGTTGAGGAGGTAATAGAGAGACAGCGCAACCGAATATGAGCAGGTCAACGGGAAGAAAAACACATACAGATGGACAGGGAACTGTGGATTTCTGTCTCGTCAGACAGCCTGAGAGGCCTTGACCTTAGATCCCACTTCCCTCTCCCTCTGGCTCGGAGCCATACACCAACAGGAAATTGGGGGGCGTTTGGGCCACGTTCTCGCCTTTGACCCCTGAACTACAGTGTGCCTGCCTTTGAAGTGAAGAAGGGAGAATCACAAGCAATTACTTGTGATATAAAACACGTTCTCCAGTGGAACCCGGCTCACGCTGTGAACAGGAGGACTATAACTGGTCCGTGGGTTGGGGAGGAAGACATGGCTGTTTGGCATCCCCTCCTGTGATGCTCTGGACGCCTGTTGTGTTGGGAACACGGCCTTTTGGACCGTGGATTGGTTGCTATCTCGGCAACACAACCATTGAACCGTGACCTTGTCTATTCTCGTAGCCCCACACGGACGTTGTTGCTAGCTTGAAAATAACATTTTACACGGCGTTGTTAAACAGCCCTATTTACGGACACGTCCAGGCTGGCCGGCACTAGGGGCGAAACTTCAACATTATATTTTTTTCTATATCCATTCACGGTATCTTGCGATGGCGGATTTGGGCCTGTGGCATCACAGCAACCTCACGGCACCCCAATACAGAGAGTGGACAGACCCAGTTACCCCAATACAGACCCAGTTACCCCAATACAGACCCAGTTACCCCAATACAGAGAGTGGACAGACCCTGTTAACCCAATACAGACGCTGTTACCCCAATACAGACCCTGTTACCCCAATACAGACCCTGTTACCCCAATACAGACCCTGTTACCCCAATACAGACCCTGTTACCCCAATACAGACCCTGTTACCCCAATACAGACCCTGTTACCCCAATACAGACCCTGCTCCTCCTAACACGCCGTTCCCTTAAAAGGAGGCAGGAGAAGCACTATAAGGACCAGTATAGGAGGTGTGTTTGCGGGGGGTGACTTATGTCCTTGAGCCGCCAAGAGTCTTAAAGGATCCCCCAGTCAGTCTCAGTGGCACATTTCCCGGCCTCCTCTGGGATTGTCACCTCCGTTTCACACGGCTCCGCTTTGCGCTTCATCGCCGGCCTCTGACGCGGCCCCTGTGAGAACAAAATAGTTAGCGAGCTAGCCGCTCAACTGCTGCCATCCGTCACACGAGCTGGAAATGGACGTGCGACACGGGGGATGTGTACAAAGATGCCCTGGGTGTTAAGGTACCGCGGCTGTTAATAAGGTCACTTTATGATTTCCCACGCGGGTTGTAAAGCCCTGTAGGCATTCTAGCATCTGGGTTCTCACTTATCTGCGCACGTGACGACCACGTGTCTTGTTCGCGGCCGATACTTCAGCTAATTCGTGATTGGTCGACAAACTAACAATATTGACTAGCGTCACAATACAATGGAAGTCCGTCGGATAGCGCATGCCTGTGAGGAGTGCAACAGGTCCCTTTGATGTATCTACACTTGTTCTATGAGAGGCTTTGGGATTGTCTGCTATCTAGCTTCTACTGTTGACCGATTGACGTGGACGGTGAGTGTGTAAATACACACACTGTTTATATAAGGGCTGAATGGTATCTGCTGAGGACCAGTTGATTAGTATATCTACTTGATCGGCACGTCTGCTCTCTGTGAAGCCATCTGGAACCTGTCAGCTGAGTAAGGCCAAACAGTGAGGCAGTTTCAACACAGCACGCTTCAGGACATCTCCAGGCACGGTCAGATGGTACACCTGGAGTCAGATGGTACACCTGGAGTCAGATGGTACACCTGGAGTCAGATGGTACACCTGGAGTCAGATGGTACACCTGGAGTCAGATGGTACACGTGGAGTCAGATGGTACACCTGGAGTCAGATGGTACACGTGGAGTCAGATGGTACACCTGGAGTCAGATGGTACACCTGGAGTCATATGGTACACCTGGAGTCAGATGGTATACATGGCGTCAGATGGTACACCTGGAGTCAGATGGTACACCTGGAGTCAGATGGTACACCTGGAGGCAGATGGTATACATGGCGTCAGATGGTATACCTGGAGTCAGATGGTACACGTGGAGTCAGATGGTACACCTGGAGTCATATGGTACGCCTGGAGTCAGATGGTACACCCGGAGTCAGATGGTACACCTGGAGTCAGATGGTACGCCTGGAGTCAGATGGTACACCTGGAGTCAGATGGTACACCTGGAGTCAGATGGTACACCTGGAGTCAGATGGTACAGCTGGAGTCAGATGGTACACCTGGAGTCAGATGGTACACCTGGAGTCAGGTAGCTCCTGGCCTTCTCTAATACCTATAGTCTATGTGCTCTTATCATTGACAACCATTTTGTCTGTCTATATTTCTGTTTCTTATTTTATCTTTTTCTCTCCTTCTTTTTCTCTCCTTCTTTCAGGCCGGCGATGAAGCGCAAGCGGAGCCGTGTGAAACGGAGTGACAATCCCAGAGGAGGCCGGGAAATGTGCCACTGAGACCCCGGCTGGGGATCCTTTAAGACTCTTGGCGGCTCAAGGACACCAGTCACCCCCCCCGCAAACACACCTCCTATACTGGTCCTTATAGTGCTTCTCCTGCCTCCTTGCAAGGAACCGGCGTGTTGGGAGGAGCAGAAGGGTCTGTATTGCAGGGTAACAGGGTCTGTATTGGGGTAACAGGGTCACCCAATAACAGGGTAACGGGGTCTGTATTGGGAGTAACAGGGTCTGTATTGGGGGTAACAGGGTCTGTATTGGGGTAACAGGGTCTGTATTGGGGTAACAGCGTCTGTATTGAGTTAACAGGTCTGTCCACTCTCTGTATTGGGGTAACTGGGTCTGTATTGGGGTAACTGGGTCTGTATTGGGAAGTAACTGGGTCTATCCCTCTCTCTGTATTGGGGTGCCGTGAGGTTGCTGTGATGCCACAGGCCCAAATCCGCCATCGCAAGATCCGTGAATGGATATGAAAAAATATAATGTTGAAGTTTCGCCCTAGTACCCGGCCAGCCTGGACGTGTCCGTAAATAGGGCTGTTTAACAACGCCGTGTAAAATGTTATTTCAAGCTAGCAGCAACGTCCGTGTGGGGCTACGGGGAGCTAGACAAGGTCACGGTTCCAATGGTTGTGTTGCCGGGAATGTAGCCAATCCACGGTCCAAAAGGCCGTGTTCCCAGCACAACAGGCGTCCAGAGCACATCACAGGAGGGATGCCAAACATGCATGTCTTCCTCCCAACCCCACGGACCAGTTATAGTCCTCCTGTTCACAGCGTGAGCCGGGTTCCACTGGAGAACGTGTTTTATATCACAAGTAATTGCAGCTGATTCTCCCTTCTTCACTTCAAGGCAGGCACACTGCTTAGTTCAGGGGTCAAAGGCGAAGCGTGGCCCAAACGCCCCCAATTTCCTGTTGGTGTCTGGCTCCGAGCCAGAGGGGGAGAGAGTAGGATCTAAGGTCAAGGCCTCTCAGGCTGTCTGTGAGACAGAAATCCTGGATTCCTGTCCATCTGTATGTGTTTTCTTCCCGTTGACCTGCTCATATTCGGTTGCGCTGTCTCTCTATTACCTCCTCAACTGTCATCTCAGCTATCATTTTATTATTTTAGTCTTGGCACCTTGCCATAATGATAATGACATCTCAGTTTTATTTTTCCAGGGAGTACCGTGGCATAATCCAGTGGGCCACGGTCGCGATGAACAGAGAGGAAAATGTCCCACCCAAGACTCTCGACTCTTCATCTTAGCGGCGCTGCCTTGTAGGACCTGCAGCCCAGATATCTGTGTTCTTCGTTCTAGCCCTTAACCCAACCTAATCTTAACCTTAAATTAACCTCCCATAGCAACCTGTGTGTCTGAAAGTCACTTATCTATATCGTCACCCTAACCATACTTATGAATGCGTAAAAGCAATACGTAGTACATGTAGTGTTTTGTACAGGTGTCTGTTAGCATTTGTGTGCACGTGTTTGTTTTTTTCTGTACATGTAGTGTTTTGTACATGTGTCTGTTAGCATTTGTGTGCGTGTGTTTGCCAAACTTGTGGTACGTGTACACGTGTTTGTATGTTTTGTGTCAGTACGTGTGTGTGTTTTTGTGTTTTGGCCCGGCACCAGACATCGGTTTGACAAGCACTCAAGGACTGTTGGGAATACTTGGCATTCCTGCTTTCCAGAGGAAGTTTTTTTCGTTGTTGCCTCATATGGGGGGAGGGTCAACCACACAAGGCTGACACTATAGTTGTCATGTTACTTTTAGAAATAGACATTATATAGACGACTGTGACAGAGAGGGGACAGAGTGAGAGAGACAGAGAAAGAGGGAGAGAGAGAGTTAGAAAAAGAGTGCGAGAAATAAAATATAAAGAGAGAAAGAAGGAGAGAAAAAGAAGGAGAGAAAAAGATAAAATAAGAAACAGAAATATAGACAGACAAAATGGTTGTCAATGATAAGAGCACATAGACTATAGGTATTAGAGAAGGCCAGGAGCTACCTGACTCCAGGTGTACCATCTGACTCCAGGTGTACCATCTGACTCCAGCTGTACCATCTGACTCCAGGTGTACCATCTGACTCCAGGTGTACCATCTGACTCCAGGTGTACCATCTGACTCCAGGCGTACCATCTGACTCCAGGTGTACCATCTGACTCCGGGTGTACCATCTGACTCCAGGCGTACCATATGACTCCAGGTGTACCATCTGACTCCACGTGTACCATCTGACTCCAGGTATACCATCTGACGCCATGTATACCATCTGCCTCCAGGTGTACCATCTGACTCCAGGTGTACCATCTGACTCCAGGTGTACCATCTGACGCCATGTATACCATCTGACTCCAGGTGTACCATATGACTCCAGGTGTACCATCTGACTCCAGGTGTACCATCTGACTCCACGTGTACCATCTGACTCCAGGTGTACCATCTGACTCCACGTGTACCATCTGACTCCAGGTGTACCATCTGACTCCAGGTGTACCATCTGACTCCAGGTGTACCATCTGACTCCAGGTGTACCATCTGACTCCAGGTGTACCATCTGACCGTGCCTGGAGATGTCCTGAAGCGTGCTGTGTTGAAACTGCCTCACTGTTTGGCCTTACTCAGCTGACAGGTTCCAGATGGCTTCACAGAGAGCAGACGTGCCGATCAAGTAGATATACTAATCAACTGGTCCTCAGCAGATACCATTCAGCCCTTATATAAACAGTGTGTGTATTTACACACTCACCGTCCACGTCAATCGGTCAACAGTAGAAGCTAGATAGCAGACAATCCCAAAGCCTCTCATAGAACAAGTGTAGATACATCAAAGGGACCTGTTGCACTCCTCACAGGCATGCGCTATCCGACGGACTTCCATTGTATTGTGACGCTAGTCAATATTGTTAGTTTGTCGACCAATCACGAATTAGCTGAAGTATCGGCGCAACAAGACACGTGGTCGTCACGTGCGCAGATAAGTGAGAACCCAGATGCTAGAATGCCTACAGGGCTTTACAACCCGCGTGGGAAATCATAAAGTGACCTTATTAACAGCCGCGGTACCTTAACACCCAGGGCATCTTTGTACACATCCCCCGTGTCGCACGTCCATTTCCAGCTCGTGTGACGGATGGCAGCAGTTGAGCGGCTAGCTCGCTAACTATTTTGTTCTCACAGGGGCCGCGTCAGAGGCCGGCGATGAAGCGCAAAGCGGAGCCGTGTGAAACGGAGGTGACAATCCCAGAGGAGGCCGGGAAATGTGCCACTGAGACTGACTGGGGGATCCTTTAAGACTCTTGGCGGCTCAAGGACATAAGTCACCCCCCCCCAAACACACCTCCTATACTGGTCCTTATAGTGCTTCTCCTGCCTCCTTTTAAGGGAACGGCGTGTTAGGAGGAGCAGGGTCTGTATTGGGGTAACAGGGTCTGTATTGGGGTAACAGGGTCTGTATTGGGGTAACAGGGTCTGTATTGGGGTAACAGGGTCTGTATTGGGGTAACAGGGTCTGTATTGGGGTAACAGGGTCTGTATTGGGGTAACAGCGTCTGTATTGGGTTAACAGGGTCTGTCCACTCTCTGTATTGGGGTAACTGGGTCTGTATTGGGGTAACTGGGTCTGTATTGGGGTAACTGGGTCTGTCCACTCTCTGTATTGGGGTGCCGTGAGGTTGCTGTGATGCCACAGGCCCAAATCCGCCATCGCAAGATACCGTGAATGGATATAGAAAAAAATATAATGTTGAAGTTTCGCCCCTAGTGCCGGCCAGCCTGGACGTGTCCGTAAATAGGGCTGTTTAACAACGCCGTGTAAAATGTTATTTTCAAGCTAGCAACAACGTCCGTGTGGGGCTACGAGAATAGACAAGGTCACGGTTCAATGGTTGTGTTGCCGAGATAGCAACCAATCCACGGTCCAAAAGGCCGTGTTCCCAACACAACAGGCGTCCAGAGCATCACAGGAGGGGATGCCAAACAGCCATGTCTTCCTCCCCAACCCACGGACCAGTTATAGTCCTCCTGTTCACAGCGTGAGCCGGGTTCCACTGGAGAACGTGTTTTATATCACAAGTAATTGCTTGTGATTCTCCCTTCTTCACTTCAAAGGCAGGCACACTGTAGTTCAGGGTCAAAGGCGAGAACGTGGCCCAAACGCCCCCAATTTCCTGTTGGTGTCTGGCTCCGAGCCAGAGGGAGAGGGAAGTGGGATCTAAGGTCAAGGCCTCTCAGGCTGTCTGACGAGACAGAAATCCACAGTTCCCTGTCCATCTGTATGTGTTTTTCTTCCCGTTGACCTGCTCATATTCGGTTGCGCTGTCTCTCTATTACCTCCTCAACTGTCATCTCAGCTATCATTTTATTATTTTAGTCTTGGCTGTACCATAATGATAATGACATCTCGGTTTATTTTTCCAGGGAATTACCGTAGCATAATCAGTGGGCCACGGTCGCGATGAACAGAGAGGAAAATGTCCACAAGACTCTCGACTCTTCATCTTAGCGGCGCTGCCTTGTGGGACCTGCAGCCCAGATATCTGTGTTCTTCGTTCTAGCCCTTAACCCAACCTAATCTTAACCTTAAATTAACCTCCATAACCCAACCTGTGTGTCTGAAAGTCACTTATCTATATCTCGTCACCCTAACCATACTTATGAATGCGTAAAGCTAAATGTAATCCCCATCCTATGTTTGCAAGTTTTCTTTAACCCTAAACCTGATTTTTCAAAAACCCTGTGGATAATTGTATCGGTTTGGCGCAGGGACTTCTGGCCTCTCCCGAATTGCACACACGGACACGCGTGGCATGTAAATAGGCTATGAAATGTGTTCTTAAACAGTATAAGATGCCACGCCTAAACTGATATCTGGTGTCTGTGATCCTGTTTGAATGTAAAACCCCATGTTATTCTGCTTAACTGCTATGATGACCGGTTAAGTTTAACCCGACTAACCACACACAGATCCTAGCCCTACTCCATCCATGGGCAGATATGTTCCTGTTGACCCAGCATTGGGAAAGACACTCTACAGATGGCGGGACGTTTTGGTCATGATTAACCTGTACTTCCTGCCTGTCCCCTATTGGCTGGAGGATGTTATTTGATCTGTGGTCTCCCAGGGTGGGAGGAGCCAGCTATGACCCTACCTGTATGGTTTCCAACTGTGTGTAAGGTCTCTCAAGAGAGGCTAGATTATGGTCTGTTAGCCTTTCTGTGCACTGCACTTTATGCAGCTGGTTGAATATGGAAAAATGACCACGTTGAGATGTATTGAAAGTCACCAGTGTAGTTCAGATCTAATCTGTTGTTGTGTTAAAGCTTTTACGCTTTTATAGTGCTTCGAATCGTGTGCCACATTTAATCACTTCATTTTGAGAACTTTAAGAGTGGTTACACGCACACACGCACACGCGCACACACGCACACACACACACGCACACACACACACACCTGTGGTTGAAGGCTGTCTGTGACTTTGCATGTGCCTAGGCACGGGCGATTGGAAAGGAGGGTGGAGTTTGAGCTGAGAGAGCAGGGGAGACAAGATCGAGCTAATGTGCAAGCTAAATTACACTACTGTATGGTCTCTCTCAAGGCCCACATTCGGGAATTGGCCCTGACAACTGGTTGCAGAGCAGCTCAATTTAGGCAACCTTGTTTATGACCTCTATAATAGAGGCAGTCTGGGACTCGCAGGGTTGCCGTGGCGAGAGGGTGGAAACCAACAACTCCTAGCAGAAGTCAAAGCAGTTGCTCTCATTCAGTCCGCGGGTGTCCTTGGAAAATGGCAGGGCAACAGATGTTTCTGTCCTTTCGCCTCACATTTGGTTGTCTACGGTGTCTGAGGACGAACGCGTGCTACTGATTTGCACTGTTCATGGCGACGTGGATAGGATGGATTGTATTCAAAGTATTAAGGAGTCTGTTTGTATTAGTTTTCATCAAGGGGAGTTTAACACACGCACACATGCCCACAAACACACATTGCATGCACACATGCGCA
>CM055749.1:4611222-4913411 GCA_029465975.1 Dallia pectoralis | reverse complement strand
GAGCCCTTCAAACGCTGGTGCTAAAACCCCCCCGGCAGTAACAGAGTTATCAGCTGCCTGCCTGGCAACCAGCTCTGCTCCGGGAAGTGCTGTCTCTCACAGGCGGCCTGCCGAGAAACCCGGCAACTGTTGCCCTGGGAGCCCGGCGGTGCCAGGGGGCACAAGAGAGGCCGGGGTGTGTGGTCCCGGTGGGTCTAGCGTGCCGTGTGCTTTGCCTTAAGCCCATGGGAGAATTCTCTCCCAGTGGCTCTCATGTCTGGGGAAAAGGGGAAAGGGCCACAGGGGCCATCTGTGACCAGGGAGGCTTATGTTATGGAATGCCACTGGTCCGAAACACACACACACACACACGTACACATGGGTTGAGACTAATACAGGAACACACACATGCTCCCACACACGCACGCACACACACACACACACACACACACACACACACACACACACACACACACACACACACTAATGCAACTCCACACAGGCGTACACAAATACATGAACACACACACACTTTAACCAATGCTTTCCATCTGAGCTTAACCTTCTCCAGCATTGTACACAGTCTGGAACCTCTGAACTACTGTATCAGAGTAGTGACCGGTAGTCAGGTCCACACTGCGGGTCAGATCCTGGATCAGTTCTTACAGCTCTGGACAATACCTTTCATGCAGCCAGGTGAGTCAGGAGTCAGGTTAGCGGTAGCGTGCATTAGCACCTCACACTCATCTGGGGAGAAGAAGCAGCACGCAATGTGATAGAGATAAGAGAAAAGCATCGCACGGAAGATGTCCTTACACACAGACTAACAGGGTGCCCACACGCACACACACACACGCACACCAACACACAGACAGAGACACACAGACAATCCTGGCAGGAGTCGGACATTTTAGCAGGCAGTCGAAAAAAAAAACACACCCGCAGCATGTTTGCCAATTTGACATGTATTCACATGTATTTGCATGATATTTCTTTTATCTGGAGTTACAATTTGTTACCACACTAGGGCGTACATTCGTTCTATGCCGTTGTATGTTGGAGAAATGTTTGATTCACAGAAAGGGCTGCGTGTATTGATTCTCGCAAACAGAACTGTTTCAGTTTTAAAAAGTTTTGTCAAACAAAGTTTATGTTGGGGAAATGCGTCAAAGTCATTCCTCGCTCACCTCTGTTCAACTCCTGTTTATCGCGGTCTCTCCTGTTTATCACCGTCTGTTCTGTTTATCACGGTCTATCCTGTTTATCGCGGTCTATCCTGTTTATCGCGGTCTCTCCTGTTTATCGCGGTCTATCCTGTTTATCGCGGTCTATCCTGTTTATCGCGGTCTCTCCTGTTTATCGCGGTCTATCCTGTTTATTACAGTCTCTCCTGTTTATCGCGGTCTCTCCTGTTTATCGCGGTCTATCCTGTTTATCGCGGTCTCTCCTGTTTATCGCGGTCTATCCTGTTTATCGCGGCCTCTCCTGTTTATCGCGGTCTATCCTGTTTATTACGGTCTCTCCTGTTTATCGCGGTCTATCCTGTTTATCACGGTCTATCCTGTTTATCACGGTCTATCCTGTTTATCACGGTCTCTCCTGTTTATCACGGTCTCTCCTGATTATCACGGTCTGTTCTGTTTATTACGGTCTCTCCTGTTTATCGGTGTCTCTCCTGTTTATCACGGTCTATCCTGTTTATTACGGTCTCTCCTGTTTATCGCTGTCTCTCCTGTTTATTACGGTCTCTCCTGATTATCAGGTTCTCTCCTGTTTATCGCGCAGATAGGAGTTTTATTTACTCAAACTTGTTCTAAGGGCAGAAAAGAAAATGATTGGTTTACAGATTCAATCAATGAAATTAAAGTAGAGGCGGGATTAAGGCCTTTGAATATATGGAGGGAAGGATCTTACAGACAGACAACGCGTTATTGACTGTTCGTGGGAGAAAGATCACTTGTCATAATGTAAGTGAATTTATTAAATGTTTTGTTTGTTGAAATTTGAAATTCACAGTTGAAACTCTAAATTGTGCTAAGATAATTGGGGAACATTTAAAATGCACAACTAATTCATCGTTTATATCGGATGCATTTGATGCCTGCTTCAGTCAACCACACCAGAGCAGCTAACGTAGAATTAGCATAACGTTAACGCTTTCCCAATGCTACTACGCGCTGTCTGTGAAACCGATAAGTTATGCGATCACATAACTCAAATCTCCGCGACTCAGTATCGTAATGTGTTATTTTTTGTGTACTGTATGCTTCTTTCAGGGCAGGAGTTATCAGGTTCATATTACTGTGTTACTGTTAATTTAAGTTATAATGCGCTGCTCTCAGGGCAGGAGTAGGCTACTCCATATTCGTATTGCTGTCGTATTATTAGTGTATAATGCGCTGCTCTCAGGGCAGGAGTACTCCATATTCATATGGCTGTCGTATAATTAGTGTATAATGCGCTGCTCTCAGGGCAGGAGTACTCCATATTCATATTGCTGTCTTATTTTTAGTGTATAATGCGCTGCTCTCAGGGCAGGAGTACTCGTATTTTTTGTGTTTAATATGAGCAGCGCATTAAACACAAAAAATACGACAGCAATATGAATTGCAATATGAATGCTAATTCTACGTTAGCTGCTTTGGAGTGGTTGACTGAACCAAATACATCCGATATAATTGATCAATCAGTTTTGTGCATTTTAATGTTCCCCAATTATCTTAGCACAATTTATAGGCTGTTTATCTGTGAATTTCAACTGTGAATTTCGAATTTCAACAAACAAAACATTTAATAAATTCACTTACATTATGACAAGTGATCTTTCTCCCACGAACAGTCAATAACGCGTTGTCTGTCTGTAAGATCCTTCCCTCCATATATTCAAAGGCCTTAATCCCGCCTCTACTTTTATTTCATTGGTTGAATCTGTAAACCAATCATTCTCTTTTCTGCCCTTAGAACAAGTTTGAGTAAGTAAAACTCCCATCCGGTCTCGCCTGTTTATCGCGGTCTCTCCTGTTTATCGCGGTCTCTCCTGTTTATCGCGGTCTCTCCTGTTTATCGCGGTCTCGCCTGTTTATCGCGGTCTCGCCTGTTTATCGCGGTCTCTCCTGTTTATCGCGGTCTCTCCTGTTTATCGCGGTCTCTCCTGTTTATCGCGGTCTCTCCTGTTTATCGCGGTCTCTCCTGTTTATCGCGGTCTCGCCTGTTTATCGCGGTCTCGCCTGTTTATCGCGGTCTCGCCTGTTTATCACGTTCTGCACATATCCCACATACTACACTTACCAGGAACACTGTAATCATAGCAGTATATTAATCAACGGAGCTGCATATTAATCAATATCAATTTGTTGTTAGAGGGCGAGCGGTCGGGATCAACGAGCCAACTGGAAGCTGTGGATGACAATAGGGACGATTCAGCAAATGGATGATGTAACAGACTGAAAACGTAGCCAGTGCAGCGGGGCTGATGCTCTGCTGCAGTGAGAGCCGACGGGATCTTCGGCGACCACTTGAGAGTCAGGGCTCAGGAGACCCGTTAATGTTCTACCATCTGGAAGACAGCGTCCTGCACAGGGCAATGTCTCATATAGCGTCCCCGGGTCATGGCGATTTGATCTTTAGACCAGAGGGAAGAGTAGGCCCTATTGGCCCTGGGGCTACTGGTTACCCCACCAGGGAACTGGACCGGCCCTGTTTAGCTACAGCAGCAAGTGGGCAACTGGATGCAGAATGATTCGATGTTCTACACTGCTTATGTTTGACACTGCTTATGTTTGACACTGCTGATGTTTTACAGTGCTGATGTTTTACAGTGCTGATGTTTTACAGTGCTGATGATATGGTACAGATTATAACGGCAGAATACAAATATGCCATGATACACCACTGTGCAGGAAACCTACGCCCTCATGTGGCAGCAGTGTGTTACTTACCTTAAAACCACACACACACACACACACACGCACACGCACACACGCACACACACACACACACAGACCGAACTGCATGTTTGTTTAACAATCCTTTATGGGACCGAAACAGCTATCCATGTTCCAAATGTCATCAAATCCTCAACCTATCATTAACCTGAACAAACACATGTTTTTGCCTAAACTTACACTAGCCCTAACAACCTCACATCAACAGTGATGTCAATACAACGTCTCAAAACAGCATCTCCCTACAGCACCAGAAGAGGTCGCCATTGTAATGAGTTACGGAATACCATATGCCACAATGATGTACACACACACACACACACTCTCTCTCTCTCTCTCTCTCTCTCTCTCTCTCTCTCTCTCTCTTTCTCTTCCTCCCCACTCTATCTCTCTATCTCTTCCCCCACTCTATCTCTCTCTCTCTCTCTCTCTCTCTCTCTCTCTCTGATACACGCACAGAAACATGCAACTAAAATTTAACAGTTTGCATATTTTATGAAATGTGCAGTATCCTATTTGCATACAATGTATTATAAAATGCCCTGTGACAAACGTTTGCAGAAGGCAGCTGTGATGGCCAGGAATCAAACCTCGTTGAACTGCTATACTCACAACTATACATTACATTGGCCTTGAGTGACTCAGTAGTGGAACTATGTATTTGACACAGTTTTCTCCACTGTGGAGGACAGGGCTGCTTTAAACAGAAGCCTAGCTGACTGAGCTCAAACACACCACGTCCACACACACCACGTCCACACACACCACGTCCACACACACCACATCCACACACACCACGTCCACACACACCAGATCCACACACCACGTCAACACACACCCCGTCCACACACACCACGTCCACACACACCACATCCACACACCACGTCCACACACACCACGTCCACACACACCACATCCACACAGGCCAGGCCAGGTACACCCGTTCATGGTGATGGTATATCCCATGATAGCAGTGGCCTCTTTCAGCTGGATAATTCACCCTGTCCTGCCTGTGTAAAATCACCACACTCTTGTGACAACAGTACCAAAGCATTTAATTTCAAGCCAAAGCCTGGGCTTTAGTTTCATCCTGAGCCCAGAAGATGTATTCCCACAGGCCGTTGCCCGCGGGTCCCCAATAATGCCAGTAGGATTCAGAGTGACATCTCTTACACACAAGCGATAAAGGTCAAAGTTACAATAGTTGGATGATGGGTTTCTCGCACAATGCTCAGCATTCTATACATCCAGCACCTCCTAGACCTCCTCTTCCCAGTACACAGGAGAATATCTCTACTTATTGTTTAGACCTCCTCTTCCCAGTACACAGGAGAATACCTCTACTTATTCTTTAGACCTCCTCTTCCTAGTACACAGGAGAATATCTCTACTTACTCTTCTTTAGACCTCCTCTTCCCAGTACACAGAATAATGTTCTGTCTTATTCTTTAGACCTCCTCTTCCCAGTACACAGAATAATGTTCTGTCTTATTCTTTAGACCTCCTCTTCCCAGTACACAGAATAATGTTCTGTCTTATTCTTTAGACCTCCTCTTCCCAGTACACAGAATAATGTTCTGTCTTATTCTTTAGACCTCCTCTTCCCAGTACACAGAATAATGTTCTGTCTTATTCTTTAGACCTCCTCTTCCCAGTACACAGAATAATGTTCTGTCTTATTCTTTAGACCTCCTCTTCCCAGTACACAGGAGAATACCTCTACTTATTCTTTAGACCTCCTCTTCCTAGTACACAGGAGAATATCTCTACTTACTCTTCTTTAGACCTCCTCTTCCCAGTACACAGAATAATGTTCTGTCTTATTCTTTAGACCTCCTCTTCCCAGTACACAGAATAATGTTCTGTCTTATTCTTTAGACCTCCTCTTCCCAGTACACAGAATAATGTTCTGTCTTATTCTTTAGACCTCCTCTTCCCAGTACACAGAATAATGTTCTGTCTTATTCTTTAGACCTCCTCTTCCCAGTACACAGAATAATGTTCTGTCTTATTCTTTAGACCTCCTCTTCCCAGTACACAGAATAATGTTCTGTCTTATTCTTTAGACCTCCTCTTCCCAGTACACAGGAGAATACCTCTACTTATTCTTTAGACCTCCTCTTCCCAGTACACAGGAGAATACCTCTACTTATTCTTTAGACCTCCTCTTCCCAGTACACAGGAGAATACCTCTACTTATTCTTTAGACCTCCTCTTCCCAGTACACAGAACAATGTTCTGTCTTATTCTTTAGACCTCCTCTTCCCAGTACACAGAATAATGTTCTGTCTTATTCTTTAGACCTCCTGTCACGATTGGTGTGGTGGCGTTGCTACACGGACATATTTCGGTGATGCACTTCCTTGTTTCACTTCCGTGTTTACGTTTGTCTCACGGCTGTTTGCACTTGTAATCAATGGGATATAAGAGGGTCGCGAGCAGTGCACTCGTTGCTTCGCATTGTTCTATGTCACAGTGTATTAGGGGAGAGTGGTTTAAATTAAAAGAGATAACTGTTGTTCGTCATCATGTTTGTATTAAGTCGCGATATGCGCATTTTTGGTTTCAGTTCAACAAGTTAGTCTTTTCCGTTCTCGGTTGTTTTGTGTTGTCTTTTCCACAATAAACCCCGCTAAACGGATTCTACCTGGCTCTGCATACGGCTTCCCACACTACACCTCATCAGCATCGTTACAGAATGCGAAGCCACCCAAGAAGCCCGCAGAGCCGGACGGTGAGTGGATTCCTCGGAGGGGCAAGCTATAGCGCTCCGAGGTATGAAGCTCACCGTCAACCCACGGAGCAGTGGGACTGGGGTAAGCCGGAGACGCCCGAAGAGGAGTATAGGCGCCTCCGTGCTTACTTCGGGTATGAGCCACCTATGCAGCTATCAGGGCTGATTACATCGGGTCCGCGGTCCTTCCCGGAGGAAGGCAAGAGGGCACCCCGAAGGCGTCCCAAGAAGGTTTTTGGGGGGGAGCTAAGGAGGTGTTCCGGGAGGACCGCGGAGAGAACACCCACGGTCCTGGTGCTGCAGGAACGGCCACCCACTGCTCCGGGGCTGCAGACAGGGAGAGGAAAACCCCTGGAGCTACAGCCACTACCCCCGCCGTGGGAAGACCCTTTTCTGCCGCCGACGACAGGGACAGAAAAACCCCCGGAGGGGTTGGATGACCAGCCCACGGCCATTATTAGGACGTGGTGGAGGACATGGCTGGATTTACAGGAGCCAGCGCCTGAGATGGTCGCCACCACGCTTGCGCCTGAGATGGTCGCCGTCACGCCAGCGTCCACGATGGTTCCTGCCGTCCCGCCAGCGCCCAAGATGGCTACCGTCGTCCCGCCAGCGCTCAAGATGGTTGCCGTCGTCCCGCCGGCGCTCAAGATGGCTGTTGCCGTCACGCCAGCGCCCACGATGGCTCCCGCCGTCACGCCAGCGCTCAAGATGGCTGTTGCCGTCCCGCCAGCGCCCAAGATGGCTGCTGCCGTCACGCCAGCGCTCAAGATGGCTGCCGTCGTCCCGCCGGCGCTCAAGATGGCTGTTGCCGTCACGCCAGCGCCCACGATGGCTCCCGCCGTCACGCCAGCGCCACGATGGCTCCCGTCGTCCCGCCGGCGCTCAAGATGGCTGTTGCCGTCACGCCAGCGCCCACGATGGCTCCCGCCGTCACGCCAGCGTCCACGATGGCTCCCGCCGTCCCGCCAGCGCTCAAGATGGCTGTTGCCGTCACGCCAGCGCCCACGATGGCTCCCGCCGTCACGCCAGCGTCCACGATGGCTCCCGTCGTCCCGCCGGCGCTCAAGATGGCTGTTGCCGTCACGCCAGCGCCCACGATGGCTCCCGCCGTCACGCCAGCGTCCACGATGGCTCCCGCCGTCCCGCCAGCGCTCAAGATGGCTGTTGCCGTCACGCCAGCGTCCACGATGGTTCCCGCCGTCACGCCAGCGTTCAAGATGGCCGCCGCCACGACTACGCTCACGATGGCCGCCGCCACGACTACGCTCACGATGGCCGCCGCCACGACTACGCTCACGATGGCCGCCGCCACGACTACGCTCACGATGGCCGCCGCCACGACTACGCTCACGATGGCCGCCGCCACGACTACGCTCACGATGGCCGCCGCCACGACTACGCTCACGATGGCCGCCGCCACGACTACGCTCACGATGGCCGCCGCCACGACTACGCTCACGATGGCCGCCGCCACGACTACGCTCCCGATGGCCGCCGCCACGACTACGCTCCCGATGGCCGCCGCCACGACTACGCTCACGATGGCCGCCGCCACGACTACGCTCACGATGGCGGCCGCCGCGACTGCGCCCACGATGGCCTCCGCCACCACGTCGCCTACGTGCGGCCTCTCAGCCGCACTAGATGGCGGCCTCTCAGCCGCACTAGATGGCGGTCTCTCTGCCGCACTAGATGGCGGTCTCTCAGCCACCGAGGCCTTTTCAGGGCTGGACCTGCGGTCCTGGACTGACCCTTTTGGGTTTGACTGTGGGTTCTCTCCCTGTTGCTCCCTTGTTTTGGTTTTATGTTTCCGTTCGGCTATCTGGGGAGCTAGCCTTTTAGTGGGGGATACTGTCACGATTGGTGTGGTGGCATTGCTACACGGACATATTTCGGTGATGCACTTCCTTGTTTCACTTCCGTGTTTACGTTTGTCTCACGGCTGTTTGCACTTGTAATCAATGGGATATAAGAGGGTCGCGAGCAGTGCACTCGTTGCTTCGCATTGTTCTATGTCACAGTGTATTAGGGGTGAGTGGTTTAAATTAAAAGAGATAACTGTTGTTCGTCATCATGTTTGTATTAAGTCGCGATATGCGCATTTTTGGTTTCAGTTCAACAAGTTAGTCTTTTCCGTTCTCGGTTGTTTTGTGTTGTCTTTTCCACAATAAACCCCGCTAAACGGATTCTACCTGGCTCTGCATACGGCTTCCCACACTACACCTCATCAGCATCGTTACACCTCCTCTTCCCAGTACTAGGGCAGTCTTGCCTAATATGACTGTGTGTGTTAGTGATTGCAGCTCATACGTATATGTGTTTGGGGCATAGTGTATCTACATATAACGACAGACAGTAAACCCTGAATCATTTATACAGCTTGATCTCGACATCATATTTACTACTGGAGCCTGGAGGTGATGTGTTAAAAAAAAAAAACTTTCAGGGGGAGGACTTTCTCCCGAGAAGAGGAGACGCACCTTTAAATAATATGTAAAACTCCGAGCTTCAGGACCTTGGGAAGGCAAGTGAAAACTGGAAATAACATTGGCTGATCAACAACAATCAGGGCTGACTTGCTAGTGAAGGCCTGTGACAAACCTCCAGGGATCTCCAGTCCACGGGGCCCTTATTGAGATCTGTCTTCAAGGCCTTTCGACAATGTGTGTCAACCACACCCCCACACACACACACGCTAACTAGGGGAGTAACACACTCTCTCTTTAAATCACTCACACGCATGCTTAGTCTTTCCAGTGGAACTTGTGCAGAGCCCTGAGCCAGATGTAAGCCATTGTGGACGAGGGCTGCACTGGTGTCCGCTCTTCCCCAGAGAGTCCACGGTGCCTAAGATCCAAGAGGCTTCCTCTGTCTTCCTTCTCGTTTCTCTTTCATTCCCGAGCCACGTTTTCATTGACGTTTTTTTATGCAGGGACATTACGTGTGAAAAGAATCCAGACAAGCATGATGGAAGCAGGACGTCTCAGTCAAATGTTATTAGTTTCCACGGACAATGGTTGTTTTTTACATGGTGGAGTGTCATTGAGTCTGCGAACCGAGTTAGACGCTAAGTTTTATATGATATAAGATGAGCATCCTACATATCTAGTGTGGCGGGGTGGTGATGGTGTCCAACAGCGACCTCTACTGGCGGGTGGTATGTTAGGCACTCCCAGACTTGTGCCTTCTATATAAGTGCACCGCCAAACATGTCACACTAGGGAAAGTCACTCCCTTTATATTCAAACTTTACATATGAGCTGTTGACTCTGGTCCGAGTACCAAGAACAGAGTCCAGTTGTTATTTAACACAACCTTTTAAGGACCAAAACAGACTGTAGTGTAAAACATTTGATGGAAACACATCCATCTACAGATTTTCCTTTCTGGACATGCTCTAAGAATATGAACAAGGCAGCATATTTCCATTAGGAGATTAACCTAAACATTTTGGACTTTTCATGTGCAATCCAAATTGAGCAGATCTCTCCGGATCTCAAGTGCATTTTTGTGTGATTTGTAATGTAATCAAACGAAACGGTTTCCGAGAGTCAATGGCGTCTGTGTTGAGAGCATTAGTTAATGGATGTTGATTACCCACTCAACGTATTCCGCCTTATCTTGACGACCCTGTGGATTTTATAGTGTACTTGATTACGACTGCACCACTGGTCAACACACACTGTTTTAACTGCCCGTTCAGTAAGGACGCAACTGATGTGCATTTTACAGGAACGTCTGTCACCAATTTACTCCTGCTGTCACCTGGAACACTAGTTCCAAACAACATCTTTCACGTTCTGCAAAAGAATGGAGAACATACCTGGAACGTACCTGAATCGTTCAGAATGCTTAGCGTGATGGATCTGTTCTGTTGACCGAAGCACTGAACCACAAACTGGATGTTCCCGGAGACTAGCAGTAACCTACCCACAATCCCTCTCTGCTCCCAGTTCCACAATAATCAGCCCAGAGGGGAAGGGGTAGTGGTGTTGACCTTGATTCCTCACAGACCCTTGTGACATGTTCAGAGTCCATCCAAGCGTGTCATTGTGTGTGGAGCCAAGAGGATAATGAGAGGTTAAAAGTCTAAACCACTATCTCTTCTCCACCTGCTCTCTCAGCTACATCCTGATGGCAGCCTGGGTGACTGTCCTGTGTCTGGAGAGAGCTAGAGAGGGGTGTCTCGGAATAAAGGCATTTACGTCTTCACAAATGTGCGTACTCTACTACCAGGTAGGTCCACTCTACTAACTGTAACAGGTATAGCCACTGTAATTAAACCAAGGTCATATAGAATGGGCTTAGTGCTGCCACCATGATGGAGAACTCATTTTAGTGGGTCTGGCATGTGTGGAGATAAAATAGTGAACACAGTGAATGTGTGTGTCTCTGCATTTGTGTGAGTGTGTGGGTGTTTGTGGGTTTGTGTAAAAGAATGTGGCCTGTAGGTGTGTGTGTGTGTGTGTGGTGTTTTGTGTGTTTGTAGTTGTGTGTGTGTGCGTGTTTGTAGTTAGGTTTGTAATTGTGTGTGTGTGTGTATGTGTGTGTGTGTGTGTGTGTGGGTGTGGGTGTGTGGGTGTAGGTGTGTGTGTGTCTGTAGTTGTGTGTGTATGTGTGTGTGTCGGTGTATACGTGTGTGCGTGTCCAATCTTCCACTTCATAAAGGGATAGTGAGGATTTCAGGAGGTTAATCCCAGACCTCCATCTGTTATCTCTTTGTCCAGAAGCCCTTAGAATAGAACATGCTCTGTTTTAGTACGTAATGAACTGATAAATGTGTTGCTACAGAGAGAGGGAGGACAGGTGTAAAAGGACGGAGGTGTAAAAGGAGGGAGGTGAAAAAGGACGGAGGTGTAAAAGAAGGGAGGTGTGAAGGAGAGAGGTGTAAAAGGACGGAGGTGTAAAAGGAGGGAGGTGTCAAAGAAGGGAGGTGTGAAGGAGGGAGGTGTAAAAGGAGGGAGGTGTAAAAGGACGGAGGTGTAAAAGGACGGAGGTGTAAAAGGAGGGAGGTGTAAAAGGAGGGAGGTGTAAAAGGAGGGAGGTGTAAAAGGACGGAGGTGTAAAAGGAGGGAGGTGTAAAAGGACGGAGGTGTAAAAGGAGGGAGGTGTAAAAGGAGGGAGGTGTAAAAGAAGGGAGGTGTGAAGGAGAGAGGTGTAAAAGGACGGAGGTGTAAAAGGAGGGAGGTGTCAAAGAAGGGAGGTGTGAAGGAGGGAGGTGTAAAAGGAGGGAGGTGTAAAAGGACGGAGGTGTAAAAGGACGGAGGTGTAAAAGGAGGGAGGTGTAAAAGAAGGGAGGTGTGAAGGAGGGAGGTGTAAAAGGAGGGAGGTGTAAAAGGACGGAGGTGTAAAAGGACGGAGGTGTAAAAGGAGGGAGGTGTAAAAGGAGGGAGGTGTAAAGAAAGGGGGACCAGAGACTGTGTGCCAATTACAGAGGTATCACACTCCTCAGCCTCCCTGGTAAAGTGTACTCCAAAGTGCTGGAAAGGAGGGTTCGGCCAATAGTCGAACGTCAGATTGAAAAGGAACAATGCGGTTTTCGTCCTGGCCGGGGAACCACGGACTAGCACTTTACTCTCGCAAGGATCCTGGAGGGGGCCTGGGAGTATGCCCATCCAGTCTACATGTGTTTTGTGGATCTGGAGAAGGCGTATGACCGGGTACCCCGGGATCTTTTGTGGGAGGTGCTGCGGGAGTATGGGGTGAGGGGGTCTCTTCTCAGGGCCATCCAATCTCTGTATGCTCAAAGCATGAGCTGTGTCCGTGTCCTCGGCAGTAAGTCGGATTCGTTCCCGGTGGGGGTTGGCCTCCGCCAGGGCTGCGCTTTGTCACCAATCCTGTTTGTAATATTCATGGACAGGATATCGAGGCATAGTCATGGGGGGGAGGGGTTCCCGTTCGGTGGGCTGATGGTCACATCACTGCTTTTTGTGGATGATGTGGTCCTGATGGCCTCATCGGTCGGTGACCTTCAGCACTCACTGGATCGGTTCACAGCCGAGTGTGAAGCGGCTGGGATGAGGGTTAGCACCTCTAAATCTGAGGCCATGACTCTCAGCAGGAAACCGGTGGAGTGCCTACTCTGGGTAGGGAATGAGTCCTTACTCCAAGTGAAGGAGTTCAAGTACCTCAGGGTCTTGTTCGCGAGTGAGGGAACAATGGAGCGGGAGATTGGTCGGAGGATCGGAGCAGCGGGGGCGGTGTTGCATTCGCTTCACCGCACCGTTGTGACGAAAAGAGAGCTGAGCCGAAATGCAAAGCTCTCGATCTACCGGTCAATCTTTGTTCCTACCCTCACCTATGGTCATGAAAGCTGGGTCATGACCGAAAGAACGAGATCGCGGGTACAAGCGGCCAAAATGGGTTTTCTCAGAAAGGTGGCTGGCCTCTCCCTTAGGGATAGGGTGAGAAGCTCAGTCATCCGAGAGGAACTCGGAGTAGAGCCGCTGCTCCTTTGCGTAGAAAGGAGCCAGTTGAGGTGGTTCGGGCATCTTGTACGAATGCCACCTGGGCGCCTCCCTAGAGAGGTGTTCCAGGCACGTCCAGCTGGGAGGAGACCTCGGGGAAGACCCAGGACTAGGTGGAGAGATTATATCTCCACACTGGCCTGGGAACGCCTCGGGATTCCCCAGTCAGAGCTGGCTAATGTTGCCCGGGAAAGGGACGTTTGGGGTCCCCTGCTAGAGCTGCTACCCCCGCGACCCGACCCCGGATAAGCGGTTGAAGATGAGATGAGTGTATAGAAAGGGAGGTTAAAATGGAGTGGGGTGTGAAAGAAGGGAGGAGGGAAAGGTGTCCTGTGGCGATGAGCTAAATTGTAAAAATGAACCTATTTGTTTATCTATCAATCCCCTGCTTTCTGTTTACCTCATCAAACCTAACGGTGGCAGCAACAAAACCCACAGGTAATTACAGTAACATAGTTGTGTATTCACCCATTTCTCTACATGAATGAGTGGACAGAAAGAGCAGATCTGATTGGTCCAAAGACCAATTAGGCAGCACTTACCCGAGCACAGAATCCTGATCTTGATCCAATAAATGTTTTTTAACACGGCTCCACCGTGTTAACAAATATGGGGTTTTCATGACCCATTACGGATGCAGATTATTAATGATCATGGAGCGTCCATGACAGATATTTGATGGCCAATATGCAGATTTGATTTTAAGGTCAAAATGTAAATTGCCAGATCGTCCCAAGGTGTTCAAGCTGTGGCTCTTTCCACCTCTAAAACAAGATCTCCCGGTCGGTCCTAGTGTACGTTTAAGCGCTTTCTGATAATCACATAACTACATTTCTTCTTTCTATGTTTTTATAGCTGTTTAATTGCTGAACAACGTTTGCTAGCACAGCTCTCATCTTGGTAAAGGACACCAAATGCTTTAGCTCTGCATGGGCTTTACTGCTAATTGCTGTTTTTTGACAGTTGCCACGTGTTCCGATTTATGTGTGACATTCGAGTGTTATTCACGTTAACGAGGATTAAGTAGACGCTGGCAGCAGCAGCAGAAACGTCTGTGGAGGCAGACAATTGGGTTTTAATACTATCAACTTTACAGGACCTTCAAGATCTCAAAATGTTTCATCGCCAAAAGTCAAAAACGGCGCTAACGGAAAAACAACCGTTATAAAAATGAAAAGGGATTTTCTACTTATTCCAGAAACACAGAATTAAATATTGATAAGTAAGTGTTCTCCAGGTTTGGTCGGAACGGAGATTAAAGGATTTAAGATCTGTCTGCGATGGAGGTCATGCTTACAGCTGTTCCATCTCAGAATTGGATTAAATAGCACCTCAGTCCGACTGTCTGTGCTATACCACACGCACGCACGCACGCACGCACGCACGCACGCACACACACACACACACACACACACACACACACACACACACACACACACACACACACACACACACACACACACACACACACACACACACACACACACACACACACGGGTGTGCCTTTGAAGATCCTTCGTTATTCAAAGCACCTTCATCACTAATGTTCTCTTGTAAGATCTCTCTGATGAAAGCAACTGAACTGTTCCTGACACGGTTCTCTACATCCCATTTGATCCTTTTGGATCTCATCATCTGAGTGGGTTCCAGGCCTGGCAGCTGAGTCTATAGGTCTGACTGAGAGGGTTAGTGACTGAGAGGGTTAGTTCAGTGGCTATTTTCAGGGCTCACTGTGGTCCAATGTTGATATCAGCCAACTGATCCTGAATTATAACGTGCTTTGGTGCATTTAGGTATTTGTTTTGACAGATATTATCGCCCATTAATCTTCTGAGATCCAGCCACCTTTGTTGTTGTTGTGACGGACAGCTGAGAAATAATTTATTTCAATCCAAAGTGATTACAAGCTACTAATTTAGCAAATGCAATTTCATACTTCTGGCCCTCGATGGAATCAAACCAAAAATCATGTTAATCTCCATTAGAGTAAAGACGACAGGACAAGAACCATGTAGTTCCCTATCAGGGAACTTCGAGCTGCGTGAAAACGCTATGGGAACGCTCTGCGGGAGTGCGTCATGAAGCACATGTGTAATCAGTCCAATGGCGTGACGGAACGTCACAGACGGGTAACGTCGCGACCAGGAAGTCATAAAAGCACCCCTAATTACCGGCACCTTCAGTTTTTTGTTGCTTCAGCAAGTGCATGTTGTGACAGTCCTCGCGGGTTTCTGCTATTACGTTGTTAATTCAGATTTTTTTTTTGCATTTATGTACAAGAGCTCACCGCGATTATGGCAACCGAGCGGCGTTTTAGACAGTGTGCTTCTCCCTGCAACCGCTTTCTCACGGGCCGGGACACACATGTTCTGTGCGTAGTTTGTTTATGGAGAGGAGCATGCTCAGTTAGCCTTGGAAGAGGCTAGCTGTAAGCATTGCGGCCGTCTCGCCATCCGTACACTTCGCTCTCGCCTGGCGCTTTTTCAGGAAAGCGGCTCGGTTCGCGTTCCCCGCGGCTCAGGTCCCGCCGCTGCCGAGGCACGGCGCCGACTGACGTCGTGGGGTTCGCAAGCGGATCTAGCATGCGGTTCCGAGACGGCTTCTGCAATTTCTCGGTCCTCGTCTACTAGAGCCAGTGCCTCAGCTCGGGGTTCGGAAGCACCCGCGCGGGTTTCTTCCGCCCTGGGTGAGGAACCTTTTTCTCAGCCGTCCAGTTCTGAGGAAATGGAGGTTGAAAACCTTGAGGCGGAGGCTGAATTGTTGGTTCAGTCACCTGCGAACGAGGAGCTGCTGGAGGTACTCACCCGAGCTGTGGGAAAGCTCAAGATCGAGTGGCCGGCTGACAGGCAGGAGTCTGCTTCAACCAGTAAGTTGAATGAACGATTCTTGCCCTCCCGTGCTTTACCTCCTCGCCGGTGTTTGCCTTTCTTCCCGGACCTCCACGTTGAGGTGTCGAGGTCCTGGAAAAAGCCGGTGTCGTCCCGGGTGTTTAATCCGCGGACTCATATGTACTCTAATGTTGCAGAGGCTAATGTTCATGGGTACGGACCGATACCGGTCGCGGAGGAGATACTGGCTAGCCATTTATCTCCCGCGGCATCGTCTCTGAGGACACCGGCATTGCCCTCCAAGGCGTTGAAGACTACTTCAGCACTGGTGGGCGAAGCTTATTCGGCGGCGGGTCAGGCAGCTTCCTGCCTGCATACTATGTCTATTCTACAGGCATATCAGGCAGAGCTGCTTAGCGACGGGGCTCAGGGGGAGACTGTAAGTCCTGATGATGTTCGAGAACTTCGTCAGGCGGCGGATTTGTCACTTCGTGCCACTAAGGAGACGGCCAAATCAGTGGGCCGTGCTATGGCAGCCTTGGTGGCTACGGAGAGGCATCTCTGGCTAAGCCTCTCTGATATGAGAGATAGAGAGAAAGCCTTCCTTCTGGACGCGCCTCTTTCCCCCGACGGCCTCTTTGGCCCTGCTATTGGCTCGGTCGTCGAGCGGTTTCAGGAGGAAAGAAGGCAGGCGGCTGCCTTCCAGAAATTTCTCCCCCGTCTTAGCCGCGTCGCAGGGGCTGTCGGACGGGGGCAGCCCCGCCCGGCGCCAAGCACGGCACACCGGGCGCAGCAGAGAGTGAGTGTCGCTACTCGGGCGCCCCCACACGATGAGTGGGCCGGGGGGCGACGCTCACAGCGTGGCCTTCGAGGGGTAGGACAGTTCCGAGGCCTGTTGCTACACCCAACTTCTCCTGGTGCCCTCAGCTGGGTGGCCTAGGCCTAGGCTGGTGCCCCTAGTAGATTTTCTGGCAGAGTGGAAGACCCTGCCGAATATATCTCCGTGGGTCCTGCGGATAATCAAGAGCGGGTATGCCATCCAATTCAGGACGCATCCGCCTCGTTTCAATGGGGTCCTGCCCACAGTGGTGGGCCCAGAGCAGGCTCTGGTATTGGAGCAGGAGGTACAGACTCTCCTGCTAAAAGGGGCTATAGAACGAGTTCTTCCTCTCAGCAGGGAGTCGGGCTGGTACAGCCGGTACTTCGTTGTTCCCAAGAAGGATGGGTCCTATTTTAGACCTACGTCTGTTGAATCAGACGGTCGGGAGACTCAGCTTCAGAATGCTCACTCTCAAACAGATCGTATCACAGATCAGGTCCGAGGACTGGTTAGTCATGATAGATCTGAAGGACGCCTATTTCCACATTTCCATCCTTCCACAACACAGGAAGTTCCTGAGATTCGCTTTTGGGGGCGAAGCGTACCAGTATATGGTTCTTCCGTTTGGCCTGTTTGGCCTGTGAAACAGTTTCAGACACTGTTGGGTCTGCTGGCAGCAGCGTCCGACGTTATTCCTTGCGGCCTGCTGTACATGAGACCGTTACAGTGGTGGCTCAGAACCAAGGGGTTCTCCCCGAGGGGAAACCAGTTCTGCATGATCACTGTTACGCGGCGTTGTCTCCGCACGCTGGTCATGTGGAGGAAGCCTTGGTTCCTAACCCAGGGTCCCGTGTTGGGAGCTCCGTGTCGTCGTGTTACACTAACGACGGATGCCTCCCTCACCGGCTGGGGGGCGATCATGAGTGGTCGCCCAGCTCAAGGGCTCTGGCGGGGCCATCAGCTATCATGGCACATAAACTGGCTAGAGATGCTGGCAGTTTACCAGGCTCTGAAGCACTTCCTCCCAGACCTAAGGGGTCATCATGTTCTTGTCCGGTCGGACAACACATCGGTGGTTTTTTACATCAACCACCAGGGGGGTCTGCGCTCACGCCCACTTTACAATCTGGCCCGCCAGGTCCTTCTGTGGTCCCACGGGAAGCTCCTTTCTTTAAGGGCCATTTTTATCCCGGGGTACCTAAATCCAGGGGGGCAGACACCCTGTCGAGGCAGGGGCCGAGGCCCGGGGAGTGGAGACTCCATCTCGAGGTGGTGGAGCTCCTTTGGTCGCACTTCGGTCGGGCCGAAGTGGACCTGTTTGCGTCCAGAGAGACGTCACACTGTCCTCTGTGGTTTTCGCTGACTCATCCAGCCCCGCTGGAGCTGGATGCCATGGTGCAGGCGTGGCCGACGTCACGCCTGTACGCTTTCCCCCCGGTTGCTCTGCTCCCAGGAGTTCTGGAGAGGGTCCGTCAGGAGCGGGTCAGTCTACTGCTCGTAGCACCGTACTGGCCGGCCCGAGTATGGTTTGCGGACCTAATATCTCTCCTCGTCGGCTCTCCTCTAGAGATTCCGATCAGGAGGGACCTGCTTTCCCAGGCGCATGGGGTCATCCTTCACCCCCGCCCGGAGCTGTAGAAACAATGGGTCTGGCCCCTGATTCTCACCCGGGATGGTCAAGGCGTTTCTACTACCTTCACCCGGGTATGTCCCCAAGGTCCCAACTAACATCGTTGGGCCTATTGTGCTGCAAGCCTTCTGCCCTCCTCCTTTTTTGACGTCGGACCAGAAGAAGCATAACCTCCTCTGCCCGGTGAGGGCCTTAGACGCCTACGTCCACAGAACTGCCCTGTGGAGGCTGTCCGAACAGTTGTTCGTGTGCTTTGGACCACCCAAGAGAGGGGGTCCTGTGTCTAAGCAGAGGATGAGCAAGTGGGTGGTTGAGGCCATCTCACTTGCTTACGAGTCGGCTGGTCAGCCTTCACCCTTGGCTGTTCGAGCCCACTCGACCAGGAGTATGGCGGCTTCAAAAGCCCTTTTGTCAGGTAAAGTGTTTCTACATGACGTCTGTGTTGCAGCAGGCTGGTCCTCACCGCACACGTTCGTGAGATTTTACCAGCTTGACTTTAGCTCCACGCCAGGGGCGCAGGTGCTTTCGTCTGGATGTGCGCTCTGACTTCACATGGCGGACACTTGCTCGTATGGCGAAGTGGGTAGTGGCGTTCCCATAGCGTTTTCACGCAGCTCGAAGTTCCCTGATAGGAAACGTCTCCGGTTACGTATGTAACCTTAGTTCCCTGAGGGGAACGAGACGCTGCGTGTCTGTGCCATACTCCCAGCATGCCCTTGGCACTTGCTTCAGCCCATCAGAAACTGAAGGTGCCGGTAATTAGGGGTGCTTTTATGACTTCCTGGTTGCGACGTTACCCGTCTGTGATGTTCCGTCACGCCACATGTGCTTCATGACACACTCACGCAGAGCGTTCCCATAGCGTTTTCACGCAGCGTCTTGTTCCCCTCAGGGAACTAAGGTTACATACGTAACCGGAGACGTTCTCCACTAGATTAAGGACGTCAGGGCAAGAACCATGCGGTTCTCCACTAGAGTAAGGATGACAGGGCAAGAACGACGTGGTTCTCCACTAGAGCAAGGATGACATAGATAGAACCATGTGGTTCTCCACTAGAGTAAGGATGACAGGGCAAGAACCATGTGGTTCTCCACTAGAGTAAGGATGACAGGGATAAAACCATGTGGTTCTCCACTAGAGTAAGGATGACAGGGCCAGAACCATGCGGTTCTCCACTAGAGTAAGGATGATAGGGATAGAACCATGTGGTTCTCCACTAGAGTTAGGATGACTGGGATAGAACCATGTGGTTCTCCACTAGAGTAAGGATGACAGGGCATGAACCATGCGGTTCTCCACTAGAATAAGGATGACAGGGATAGAACCATGTGGTTCTCCAGTAGAGTAAAGATGACAGGGCAACAATATGCAGCTGATCATCAGTTTTTTAAAGCACAAGTGCTAACAGAAGTGGCGTCGTCAGTTAGCGGTTAGCATAAGGACATGCGTCTCAGCATACTGCTTTGGTTAACATCATACTATGCCATCCAGGTACTGATTAAATATATATATATATTTAAAATACCCCTCATGAAATTTAGATCAAGCACCCTTTCCACTTCCTCTGAAGGAAACCCTGTGTGCTCAGAGTTGAATAATGAGTAATGAAGCATCCAGACAGCCAACCTCCGGAGAGAGCCAGGAGAGGAAGGAGGATGTCAAACGTGTCTCTCAGACACAATCTGGAGGTAGGATAACTTCTCGTCTCGGAATTGGACCTGGCAGTGTTCAGACCCAATTAGTTTGTTTGTCAACGGAAGGTTCCGGAGTCGACCAGCAGTGCCTTCTCTTACCGCTCCGTCAAGAAATAATATGAAATACATCAATGCATGGAAGGTAAATGGGGTTTTCGTGAATTCAAACGTGCGCTTCAGTGTTTGCATGTAGGCGAAGCAAACTCAATCACCGACACTGCGTTTGTAGGAAGAAACCAGAGAATTTCTGTGATTCTGGAGGCAGAAGATAGCCAGGCGTGTATCTCAAAGGATTGTCTGTAGAACAGTGTACATACAGTAGGAACGGGCAACCTCAATCTATTTCTCTGTTTAGAGCCGTGGCATGCCAGGGTGTGCCCCACAAATGCTGCCAGATTAAGTTGGAGCTTCCTGACAAGCCATTTTCCAGCTCCTTGTTTGAGATCAGGGAGATGAGGGAGTTTGTGTGTGTGTGTTTGTGTCTGTGTGTGGCTGTGTGAAAGAGAGAGAGTGAGACAAAAGAATGTGCACAGCAGGATCTGACAGGGGGAAAAGATGACATTGCGTAAAGGAAATCAAAACCAATTACAGGCAGGGAAGATTGTTGGGAGGGAAAGAAAAGGCGTCACTGGTTGAACAGGGCGAAGTGTTGTCATGGGGACGGGAATAGTGTGGGAGAGGCTGGTCTAGTGGGTGGGTGGCGGGTGTGGGGGGGGTTCTAAGCCCACAGGGGAGCAGCTGAGCTCAATTACCTGGAGAATACGGACTCATATGAGATCTGTACCAGAGAGGATACAGCATCGATCTGTCAGAGAGACAGGCTGGTGAGGTGGAAGTGGGTGGGAGTGGAAAGGCAAGTCAAAGAGAAATACAGGGGAGTGAGACCGAGAGTGGTGGGTGAGACGGGGGTGAGATGGAGGGGTGTGACAGAGTGACACTGCACAGACTTGTCTGATAGAAACTTTGTGGACCAAGGTGTGTTTGCGATTATTGAATTGTGTTGTTGTCTCAACCAGCTCTATCTAAATGAGTGGTCTAAATCGCTGTGGAACGATTTGGTGTCCGCTAAATAAACAAAACATTGGGGAGAGAGAGATGAATTGAGACAGAAAGATGGATAATAGATGGATAAAATAGATAAAGAGATACACCCATTAAGACTAAGATCAAAAAACGAATGGAGGAAGCAGAGAAGGAAATCAAAAAGCAAATGGACAAAGATAGATAGCTTGAACAATGTAAATAACATGGATAGAGAAGGTTGCATCTTGAGTACATAAGCACACAATAACGTACCGGCTGCCCCAGATTGGGCTCGATCCAGCGGTGCTCTGAACACAATGACGACCCACAACAGCCACAGCCTGTGTGAATCTAAGGAAACGACTCCTCTGGTGAAGTCTCCTATTTAACTGTATCAGTTCAGTGAATCTAAGGAAACAACTCCTCTAGTGACGTCTCCTATTAAACTGTATCAGTTCAGTGAATCTAAGGAAACAACTCCTCTAGTGACGTCTCCTATTAAACTGTATCAGTAACAGTGAATCTAATGAAACGACTACTCTGGTGACGTCTCCTATTAAACTGTATCAGTAACAGTGAATCTAAGGAAACAACTCCTCCAGTGACGTCTCCTATTAAACTGTATCAGTAACAGTGAATCTAATTAAACGACTACTCTGGTGACGTCTCCTATTAAACTGTATCAGTAACAGTGAATCTAAGGAAACAACTCCTCCAGTGACGTCTCCTATTAAACTGTATAAGTAACAGTGAATCTAAGGAAACAAGTCCTCTAGTGACGTCTCCTATGGTAACTTACTAGCCATATCACCCCTGTTCACACCCTCATGGACTTCCTCTTCGACCACAGCAACCCCAGTTGCCGAACAGAGTAATCGGGGTCACGGCACCAAAGTAACAGTTAGCCTCACTCCAACTTCACCAGAATGGATATCACAGAGTCATGAAGACAAACAGTGTTAAAAATCATAAAATATATGATGTTTTTTTTATCCCATTTGGCATACTCTGAAAAAAATGAAACAATAAAAGTGATACTTTTTTTCTACCTTCCCAGTCTGTCAGTGGCCATACACTCATTTTAACCTGTGGGACCCAGTCACTGAACACATCTTCTCCTGTCCTGGATATGTTGTCAGAGCGCTTCCCCCTGTCCTGGATATGTTGTCAGAACAGCGCTTTTCCCAGTCCTGGATATGTTGTCAGAACAGCGCTTCCCCTGTCCTGGATATGTTGTCAGAACAGCGCTTCCCCTGTCCTGGATATGTTGTCAGAACAGCGCTTTTCCCTGTCCTGGATATGTTGTCAGAACAGCGCTTCCCCTGTCCTGGATATGTTGTCAGAACAGCGCTTCCCCTGTCCTGGATATGTTGTCAGAACAGCGCTTACCTGAGAGGGACAGAGGAATTTGTCCCTTGAAATACATCGACTGTGTAAGACCTGTGTAATGATTGTGTAAGACCTGTGTAATGACTGTGTAAGCCCTGTGTATTTGACTGTGTAAGCCCTGTGTATTTGACTGTGTAAGCCCTGTATAATGATTGTATAAGCCCTGTGGCAGTGTGTGTGTGTGTGTGTGTGACAGAGAGAAAGTAGTTAGTACAGACAAACACACACACACTTATGGCGCTTTTCCACTACACAGAACCAGCTCGCCTCAGCTCGACTCGACTCCGCTTTTTTGGTTTTCCACTGGGTAAAAGTTGTACCTGTACCTGCTTCCAGGTACTTTTTTTCGTACCACCTCAGGCGCGGTTCTGAGCGAGCTGAGGCGATACTAAAATGTGACGTGAAAACAAGGCAGACTGCTGATTGGTCAGAGAATCGTCACTATTCACTGCATCATCATTGCACGCGCCAGATGTAGTATCCTGAGTAATCCCACCATATATATATATAAATAGTTTGGCCAGAGATTGCGTGAGAGCTGTACATATTATCCATTACGAATGCTATGGCAAAACTATAGAATGCGCCGTGAGAAACAGCCACATCTCGCGGATCAAACACAGCATACACTAGATTTCCTCCATTGTCTTATGTGTGTGTGGGTAGCGAGTGTTGGTAGAAGGACGCGGACCTGATTGAAACACGCTTCTCCTGCCCGGTAGATTATACAAGTAGAGCATTCTAACACGGCGCATGTAGTACGTCCGGACTCCATTCATACTACCCGGATTCATACTATATAGAACGTACTTTTTTAACGGTCGCAAAGTACGTTCTTATTTAAATGTAGTACATAGTATACTCATAGTACGCGATTTCGGACGCAGCTGTGTGTCGCCGCGACGCGTAGAAGATTACGTCACAGCAGTTTCCTGCCGCGTCGCTATGACGACCGGGTACTATTGCGCAGGTACTATCTGCAATGGAGAACGGAGCGAAAGCGAGCGGAGCCGAGTCGGGCCAAGTCGAGTCGAGCTGGTTCTTTGTAGTGGAAAAGCGTCATTACAGTAATAAAGAACTGTCTGTACAGATGGAATGATAGTGCTGGGTGTGTGCACTTTAATATAAAGGTTCAAACCCATTTATCAAAGTAAGCCTCTTATTTAATTGCCCGCCCGAGATCTTCACTTCTTGATATGAATGTAAAAAGCGTGTGGCCTTCCTTACAGCTTGCTGTACAAGTGCAGTGCTGTAAAAGCACAACTTGGCTTTGGTCTTGATTGTCATGTGTTTCTATTTGGAATTGGTGAAGGACACATTTTCCCCCGCCTGGTGAGTACGCTTTTCAGGGCTGAGAAACTCTCAAGACCACCTCTCAGATTCATAACAATTGCTAACCTCAATGCAATTCAATTGGTGTAAAGCTCTTTGCAGATAGGTAGCATAAGAAATCTTAAAGTGTGACAACTGGAGTTCACACCCACGCGGCCCGCCCACATTCACCACCATCACAAAGGCGAAGTTAGGAGAAACCATTGGTTGGTTGGCTGTTGGTTCTGGAATGTGTGGGTGGAGCCAGGATGGCCGCCAGGAAGATTGACCACGTCTGCTGAAGACCTGGTTGGCTGACTATAAAGTTGGGCCTTCAGTGCTGCTTCTCTCTGTCACCACTGCAGACATTTCTGTTTAACTGGCTGTCCTGTTTGCTGCTTGGATTTCATACACAATACAACATGCCATTGTATTCATACACCCACCCACTCACTCACACCACTGATGTACTGATTTTCACACACAAGTCTTTGTTCGGCTGTCAGTGTGTACATTTAATGAATTGTCATTTTTTTTTGGAGCTGCCGTTGTGTCACGTCCCAATGTTGGTCATGGGGTTGAGTCAAGGTCGTGACAGTAAAAAATCATATTTTCAGAACCCACGATTAGAACTGACAATGGGTTAATGTAATTGTACGTTAATTTTAGTGCTTTCCTTTCCATCCCCATCTTTCTCTTTCCTCTCTCTCTCTCTCTCTCTCTCTCTCACACACACACACCAACACACGCACACGCACACACACACACGCACTCCGTCACATAATAGCCAAGTAGGATGACTCAAATCTCTACCAAAACGATGGTAGCGTCATAACAAAATGACTCCTAAACCCTGTCCATTTTCTGGGATGCGGTAAATAAAGAAACGCTGGGGATACACAGTAATGTCATGTTAATATGCTTTGAAATATGCTTTTGCTTGCGATGCAGCTTCTGAGACCCGGTATGCAGAGTTTCAATTCACGACTCTGGACGGTGCTGATGTTGCTAATTCCAGGCTGGGACCGAGGTGAATAATGGCTAGTTGGGAAACATTGCTCCATGGGCCTTCAAGGACAACTCAGGGTTAGAGTTATTTCACCCAAATATGAATCTAGGTCAAACTGTCCCTTTACGCTGACCAATCTGCGTTTATTTACGTAATTAGAACCTCTGTGTTAAGTCAACGCTAAGCCTACGCAATAGGCTATCTATCGTTATATAGAAATAGACGCACTCTAGGTATAAGGAACCAGGGTTTGTCTGGGTCTAGTCAGAGTCTGACACTCCCCCGATCAACAGAGAGGGGGAGTCATCAGACTCGATCAACCTCACCTGAGTTCTGAGCACACCTGCCGGTAATTAGGTATGGGATAGAGGTGTGCTCAGAGGCTCTCTCTTTGCGAGGTATTGTTCTAGTGACTTGCTGAGCGTTTGATTAGAGAATATTCATTGAAGTCTTCCAGTGTACCAGACCTTTGCTCCGTGTTCCGACTCCGTCTTGCTTAACCCTTCTGTTGTCTCCTAGTGACTCCCGTGTCCTGATCCTGTGCCCGTTTACCCGACTACGACCACGCCCGATCCCTTTGTACCTCTGACTGCCTCTGATCTCTCCGTGTTGACCACTGCCTGCCTGACAACGATTAAGCCTACTGTTTGTCTGTACTTTAATAAAGCTTCGCGGTTCTGCGATTGGACCCTACTCTGTCGTCTGAGTATTCGTTACACTAGGAAATGATGGCTTCACACTTTTTGGCGTGAAGAAGGTCTGGCTGACGACTACGCAATGTTCGGATCACGTTTCTTTTTATTCATAATGTTGAATTAGACGTCTCGCCGGGCAGAATAGAATGAATTGTGTGTCCAAATCACATTTTTATGCCTAGATGTTGAAATACGTGTGTGAGGATAGCATTAATTCAGCATTTAACAGCCCAAATGGTATAATTGTCGAAGTATGAGAGCTGACAGAGTGCAGCGGGCAGAGACATCTCATGTCATGCCTTGTAGGGAAATGTAATTGGAAAATCCAAAATGTGTAATTACACAAAACATTGTCCCCGTACATCTTAGCTGTGAAGGAAAATTTTAAGGAGAAAAATATCCCATGTCAGTATTCTTCTCCAACCCCAATGCCACTCAATTTAAAGTAATTCTTCTCCACAGTTGTGGGAAATTTAAACCGATGAATTCGGAAATGAGTTGCAATCAAGCATTTTATTTCATTTGTGACACCGTAAACCTACCTAAAAGCCCAACATTTGACACTGCGTTAACAGCAAACATTCAGCATCAACCGGTAAAATAATAAATATTTTTTCAAAATTGCACTCTACTGTATGTGGCGTCCCACAAACGGCGATTTCAATGGAGCTCTGATGAATAATTCATAAACACGTCTCTGTGATTTTGAGCCGTGGCATTATCCTACTTTTTCACGACAGAGAGGACAGTGGACGCTGCTTTCTGGAGACTTTTATACCGTGACATTTGCATAATGAGATGGAGCGGCTCTCTCACACGAACCGGACAGAAAGTGTGACGTTTGTAACGCAGCGAGGCAAAAAAAAGTAAGAAAAGGGAACAATTTCCGGTGATGTGGATGCAGAACGGACGGCTTACAGACTAGCACTGACAGATACGGCTTACAGGCTAGCACTCACAGATGAGGCGTACAGGCTAGCACTCACAGATGAGGCGTACAGGCTAGCACTCACAGATGAGGCTTACAGGTTCACTCACAGATAAGGCTTACAGGCTAGCACTCACAGATACAGCTTACAGGCTAGCACTCACAGATAAGGCTTACAGGCTAGCACTCACAGATTAAAATACACGCTGCTCTGTTTTACCTGTTTACCTGTTATACCTGTTTACCTGTTATACCTGTTTACCTGTTATACCTGTTTACCTGTTATACCTGTTTACCTGTTATACCTGTTTACCTGTTATACCTGTTTACCTGTTATACCTGTTTACCTGTTATACCTGTTTACCTGTTATACCTGTTTACCTGTTATACCTGTTATACCTGTTATACCTGTTTTACCTGTTTACCTGTATACCTGTTATACCTGTTATACCTGTTTACCTGTTTTACCTGTTTACCTGTATACCTGTTTACCTGTTATACCTGTTTACCTGTTATAACTGTTTACCTGTTATACCTGTTTACCTGTTTACCTGTTTACCTGTTATACCTGTTTACCTGTTATACCTGTTTACCTGTTATACCTGTTTACCTGTTTACCTGTTTACCTGTTTACCTGTTATACCTGTTTACCTGTTATACCTGTTTACCTGTTATACCTGTTTACCTGTTATACCTGCACATTGATTTGCTGCACATTGTCGCTGTTATAGTGAAAAATCCAAAGTCGTACTCCTGTATGTTCGTTATTGGAACAATACGTCCTGTTAGGAGATGTGGTTTTCATAGGACAGCATCTGTCCCACTCATCAATTCCATAAAATCACCGTAATGAAATGGTCCAATCTTCATCCCTCTATCCACCTTCGTGGGTCGCGGAGTTTGACGGCATTTGCTTCTCAGATATATGATCTCCGCTCACGTTTAACGATGCGACATGTCAGGACATCTGTGATTTCTGTCTGAGGTTACACCATGAACAAGGGTGTGTGTGTGTGTGAGAGAGAGGTGTGTGTGAGGGTGTGTTTGTGTGTCTGTGTGTGTGAGGTGTGTGTGAGAGAGAGGTGTGTGTGAGGGTGTGTCTGACAGGACGATCTCACACATCCCATGAACCACTCAGCAAGACCAACTGCTCTCCAATCATGTATGTTCCTGCATTCTGTGAAGGTTTGTGTAATTTATGTGCCTATGAATGAATCCCAGTATCCTGACAAATGTTCGAATATCATTGGCGATATTGTTGTGTCTTGGTGACAAGCGCTCAAGATGGAATCGTCTCATCAAACTCCAATTAAAGCTCAACAAGGAGAGAAACGTTTTGAGAAAACTAATGCATGTATTCTAATATATTGACTTTAGTTTTGGTTCCATGTGAGTTGCCTCCTGACTTCATACTTCAGATGCTGTGTGCTTCTCTTCGGTAATTCAAAAGTACCGTTTTCACTCTCTCTTTACTTTTATTATAACTATTACCAAAATGTGACCGCTACCAAACACTCACTCACACACACACAAATCATGAAAAAAACTGCATCCTAAGAAAATGCCAAACTGTTGGTACGTTCCTCCTACCCTATGATCTACTTGTGTCCACATTTAATCAGGAAGCCATGTCTGTCTCTAGCCCTGATAAAGGACAAGCCAGACATTTTATACTGCCCGCTATGCTGTTAATGAGCCAACTGCGTATTCTCTCTTTAACAAATGAAAAGGAATTTAATGACATTTTAAAATGGCATCTTGTCTTCGATAATCTTATGGGTGCCGCTAGCTAAATGTGGCTGGTTATTCTGCCCGGTTTTTCCCTACCTACGTCCGGTTTCATTTGGAAACAAGATGTTACCGTCAAGAGGAGGTGTGAGTGAGAGGTAGAGAGTCAGGAAGCAGACGCATTCGGTGAAACCAATTAAAACGGTAACTCAAACAGCCAAGAAAATGGGGTTGCAATCTGGAGCCCAGTCTGGATTACTAACTAATCCTGGGAGAAATTCCACTTCCCACACACCCTTAGCATTCAGGACAACGCTGTTGTCTTTTTAAAGAAACGTAACGGAGAAGAAGAGGTGTGGGATTGAAGAGGAGGCAGGCAGCGACTGAACTGTGGTTAATGAGCATATTCAGACATCCAGGTAGAAAGGATAGACTGAGAATGGAAGAGAAACAATTAGAGAAAAATAAACAGAGATAAAACTAAAGTTACGACACAATGAGGCAGTTAGAGACAGACAGACCAAAATACAAAACGAGACAGTTAGAGACAAAGACACAATAAGAGACAGAGAGACCAAAAGACAAAGAGATAGTTACAGACAGAGAGACAGATAGAGACAAAGACACAATAAGAGACAGAGAGACCAAAAGACAAAGAGACAGTTACAGACAGAGAGACAGATAGAGACAAAGACACAATAAGAGACAGAGAGACCAAAAGACAAAGAGACAGTTACAGACAGAGAGACAGTTAGAGACAAAGACACAATAAGAGACAGAGAGACCAAAAGACAAAGAGACAGTTACAGACAGAGAGACAGATAGAGACAAAGACACAATAAGAGACAGAGAGACCAAAAGACAAAGAGACAGTTACAGACAGAGAGACAATAAGAGACAGACATAACATTAAGCTCTAAACGAATGCAAAGAACAGCAACAAAAAACGTAATGTACGTCTGAGCAGCCAATGCGAGAGAGGCGTTAAACTTTACAGTGAAACGAGGAAAGCGATTGCTCATGGAGACAGCGTTCCTTTTCCCCGTGTTAATAATGAAGACCCGGTGTGATGAATCAGCTACGTTCGTATTCTGATGGATGTCTGGAGATAGGAGGATGTAACGAGGAACGCTCATCAGATTGTCATCACGCTAATCACCGCTGTCACAATCAGTGTCATCAGGGTTGTTCATTCAGTACTTAGGGCTCTAATTACGCGACTCGGGGAAAGGCTCGCGAGTCGCTGGCGGAAGTGGAGCGAATGTTAACGCGATCGCGTGGGATCCGAGCTCAGGTCGGGAGGAACGCGTTCGCGATCGTATCCGCCGGGTGTTGGGGCGCCAAGGTTCGACGGGGACACGTTCTACCGCGTTCGCATGTCAAGACGTTTTCCAGTATCGGTTGGAGCATTGAGCCATGGCTAGAAGTTGCCGGTTCAAATCCCCAATTACATCCAGGTGAAAAAGTGGTTATTGTGCCGTCTTTATGGTCAAGCAAATTTATTTTATTTGTCCAATGCACCAAATATCATGGCGTCATTCTGAACAACACAGCTCTTCTGACACAACACGCCACAGCTATAAGGTACATGACAGAAATATCTCCTGAAACGTCCTCCTCGGGACGGTAATGTCTGCTAATTGACTAGAACGTGATGCTCATTGCTCAGCGTGAGTGAGTTATGTTTTAACCAATGCGCAGGTGCAACTAAGTGCAGCATTTGCAGTATTGCTTTAGCCATGCGCCCGCCTCCACTTAGAACAGACTGTATTGTTCAGAGAGCCGAGGCTGTAAGATTAGTGTCGGAACAGTGAGTCACATATAAACTCCCAGAGGACTGTGATGTGTTGTGTGTGTGTGTGTATGCCTGTTTGCAAGTGTACGAGTGAGCAATTGTGCACTGCGCATGTGTGTTGAAGTGAACGTGTTCGGTTGAAGAATAAAAGTGTGTGTTTGAGTGAGAGTGTTTGATTTGGAAATAAGAGTGTGCATTTGTGTGTGTGTGTGTGTGTATGTGTGTGTGTGTGTGTGTGTGTGACTGTGTGTGTGTGTGTGTGTTGGATTGCTGTTGATTTTGTCGCGGACATCGACTACACCTCTAATGAAACCATTACTCAGTCAGACCTAAAAGTTGAGAGCACCCTCAGACACCTCCATCTCTCCATCCCTATCCGCCTCTTTCTCTCCCCTTTCTCTTCCTCTTCCTCTCCCCTTTTCTCTTCCTCTTCCTCTCCCCTTTTCTCTTCCTCTTTCTGTCCCCCTTTCTCTCCCCTTTCTCTTCCTCTTCCTCTCCCCTTTTCTCTTCCTCTTCCTCTCCCCTTTTCTCTTCCTCTTTCTCTCCCCCTTTCTCTCCCCTTTCTCTTCCTCTTCCTCTCCCCTTTTCTCTTCCTCTTCCTCTCCCCTTTTCTCTTCCTCTTCCTCTCCCCTTTTCTCTTCCTCTTCCTCTCCCCTTTTCTCTTCCTCTTTCTCTCCCCCTTTCTCTTCCTCTTTCTCTTCCTCTTTCTCTCCCCCTTTCTCTTCCTCTTTCTCTCCCCCTTTCTCTTCCTCTTTCTCTTCCTCTTTCTCTCCCCCTTTCTCCTCTGCCCTCCATCAGATATGTATGACTGCAGCATGCCCAGGAGACAGTGTGTTCTGAGGTCAGTTGTTTCAAATTGCACCCTTGTCCACCCTGTTCACCTCAAGTGAAAGTGAGTCAGGAATTACCAAACACCAAGTCCAGCCTGTGTCCCTGGCCCCAGTCATCCACTTATGACTCTAAGGATGTCTCCTTTCCGCCACCCTGGACCTTAGAGTCTTATTTATAGTAAGCCCCACGTGTTATCAGGTTGACTTGGGGTTCAGCAGGTTAGCGTTAGCATTAGCGCTGGTCATTATAAATGCTTCCGTTCCATGTAAACATCGCCTCGCGTGACGCCATACTATTTGTCCACAAGGAGGTGCTCTAACAGGCCATATGCACAGAAATTCGTAAAAACCCCTCACCCTGTTTGAACCAAAGTACGCCTCCACACAAGGATCCAGTCACTGACACCTCCTCATGGCAGACTTTATGAGTTCCGCCGAGCACTTTAACTTCTCCAAACGCTTAAAACACTTCTTCTATAATACCAACAGACCAATTGTCACATAACTTCATATTTGTCTTCCAAGGACCAAGCTCTTTCATATTTGCACAAATATGTCCAGTGTCTCCAAAGCACACCCGCCATTAGCCGACATTTGCCATGTTTTGGCACATATGTGCACATATTTCAGACACACTGATAATCAGGTAATACCATTAATTATTATGTCACCTGGGCAATACACACAGTGAGACAATTTACTATTTGGATTTCTTTTTTTACAGGTGAAGCTAGTTCAAAACAATATTCTGATGAAAACTGCCAGGGTTTTATCACACATCAAACCCCAATCTGAAACCCTTTATTACTGTCTCTATGTGGTACTTTCAGTTCCAAACCACAATCTAGTATAATTACACATTAAACAGTCACAGAGCAACAGAAAATAAATTACAAGTTAACATTTCCAATTTGGAAACAAAGCCAATAAGTACAAACAAAACGGTAGTGGCACTTCTGTATGAAAGAATCATCACAATTTGTAAGTTAGCAAAACCACCGTGACAATAAAAAATACCCACGTTGCATCTGTGCAACTCCTCACATGTGGAAACCAACCTCCTGACCGCACTTTCCAGTATCACTAACCATTGTCCGTTTATCTTTTAGACATTTTACAAAGTCTACATCGAACTTATCGCTAACTATTTATATATAGAAACCATAACCATTATCTTCACCATTTAACACCTTCACTTTATTCCTCCCTTTATTCCTAACTGTTTATATTTATATCCAGCAGCTCGCCTGTATCTACCAATATTAGACTACTTTCTCCGGTGCTGACGTCACTAGACACACAACTCACACACTGACAAGACCGGTACCAATTACATTGTACAAACCACCACAAGTGCATAAACCACCACCTGGTTACATTTATACATGTCCAAAACAGCATTACAATGTAAAATAGGCAAGTAAATCAAGTTTGGCCATCTGGATGTTGATCCTGGTGACTCAATATGATTACATTTGGTACACATGTTCAGGGTTATGCATTTATTTAACTATGGTTCAAGTTGGCCACTTGGTGGCTCCAGCGGACAGGAATAATTATCCATGCTGCATCTCCAGGGTTAAATTTAAAAAAATGAAATGTTACCTCCATGGAAATGTTATGCAATTATGCCAATAGTGATTGAACTTAAACATTATTATTGTTATTATTGACAATATTACCAAAGTAAAATATTTATGCTGCAGTGTTGATGTTCACTGAAAGAACACATGTTGTTTATACATATACTTCCCATGAAAAACATAACCTTAGAATATAATTTATTCAATCCGGACTGCAATTTAATAATTGTATAGTTAACCCAGACGTCGTTGCTATTCTATAGAAATGTTCTAGATATACTTTTCCCTTTTCCCTTTGCTGAAATATGATGACAGTATTGAGTACAGGCACATTGACGTGATAGTTTTTTCTATTAAATCGCAGCCACAGCCTGACCCATATCGCGTGTGCTGAGTACACATGGCAAACGCCACTGAATCATCACAGAGAGGATTCTGGGTACCGCACGCCCTCTGCTTGCTTTGCCCTGTCATCAATTGGTTGTGACACTCAAACCCCAGCAGACGACGGCGGCTGTTGACTGGGAGAATACCTAATGCTCTGTAGCTGTGCATTTGGCCCGGGAACGACATGTTAAACTATGGACAGGCTCACTGCTTTGGCCACAGAATTAGGTTTTAAACACTTACGTTCAGACTGATGTAATGAAAACGAAGTCGACTTAGTGGAGATTTTACAAGCTACGCGTTCTCCATCTGCCTCACAGATTTTTGGCTGGCTTAGTGTGTGTGTGTTTGTGTGTGTGTGTGTGTTTGTATGTTTGTGTGTGTGTTGGCGGGGGGGGTCTTGGGGGTAAACTCAGTTTGAACATATCGCTAATGAATGGTATTTACAACATCATATTTACTTTACGGAATATGTATGAATTTCATTTGAAAATATATAGAATATTTCTCACAAACTGTGTGGTTGTGGAATGGTGATTGGTTAAATTCTGTGTAATATTAGGTCATTAAATCCAGGTATCATAAAATGACAAGGTCGTCAATTATATTCTACATGACTTTGTAACAACAGATGTCACACCTTACAGAAATAAACCCAGTTGGTCAGAACAACATGCTTGTCAGTCCGGTAGAACCGGCAGGTCACCACAGTTTACCCAGCCATTCTTTTTAATTGGATTTATTTATGTTCAGTACAAACTGTATACTAAACCTGTGAACAGGTTTACGTTGTATTTCACTGCCATCTGTGATCAGAGAACACCAGTCTAGCTTAATAATGTCTCTGTCCGTCTGATATCAGATCAATATCTTAAGGCGAAGCACCATCAAATGCAACGCAGGGCGACTGTGTGACACTCAACCCGCTTTGATGTGATGAAGAAGCGTTGAAGCCAAGTGTGTGTGAGTGTGTGTGGGTCTGCTCTGTTGGCACTTTGTGACTGCCTGCACCAGGAGAGAAGGAAAGCTGTCCTTTGATGGTGACAGTAATGGTGGAGGCAGATGGAGATGCTACCGTGCCAAGTTTTCCTGAGCTCGGTCGCTGTGCGCCAGAGAGCCAGGGGCACGGTGGCACAGCCCGAGGGCACAGTGGGACAACCAGGGGAAAGGTGGCAGAGCCATGGGCAAGGTGGCAGAGCCAGAGGCAAGGTGGTGTGAGGGCAAAGATAACAGGGATGTGAAGGACCAGTTTGGCCGCTTACAGGACACACTAGAGCACAAACCTGTTCAAACATGTCAGTCGTGTTACAAGTGCTGATGTTGTCCTAGAAATGCAGTGGCCTGAGGTGGTGGGTTCGTGGAAGGAAGTTTATGTCTCTATGAGAATGTTCTAAAAGTTGGTCCGTCAACCTCCTCTCATTTATCTTTATCCACCGATGAGATGAGCACAGGTGAAAAATGCGCATTGTGTTTGTTGCAGGAAATACGATGATATCGTCAGTCGGTCAAAACTTCTCATTGCTCAACCATGACATCTTGTTTCATCTGTCCTCTGGACCATTCCATTTTCTTGACCCATTTAAGTCCATGCATGTCTACTCCACCCCCCCGCCCCCTCCAACACACCCAGACACCCAAAACATTTGTTATTTACATTAAATAATTTACATATAAGCCTTTTCATCTTTCAGTCGGATTGGACTTTGATGTTGCAGCTTCATATGAATAAATGAGCCCAATAAAACACACACACACGCACACACACAACCGCATTCGTACACACAACCACAGACACACACTGACGACAGCCCCCCCCACACAAAATACTGTGAAACAAAGAGAAAAGGCTGCCGTGCGACCAAACCCTTACATTTCCCGTGAAACGCTTTAGTGTTTATGATGTGAACATTGCTTCGTCTGCAGAAGGGTTCTTTCCCAATACTCGCTCCGAATCACTGCATTTGGACTTGTGAATAATGTCACACAGATGGTTTTCACATCGGTTAGGCGTGTCCAAGGGTTCAGATTATTATATCAAAGATGTTTTGTTGTTGTTTATGTACATCGGACCGGCATGTGCTTTCATGTCGTCTCCGTTTCTTGTTGGTTTTCATTACTCGTGTATAAATTGTTACACATATGGGAAATGTTTGTTGGAAACTCACGTAAAAAAGCGCTAAAGCTTTTTCTGATTTGAAATCAAATAGCGTTACTTCCTAGTTTAAAACCCTGACGTATTCCTGTTGAACCGATTACGTCTTCGTCAAACCAAAATAATACTTTTCATTACTTTTGTCAAGACATAACACATATATTTTAAGATGACTATCCGGTCGCAGGATATAATTCTTGCGGGAAAACAACTGAGCTCAGTCAAAATATCTCACCAAACACCCAGTCATCTCTACCCCGATCCCGATCCCTCCCTCCTCTCCTTCCCTCTCTCCCTTTTTCTATCTCTCCCTCTCTTATTCTCTCTCCTCTTCTCAACCTTTCTTAAGAGTTCTCTCTTTAGCAGCACTCTCTCCCGCTCTATTTATATTCCGGCCGTTATTCGTCCTTCACTCGGCAACATGCTAACTTTCTTCCCTCTCTCACTCCTCACTTCACACTCCAGTCAGAGGTGGGGCCGTGCCAAAGCATGAATCGTTAAGAGATACGTTAAAAGAAAAATAGATTGCTGCCGATACACTTGCAGAAATGACTGCCAGAGACGTGATGAAGGGCAGGGAAAAGAGACGAGTGGAGTAGAGGGAGGGAGGCTGGAGAAGCGGCAGGTGTGAAGGAAGGGAGGGTGGGAAGGAGGTGGGGAAGGAGGTGGCGGAGGGATTTGGCTGCTCTTCTTTGAAGACAAAGGAGCTGTCCTGTGCCCATTTGGAGCAGATCCTTCCAGAAAGCACTCTCAATTTGAGCCCGCTACATCATGTGGTAGTTGTGTTTTCACTCGCCGACACTGTCCTCAGCCCACCTGGTCGTCCCTGGTGTTATTCACCTGGTTGTGCAGCTGATCTGGGATATGTCTAAGAACCCCGGGCGCTGGTCAAATGTATTTATGGATCCCTTGGTCATCTGATCATCAATAAATAATATAAAATAAATAATATAATTTCCCCTGTCACAGCCAGAGGAGGAATGGCCGGTCCTCTGTGTACAAATGTTTCTAAATTCCTTTTCCAGGTTCCAACCCTGGTAGAGAGTTCTTCTGTCTCTCGCTCTTCAGGGTTTCAGTCTGCCTACCTGTTCAAGCATTCAGTCTGCCTACCTGTTCAAGCATTCAGTCTGCCTACCTGTTCAAGCATTCAGTCTGCCTACCTGTTCAAGCATTCAGTCTGCCTACCTGTTCAAGCATTCAGTCTGCCTACCTGTTCGCCTCATGTGTCACACATTTGTCATACAGTTATTAATAGTCATTAACTGAAACAATATAAAACACATCGGTCGTTAAACTTACAAACAGTAATTAGTAAATAAATGTGTAATTACCAAAAGTGTCGTAGGAATTAAGATATTAATTTAGGATCCACATTAGCAACCAAAAGTTGCTAACGACTTTCTTGCTGTGTTCCACATACTCGGCAACAACAAAAGCGTTTCCATGAAAGAGTTGCTAGCTCTTTGGGTTTTCAGACTGGGTATCTGAATAAACACTTTGTGACAACCGCTAATGTAAAAAAGGCCTCATTAAATGAGTCTGATTGATTAAAGTTAGATGAGTTGTACATATATAATTAGTATGCTGTTACTATATTCGTTACCGTTTTAGCAACATCTGGTTTTTAGAACGACTGAAGCTACCACGTTTCTAATTGAGTCATCACTGTGTCAGTTACATTGTAACATCTATGTAATGACCGTAAAGTTTTTACTAAAATTAGCACTTATATTGCCCTAAGTTGCCCTAAGAATATTTTTGAATATAATCAGGGCATTCTGATACAACCACAGCAGTCAGACTACCTGACCAGTAAACGACAGATTCAAATCGTCAAGAGTAAAGCTGTACCTACCGTGTAATAAAAAGCAAAAAAAAGAAATAGCACCGTAAAAAGGTACACCTCAAACATAAGGTTGACTTGGCAGCGAGGAGGGCTACAGCACCACCACGTCTGTGTCACACGCACAGACCTCAGACGGGGACAATTAAAACCCTATCATCCTGCTGTCTGCAGACTGCAATGAAGAGAGAATGTGGGTAATTATCTCTGTGTGCCCGCGGCGCTTGTGCTTATGGCTTTAATTGCCCTACGAGGATAGCATGTGTCAGAGGGGGGCCTCCGCTTGTCAGAGCCGCTGTGTACTCTGGCCGCCTGTTGTGCCCGCTACTACGGGGGCAGGAACGTCCCCCAGCGCGTGCTTCTACGTTTCTACGACGACGACCCCGCTAATTTAAGGCCAACGAGGTACCCCCGGACCCAAAGTGTCATCGCGGTACATTGAGTAACTATCACCGTCCACACGGCAGAATTTACCACTTACCCAATCGCGATCTTAACCCGTAATTGTTCGTAATAACAGCTTTGGGTCGGTGACTTAAGAGTTGGGGTGTGAGCTCAGCCCTCACTGAGTGCACCAATCACCCCCCTCGCCCCCCTGTGCTGTTTAGGCAGATCTGCAGCCAGAATGACATTAACGAGAGACAACGGAGATGTCCGCTTCTTCCTCAGGCCCGCCACATCAATCCTAACGCATGTAGTTCAAATGTTCCCCCTGCAACTCCACAGCAGGTGCTGAACATTTTATTCTGCTCCAATTAAAAAAAGGAATTTCCAACGGAAGCTTGGAGAAGTGTTCAGCAGGGGATAGCTGAAAGACTTTCATTTCATTTACTGTACCGTGCCTGTTACACAGAACGTGTTTCCTGTCTGTTTCGTCAGATCTACAGTGCCGCGGGTATTCAAAGGGAACACCTCTGAGGTGTTTTGGCATGGCTCGTGTTAGCGGGGTGGAGCCTGTTTCGGCGGCTGTCAGCATTTTCCTAAACCCTCCACTTCTGACAGAAAACCACCCGTCACGTGATTGTCTGAGGCGGGGGAAGGACCTGGCAATACCGCCGGCTGTGTTGCGGGCTTTTCATTTGCGTCACCCGGGGGCCGGAGCTCCTCCGGCGAAGACCTCGTGTTCTGACTAGGAATGAGCGAGCTCACACCCTCTCCACTTCCTGCTCCTCACTAACACTTAAGACTAGCCCGATTGGTGCCTGTGTGTCTGCGTGTCTGCCTCTTCCCTACATGGTCATGCTACAGTAGCCGGCTGGCCAGCTAGCATGTCTCCCACGTGCATTTAACCACAGCTGTTAGGCCGTTCCGTAACTTTTCCCAGGATGCCGAGCGGACACGGTTCCAGAGGGTCTCTCTATTCACTCTCGGGGAACTCCTATGGGAATTAGGTTCCATTCGGGAAGCAGGCCGTTCTTTTTTCCCGGCTGTTCCACACTGTAACTCCATCGATCCCCGGGTTCCACGTAGCAGTCGCTCGGCTTTTACACGGCACTAAACCGGCACTACACCGCAGCTTGGTATCGATCTCATTTTATTTCATCGTGCTCTCCAGACGAGTCTCAGACCCGTTTGTTTGTTCAGACGTCGTGTTGACAGAGCCAGACAATAACCTGGTGGAACACAGAGTGCAATCATGTGAGTCTAGGCGGAAAGAGAGGGATTGTGGGAAAAACAAGAGAGCGGCTCCCCAATGATTTATTCCCCGCCCGGTCAGGTGTTGCCGTCACCTATCGATCGTCTCAATAAAGATTAGGACAAAGAAATGCCACCACAAATAACAAAGGAACAGGGGGAAGGAATTAAAAGGCCAATGACTGAAAAACAAGAAAACGAGAGAGAACGGGGTGGAGGAGATTCCAAAATGTAATTGAAAAAGCATCGCTTGTTCTTTACGCCTAATCAGAACGAAATGAAATCACATTTGAGGACGGTAGCGGAGAATTGCTCTAAAAAATATCACAGATTCGATCTCAATTTGCGGAGTTAGACTAATTAGACGGCGTGCAACGGGTGGATTTACGATAACCATCGTCTGGTCTCTCATTCTTGTCCAGGGGGGGGAAATCTCCGTACCTAAGAAGCGAACATAGAAATCATTTACTCTGGGAGATATTGAAGAAACGCCGAATCCATAACTCCTCAGATGCATTATTTATTTTACACCTAATTACATCTCAGCTGCAGTCGGGCTGCACTCTGCAAACGTTTTTTTTCCCGGGGGAAGACGAGCACACCCAGCGTTCAGACCCGCTGGTTTGATTGTGGGTCGTGCTGTAAGCGTGTGGTGGATGTGCAGTTGTCTTTGTGTATTGAAAAAAAAGACGATTTATAAATGTACATAGTTACTGTTCCCGCAAGTCCCTTGGAGGGTGAGTTGGAGGGACATGTTAAAACGCAAATTCAGTTCCGTGAAATTAGTTCCAGTAATCCCTGGCTGAGCTGGGAGGCGCTGTGCTCACTCGTCATTCTCAAACAAATTAGAGATTTTGGCCTGAACACTAAGCACTTACTAAGCACTACGTTTGGTGCCGTCGTGACACAGCACATTCTCCTGAGATTGCCATCCCTACTGTAAAGCATGATGGTGGCAGCATCATGCTATGGGGATGCTTCTCTCCGCTTCAGGGCCTGGAAAGTTTTGAAGACAAAGATCTAAATGAATGCAGCAAGGCACAGAGGCATTCTGAAATAAAACCTGCTGAAGCCCAAAAGAGACAAGGAACCTGGGAGAAGATGAATCCTCCAGCAAGACAATAACACAAAATGTACAGCCATCTATACACACCCATCAGCCATTACATTATGACCACTGGAATGTGACAGGAAAAGTGAATAACACTGATTATCTCGTTATCATGACACCTGCCAGTGGGGGGGATATATTTGGCTGCAAGTGAACATTATGTTCTCGGAGTTGATGTGTTAGAAGCAGGGAATACGAGCATGCGTGGGGTTTTAAGCGACTTTGACAAGGGCCAATTTGCGATGGCTAGAGATCTGGGGGTGTTGCCAGTCTGCAGTGATCAGTACCTATCAAAAGTGGTCCAGGGAAGGGGAAGCGGTGAACCGGCAACAGGGTCATGCAGCCACTTCTCATTGATGCACGTGGGGAGTGAAGGTTGGGTGGTCAGGTGGTCGTAAGGTTATGGTTGTGTTATGGTCCACAAGTAATTTTTCATATAAGTCATATAAGTTAGACTGATCTAAGTTATAAGTTATAAGTTAGATCAGCAGTTGTCACAAAGTTTACAAACACCCAGTCGGAAACCCCAAAGAGCAAGCAACAACAGGTCGATGGAAACTTAGAAAGAAACCTAGAGAGGAACCAAACTCGCGGGACTGGCCAGTCCTCTTCTGGTCTTCTTGATCAACCGGATGTAGAACTCGTGTCGATACATGCTTCTGTGACAGGTCGAACAGTTCAAGCTTTTGAGCCAATGGTTACTGAGTAGAATACCCAAATCAAATCATGCCATCTTGTGACCTAGAATCATAATTCAAATTGCTCCCTGGGCGTACCCAGTAGAAGCCCCCAGCATCCCAAAATGATTATACGTAGAAGTAAACATTTCACATTTGTGTTTGGTCAATATGTATGAGCAGGTGTGCATAGCATACACATAAAGGAACTGGAGCACGAACACTAGTTAGGTGTTGGGTGTAGACATGGCCTCCTCCTCCACCTGTTTTACGGTCGATACACATCCCATTACAGTGACGCTGAGTGTATGTGTGTGAGTGTGTGTGTGAGTGTATCTGTCTAATCTATAATTACGGCAGTCTTCTTTCCCCCGCAGGCCCTATCAGGCCGGTGTGTGTGGAGGAGACACTCACTGGCTGGCAATCAAACGCAGCCAATTAAATCCATATATCCCAGCGTCTACAATTTACTATATGCCGCACCTTACCATCTTGATAAAACATTTATTGAATGTTATGGGAAAATAAATCAAACGGACGTTTCACAAGAGCCCTTGCTTTCAACCTCTATTTCGTTCTTTATTAGATGACCTTCTGTCTTTCTCCTCCTATTTTTTCTCATCTTTCCATCCCGGCAGGTGTGCTTGTGAGTTGTCATGACGGCCTGTTCTCTGCCGCCTCTGACATTCAATTACCCATGGACCCGCCAATCGTCGGAGGTCCCGGGGGATCGGGAGGTCACCTCTGTGCTCTGATTGGCTTCTTTAACCCGGTCAGAGGCGGGTCCAGTGAGGGCATTGGTTAGACAGGCCCGGGGTGAGACGCTGAGCGGAGCTGACAGGAAGCTCAGTATCTGAACCACGGGGACAGCCACAGGGGCACACTGCACGGAGTTCTCCTGACTCTCTCAGCTCCACCTGACACAGTGTGTGTGTGCTCGTGTTTGTCGTAGGTTAAATGGAAAGTAAGGTTGGAGGCTACGGAGAGTTTGCTAACCCCTTTCATGTTCTGCTCTCTGTTATTTGACGACACGACACACGTTCGCATTATTCGGCTTTTCCCAATCGATGAATCAATGAATTTCTCATAATGGAGCATAAATGAGCAAGAGACAGGGTTTTTACTCAAATTTAAGATATTATATTTTTGACATTCAACTGTGGTGCTCTCGGAAAGAGCAACATAATTTCTCGAGGTGTCGACTCAGGGATTTGAACCGGCGACTTCTCATTCACTGACCCAATGTTCTTCATCACTGTATTTCTAAGTGTATTTTACCGGAATCTGGTATGTTGCGAAAAATCCAGTACTTGTACAAATATTCCCAGATTTTTCCAGAAGAAAATGGCAGGCCGATTAAAGAGATAGAAAATATGTTTTTGGGGGGATTTAGCAAAAGCTGTCTTTTGCAACTAATACATGATAGTGATTCTGAGATGTATATAACGTAATCCAGGTGGAGGCTGTTCCAACGCTGTTCTCAGGTCAGGTTTAAGTCATTAGCATACCACTTTATCTTGCGTAATTGCATTAGCATCCAAATGAGACATTGGCTTCTTTGAACGCGGCAGTATGGGTAATTAAAACGCCACGTTTCCCATCTCTGATCCATCCGGCAAAACAAGAGTTCCGTGAGAAGAATCACGCCCCTCGGAGACAAAAAAACAACACTGGCTTCGCAAAGGTTCACTGTACGTTGGTGTGTAATTGTATATTGAAGTGCTTGTGCGGAAAATGCAGGGGAACTCACAAAAGAGGAATGACCAGTGGGTGTTTAATGGAACAGCCATTAGGGAATGAGGTTGTTGGCTCCGCCGGCAGCTAATGTGTTCCCACGGAGACGACAGACAGCCTGAACAACAGGCCCTGTCAGTCATGTGTAACACAAGTGTCATTATGTTTGGTTAACAGGTTTATTTATATAATTTGTACTTAATTTCTGTGATGTGCTTTACTATAGGTGTTAATTGGGAGGGGCACATATGAGGTTAACTTTAGAACCCCGTATCGACTGATGGATATATTATTAGCCCAGTGGCACTGTTCCATCTGAAGGGCAGCTTTAAACCATTCGTCGTTGTATTGCTGTAATTACAGTTCACAAGATCATTACCTCTTTCGGCTGCCCTCCCCTTTGACAAGTCTTTTAAGCCGTTACTGGCCTTTTCCCTCGTATTTTCCAATTGCTGGTCTTTTTTTCGCCACAGACAGTGAGAGATACAGTGAGAGAGACAATCCTCCTCAGTAATATAATATAAAGACAGTGAGAGAGACAATCCTCCTCAGTAATATAATATAAAGACAGTGAGAGAGACAATCCTCCTCAGTAATATAATATAAAGACAGTGAGAGAGACAATCCTCCTCAGTAATATAATATAAAGACAGTGAGAGAGACAATCCTCCTCAGTAATATAATATAAAGACAGTGAGAGAGACAATCCTCCTCAGTAATATAATATAAAGACAGTGAGAGAGACAATCCTCCTCAGTAATATAATATAAAGACAGTGAGAGAGACAATCCTCCTCAGTAATATAATATAAAGACAGTGAGAGAGACAATCCTCCTCAGTAATATAATATAAAGACAGTGAGAGAGACAATCCTCCTCAGTAATATAATATAAAGACATTGAGAGAGACAATCCTCCTCAGTAATATAATATAAAGACAGTGAGAGAGACAATCCTCCTCAGTAATATAATATAAAGACAGTGAGAGAGACAATCCTCCTCAGTAATATAATATAAAGACAGTGAGAGAGACAATCCTCCTCAGTAATATAATATAAAGACAGTGAGAGAGACAATCCTCCTCAGTAATATAATATAAAGACAGTGAGAGAGACAATCCTCCTCAGTAATATAATATAAAGACAGTGAGAGAGACAATCCTCCTCAGTAATATAATATAAAGACAGTGAGAGAGACAATCCTCCTCAGTAATATAATATAAAGACAGTGAGAGAGACAATCCTCCTCAGTAATAAATACCCAGGCAATACTCATTAATTAAGTAGATAGGGGGGGTGGATAGACAGTCCTCCTCAGTAATTCGACGACAGTGAGAGATACACATTTCTCAGTGATTAAAGGAAAAAGAGGCAGAGAGACAATGCTCAGTAATTGAATTAGGGGGCGGTTCCCAGCAGGCACCCACACAGGTCTGGCTCAACCTGTACAGTGGACACGCCCCTTTTGCCATATCTTAACCTATCCAGTTGACATGTGTCCGTCCATCTCCGTGCCGCAGGTCACACACTCCGACTAGTGTCAGCGGATGCCCTTGACAGGTCTGGGTACAGCACTGGATGGCTAGCATGTGAGCCATGTGGTGGGAGTAGTCGCTCCATCAAACCAGGATGCCCCGACCAGCGGAGACAGAAGGTGCGTGGGAGAACCAGACCGAAACACATGGGAGTTCAGGTCTGTACTCATTTCACAACTCATTTCACAAATCCCATCAGCGGTGTGATACGAACTCAGGAGAGATTGAGATCATCACACATTGTGTTTAAACAACCGCGTTGCATAAAGACATTGTGTGAGATCGGAAATCGATCTGTTTTTTTGTGTGTGATTTAGGACGGTTCACAACGTCTAACAAAGGCAGAATGTCTATCAAAGGCCCGGATATCTGCTTCACGCAACTGCTGGATTTCCTTGGCGGATACCTACTGCCTCCACTGAAAACTGAAGAAATGTGAAGTGATTCTAACATTACGATAGTTGGACGTTTTTATTTTTGCTAATCCGTATGTATTACTTAATATTTATTAAATAGGTTTGTTCCTCAAAATGTTATTAATGAGCTATTTGCGCTTTAAATAATATGTTGACAGTTCAATTTTATTATATATTGTCCATTCTACTACCTACTCTTTTCCATTTAATTGCCAGCCGACCACCTTAAAAATAAACAAACAATTTAATTGACTAGCTTTACATGCATTTTGTTTGCTGTATTTCCATGTCACCATAATTGTATTATTAACGCTTTGTAACTTAGGGTTTGGAGTTATTGTTAGAAAACGGTTTCAGGGAAAATGAGATTTTCTGTCCATGGTTAAATATACTTTTTCTTCCCAACTATCATGTTTGAGCCTGTGTGTGTGTGTGTGTGTGTGTGTGTGTGTGTGTGTGTGTGTGTGTGTGTGTGTGTGTGCGTGTGTATCCTATCCTATCCGACTATTGCACATTTTAGCACTGGCGTCAAAACCAGACTGGCATAGTGACGTCCAACCCACTGACCAGCCAGTGTGTTTCCGTGTTTTCCCTGGACACCAACACACACATACACACACAAACTGTTGTCATCACTGTTCCCGTTACTAATACAGAAACACACACGCATACAAAGACACACACTGATGGACATGGGCAGGACACAGCCACACCTCCCCAATGCACACACACCTCAGCCCACAGAAATCCCCCAGATTCTCCACTACATCAATGGCACCTCAGTGTCCATGCGTTCTGTGAACCGACCTCTGCTTGCCAGCGGTTGTCTCTGCTCCTACAGAAGGGACAGGCCATGCCAACCGTCTATATGTACCCAGAGTCGCTGACCCGCGCGCACGCTACAGACTGCATTCACACTGCTAATGCTTGGAGCTTTGCGTAGCTTAAGGGGCACACCTTTCTTCAAGGGAAAAAAAACCCTGCAAACGTGCAACTCACAGGATCTGAGCAGACAGGGACTTTGAATTTTTATCAGGCTGCATGAATGGCAGCTCGGCCAGCTGTTTGGCACAATGTTTTTCTTTAAATGTCGGTTATAACCTTGGGATTTGTACTATGAAATATTTTTCTTTGAAATGTTCTTTGGCTTGCAAAAAACATCTGAAAATGCAAAGCAACATTGCCCTGAACTAGCTGAACTATCCAAGAGGAAAATTGTTTAATGGTCTGGGGTTGTCAGTCACACAAGCCCAGAGGGGCGGGGCAGTCAGACAAGCCCAGAGGGGCGGGTCAGTCAGACAAGCCCAGAGGGGCGGGGCAGTCAGACAAGCCCAAAGGGGTGGGGCAGTCTCAGAACCAGGGAAGCGTTGTCATAACAACATCAGTGTGAACCTGTCTCTGGTTTTGTTTCTGTTGCTCAGAATGATGCTTCTGAACAGCTCTTCTGTTCTTCTACCAGGTAGTTAACTACATTCACCTGGTGTCAAACGATGGAAATGGTCCCTGTTCAGAGGCCTCGCAAGGCTACGAAAGTAATGCTGATTCATACCAGGCACTTTCCCGACATCAACACTGAGCAACCATAGAAAAATCGGAAGAAACTATACGTGAAAACCTCAGAGGAACTTTCATTTGATTGACAAAGCCTTAATTTGACTAATGCAGATGCTCTGCTAATAAACCTGTAGTAAGTTCACAGCCTGAACATTAGGTGAGAATGAAGCGTAGCTGGCAATCAGATGCCTGTATCATATTAGCTGCATATTCTTGCATAAATTCAATCTCTCGCTCGCTCGCACTCTCTATCTTTCTATCGCTCTCTCACACACACGCACGCACACGCACGCACGCACACACACACGCACACACACTTTCTCTCACCCTGTCTCTCGCTGTTGCCTTTCTATCTTTTTTTCTCACATGGTCTCACCCTCTGTTCTTGACTCGGATTGTACCTAGCTCTAACCGCTTCCCTTGATACCATATCGAACACACACTCTGTTGCAAGAACGTCATGTCGGATTCAAGAGATCTGCTAAAAATACATTGCAACGAAACTGTCCTGCTTTCACTCATCAATGTCACTCATCAGACAAACAGGCTAAATCTGAAATCTGAAAAACGCACCACCCATAATCAAGGTAACACTCATTGGAAAAGGCAGCAAGAAAAAAACAAAAACAGCACTCGTTTCCCAGATGACGGTCAAGTGCGTTTCCATTTTGCGGGCGTGTATACAATGCTGAGCCAAAACATTACGACCCAATATGCCTAATATGCTAATAAGCGACACCCAACAAGACGTGGACTCTACAACGTCCCCTAAAGGCGTCTTGACAACAGGACAGGGCCAATCATTCCAGTCCTGTAAGTTGCAAGGTGGAGCCTAGAAAAGTGCATAATGTGCAAAGCTTTGTGACCAGTTCAGAAAAAATATATTCATGATTTGAACATTTCCAGTAGTAGGCAGTAAATAATATAAAACAATACACATAACTAACTACGTACGAATTTAGCAGAGTGAAAATGCGGTATGAAAATGAGAGAGAGAGAGAGATAGAATGCGAGAGAGAGAGATAGAAAGAGAGAAAACGAGAAAGAGACAGACTGCCGCACCACCAGACAGGGGGAAGGAAATGGAGAGAGAAGTGACAGAACGGCAGAGGCAAATATATACTGTACGGAGACATTTGGTCATGGAGAAAGAGTAAAAGAGAGAATGAGCAGGGTGTCAGGAGACAGGGAGACAGAAGGAAAGAGAGAGAGAGAGAGAGAGAGAGAGAGGGGGGGATGCTTCCAGCTCCGGTACAGAGTAGGATCAAAGCCCTGTGCTCTGCATATCAATGCGCTCCCAACCAGCCCAGTGTGTGATGCCCCCGTTCCAAAGGTTATCTCCCAGGGATAAAGGAGGACGGTGGACACTGATGGAGATCACAGTGCTCTCCAGTTCCCACTCAACTCCCGAACAGACTGAACTTGCACTTGCCTGCGTTTAATTTAAGGCAATCTATTCAACGTGTTTAAAAAGAAGTACAAAAAACCGAGGCAGACAGATTTCGTCCTTAGTACGATATATCAAGTGGCCCACGTTATGGCAAACGGTAAAACGCTATGTCTTAGTTCATGCACACCGGTCTGTTGTCACACTTTAGTTTCTACTTTTTTTCCGTAAACGCAAGCATTTCACCGAGGCACACGCTTATTCAAATCTGCCCTATATACCGCGTCGGCTTGGGACGTGATGTTACTTTAAAAGGCTTCTGATCGGGTTTTGGCATGTTTTGTAAGTGCTCCCCATTGGTCACCGGTGGAAACGAACACCCCGAGGACCACATTGTCCCATTTCTGCTTGTACCTGTTATGGATTCGTTAGTATTCGACAGGGGACTCGGTTAGGAACAGATGGTTAGAGACCCCGGACGTCTGATGCCGTGACGGCGCTTTCATTCAACCTCCTGTAATATTCAGACCTTTTAGCCGGGGGTGTCGTTTTTGTCAGAGATTACCTTTAGTCGTGTCACCAGTATTCCCCGTTCCCCTGGACAGAAAGACCACTGTGGTTAAGGTTCACTGCAATATTCACCATTTAATGCACAGTTGTTCCTGTACAGTCGTATGTGGTCGTCACATGTCCTATATTAAAAAAATCCAGTTTTCTATGTTGACCCTGTCACCCGGAGGTGAAACGGCAACTTTCACTTGTATTGACTGGCAAGTGGTGGCAAACAGGAAGTCTACGAGAGTGGTGCTTGGCATTTTGGTCGCAATAAGCATACTCTATTGGTCTTTACTTTAAAATCCTTCGGGGGTGAATTCACACACGTAAACCGCTGAATATTGTTCTTTTTTGTCTTTAAATAAAAAAGAAATTGTGCTGTTCTTACATCTGCAAGAAAACGGCCCACCCTTTCTAAGGATTTCACGGATTCTTAAGTTGCAGTGCAAATTTTAAATCAAAGACAAAAAAACAAACATCAAACATTAATATAAGGCAACATTTATAAATATATAAAAAATAGTCTTCCAGGAACTATCTTTGTTAGGAAAAAGGTACAAAAGTTTTGTCCTGAACAAGTGAGAGTGACATGTTTTTTAGCTCCTCAGCCGACTTCACTGCACTGTAGCCCAGCTGATGTAACACCTTCTGACAAGTAGCCTGAGTATACTCCACCATGTCGTACGACAGTTTCAAGCGCCAGCTCTCGGCGTTCGCCGCAGAGTCTCTCACCGTGCCGTACTTGTGTTTGGCCGAGAGCTCGGTGCTGCCCCTTGTGTTGGCCTGTATCCACTGCTCCACGTTCTTGTCCATGGGCAGGCCCAGGTAGTTGTAGATCTCCCTGGTCTTCGGCAGCGGGTTCCTGGCCAGGTCCTCGTAACGCACAAGCATGTATTTCCCTTTGAGCCAGTGGGGGTTGCTGAGCCCGGTGGACACAGAGCTCAGGAAGTCCTCGCAAACCACCGTCAGCTGACTGAGGTCCAGGTTGTACGGCCTCCGACCTGTCGCTCTCCAGATCCTCCACAGGCGGTAGGTGTCCCGGAAGGTCTCGATCCGCGACGACAGGATTCCGCGAGGGTCCCGCACCAACTGGATCACTTTGATGTTCAACCGCGGGTCCTCCACCAGCGCCCGTAGGTCTCCGATCTCGGGCACGCGCACAATCTTGATCGCCACGCTCCGCTTCTCGCGACAGGCGTCCGCCGCCAGGCTCATGTTGAGGGCGGCGCACTTCTTCACGCAGTCGCCCTCCTCCACGTTGCCGTCCACCGGGCCGAAAGCGTCGCACACGGGCTGCGAACACAGCGCCCGGCTGGCGCCGCGGCGGAATAGCTTGTCCGTGGTGTGGTTGGCCGGCGGCGGCTTGATGTAGCTCTCCAAGAAGTAGAGATCGCAGCCGTAGAGGCTCCGCAGGAGGTCACGGCTGGCTCCCAGCATCACCCGGCGGTCGGCCGCGTTCCGGCTGTGCGACAGCCTCGGGATCAGGGCGGTCTGGACGTGGTAGAGAGGCTCGAACAGGTAGAAGACGTCGGCATGCTGGTTGAGCAGCTGGCCCACGAAGGACGAACCGCTGCGCGTCGTCGCCAGCACCAGGATGTGGGTCTTGCGAGAGGCGCTGAAGTTAAAGTAGGGGTAGTCGTCGCAGCCACCTCGCCCATCGAAGGGGGGCTCCGTCTCGGGCCCGCCCGGGAGGCCACAGTTCTGGGGGCTTGGCAAGGGGCAGAGCTGGAAGGGCTTGGAGGTGAGCGTCCGGATGGCTGTGTACTGGATGGCGACGGAGGCCAAGGCCAGCAGGAGCACTGCCTTCCAGGAACATTGCATGACTGGGCCACTTCATTTAGACGCCGCAGTTCGGGCCAAGTCATATACCTGAGGAGGAAGACGACAGCGGTGAAACCTGAGAACAACCGAGTGCCGTCGAACCATTGGCACACGCCAGAGCCCTGCTGTGAAGAGCTCACGATGCAACGAGGCATGCATAAGCCGCGCGTATGATTTATTTGGCCCTAGTTTACAGTGTCAGTACAGCGGCAGTGTTTTCCCTGTTACTCAACCCAGCCACTGAATGAGATGGCATCAGGGGTCTCGTGTGTTCAGGGAACACTTTCTCACTACAATGTGCCGTTGGTTCACTCACACTCGACTAATCTCTGACCTAGAAGCAGACGTTCGGAAAGAGAGAGCGAGAGTGAGAAATAATGTGAAGTTATTCTTCCTAAGAACAGCTCAAGCATATAAAATAATGTCTGTGTAGAATTCACAAGCGACTTTTGGCTGCATATCTAAAACAACGACAAATGCTGGCAAACCATCCGCAGAAGCATAACCAGAAAGAGTGTAGACATGACTTAATGCCATATGCAATGGAATGAGTCATTCCTCGAACAATTTACAGTTGCATTCGAACAAAATGTGGTGGCAGTGACTGATTTTGAAGGATATATCGAGACTCAGTATCTCCAGCCGATTTAGTCAACTCTGAGCGCACATGCACACTCCCGGTTCAGCGCGAACGTCATCCTATACCGAATTCAAACGGCAACCTGGATGGAATTGACATCCACGTGACAAAAACGCAAATATAGAAAATAACGGACTAACAATTAACATCAGCTGATTTAATGAAAAACTATAGACATATCCTCTTGTATGAACAAACATCTCATTGCCAATTTTGGAGAGATGTATATTTCCTCAAACACAAAAAAGGAATCGGCAGCAATTTAAATGTTTCGTTTGGTGATAATTGAATAGAAGCAATAGCATAGACAACATTAGGCAACATTGCTCCTGGAGGCACCACATGATCTGGCCCCATCTAGACAACCCAGATGACCTGCTGAGCTAGTTGAGAAGTTCTGCTGATTGGTTAAATCCCACTCAGGTCTTGCATGTGAGTAAATAAATAAGTGTCTGCGTCACTCCAGGTCCAGAGTTGCCTATAGGACCATTTCTGACAGAACCTGGTCGGTATTTGCAAGTGGTGATAGCGCGATGGGGAGGCAGAGATGCTCAAAATACTACTGGCAAAAATTAGAAATGCAATAACCATGGTGTCGGAAACAATCAAGAGAACCGAAAATAGAAATTAAAGCGTGAATTTAATATTTGCACATGTCTAACTTTTTCTGAAATGTGGGAGATGTTTTGAATGATATTGATGACAGCCTATATATACTGTATATTATATATATTATATTATATATATTTACCTTATCGGCTGTTTAAGGACTCAATCCCAAGAAGTGCAGCGGACGTGTGGTTTACTGCGATATTTCCAACCATAGACCTCAGATGTTAAACCACTATTAACCGTGCGCTCCTCGACACGGTCTCCTCTTCTGCCATCCGGATAGAGGAGAGAGGAGGATAAAGTGTAGATGTGCAGTAATAGACGCATGAGTATTCAACCGGCAGGAACCATTTGCAAAATGACATTGAGACAGTCAACATTAATCTAATTCAGGCGCAGGTGGAGTTCCAGGAGCCGCATGCCATTGCGTCCGACCCGCACACCCGGGTGTCTCTCTACTGATGCGGGAGATCTGTGCGCGTCTCCGTGTGAGGAGCTGCGGGGCTACACGGACGGAGTATGTGCGCAACCTCGACCGGCGCCCCTCCCCACTACCGCTCGCTTCTCCACACTGTTTGTTGTCTGGAAAGCTGCGCGCACACGCACGCACGCACAAACACACACAAACACACACACACACACACACACACACACACATACACACACCTACTCAATATCAAACGCGGATATAATATACATTTCAGGGGCAATACATTTAAAAAAAACTAGAACAAATATGATCTTTCCTAAAAAACATCCTTGTATTAACACACTTTGAACCCCCAGTTGACTGATTTTAATTTGAAATAAACATTTTGTCTCTAATAATTTCCTTTTTTAATATAGATTTTTACTAATAAAAACATTAACTGCTTCGACCATTGAACTGCTTCGTCTGTTTTGCGTCTTTAGGAAACCAATTAGATTTTTTACATACACCGTTCACACCTTTGGTCATTGGCCAAATATCAAAAAGTCATGATCTTGTCAAAACCTAACATTTCCTTACAATTCTACTAAAGGGTTTAAACACATGTTCATAGAAACATGCAAAAAAAAACGAAACTCTTCATATGATATATTATATATGATATACGCTACCGCAGACTGGCACATTGCTCATGTTTGAATGGTTACATTTTTACAATCCAATCCAGCTGCTTCAACCACCAAAAACAAGGCGGCTAACACAACTGCAGCAACAGCAGATCGCCCCGGCCATCGTCTGAGGTCCTCCCGGTGTTTTCTTTCAGTATTACAAACATCACTGACTGTCCCTATTTGCGCTAACCCTCTATTTGGAGACTGTAGAAATGTAGGCAAACAACCTAGTGTCGTTGTTACAGCCACAATGACGCCAGCAACTCTTTCACACAGGCCTCAAATGCACAAGTTGACAGGAAGTAAAGCAGTAGCCTGGGCTCCAGTCTGATCCTGCTGTCAAACTGAATCTTAATGGAATTGTCATGCCAAACATGCTTGTCTTGGACCAGTCAACAGGCCTAGAGCCTCTTCCCCTGGCAGATTACAGCGTGTCAGTTCTGGTGAAAGTAAAGATAAATAAAAAATGTAAATCTTTGCCTTTCGGGTTAGAACTCGATGTTGCGGCAGGAATATTAACGTTTCTTATTAGAATTTACCTAAAGACCGGGCCGGCGTCGTTCCCTTGTTGCCTGGAGCTCAGCATCGCCGAGGAGTACTCCAGAGAACAAACAGCCTAGTTATCAATACGAGAGTGGGTGGGCAGATAATGAACATGAACTGGGTGTCTGTAAACTCTGAGATCAGTTCGACCAAGGAGAGACAAAACGAGACGCTGAATGAATAGCCGTTTGTATCTGCTCAATAATATTATATGGCTAACAAACGCACACACACACACGCACACACACACACACACCTGCTACATATAAAGTACACACACACACACATACGCCTGCTACATGTAAACTACACACACCTGCTACATATAAACTACTCACACATACACCTGCTACATATAAACTACACACACCTGCTACATATAAACTACACACACATAAACCTGCTACATATAAACTACACACACACACACAAATAAACATACCCACCCACATCGACACCCACACACGCATGTAAAAAAAACACTCTCAAGGACACGTCTCATTGAGATGATATGTTTTGTAATATCTGCGGTGGCTTTGCGGGGGGGGGGTTAATCTCACCACACATCCCAGGAGGAGTTGATAGCCTATGGCAAGTGGCCACATTGACAGTCATAATAAATCACGGCACTGACGCTATAGCGAGATGACAAATGGTGATATATTTGTATTTTCTTGTGTGTCTAGCGTCTGGAGTTGGGCTTCTTACGGCCGGGCCGGATTGTGTTTATTGTTCTGTAGCCAAACCAAGGCACAACCGTGCGCCTGTCAAACGTGGAACTGCAAAACTTGCCCTCGCAATGACATTTCTGACTGACTGTTCATAATTATTTGTCAAGGCTAACGCTGTCCGTCTCTTTTCCAATCTGTCAGGCTGTTCATTTGTTTTGACTGGCCAAGCGAAGCGTACCCACATACTGAAGAGATCGTGAAAACCTCTCACGGAACGTCATTTCGATTGAACGGAAAATGTTTAAAACATGTATTTCTTTTTGACCAATGAAAATTGTTATGTGGTTATTTGTTGTTTAATTGAACAGTTTTGACAAAACAAATATTCCCAAACTACTTGTGTGACCTGTGCTATGTTTTAATCTTAAACAATACCATTGAACTACAACCCCATAAACCTACCTGAAACCTACCAACTCCAGTCTCCTAGCTTTGAGGGCCATGAGACTAGATTTGGCAGATGAAAGTGTGAATAGTTGAAGCGCTGCCCTCCAGTAAAGCTGGATTCCACCTCTCACAGGACGACGGCATATCAAACTCTTCTCTGTCCTGACACCCCACTGGTGGAACTTGCTTCCCCTTGATGCTCGGACCGCAGAGTCCAGGTGTCAGGGTTCGGCTCTCAAGCCGACAGAGGACACAAGCGCAGAGAACTTGTTCTTTACAATGGGTTTTATTCATCCAGGACAGGCAAGACAGGCACAAGAACTGGGAACTTGAATTAACAAAACACAAAATCAGACAGAGGAAACTCATACACAAGGAACATAAACCAGAACGTGCAAATAACCCGGTATACATAAAACCCAACCCATCAACAAAACTGAATGTTCACATTACCAACTCTAACTTGGTCTAAACAACATGCAAACACTCCTGCATTAAATCATAACAGCACAACTAAAATCCTAAACACCACATACCTTGAATTAATGTCCCGACACTAAACAACTGATAAGCACAGAACTAAATAGGGACACTAATGAAAACCTGAACCCAGGTGTGGGAAAAACTCAGGTGTCTAGAATGTCTGTGATTACTCCCTCTCTCTGCTGGTCGGGGGAGTGCCAACTCCCACATAGAGAGGGACAGAGGGAGGGAACCATGACAGTACCCCCTCCCCCACGACCGCCACTGGGCGGTCCAAGCGGCCCCCCCGGTCTCCGCCGATCATAGTCCTGAACCAGACCGGGAAGTAGACTCAGTGACGGGGAGGCGGTAGAGGAGGTGGGGAGGGAAGGAGGCGACAATGAGTCACAGGCTACGGGGCAGGACAGATAGAACTGGTCTCGGGCAGGGCAGAGAGAACTGGTCTTGGGCAGGGCAGAACTAAGCGACCCCAGAAGCCCCCAGGGAGAGGACAGATCACGGAACGGGTTTAGAGGGCGTACCGGTGATGACGGGTCAGGAAGCCGGACTGGCTGAGGGGGAGCGGAGGCTCGTACGGGCGGAAGAGGGTCAGGAGGCCGTACGGGCGGAAGAGGGTCAGGAGGCCGGCCCGGAGGAAGCGGGTCAGGAGGCCGGCCCGGAGGAAGCGGGTCAGGAGGCCGGCCCGGAGGAAGCGGGTCAGGAGGCCGACCCGGAGGGCACGGGTCAGGAGGCCGCGCCGGAGGGCACGGGTCAGGAGGCCGCGCCGGAGGGCACGGGTCAGGAGGCCGCGCCGGAGGACACGGGTCAGGTGGCCGCGCCGGAGGACACGGGTCAGGTGGCCGCGCCGGAGGACACGGGTCAGGTGGCCGCGCCGGAGGACACGGGTCAGGTGGCCGCGCCGGAGGACAGGGAATAGTCTTAGCCCCGGGAACATGCTTAGGCAGGGTGACGGCCTCGAGGACAAGACGGGGCTCGGGCTGGGGGACGGACACTGGCTCGGGCTGGGGGACGGACCCTGGCTGGACGGGAGTGAGCTCAGGGACGGGAGTGAGCTCAGACGAGAAGACTGGGGCAGGCTCAGAGGGGACTGGGGCAGGCTCAGAGGGGACTGGGGCAGGCTCAGAGGGGACTGGGGCAGGCTCAGAGGGGACTGGGGCAGGCTCAGAGGGGACTGGGGCAGGCTCAGAGGGGACTGGGGCAGGCTCAGAGGGGACTGGGGCAGGCTCAGAGGGGGCTGGGGCAGGCTCAGAGGGGACTGGGGCAGGCTCAGAGGGGACTGGGGCAGGCTCAGAGGGGACTGGGGCAGGCTCAGAGGGGACTGGGGCAGGCTCAGAGGGGACTGGGGCAGGCTCAGAGGGGACTGGGGCAGGCTCAGAGGGGACTGGGACAGGCTCAGAGGGGACTGGGACAGGCTCAGAGGGGACTGGGACAGGGTCAGAGGGGACTGGGACAGGCTCAGAGGGGACTGGGACAGGCTCAGAGGGGACTGGGACAGGCTCAGAGGGGACTGGGACAGGCTCAGAGGGGACTGGGACAGGCTCAGAGGGGACTGGGACAGGCTCAGAGGGGACTGGGACAGGCTCAGAGGGGACTGGGACAGGCTCAGAGGGGACTGGGACAGGCTCAGAGGGGACTGGGACAGGCTCAGAGGGGACTGGGACAGGCTCAGAGGGGACTGGGACAGGCTCAGAGGGGACTGGGACAGGCTCAGAGGGGACTGGGACAGGCTCAGAGGGGACTTGGACTGGCTCCGAAACAGGGACCTGGAGGAGGTGTGGTGCCCGGCAGAACAACCGTGGCAATAGGTAGTCCAGAGCCGGACGAGAAAGCTCCCCCTTGTAATCCTTCCATGCGAAGAACTCGCTGTAACACCTCTCTTCCTCCTCCTCGTCAACTCCTGTCTCCTTCATCCAGACCATTAAGTCAATGAGGACCTCCCAGTCCTTCCGTAGTGCCTCGTCTATGGCCAGGAGTGCCTGAGAGGGAACTGGTGTGGTGGACTGAACGGAGACCGATCTCTGGGCCAGGGGATTGGACGCCATCTCGAACTGCTGGGCGGCAGCCATCTTCAGCTGCGGGGCGGCAGCCATCTTCAGCTGCGGGGCGGCAGCCTTCTTCAGCTGCGGGGCGGCAGCCTTCTTCAGCTGCGGGGCGGCAGCCTTCTTCAGCTGCGGGGCGGCAGCCATCTTCAGCTGCGGGGCGGCAGCCATCTTCAGCTGCGGGGCGGCAGCCTTCTTCAGCTGCGGGGCGGCAGCCTTCTTCAGCTGCGGGGCGGCAGCATTCTTCAGCTGCGGGCGGCAGCCTTCTTCAGCTGCGGGGCGGCAGCCTTCTTCAGCTGCGGGGCGGCAGCCTTCTTCAGCTGCGGGGCGGCAGCCTTCTTCAGCTGCGGGGCGGCAGCCTTCTTCAGCTGCGGGGCGGCAGCCTTCTTCAGCTGCGGGGCGGCAGCCCTTCTTAGCTGCGGGGGAGTTGATGATCGAACAACTGGAGGCAACGCGGATGCCAGCCGGAGGATGTAGGAATCCCAGCCATATTTCTCCTCCGGGTACTCCTCCTCCGACTCAGAATAGATTGTCTCTCTCCCATTCCGCACTGCTCCGTAGTCTGCGGGTATCCAGACAGGCGGTGGAGCAGATGGTCGTGGAGGAAGAGGTGGTCCAGGTCGTATCGCGCGCCGGCGATAACAAGCCGGTATCTCGACAGGCTGTTCATCTGCCCATGAACAGACCTTCTTTCTCCGCTGCGTCCTTGATGGTCGGGACATACTGTCAGGGTTCGGCTCTCAAGCCGACAGAGGACACAAGCGCAGAGAACTTGTTCTTTACAATGGGTTTTATTCATCCAGGACAGGCAAGACAGGCACAAGAACTGGGAACTTGAATTAACAAAACACAAAATCAGACAGAGGAAACTCATACACAAGGAACATAAACCAGAACGTGCAAATAACCCGGTATACATAAAACCCAACCCATCAACAAAACTGAATGTTCACATTACCAACTCTAACTTGGTCTAAACAACATGCAAACACTCCTGCATTAAATCATAACAGCACAACTAAAATCCTAAACACCACATACCTTGAATTAATGTCCCGACACTAAACAACTGATAAGCACAGAACTAAATAGGGACACTAATGAAAACCTGAACCCAGGTGTGTGAAAAACTCAGGTGTCTAGAATGTCTGTGATTACTCCCTCTCTCTGCTGGTCGGGGGAGTGCCAACTCCCACATAGAGAGGGACAGAGGGAGGGAACCATGACACCAGGGACATTTTCCAGAAACATCTGGCAGTTTTCCACTTCGTACTCCATTCTAAGCCAGCTGAACGCTGCAGAAGCTTCTAGTTTTACAGCAACAGTAATGCTTATGTTTTGATTGGTATTGACGTTTGATCCGTCCTGACTCGTTCTGACCCGTTATGACTTGTTCCGACCCGTTCTGACCTGTTCTGACCTGTTCTGACCGTTCTGACCATTTCTGACCGGTTCTGACTGGTTCTGACTGGTTCTGACCCGTTCTGACCCGTTCTGACCCGTTCTGACCTATTCTGACTGTTTCTGACCTGTTCTGACCCGTGCTGACCCGTTCTGACCCGTTATGACTCGTACAACCAAAATGATCAGAGTGCTACCGACGCTTTCATCACTTCTGTCTCTTCCAAAACTATTTACTCTGATAAAACAACAAGTTCCGCAGTCCTATGCAATGCAATACATGATTAATATATGAAATTCTCCTGATTTTGTTCCACATCCATTAAATTAGTCATTCAATTCATGTCTGCAACTGCATTAAACGCCGATATAAAATGCAAATACTGTCTATAAATATATATATAAATATATATATAGACATTCATAATGTATTTTAATAATCTGTGGGATTATGGATGTTTATTTTCTCCGTCACGTGAAAATCCTAAACCCGATACAGACTGTTAATCCAAACATGGTGATTTACAGTCCAGATGCTGGTGAAAGGGAAACGAGACGGCGCTGTCCACATTGTTCTCTCAGGCTGCGACACCTGTTGTCCTTGGCAACCACGAGGCCAGTAAATAACAACACACGATTGTAGCGATTTCCCCTGGACAATCCACAACTATGACATTAAAGTGTGTGCCGTCTGTGGGAGAGAAAACGAAGCAGATACCATGATCGAAATGGAACGCTCCTAAACACTCTCCCAAGACCCAACATAGGCAGGTGTTTAAAGCTCTCACCGGAGAGCGACATCCGTTTGACATTGGCTGCTTGGCTGCCAGGCCGCGCTCGTGTCCATGTTCAAAGTGTTTTTTTTGGATGTACTTCTGTGGACGGTCTCTGAGGTAGGCGTGCTATTGTTGTAACCTTGGCGATGAAAGGCATTTGAATGTGTTTACCGCGGGGCCAACGGGAGACCATTGTTGTCACTTTGATTCTGTAGTCCATCTCCAGAGAACCGCGCCAATGAGCCCAGCTTGCAAAGTCAAATCGTGGGAGACGTCCCCCTTATTGCAAGAGTAGCGTGTTATATCGGTGGGGTATCGGCTAACGCTATTCTGCCGACCGAATTTGATGACAGGGATGCATCATGAAACGCAGTGCGGCCATTGTTGTTTTTGGTGTTTTTTTCACCCTTCTCTTCCGCCCCTGCTGTCGTACGCGTGCGACGACAGTTTAGCCAGCGGTTTATCGCTCGGGAGTCTTCTACACAGCTTGTGCGTGGCGCACACGGATTTGGGAGGATTTGCTTTGGCCTTCTTTGTGTGAGGAATGAGGGATAAACTGAACGGGAATCAGAGCAGGATCACATGGGACCTGTGTGAGCAAAATTAGCTGAATATTACGGACGGTTGCAGTTTTATTTTCTGTTAAAGAAAAGAAGACCCACCGTACATTTGTATTTGACCTTTGTGGGATTCAAACCCATAACCTTGGGGTTGTTGATGTGATGGAGAAATACTGTCAAATACAGAGAAACTACAACATACTACTGATAATTGTACAAACGCGAGTTAAAAAACAAAATCATATTTCATTAAAGTGATTTTCACACGTAATGCATATCTCAGCAAGGTGCCCCTGGGAGTATCTGTTAGGTTTGAAATAAAGTGCATCTGATGGTTGAATCATCCTAATAATATGTGATATGTAGGTCTTATCAAGGGGTTTATAAATGCTCGTAGGTCGTACTTTGAAGCATGGAAAAAGTGTAATCTGCTTATTAGGGAAATAGACTTGATTCTAATGTGTGTAAGCAACTATGCTTTGCTATGCACCTTGAGCATTTGAGGTTCTGTCCAGCATTTGAACATCTTTTATTTTCACACACACGATCTGGAAAAGCTCTAATATCCACACACAAACAGGCTTCCTCACCTGTAAGCTCTAACATCTATATACAGACATCTTCCTCTACTGTACGCTCTAATATCCATAGACAGGCTTCTATGTGTGTGTGTGTGTGTGTGTGTGTGTGTGCGCAAGTGTGTATGCACTGAACCACCAATGCTATTGATTAATGTTATTCCAGCTAGGTCTTGACGTAAAAAAAAAACACTCCAGATTGCAGCTTTTGTTATCGTCAATAGCTGCAATTTTCACTTGAGTCTAGGTGAGCTGCGTTATGATGCAGAGGGCGTTGACAAGGTGAGCCGGGCCAGGTCGATGAAAGGAAACGGAGGGTGCCTGAACGCTCTGGGCTGGATACAAAATAATATAGGTTGGGAATCTATGGATTCAGAGAATGGTGGATATACAGCGGGGTCTAACAAGTCTACACACCCCTGTTAAAATGTCAGGTGCGAAAAAACTCGACAAAGATCAATCTAGTCACAACTTTGTCCACCTTCAGTGTGACCTACAACGTGAACAATTCAATTCAGTGTTCAGAATTAACCAATCACATTCAAACGCATGTTAAATAGAAGTCAATGAATGTTAAGTAAATGCGCATGAGGACAATTTGTACCGAAAATGGAATATTCTCATGTTAAAAGGTAAAGGACGAGACGAGCGACAGATTTTCAGCGGATGTGGAAACAGGCAAGCCGAACGCATGAAACGAACAGCAACATCACACAGCCAATTTAGATTTCGTCAAACCTTTTTTACATCAGAGGTTTTCACACAGTGCTCATACAGCAGTGGGACTGGTGTGCCAGGTAATAGTTCCTGGGAAACCAAATAACGGATCTGACAGGAAACAAATATATTCACCAGGCCTGATAAACAAACATGTCTAATACGCTAATTAACTAGGGACGATGCAGCAAGACACACGAACCAGGTCAAGATAAACAGATAAGATAGAAACATAAAATTAATGGATTTATTTTACACTGTCAAAATGATCACTTCAAACAAACCATTAAATCCCGCGATTAATGATAGATAAAGACGACGTCACAGTACAAAGCATGAACAAAGAGACGTCCATCCAGGCCGAAGGTAGCACAACGACGACCAGTTCAGGGAGATAAGAGCAGGGCAGGATGAAGAAGGAGGAGAGGAGAAAGGAGGCGCAGGAGAAAGGAGGCGCAGGACAAGATGGCAGAGGGAATGAAATGAAGGCCTTCTATAAGCATCTGGGCAATATCACCAATGAAGTTACCTTTCAATCAGATAGCTGACCTACTGGATGTAATCTGTCAGTTTCGCAGAGATCGTTGCATGGTTAGACTGGCCATCGGGAGAATCTGGAGTGACCGGTCAAAATAACAGCCACGGCACCTTGCAAATAAACAAAGACACCCCCGGTCACAAGTTCTTTGGAGTTTCCTTGCTGTCCATGAACACACACTGGAAGTGATTTTGATGAGGAAATATTGCAAAATAAGTACAACCGCGGATCATTGAATGAAAAAATTACCTGAATTCCTGAGTCATCGCCCAGGAATCATTTGGATACAGTGTTGTTAAGAGTCAGGGGTGGGTGAGTGTGGTTGTTGCTTCCTGTCATGTCGGTTCTCCTCCGCTGCTACCGTGTCAGGGAGAGGGGTAGCAGCCAGCAGGGGCACAGTCACCAAACGTGACCCTCGCGGACTCTTCATCTCATGCTTCATCTCGCAATGGCTTCTGTCTTTTCATACATTTCGTCCGGTGTGGTTCGACAACGGTGTGGTCGGCGGTGACACTGTGTCTGAAAGCAATGAGACACGACTGTTCTGCGAACGGAAACCGTAGTACGAATTGAGGAAATTGAGAAAAGCTGTAATACCGATAAGTCACTATTGGTTTTGATTGAAGGAAAGACAACGCAATGTAGCTCAATGTCATTTATTTCCATACAATTTAATTCGCGACTTCCGCTCGTAATTTCATTTCCGGACGTTGTCTCTAGCTAGCTCAACTGTTGCTCAACAGAAACAACAACGTTTCGGAGAGTATTTGCACAGTGAGTCCCAGAATGCATTTCATTACCTCAACATGCTCTCTCATCTCATCTTCAACCGCTTATCCGGGGTCGGGTCGCGGGGGTAGCAGCTCTAGCAGGGGACCCCAAACTTCCCTTTCCCGGGCAACATTAGCCAGCTCTGACTGGGGAATCCCGAGGCGTTCCCAGGCCAGTGTGGAGATATAATCTCTCCACCTAGTCCTGGGTCTTCCCCGAGGTCTCCTCCCAGCTGGACGTGCCTGGAACACCTCTCTAGGGAGGCGCCCAGGTGGCATTCGTACAAGATGCCCGAACCACCTCAACTGGCTTCTTTCTATGCAAAGGAGCAGCGGCTCTACTCCGAGTTCCTCTCGGATGACTGAGCTTCTCACCCCATCCCTAAAGGAGAGGCCAGCCACCTTTCTGAGAAAACCCATTTCGGCCGCTTGTACCCGCGATATCATGCTATCAGAGCTATTGAATAATCACATTTATTAAATAACTTAATTGGATTCCTTTTCATCGATAAACAAAAATGACACGCCGACTTATGTCGTGGCAAAAAACTGATCTGCGGGATCATGACGCATATTGCCTCAGTTTAAGGAGGACATATTTACAATACTTTGGCATGTAGGGCCTGCAATACATAGCAGTCCCACACTAGGACCTCACCCTGTAAACCCACACGCTTATGCTCTCTCACGTCCTCGTGATCTCCATGTGCCATCTAATTCTAATGGCCGGATTCCCTACACGACTGCCACCCAAATGATAAGTATTAGACGGGTATTGTGCCGCTCACTGTTAAGTAAATGATTTAACGAACAACGGTTTGTTCATGGTAAGTCACGGCAGAGCGGGCAGTCTCCGAGCTGGTATTTAACACGTCTGTCAAATGTAATTGCCAAATGAAACCACCTACAGCGACACCCACGGATGGGCAACCAGTGACACTAGTCCTTCATGAATAAAGTTTTTTTACTGCAGTAACTGAACACTGACAGTTTTTTTTATGCGGTTTGGTGAACCAGGTTATGCCTGCATGAGTTATCACCACTTTACGTTCATAGAACCTCTGAGTTAATTTAAACTCGTAAAAATATATTTTTAGACCAATTCACACGGGCCTATAACCTTGAAATGGTTTAAGTTATGCAAAGACAGATTGCCATTGAAATGTGAGCAAAAAAGCAAATCATTAACAATGTACTTCTTCAGGTGTATAATGCAAATTCATACAATTATCCGATTTTATTTTTCTCATTTGAGATGACTTTGAGAAGGTAGTGTTTTAATATTCATTGGGGTCTGTTTTTGACCTAGACTTATATTTGAATGAAATTCCCCTCAGCCTCAGATGTTCTTAAAGGTCCATCAGGTGACTTTTCCTACCTGAAATTGGTCAGTTTCCCACCCTGGAATTAACATTATTAGCTCCGTGAAAAAAATATTGTTCGCCAACATCATCAAAGGTTCAGAATTCCGCATTTGTCTGTACGGTTTATCACACGATTCATCCGGTTATTTTCGGTGATCTCAAGTTAAGTAGATTCAGCAATATGTTAAACACCTTTTGTGTGGCCCAGTTAGCACAGCATGATAATGGCATTATCAGAAGTTGCTGATTTCATGTTAGAGCAGAATCATTATTTATTCAATAATGGCTTGAAATACAGTCACTGTCGACGTAAATCCAAATTCCAGCCTATTTTGCATAAATGACGCAACTCTGTGGTGAAACCGAAACCACAGAACTACACCATTGATTTCCATTAAATCACATAATGCCCATCAATCTTGCACCACATGCACATTCACATTGCCCATTCACGTTGCCCATTCACGTTGCCCATTCACGTTGCCCATCCACCATACCCAGCTACCAGGCCCATCCAGAACTCCCTTCCTCTGAATCTCTGTTTCTCTGTTCCCTCTCCATTCCCTTTCTGATGCTCTCCAAATACTATTCACTGCATCCAAGCACTGAAGTTTAATTTAGTGTGTCCATATAAAGAGTTTTTTTATTGATTTACCACAGAACTAACTCCGGGGGGAGAGCTTGGCCCCTGACCTACAGGGTTCCAGCCCATCACCCCGGTCCACTTTGGATGTGGTCCTGTTCCTTTGTAGTGTCGACAGTTGCTAATGGAGTGGTTAAATTATATACAGTAAGTGATGGTGAGCTGGATGTAGCCGAAACATAACAGAATTACTATATAACCGGCCCAAACCGCGAGCAAACAGAGAAGCATGAACCCGGATACCTTCTCTTTTATGTCACGTAACGACAAAAGGACATATCCCCCCCAGACATAAACAATATTAGAAGAGCTTGTGCCCTAGAACCGCGGCGGTTGGCTGTGGCAATGTCACAACCGGTTAGCCCCGGGTGAGAGTAAAGACCCAGTGATAGGCCTGGGCTAATGCCGTGTGACTGGCGCTTGGTGCCAGCCTACCCCTGGCTAGGCTGTTGGATGTGATAATCTCGTCCAGAGCAAACAGAAATGGACGGAGGACTAGTGTCTTGTAAATAGACTAAGAAGAAAAAAACGTACATTTTTCACACCCTGTCTTCTACAGAATTTAATACAAACGTGGAGGCCGAAGGAGTGATTGTTAGTCCAAGAAATATATCTGGACAAGTACAGGATGTGTGTTTAGCGTCGCCAGCAGCTGCTTTTAGCTGGAAGAAGCAAAGATACTGGTCGATTGGTATCCGTGGATACGACCGTAAGCACAAGCCAGGAAGAGGACCAGGGCGTGGCTAGAATCGTGACGGCTAAATAAAACAGGTAGAAGTGAGACAGACAGCATTTATACCATTTTATCCAACGGACACGAGGCAATATGCAACAAATGTGAACGCCAAAGTGAATCCGTAGTTTAACATATTATTTAGGCCAACTGGCCCATTACAAATGAGTGAGTAACTTATATGTTTACAGGGCAAGCTACCAAGACGGACTTTATAAATCAAGCGTTATTGAGATTGATTTACGTTGCTTGTCAGTCTGCAACTATGCTCAATCTGTTTCGGTGGACTGAGCTGTTTGTTGTCACCACAGCCTTTTTGTTTAACTAGACTATACGAATTACAGTAGGCACACACACACATCATGCACTGTCATTTAACAAGTCTGTTTGATTGCTTCACTTGATTTATCTGTTGGTGTTGATGCTACTGGCCTCTACCTGAGGCAGATGATTTGAAATACCGGTATGTCAGTTTCGACTTCAGCGAGCATGTTCCGGGTTATTAGCTGTGTTTTGGTGTTTCTGTCAAGAGATTGATCTATATATTTGTATTTTATAAGATAGGCTTTGGCCTGTTATTTGCTTTCCGTGCCGCTGGCCGCCTTACAGTCATACACACAGCCTTACCAACACTATTATTTGAATTTTAAGGAAAATACGGCGGGTTATAGTGGCTCATATTCTTTTCGTGCACCTGGGCCTAGCATGATTACGCTACAGGGCCTGTGTAATATCGTTTCCAGAACAGGATTCTTCAAAGCCTGTGTTACTGGGTATCATCTGAAAGACCCATTAACAGGTACACTATGTAAATGCATTAGGAAAATACCACTTCTCCCACTGTGTGTGTGTGTGTGTGTATGCAATTACATTTGTACACATAACAAAAACCCATCACTGCCTACCACCAAAAGAACAATCCCAGCTTGGTGATGTGAAAGATCTGGGGCTGCTTTTTCCTCATCTGGACATGGGGAACAGCACATGATGAAGGCAAACCGCAAGCTATTGAATTGAAGGGAAACAGAATGATTTCATTATCTGTTATATATTATTTATAAATTAACCACTTTTGTTAAATAAATAATGAAAATATATCATGCGTTTATGTTTGTGCCCTTTATTTGGTACTTCTTTATTACAACGCGGGGTTTAGATCGGGATTTTACGAGTTTATTTTCATATTTTATACAAAAATAATAACCGTCCCTGTCGGATTCACATACTCTCATGGAGAACTGTGAGATAAACTATCGACTATAAACTCTAGATCATTTCTACATGATTTTTACTATGGGAGCTGTACGTATATTTTACAAGCAAAAATACTGGCAGAAAATAACAGTAGATATTTATTTGCATGTAATGTCTAAAGACAATGTTCTAATTGTTATTTTTACAAAATGTATCAGAGTGCCAGACGTATTCCCACTTAAAAAGCCTGTGCTAGTGCGTTTGTTAGCATTGACCTGTAATCTCCTTAGTCTCACTAGAGACACTCGCAGTTCTGTCCTTCCCACCCTACACCACCATTGACCAGCTAATGCGGTTCAGCTCTAGCTTGGTAAGAGAAAACCGAGAGAAAAGAAGCAGTGTTATTGTTTAAATTCAGTCAATGCAACATTAGAGGCAGTAAACTACACAGGGCCCCTTTAAGCGACCCAGGCAGCACTGTTTTCTTGTTGTTTCACATTTGCGGCTAGCCGGGGGGCACACGAAGACATACTCTAGAAGAAAGCGTGTTTTAAGGGAATCTGTATGTACTGATGTGCGCAGTGCCTTCATACAATACCCGTGGCCTCTTTGTCAGGCTGTCAGTATTAAAGCTTTTGTTAGTGCCCGACATCGGTTAACACTGTTCGTGTACGTTTTAAAATGTGTGTTCTGAATGCTGCAGCTAGGTGTCGGAATTTTTTTTCTTGTTTGTGTTAACAGACTTGGCGAATAAACCCGATTCAGATTCTTTTGATTAGTCTCTATAAACACCCCAGTCAAATCCCTCCTCTAATACAGACACAACGAGATACTTCTGTCAACAAGGACGTGCTTTACTGTTAGGAGAAAATGGTGCTATTTGCATCCCTGAGTTCAATCCATATCACAGCTACTTCAATGTAGATTTAACTGGCAAATCCAAATGAAACATGGAAAACATGTGTGCCTGTCACATTCTCCTCCCAGAATGCATAGCGCCGCTGTGCTCAGGGGGATGGTCGAGCGTTTTTCCTCATTCATTTCTCCTTCACAAGAAACAGAAGTCTGTTGCTTTCAGACGATTAGCCTGAATCTGGGGATTGGACGTCCTTACCCTTCCTTCCTCTTTCATAACTGGCCTCTCAGAAAGGCATAAAGCGATTACATAACAGAGTATGCGGCCTTTCCTCAGACAGCATACACCCGCAACAACCCCCCCCCCCACCCACTGCCGGGGCTGTTTTTCTTTACTAAATACTTTGACTCTGAATTAAACTCACATAACTTAATCTATTTAAAAAGCTTGAAGCGGCAGAACGTCCTTTTTTCTCTCCAGCTTTGTCGTTTTGTCCTTCAACTGCACTCATACTGGGCACAGCTGCTTGACCCAAATATGCCATAAGTCATTTCCTCAAAAGAGTACACGGATATTAACGGCGAGTGACTGTTAATTCTCATAGCACTTCATACCGCGTTGAAGATTTACGTGAATATAGGCTGTAGTGCAAAACCAAGAGACAAAATGGAGATTTGACAGCACTGTTTGTAACTCTTCTGCAGTTTAGATAAAATGTGAAAATATCTTCGGTTCCCCCAATGTGGTACCTGGGGATATGAGCCTATGAGTATAAGAGGAATGCATTAGAGTGTTATACATTATACAAAGGTAGAAGATGTAAAATATTCTGGCTGTAAGACTAATATACCTATTTTGTTCGGTGAACGTCAGGCATTCAACAGTGCTTAATAGGTTTTATTTGAGATTTTAATGAGGGTTACTCGCCAAATGTCGATCCAGGAACGCCAGTCCTCATCTAGACTCTCCACAAGTAAAGCTGTTATCTCTGGACGGAGACGCCGTAGAGGTGCTCTTTGAAAAGAGCCTCGTCTCTGACACAAAGGGCACAGGGGGATTTTTATCAGCCACGGTCAGGGTTGAGAGGAGAGACAGGTGTCCAATAGCACTTGGAGTCGCGCCTCCTTTCTCTCTCACACAGAAATGTCTCTCCTTCCCCCTTTGTGCGGAGCCTGAACTGGAGATGTCGGTGGGATTTAAGATTGGCTTATAGCACACGCTCTTTCTCCTTCAGCCCCACTGCCTCCTCCTCGTCGTCAACTGCCCTCCGCCCTTACGTAGGACAAAAAAAGTCAACGAAAGGGTGGATGAATATTACGTTTGGTTTACTACGCAGAGTTAAGACTCCAGGCCACAATATAGACGTATCATTTACATATGTGGGAAGGCGTCTTTTACAGACACGGGCTGCTGTAGGGGGATACTGGGTCTTTCTGCTGGGTCTTTCTCCTGGGTCTTTCTGATGGGTCTTTCTCCTGGGTCTTTCTCCTGGGTCTTTCTGCTGGGTCTTTCTGCTGGGTCTTTCTGCTGGGTCTTTCTGCTCGCTTCATTGAGAGTTCTTCACCTTGGGCTTTCTGAGCTCTTGTCTCTATTGTCTGCTGCTCTGGTCGTAGACTCTTACCCGCCGGAGGAGGGAGAATCAAGGGATGGAGACAGGAGTTCCTTATTTCTCATTCCCAGGCAGTTAAAAGAGGAGTCCAGAGATGCCACACGGATATGAAAGTGGTGTGTGCTTAGCGGGTGGGTCGATCACAGGAGGAGGTCATAACTGGAGCCCCATGAATCAGCCTGATGTAAGAGAAAAGGGAGATTGTGTCCTTGTTTTAGTTATGGTGCCTTATATTGAGACGGAAGGTTAATAAAAGCTATTCAACCTGCTGTTTTAACGCAATGAACACCCTAAAGCTGAACCCTTTATCTATAGGAAAGTGAAATCAGTCTACCCCAGAACACATGATGTTTGGTTTTATTGTAGCGTCCCAATGGTTGCTTTTCTCTAATCAGGAATATGTTTTCCTAAAGATACTGATTTCACTAATACTGCTGTGTATGTGTGTGTGTGTGTGTGTGTGTGTGTGTGTGTGTGTGTGTGCGTGTGTGCGTGCGTGCGAGTGAGCGTGCGTGCGTGTGTGTGTGTGTGGGTGGGTAGGCAGGTGACTGCAGTACTCTACTTTAGTAATGCCCTCAGATTACCCCCGGAGCACTTTTATCAATGTTGCATTTCTGCTCGCTCATCTGAAATGTCCTAAAAACACAGTGGACGGGGTTGTTTGGACAATAAATTGCTCCAACCATCGTCTCCCATATGGCTCTGGATCCAATCAGTGTGTGTGATGGTAATATATCAAAGTAAAGAGCTTTAGGTTGTTGCTAAACTCGAACAAACAAACTGTTTAGAGTTATTTCAGGAGTAGCAGCTGCAGGTGAACTAGACGGGGAACCTGCAAGCCCTAGTCTGGCAGCTCATAAAACCACCCATTTTAAGCAAATATTCTTTAACAAGCTCCATCTATCAAGCCGTTAATACAGTGCTTGATAGGCGTTGAATGGGTTTTTACCCGGCTGATTTAATTAAGAAATACCAAATTAGTGGTTGTTTTCTCCCCATGTGAATTGCCCCGTCTCCCCTTTCGACTCTTCGTGGGTTGTGTGTGTCTGTGTCTATGAACCTTTTGGACCGGGACACCAAAAGTCACATTGCCACCGCTGCTGTTTGAACACAAATGTTATATAAAAACTGGGAATCAGAGACCAGAGGTTTGTCTAGGTATGTCTGTATGTTCAGGGTTGTCTAGGTATGTCTGTATGTTTAGGTTTGTCTGTGTTTCTAGGTATGTCTGTATGTTTAGGTTTGTCTAGGTATGTCTGTATGTTTAGGTATGTCTGTGTTTCTAGGTATGTCTGTATGTTTAGGTTTGTCTAGGTATGTCTGTATGTTTAGGTTTGTCTGGGTATGTCTGTATGTTCAGGTTTGTCTAGGTATGTCTTTGTTTCTAGGTATGTCTGTATGTTTAGGTTTGTCTAGGTATGTCTGTTTCTAGGTTGTCAGTGATTTGTTAAGCAATGTCTTGTAATTCAACTCGTGTGCCTTGAATTATGTAATAATTGCACAAAAGTTATTACATCATATTGTAATATTCTGTTCACAGGGCCATTATTTGATATTCTATGTACAAACCAATATGTACATTTCTTGGCTCTGATACATATTTAATAGGCTTTGTTAAAATAGTCACATAGACTAATGAAGTCACATACAAAATACAGATTATAGACACTTAGAATGAATAACAACTTTCAGTATCTCATATATACAACTCACAGTCCTTCTTATTACAGCGTTTCATCGTGGATTTAAGTGAAATCTGAAGTTTAAAAAATAACAACGTCAGACACCCTGCTGCTGATTTAGAAAAAAGCTGAGGGATGTGGAATGATGGGATTTATTCTAAATACATTGACAGATTTTGGATGCAGGCATGATTGACAGCCCATGACAGCAAAATAAGTGTTTTCTAAGGCTGTACTGTTTTTTTATATTTTCAATCAATGTCAGCAAAACAAGCTTATTATTTTTAATTCTGGTTGGATTCATAACATATTCTTCCTGGGGTCATTAAAATTGTTCAGACATTCATACAATGCTTTTATATAATGCTTTGATGGTTTCCTTTGGAAAGCCAGCTAACAAGATAGGTGATAAATACATCTCATCGTATGTACAGTTGTGGGCACACAGTAAACAACATGACCATATTGTGTTCATCTGCAGTGTCTTCTAAACAGGATACAGTGTATGCTGGATGCACGTTCCACAGGTAAAAACTCTATTAACTATTTAGCGCTCAATTAAAAACTCATTACAGAGTAGTTGGCCTCTGCTTGTAAAAGCAGAGCTCTTTAGCCAAATGGGCGCTGACGAAAATGAACTTTTCCGGACCATATATGGGTCCCATTCCATCAAAACGTCCTATCAAATTTGAAATGTACGGGCTAACTGATATAAGATAATGAATGGACATAAAGATTATTCACAGATAAACAACATATTACCATATCCAGCTCAAAAAGGGATGTTTCTAAAACATGTTTGGTCTTTGCAGAGCGTATCCCAGGAAGTACTATTAGATATGCCACCGACAATACCGGTACTTACCAAGGTTTGTAGCTATTTCCCATTCCTCCTGACACTCCAACCTGCTAAATATGCAGTCCTTTACAAGCCCATCCAAATTGGCCGGGACGTCTCCCTTCAACACAGAACATTATGTATGAACAAAGGAGCATCTTGAGACAGGACCTGGCCGACCTTGTCAACAGGAGTGATGGTGAGACGGATCGACTGATGAACGTTGGGACATGACAGAATCGGCCCTCGGGCTTCTGGGACTGTTCGGTTCCGCCTGATGGAGGCTTGACGTGACTGGAGAGAGTGAGAGACAGAGAGATCGTTTGTGTTTGTGCGGAGATGAAGACACGTATGTTTGTGTGTCGGCCTTGTTGCCGGGCAATAGTTTGAAAACAGCGATTGGATTCAGGTAACTTGGTATGTGTTGTCGTTTGAAGTCATCTTATTAGTTATGTTTCACTTAAACTAGATGTGTTTTACCTCTGCTTTTTTAACGTTTTATCTATTCTATGTTTTCATTTTCATACGTAATCATTGGTGGATACAACAATTACTGAGTAAAACCACAAAGCCCCTTAAATACAATCACCCGATTGCAGAGAAAAACTTGTAGTATATTTGACTCAGAAAAGGACCTGAAGTATATTTCCCCTTCTCTAAAAAATGTAGCAAACATATATATATATATAAAGAAAAAAAAAATATATATATATAACCCACATTAAATAAAATATCCTAGTTCTGGAGGTTTATTTTGTAACTATGGCAAACATGACACAAATTAAGATCCAACATTGTTAGGCTAAAGTCAATATAAGGCCACAGTAATACATCTTTCATAATGGTTACATCTGTACCTTATGAATTAAACACTGTCTGGTTGCAGCACGCACACCAATTACTGCTTTAAAACCTCTCTCTGGCTGACTCACTGCCGATCTGCACACAGCGGGCAGCCCCAAATATATCCATCCCTGTGGCGTGGAACCCGACTCGCGCCTTTCCATCCAGATTGGCGTAAGTGCAAACGAAGAGTGAGGAGAAACCAATTATGACCGATAAGTGAGAAAAGCAGATCATTGTCAACTCAAGTTATATGTTACAGTATGGCGCCATCTACAGTGGTGGAGGACTGTAGCCAGTGAAGCAATAGCTGCATGGGGTTTCATCATGCAATAAATGGCTCCCCATGGAACTGCGTACATTTTTTTAAATTGCCGGTAAAGATGATGAGTTTTGATCTGTTGGGTTTTTCCTCTGTAACAACGGGCCCACAGAGAACTTCCTCCTCGCAGTTATTATTATCCCGGCTGAGTACATTAAATTCACCTAACAGGAAGCGCGGCCGCTTTACTCATGCCATCAGTTTCCCAGTATTGTTACATAAATGTGAAATGCATCATGGGAAAAGGGAGAGTTACTTCCCTAAGAGAGGTGGCATAAAACTGGCAGTTACATTTAAATTAACGGTTGGTGCAGCCGGAGCGGAGGACAGATTGCTTTCGCCGCTGCGGATTTCGCGGAAAAGCTAAAGGCCACACGTGACGGAAGGGTCAAACGTAGCGCCGTGGCGAAAAAAGAAAAAGAACAAAAAGCACTCTGCGTTCTCCCGGACGGTGTAATTATGATCGCCGGGGGATTGGAAATGAATAGCGTTGAGTCACGACGTTCGGCCTATTTAACAAACCAGCCATGAGGGACAATGAAGTAATCCCGTGCCATCATGACCTATCCGTCTACATTTCCATCAGAGATATCGCGTTATATCTCATCATAGCGCACTTTGCCCGCCGCCTAATGAGAGAATGGTTCTGAGTGGTCAACCCTCAATTGGATCTGCGTTGTCTTTGCGGGACGGATCGTTCCCTCCCCGGGCACTTCCGGCTATTGATTTTACTCTAGTGTATCACGCCGCCTCTCCTCGTGCAGTACGCGCCATTAGAGATATCTACCGAAAACAGACCCTGCCGGTAACCTCATGACTCGTCCGCGAATCAAAGTGAAATGAGTCATTTAAAAGCGATACGGGGCACAAAGTCCAGTGTGGCTCCGGTTGTAAGCTAAGCTGGACGGAGGTGTATCTGTTTAATTAGGCTTATCGGGTTCTGCTGATCTAACCGACTAGGTTGTTGAATATCGTGTTTTTTCTGTCGGCCTATTGAGCACATGGGCATTAGCCGCGGGGGGCTAACGTGGTCTCAGGCATGTCTACTTATCACTGAGAGGAAACACCTCCATCAATCACACCAACGCCAAATGGACTCACCCTGTCCAGCCTCCGGTCGAACACGTCCGCCGGGGTGAGGATTACATCTCGAAAAGTGTTTAAATCCACCCGGTTCAGATGATAATTGGAGGGAGGACGGCGGTTGACGTGGACGGGGAGCTGTGGAGATCTGAGGTGATATCGAGTCCCGTTGCCTGTGTGGCAAAGCAATTTTTGACAGCAGCTCACGAGGAATAGCCGTGGGAGTTGAAAAGTGGCGATATTGAATTTTCATGAGAGCACGATCAATGCAGGAGAGTAATTAGCGGCAGTGGGATAGCGGCGTAAAGAGCCGACGCTCAGAGAACATAGACGATCAACAGCTGCACTTGAAGACCCACGTGAGCTTTCTGTGAAAGGTAGAGGGGACCTTCTTAACATCTAGTTTCATTACCGCCGTTTGTTTGTGGATTACTATTTTTCAAAACCACCTACAGTGTTTTCAAACTCTCTCTCGACGAATAAACCCATATGAATTACAGAAAAAATATTGAAGAAAAAAAAACAATTTCAATGAGGTGTTATATTTTTCTGTGATTCTTTTCATGACAGGAATGTGTCTCATCCATAATGCATAACCGTGGGTTTAAAAGAGTGACTCTGAAATACATTTTCATCCAGCAACTTTACCATTCTATAACATTGAACCACGGGTCACCTTTAAAATGTACTTTAATTGTAGACCGTACGCACGGTTCAAAAAGCCATCATTTATTCATCTGCAGAAATCAAGTATGAACGTTGATATCCATTATTGATAGAAAATATAGTTCCTTCACCGGTCAAACTCCCGACTGATGTTGGCAAATTTTCACATAACACATTAATCTCAAATTAGATTCCATACATACATACATTTGCCAGGTCGCCGTTGCAAATGAGAATTTGTTCTCAATCGACCTACCTGGTTAAATAAAGGTTAAACAAAAATAAAACAAACACGTATGCATACGTGCCATCTACGGTATCCGGCGGTATTTTCTCATTACATCAGGGTTTTGTAGTAGATTCTGCACTTCCTCTAAACCTCCTGAAATGTTTCATTGAAGTGGCTCCCAGCCATAGCTAACAGTGTGCGTATCAAATCAACCCTGCTGTACCCACAGCACTCCATTTTTATTTGGGCTTTCATTTTATAACTCCCTCTTTCCGGTGTGTGCGATGTGCAATGTAAATACATTGGATATGCAGGGAGGAGAGATGGACTTTGTGAATCCAACAGCTTAGCGATTATACACCTCACCATCTAGATTTGCCGGGTGAATTTGTTTAGATTTGAATTATGCTCCCATCAAAAATGAAATTACTCGCCGTGTATGTGTACCATAAAAACTGATGTAAGTGCCGGAGAGATGGAGAAATAGAGCGCAAGAGTGAGAACGAGACTGACAGCAATTGGCCTCTCTCTGGCAGGAATGTTTCACACAGAACTGCAGTTCATATCGGTTGATGTCACGCAACTCGGTTTTGATCCAATAAGATTACCCTGTCAAATTATTTTCAAGACTTTCCAGGGCTGGTCAAGTTTAATAAAGATTTAGGTTTTAGGTAAATTCATTCAGAATCATCTAACACTTTCTAACCATACAACTTTAGAAAGCTACTGACATATTTTTCATTTTACATTTTTTTCCTATTTTTTTATTATTCCGCGGAGTCCAATTCCATGATTACTGTCTTGACTGGTTGAAGAGAGTAAAGGACTTGTGAGGCAACATCCCTCTAGGCTGTTCTGTTTCTTATCACACTGCTCACTGGAACAGGACGACAGTTCAGTCCACAGCAAAGCGCTCAGAGGAGAGGGTTCCTCAGAGGAGAGGGTTCCTCAGAGGAGAGAGTTCCTCAGACAACAACCACAACAACAGTCAGGTTGCAAAGAGGCAACGTAACTGTGTCTGACACCCCTCACACCCCTCCACACACAGATCCACCCCTCCACACACAGATCCACCCCTCCACACACAGATCCACCCCTCCACACACAGATCCACCCCTCCTCACACAGATCCACCCCTCCTCACACAGATCCACCCCTCCTCACACAGATCCACCCCTCCACACACAGATCCACCCCTCCTCACACAGATCCACCCCTCCTCACACCCCTCCTCACACAGATCCACCCCTCCACACACAGATCCACCCCTCCTCACACAGATCCACCCCTCCTCACACCCCTCCTCACACAGATCCACCCATCCTCACACAGATCCACCCCTCCTCACACCCCTCCACACACAGATCCACCCCTCCACACACAGATCCACCCCTCCTCACACAGATCCACCCCTCCACACACAGATCCACCCCTCCTCACACAGATCCACCCCTCCACACACAGATCCACCCCTCCTCACACAGATCCACCCCTCCTCACACCCCTCCACACACAGATCCACCCCTCCACACACAGATCCACCCCTCCTCACACAGATCCACCCCTCCACACACAGATCCACCCCTCCTCACACAGATCCACCCCTCCACACACAGATCCACCCCTCCTCACACAGATCCACCCCTCCTCACACCCCTCCACACACAGATCCACCCCTCCACACACAGATCCACCCCTCCTCACACAGATCCACCCCTCCTCACACAGATCCACCCCTCCTCACACAGATCCACCCCTCCACACACAGATCCACCCCTCCTCACACAGATCCACCCCTCCTCACACCCCTCCTCACACAGATCCACCCATCCTCACACAGATCCACCCCTCCTCACACCCCTCCTCACACAGATCCACCCCTCCTCACACAGATCCACCCCTCCTCACACAGATCCACCCCTCCTCACACAGATCCACCCCTCCTCACACAGATCCACCCCTCCTCACACCCCTCCTCACACAGATCCACCCCTCCACACACAGATCCACCCCTCCTCACACAGATCCACCCCTCCTCACACCCCTCCTCACACAGATCCACCCCTCCTCACACAGATCCACCCCTCCACACACAGATCCACCCCTCCTCACACAGATCCACCCCTCCTCACACAGATCTACCCCTCCACACACAGATCCACCCCATCCTAGGCAGCACTGAGCCAACTATCTGACACCTCAATATGGTTGCATATGGATGTGAATGCTATTATCAACTGGTTAAAAGAGCTCATTAGGAGCTCATTATGCCATACAATTATCTATTGAACCTTCATTTCTAAAAGGGCTTAAAGTATAGCTTTGTTTTATAGAATTCAAAACAAGTGTTCTTCACCAGTTTTCTACTGAGATGCTGATAGCAGATGTTTGCTGACAGGTCAAATGTATCCAATCAAGCATCAACAGAGTGTTCTGTATGGCCATGATTAAGGATAAATCCTATCTACAAAACAGAATTAGCATATATAATATTCTGTATCTATATTTTCAATACACAATAGTCTATGCTAATTCTGTTTCGTAGATAGGATTTATATATATATATATATATATATGCAACAGTAAGCGCAGTCTTGGCCTGTGAAAGCCCTCGTGCCGATCTTTTGTCTGGCTGCACTTAATCCTTCAGAATAATGAGTGATAAATGGGTCACCGGCATTCTGAGGGTAAACAAAAGGAAGCCAGAAGAATGCTATTCAAATGAGTCCACTTGTGGCCCCAGAAGCTTACAGTAGAGGCGCCAGACGCGACGCTCGGACACGGGCCGTTCCGCGTGAGCCGTTTCCATGGAAATCCCAGCGATAATCACCGGGCTCCGTCCTTTTGAAGAGAAACGGCGCGTTCCTCGGGGCGTACGGGTTTCGTACGGCCATACAGCCTTAAGCGTTAGCTACACCTCCTGCCCCATCTGCCGCCGGAGTAAACGGAGGTGTTTGTGTTGCACACTTGACTGCCGGGCTAGTGGCGGATATAGAGCCCCACCCGAGGCCTCTGTCTCATGTCCAGGACAACACAATGCACTCCGCCGAGCTCCAGTTACACTGATACCGCTGGCACTGGCACGGCTCTGACTGGCACGGCTCTGACTGGCACGGCTCTGACTGGCACGGCTCTGTGTATACGACGGGCGAATGCAGATCACCTTGAATCTCAACTCGCTTGTTTGTTGAACCTTGGCTAGCGTTCCCCGTTCCTAATTCCTCCTCGTAGCCACAGTGCCTCCGTTCTTTCTACTCACGGTATAATCCCCGCTCAGCCACCCCCCCCCCCACACCCCGCCCCTATTCTGTTGTCATGTCTGACCCTGGGAAGTGTACGGGGGGAGACAGTTCGGAGGTCGTCTAACCTTGAGACGCATTGAGAACGGGGTTCTTTGTTTGTCGCTCATTCACTTGCAAATCGGTGCCCGGGCACAATCAAACGCTACTACTTTGTGTCAGTCATTTTGTGCCTGCATCTCCAGTTCATTCGGTACTCCTCCCCCCCATCCCCCCTCCGGAAGACCGCGCGTCTGTTCGTCTAGTGTAAACTGAGTGAGCACTCTGCCCTTATCTGTATGCCTCGAATGTTTCACATGTTTACCCGCAGCAAACACGCTAAACGAACAACGAGAACCGTGCATACTTGGTGTCGTTGCATCCTCCACTCACAATTTGATCTTGCGACTCATTCGAAGGGTTGCAGTTTTTCCCTCCCCAATATCAGTGAAACATCCCAAGGTGAAAACGTTAATATCTCTCTGGGGCCAGGGCTGTACGGATTTGTACACTGTTGTGAAGTGATACTTCAGTTCAAATGATCACCAGGTGTTTTGTCAATTATTCATTCAGAACACGTAGAGCAGTCATGTGCACTACTGCTTTATTCTCAGAGACCCGAGCAAAGACTTCTCTTTGACTCATTTAATGTACCTAGATTTGTGATGTTCTTATATTTAGACTCACTTTAAAGTGTTTTATTTTTAGGGTAACCAAAGCTTGATGGTGAATTAAAAATAGTAATGTAATAAATGCGTTCCAGTGTTTTATCGTCCCGATATGTCAGACGGTAGTGGAACTAAGACGATACAGATCTGCGAATGCTAGAAGGACGATCAAAATGCTGTGTAGAACCGTGACTTTAAATAACACGACTGGTCCACTGCTTGTCTTCTCTTGCCAAACCAGACTGGAATAGTATTAGCTAGTCCCGGGTGGTTCAGGGTGGGAATGATGTGAGCTGCATGTGTCTAAAGCAGGTATAGGGAGATAACGAGTCAATGCAAACTGATAGACAGGCGAGGTGAAAGAGTTTATATGTAAAAGTATTACATTATACCCCCTATCTTTAGGACAGTTGCAAGGTAATCCACTCCATTCAATCCACTCCCCTCCGGCAGAAGGCTTCGGTCCATCAGGACCAAAACCTCACGCCATAAGAACAGTTTCTTTCCATGTGCTACTGGCCTCCTCAGCAAGGCCAGGGGTGCACACAAGCCTTGAACTCTGACCCATTCCATTTGCACATTGCCTGATTTTGCACTACAATATTTGCTCTATTGCACTGTTATTTATATATTGGAATATTTACTTGCATGATTTTGGTGAGAAACTGCAAATATTATAACCATCTGTGGCGGTGGCCGAAACGTAGATTGCAAAGGTCAAGAAACAAAAAGTTAATTTTACTATCAATTGGGTAATTTGGCATTATGGCTGAATTGATTGAGCATTTTGCAGTATTTACACAACACAATCAGAAGATACTTTTTAGGTGCATTCAAGTGGCATTCACATTAAATAATATCCCTAAACCAAGAAACCCCATTGAAACCCTATTTCAGAGTTGTCATGGTAATAGGATCAGGTACTCTGACGTACGGCATGCTTGTCCCAGTTTTGGGGATTTCCCAATTGGACGATATCCCTGTGGTGTTGCAGAACCCAAGCTCAGTGGGGGGTAACAGGAGAACACACTAGTTCAGCAGACAACACAGAAGGTCATGACCTCTGGCACGACCCCCTCCATATGCTTCGTCCTGTCGTTTTAGATTGATCGAAGCCTTCTCAGAAACAATCCGCGTCTTGGTTGAAATTGCCCATCATCACCTGTCATCTCATCGCTTTGTGAGCGACATTTGGACACGTGGAAAATCTCGAGCATAGTGCAATTTAATTAGAGTCCTTGACAATCCTCTTAAGCGGAACTGAATTCAACTCTTGAACCCGCCCAAATTAAACAGTAATTAATGTGTGTGACTCTGAAAGAGGTTGTCCTCAGACACATGTCTGCACAGGCGAATGAAAACACTTTGTGCTACTTTGGCAGAAACCATTCGATAGAATCAGAGCAAACATGGCCGCCGCACGTTTACTCTGAAGCCATAAAGCACAACAACCTATTGAAACTACCGGACTTGAACACATACAAATCAGAATCCCACTTGTCCTGTCCTGTCCTTGTATGAAATCACAGCGACTAGACGCTATTTTCTGGCATTGAACATTACATTATCCAATACAAGTCCATTAGCAATTATCTTAAAACATGGTTGGTCCACAGTCCAGGTTAATGATGGGGTTATGCCTAAAGACCAGTAGTAAAACGGGTGTTTGTTCTGTTCCAATTCACTCATACATACAAGGTTGACTCTCAAATGGAGATTCAGGAGTGTAAACATTTGCACTTAACTGAAACATGCAGCTGTTAGCATGCTAGCTAAAGGTACCGTACGATATCTCCCGGCATCTCTTGCTGTAAATACAATGTGACAGAAGAATATCAAAGAGGCATTGCGGGATGTTTCCCATTTGCTTGTAAATAAATGCTGTCAAGTTGGCCGTTCTTGCAATTCATTTGTGGCGTAGGTATCATTGTACCGGAACTGCTACACAAGCTAGTTTGACTAAGTGTACCCTGCAAACTGAAGGTAGATCATTATTTCTGCTGATCCTGCGATATAATGAGAGTGACCTTGTGCTTCCTTTGATACACCACAGTTGTCTCACAGGCATATTAATCTCACGAGTCAACACAGTGAGAACGTGTAAAGTTTAGATTGCAGATCCCATATAAAACATACGATGGAGTGTAGCAGAAGCAGTAAAAGACTTATGTGGGAAGTTTACAAAAAAAAGGTACAAGATCATTACGGGCAATGGCAGACAAGATTATTGGCGGTATGTTTTCATTCATTATTAAGCTTAACAATTAAAATTTACAATGCGAGTAAAACACTTTTCCATCCAGTTTTGCCTTTCATTTTTTTGTCTCTAAGGTGACAAGTAACTTATTAATTAATGACTGTTTTTGGGAGGCAGCTATTGAGTAGCAAGTATTTATAGTCAAAATAATCCATGTGAAATGCTTGATAGCGTAACAGAGATCTGTTCTTCCTGGGCGACACAAACATAGGCCAGACCCCAAATGGATCCCTAAACCCTAAACGAAGTGGGTTTGATTGGTTCATTGTAAGTAGGAATCTTACACTTCGGCTATCAGAGATCCAGAGTCCCTAATACCTGAGGCCTTGCATGGGGTAGTGTGTACGCAAGCAGTAAAGCACGAGAGCGTGTGGTACATGCCGAGTGCACAACAGCTAAGAGCTGTTTATACACACAACACATCGGATCTTGGTAGTGGCATATTGGCAATATATCACCAACCTTCCAGATGCCTTCTGCTCGAAGAAAAACACTGTGTAACTGTGAGTTCTGCAGGTTAGCAGGGTGGGCACACTGCCTCTAAAATATATTTCTCAGTATGAAGCTCTATCAAGGTCTTTTTATTTTTACATTAAGTAATTCTGAAATGGCTGAAAGACAGACGGCTTTTGTTTTCTGGCCAAACCGAGCAACTCCCCTTTAATTTTGCAAACATTATCTAATCTGGTAAAAACGTAAACTTAGCTCACAGTCCCATGCTCATATTTCTTTATATAGAGTTGGCAAACTACCTATGGTACAGTATATAGTCTCAATATCAAAAACCAACAACAACAATACAACAATAAAACATCCCTTGTATGACAGTAAAAATAACAATAACATTTCTTAATTTGATTCTCATGTTCAAATTCTCATGTTCGAATTCTCATGTTCAAATTCTCATGTTCAAATTCTCATGTTCGAATTCTCATGTTCAAATTCTCATGTTCAAATTCTCATGTTCGAATTCTCATGTTGAAATTTTCACAACAACCCTGAGCCCAGTCAAATGTGTTCTCTGTCCTGACACCCCACCTCAATGATATCATTTCAAAACGCGACACCCATTTTCGAAGCAACCCCAAACCGGAATGTCTAACAATGTCTGTTGAGATCACGCTCCAGATCCCCTTCCTTCCTGGCTTGTTTGCACTCACATGCGGGCGGCAGAGCTTGTACAGTATTTCATGTCAGCGAGGCCTCACCTCTGGATTAGGTAGTCATTACCTGGTAATGGCTGCAGATCAGGCTAAGGATTAAAGTGAGGTTTAGTGAAAGTGGGTAGCAAATGCATTTAAATACTTCAAACGGTTATTTTCAGCCGTTAAATAAAAACAAATGTCAAACGTTTTAATGCCCAGGGAGAGTTCTGATGTTGAGCTGTTTACGTGTCTCACAGATTTCATTCCATTTCCATAAAAACATCTGCAGTTTTAGTATTGAGGATTTCTTTTTGATCCCCATTAACTACTGCCAAAAGCAGCATCTACACGTCCTGAGTTACACACAAAACCGAGCATGACAAAATACAAAACATGAAAGATAGTACAACAGTCCAATTGCATTCAGGTCTGGTAGTCAATTCAATTTAAACAAGTAGTTTAAATTATAATATGCAAGTGTGTCAGGGTTGTGATGAGGAAGAACCCAAATGCAGAACGATGACACGGCAGTCAGATGGCAAGTGAACAAATGGATGTTTTATTTGGAAAACAACTGATGGTGATGAGCAGACAGGAGCGGGGGTGAGGAGTGCCGGTGATGAAGGTGAATCCCAGGTGCCGATATCCCAGAACGTGCAGGGTGTCCAGTGATTCTCCGAGTGCAGGAACAGAACAGGAACAAACTGTAACGGAGGAGGCGAGACAAGGGGTAAGTACGGGACACGGACTAACACGACACAAAACAACAAACAGCTCTCGATAAGACTAGAATTCTTCTGACTGAGACTTTATATGACCGAGGTCGACATACGTGACTCTAGGTAACAATCCGACGTCGGCTGGTTGTCAGGCTCTCCCTCTTATACCCTGGTGATTGAAGACTTGGTGCAGGTGTGTGATTACGGGAATGGTGACAGGTGCGTGCAGATGCCAACCTCTCCAGATCCACCAGAGGGAGACCTTACCCGGGTCCAGAGCGGGGAACTCTGACAGTCCCCCACGACCGCCACCAGGCGGTCCACCTGGGGCTCCCGGCTTCCGCCGATAGAAGTCCTGGATCAGGCTGGGATCCAGAATCAGACGCCGGGAAACCCAACACCTCTCCTCCGGACCGTAACCCTCCCAGTCTACCAAAAACTGGTAACCCCGCCCTCTGCTCCGAGAGTCCATAATCTTCTTTACCGTGAAGGCCGGGGCCCCATCAATCATACGGGGAGGCGGCCGAGGAGGTGGGGGGGAAGGAGGCGACAAAAGGACACAGGTTTAATGCAGGACACATGGAATGATGGGTGTACACGAAGAGACCGAGGGAGCTTGAGGCGGACCACAGTGGGGTTGATGACACGTTGGATTGGGAAGGGACCGATGAACTTGGGTGACAGTTTCCTGGACTCGGTGCGGAGGGGGAGGTCCCTGGTTGACAGCCATACCTTGTCTCCCACTGAGTAGGATGGTGCTGGAGTGCGTCGGCGGTTAGCCTGTTGCTGGTACTGATTTGAGGCTCTCAGCAGAGATATCCGGGCGCGATGCCATGTCCGGTGGCATCGGCGAAACTGCTGCTGTATCGATGGTACGGCCAGGTCCTTCTCCTGTGATGGGAATAGTGGAGGCTGATAGCCGTAAACACACTGGAAGGGGGACATACCGGTCGCTGTAGTGGGGAGCGTATTGTGCGCGTACTCCACCCATGGGATCTGCTCAGACCAGGTCGTGGGGTTAGAGGAAGCCAGGCATCGTAGGGTCGACTCCATCTTTTGGTTGGCCCTCTCAGCCTGACCGTTAGTCTGAGGATGGAACCCGGAAGAGAGGCTGGCCGTAGCTCCAACGGCGGTGCAGAAAGCCCTCCACAAGGCTGAGGCAAACTGAGGACCACGGTCAGAGACAATGTCAACAGGAAGACCATGAATGCGGAATATCTCCCTTACCATAATCTCCGCTGTCTCCTTGGCCGACGGGAGCTTGGGCAACGGCAGGAAATGAGCAAACTTGCTGAACCGGTCCACTACCGTTAGTACCACCGTGTTACCTCCAGACACGGGAAGTCCGGTGACGAAATCCATGGCCAGATGGGACCAGGGACGATGAGGGATCGGCAATGGCCTCAATAGTCCCACGCTGGGCCGGTTTGAGCCCTTGTTTTGCGCACACACTGGACAGGCCGCCACGTATGCCCGGGTGTCCTCACCCATGGCCGGCCACCAGAATCGACGGCGCAGAAAGGACATGGTACGTGCCACTCCAGGATGACAGGTCAGTTTAGACGAGTGGCCCCACTCCAGCACTGCCGGTCGCGTCCCCTCGGGAACAAACAGCCTACCCGGAGGGCCATTACCTGGGCCCGGGTCCCCCCTAAGGGCTGCCCGAACCTTCCCTTCGATCCCCCACTGGAGGGCTCCCACAACCCGTCTCAGTGGCAGGATGGTCTCTGGCGTCTTCCTCGTCTCCTCCTTCGAGAAGACCCTGGACAAGGCATCAGGCTTCCCATTCTGGGATCCGGGTCTGTAAGACAGGACAAAATCAAAGCGTCCAAAAACAGAGCCCACCTGGCCTGTCGGGAATTTAACCGTTTGGCTGTCCGGATGTATTCGAGGTTCTTATGGTCTGTCCACACCACAAACGGTTGTTCCGCCCCCTCCAACCAGTGCCTCCACTCCTCCAGGGCCAGCTTCACCGCAAGCAACTCCCTATTGCCAATGTCATAGTTACTCTCCGCCGGGGAGAGTCGGTGAGACAGGAACGCACAGGGATGAAGCTTGTTGTCCTCCTTGGTTCTCTGGGAGAGCACCGCCCTGGCTCCGACCTCCGACGCGTCAACTTCTACCACGAACTGTAGAGACGGGTCTGGTTGGGAGAGGACGGGTGCCGATGTAAAACGCTCCCTGAGCTCCTGGAAGGCCGACTCAGCCCCAGGAGACCACCGGAACGCTCTGAGACTGGAAGTCAGGTCTGTTAGAGGGGCTGCAATCCGGCTGTAATTACGGATGAACCGTCTATAGAAGTTCGCAAACCCCAGAAACCTTTGCAGCTCCTTGCGGGAGTTGGGTCTGGGCCACTCCTGGACGGCCTGCACCTTCTTGGGATCCATCTTCACCTCTCCCTGGGCGATGATATAGCCTAGAAAGCTTGTGCACCTGGTGTTAAATTCACACTTCTCTGCTTTCACAAAGAGCCGGTTCTCCAGCAGCCGCTGTAGAACCTGGCGGACGTGCCTCTGATGTTCCTCCTGATTCTGTGAAAACACTAGGATGTCATCCAGGTAGACAAAAACAAAGCGACCCAGCATGTCACGTAACACGTCATTCACCAGGCACTGGAAGACAGCCGGAGCATTTGTTAACCCAAATGGCATTACCATGTACTCGAAGTGACCCAGTGGAGTGTTGAATCCAGTGAGCCATTCATCCCCCTCACGGATGCGGACCAGGTGGTAGGCGTTGCGTAGATCGAGCTTGGTAAACACCGTAGCGCCCTGTAAGGAATCAAAAGCAGTGTTCATCAGAGGTAAAGGGTATTTGTTCTTGACCGAGATGTTGTTCAACCCCGATAGTCTATGCACGGCCTGAGTGTGCCATCCTTCTTCTTTACAAAAAATAACCCTGCGCCCAGCGGAGAAGACGAGGGACGGATGATTCCAGCAGCCAATGAATCCTTGATGTAGTTCTCCATGGCCTCCCGCTCTGGCCTGGAGATGTTGTAGAGTCTGCCCTTGGGTAGGGCGACCCCAGGCAGCAGTTCTATGGGACAGTCATATGGTCGATGAGGAGGTAGAGATAACGCCCGCTGTTTACTGAACACCTCACCCAGGTCGTGATAGGCGGGAGGTACAAGAGTGAGGTCAGGAACAGGCACCGAACTCTCCTGCTGAACACCCTGGGGACGAGCAGACTGAAGACAATTAGCCAGACTGAAATCACTCCAACTTAAAACACGGTTAGTGGACCAGTCGACCGTCGGATTGTGCTTTGCTAACCAGGGGTAACCCAGAACCACGGGTACTCTAGGAGACTTAAAAACAAGGAAACTGATCTGCTCTAAGTGGTTACCCGAAATTTGGAGCTGGACCGGCTCCGTCTTGTCCGTGATTCTGGCCAATAATCGGCCATCTAGGGAGTTAGCTTCAATAACCTCCTGAAGAGGAACTCTACTGAGTCCTAAAAGGTTTACCAGCTTGTGGTCCATAAAATTGTCATCAGCCCCCGAGTCAATGAGTGCCTCCACCTCCATCACTGTAGTGCCCCTTCTAACAGAAATCCTAAGCGGCGTCCGAGATATGTGGGAGGAGGGACCTAGACACTCGCTCGCTAGAATCCTCCTTACTTCTAGTGAGCGGAACCGTTTCCCCCTTCCATGGGCAAGACGATAGAAAATGGCCCGATTTCCCACAGTACAGACAGCTGTTGGACGTGCGTCTGCGCCCGAAGCTCCGCCTCCGAGATCTGGTAACGGCCCAATTGCATGGGTTCGGGGTCAGTAATTCCCTCTGGGTTGTTGACTCTGGGACACGGGGCTCTCCCTGGTGCTGAAGCCTGTTCACGTCTCCGCTCTCTACTACGGTTATTAATCCGTGTGGTTAGCCGGATCAACTCCTCCAAGCCCTGTGCCTCCGGATAGGAGAGTAGCGTGTCCTTAATGTCCTCATTTAATCCATTGTAAAAGACGCCCTGTAGCGCCTCCTCGTCCCAGCCACTCTCCGCAGCCAGAACACGGAACTCGATGCCATACTGTGCTACACTACGTGAACCTTGGCGTATTGACAATAGTCGCTTCGAAGCGTCCTTACCCCGAACGGGGTGATCGAAAATCTTCCGCATCTCTGCGGTGAACAACTCACATGACTGGGTGATTGCGCCCTGCTTCTCCCATACGGCCGACGCCCACTCCAACGCCTCACCGCGTAGTAGCCCGAGTATAAAAGAAATCCTGGCTCTCTCGCTCGGGTAAGAACGGGGCTGTTGTTCAAACACCAGTCCCACCTGCATCAGAAACGAACGGCACCTGCCACTGTGTCCGTCGTATCTGTCTGGCATGGGGACCTGGGGCTCGCGGTCGGGAATCGACATGACCACCGAAACTGGTTCAGCCGGGCTGGGTGCCGGAGGCTGGGGTGGTGTGTTGAGATGCGCCTGAATAGCGGCAACGCTGTCCGACAGGGATCTCAGGTTGTCCACTATTCCTTGAAGCGAGGACTGGTGCTGTCCTAACATGGCTCCTTGGGATGATATCGCCTGGCGTACCGCGTCCAAGTTCGCTGGGTCCATGGTATGGTCGGATTGTTCTGTCAGGGTTGTGATGAGGAAGAACCCAAATGCAGAACGATGACACGGCAGTCAGATGGCAAGTGAACAAATGGATGTTTTATTTGGAAAACAACTGATGGTGATGAGCAGACAGGAGCGGGGGTGAGGAGTGCCGGTGATGAAGGTGAATCCCAGGTGCCGATATCCCAGAACGTGCAGGGTGTCCAGTGATTCTCCGAGTGCAGGAACAGAACAGGAACAAACTGTAACGGAGGAGGCGAGACAAGGGGTAAGTACGGGACACGGACTAACACAACACAAAACAACAAACAGCTCTCGATAAGACTAGAATTCTTCTGACTGAGACTTTATATGACCGAGGTCGACATACGTGACTCTAGGTAACAATCCGACGTCGGCTGGTTGTCAGGCTCTCCCTCTTATACCCTGGTGATTGAAGACTTGGTGCAGGTGTGTGATTACGGGAATGGTGACAGGTGCGTGCAGATGCCAACCTCTCCAGATCCACCAGAGGGAGACCTTACCCGGGTCCAGAGCGGGAACTCTGACAAAGTGAAAGACACCAGAGGACAAAAATAATAATACAGTATATTTTCCCAAGGTTTTGTCCCCAAGCAGGTTTGTATCTCATATCTCAGATGGACTGTAAATATATATCAAAATGCATTTCACACGTGAGTAAACAACAACATCAATGAAATGCATTTTATAAAGCTTTTTTTACAACAAGCTTTTACAAAACACACAGCCTGAAACTCCAAGGAGCAAGCAACCACAGGGTTGATGCACAGTGCCTAGGAAAGAAAGATCCTTAAAGGGATGACGCGTATGAAGAAACCTAGAGAGGAGCCAGGCTTCAATGGGTGGCCAGTCATACTTTACTTATAAAGGAGTGCAAGGGAAATCAGGGCAGGTATTGTCAGCTACATTTTCAGCAATGGAACTGTCTTTCTTGGGTCCTAAAATGAACCCATTTCATTTTAGTTTAAAAGCAAAAAGTTATCCGTCACCCACTTCCTTGTCTGAAAAAAATGCTTCCAGAGTAGTACATTTTGGGGCCTCCGTGTTTTATCAAAATTTGCATCAGTGTGCCATTAGCTTAAGATTGACAATTGTCAGTTTCGGATAACATCACCCAGAGGCAGCCTTTATAGTGAAAACAACTGTGTGTTACAAAAAATTAGGCTTGAGCAAAACATAGGCCTATCTCTGATTTGGACAGAGCCTGCTTCCTCTCCAGGTTTCTTCCTAAATTCAACCCAATACCGATGTGTATCAACTTGATGATCTGTACTCCGTCGGGATTCAGGCAGGGTGTTTGTATAAAGCGCTTTTTGACAAGTTTGTTGTGAAAAGGCCTTTATAACATAACTTAATTGACAGGCCATCCACACCTATTACAATTATTTATTTCTGATTAATAACGTCTAATAATAATGTCCTCATAGCCCCACATGCAGATCAAGGCTTGTCGCAGTTTCTGGGAGAGTCCCGAAAGGAGAGACAATTATCTACAAACTGTACCTCCTGCGATGGGCAGAAATCCATTCTCAGCCCGCGATTGAGCGGTGTTGGACTGCTGTAGATCTCATCAGAACCCCTAGCTGGAAGGGGGTCAGAGACAATTACTTGATGCCGATCTTTCATGCTAATTTACATGCTGATGCTATGTTCTGCTTCATGACCTCTTGACTGTTTCATTGTAACGCCGTTGGTGCCAACGTGAATAACAATACCTCTATAAGTCTCTACACCTGCTAGGTTTTAGACATTGCGAACACCAACCTCAGATGTGCGGCCAAGTTGGTGGCTCTGACCCCTGGTAAACAGTCTATGATCGCCGGCATATTTTTTGGTCTAATGCCGTGGGTAATCGAGTCACCGATCCGGGCACCAGATAAAAAAAGGCTGCCGATCATTCCCCTCAGAAGATGGCTTGGGCCTTGATTCTGACTAGTGTGGCATGTAGGTACATGTTTGACATGTTCACAAAGGAAAGAAGGACACTTTTCACCTATGACCTTGTGGTTGTATTCCTTAACTTACTGTCAAGTGACAACAGCTCAAAGATGAATTTGAAATCGAATGACAGAGAAAGAGTTTTGAAATTTCATACAACTGACATGCATTTCCCCAGCAGACAATGCATAATCTGAAAAGATATTAACCATGTACACTGAATGGAAACCAAATTATCGTGGCTCATCGCACAATTGTTGCCAAGATTCAATAGATTTAAGGAAGACACAGTCATTAAATACAATGGCAAAGAAATACAAGGGACCTATTCTGGGATTAAAGATCTGTTTCCCAATTAAATAAAATATAGAAGTAAAGACGATGGCTTTGTCCCACTACTGTGATTGACAGTCTATTATCGGCAAGTTCAGCAGGTGGGTTTTCACCCACATGTTAGTTTAACCATCCAAATATCAGACCGAGTAATCTGATGTTGTGATAGGAGCGATCCACATCAGCTGACATACACCATTGGCCAATTACCATTGAGGTTTCCTGGCTGTACTGACAATGCTAATCAATACTTAGATAAGACTTATAAACACCTAGTCTTTATTGATATGCTGCAAATTGCCAGAGATGCATTCTAACATGATACGGTGAATTTATGAAAACATGAATTGAATGATGTTGCTGTCACAAACTTGTGATTATGTGGAGGAACCAGGTGTAGGCAGAGATATCACGTTTTTAGGTTTTAATTTAGGAAAAAAAACACGACAAACGGAAAGAAATGTACAACTCAGAAATTAAAGTGCACTATGTAGCGAAGATATGACACAAAGGCTGTATACGAAACGCTCACCAACTTGAAGCACAAACTGAGGAAACATATATACACTCACTAATTGGAATAACGGTTAGCTGGTTTAATAGACTAGAACAAGCCAGGTGTGTATTCACGGTAGATATGAGACCAGTAACAGAAAATCACCAACACGATATCACAGGTTTTCGTGAAATAGACACGATTTTTGTACCGGAAATTTGTGATATGCACACGTAAAAGTTCCTTTTTTCGTGTCCTGGACACAATTAGTTTTTTTGTGTACAGGCCACGTAATATTTAGGACTCCACGGAAAATCGTCACACACAAAAAACCACAACAAACGTTTTTGGTCAACAACACGTTAAACAAATAAGTTAATCGAAATGTTAGGTATTGGTTAAGGTTAGGGCAAGAGTAAGAGTCAGGCTTTCCTTTAATATTTAGAGTCATAAAAACTGTTATATTCCAGAAAGTTAAATCCGTCGCGTTTACAATTCAAGCTACGCCCACTTCGTAGTTGAAATGCAAGTTGAGTCAACCAATCACAACACTTGCTTTCAACAGCTCAAGGAAATCGTGTCCAGGACACGAAAAAACGACCTTTTACGTGTGGATGTCACAAATCTTGGGCACAAAAATCGTGTCTATTTCACGAAATCTCATGATATCGTGTTGAAGTCACACATATAACGAAAAGAGAATGACTAGTCATTCTAGTCATCACAGTTGCTATTCATCACCAATGTATATACGTTTGGGATTATGCTATAGTGCCGAATATACAATAAGAGATAGATTGGGGATGTGACTGAATAAACGAATGATTAAATAGTCAGTATGAAATCTGATATTGTGACAAGAGCGATCCCAGGGGTCAGGTGATACGTGGCTGACCAATGACCACTCAGGGTTTCTGTCTGAACTGGCTATGCTAATTTAATCATAAGGACATTTGATACAGCATTAGTCCTTCCTATGACTCCTGTAAAAGACTAGACAACACAAGCTCTAAGGCCTTCATTTTGAAAGGGTTTATGGTGTTATTTATAGATCACTGACAAGTACACCATCACCCCTTCAGAAACAAAAGGAGAAACTATGCTACACCACTATCTGTCTTTTCTGGAGCCTCTAACTCTGTATTCAGAAATTGACTTTAACACCTTCTTCACTTAAGAACTATGACACATGGTAAAGAGATAGACTGAAAGCATCTTGTGAGGGGTTTATTTGTGCTGCAATTCCCAATGCAAGCGGTGTGATTACCATGGAGACTGCTTACGGCCAGCCGTAGACTATAAAAAAATAAAAAGAAGTAATACGCTTACGTACTCCCAAGTAAGCAATCCGATTTTATTAAGGATTGCTATATTGGTCACAACATTTGCAAATATCACTGAACTGTTATTCAATGGTTTCTATGTAGCAGATCTGTGTACCAACGGTTTGATAACCAATGTCTTTATATGCATTTTCCTTTGAGACTCAACAAACGCTCTCTAGATTTACTGCATTAAATGCGTAGTTGAAAAACAAGTCGTGACAAAACTCGCAATTTTAATAGATGGTCTAATTCTTGTTATTACTGCTGTGTACCAATTAACTGAGGCAATTTCTCATTGGACATGCTTGGCATACACATTCTATTAAAGTATAAAGAATCTCATAACGGAGAAATAATCATTAAAACTTGCTATGAATGATAAAATACTATTATCAAGGAAAGGTACTGTTTTTTCCTCATATGGCAGAGTGACTGGTGTATTGTGTCTCAGTTCATCAAAGTATTTCTGTCAGTTCCATCCTAAGACTTCAAAATATGGAACAGTAATCCAAAAATGCCTATATAAAAATCTAGACATAATACACGTGACCTAAAGACAATCAAACCATTGAGTATGTATGTGAACAAAATAAAATGCATACAAACATGAGCTGGATGTCAGAAAATATTTTAGAATATGAATATACAGAAACATTTATTTAACGAAACCCTTTCCGGAAAACAAGCTTCATTTAAAGAGCTTCAACTGGTTTCTTATGCTTTCAAATTCTACTCCCTTTAAAGGATAAAGTTCCGCTTGGTCGAACTTCAGTGCCGCCCTCTAGCTTGTCCCAACTGTCCTTTGCCCAACCTGCTTCTCCACCTCTTTCCTTTCATTTGAATTAACTGAGCCACGACCTGGTGTTCACGTAGCCACGGCATTTGCAGTAGTACTTTTGGCTGTTTTTGCACCTTTTCATTGACTGTGCGCATACACGCACATACATGTGCATACCCTTCAGAAACACGCATTAAGCATGTATAACATGCACACATACCACATATTAATTACATAAAACTGCTGATGTGGTTTGTTACTTGTCCACCACCTCATATACAGTAGATAAAAAAAATCTAAACACCGCTATGGAAAATCCAAGTTTATTTACATAGCACAATTCATACATAGAAGCATTTCAATGTGCATTATGCTATAGTGAAATAATAAAATACATGCAGTTCATATTCATAGCAACCAGTTTACTGGAATCATGTGCATTTCAAACATTACATCTCATTATGTAACTCTGTACATTACACATCTAGGTTAAAAAAGTCCTTGGAACCTATTCAGGTCTTCAGTACCTGGCCAAGAAGTCTTTAGAATGTCCAGGTTTTAAGAACTTTATTTAAAAGTTCACTAGAACCTTTCCAGGTCTCTAGGACCTGTTCAAGAAGTCTTTTCCAAGTCTTTTAAATACACATTACAGGTTTTCATTTATGCCATGAATTAGAATAAAAACAAATAAAAATGTAAATTGTGTAAGTCAACAAAGAGTAGAAAATAATAATACAAAATGACAAATTTAAATAAACTCAAAATAGACTTAACAATGTGGTAAAGTTTAAGCGCTCAGTCATACGCTTGTGAAAAGAGGATTGTTTTTATCCTGGCTTTAAAAATTGATGCATTTGGGGCACGTCTAAGACCTTCCGGTAATTTATTCCAGTAACAGCTGAATGCAGCTTCACCATGTTTAGTTTTGACTCTGAGCTCTACTAGCTGTCCTGAGTTCAATGATCTAAGAGCACTGCTCGGTTTATAATCTTCAAACATATTAGAAACGTAATCAGGGCCCAGTCTGTTCAGTCATTTATGTGTAAAAGCATCACTTTAAAATCGATTCTGTGACTGACTAGAAGCCAGTACAAAGATTTAAGAACCGGAGTGATGTGCTCTTTTCTCTTGGTCTGTGGGTTTGTGTGGCACAACAGTGATTTATCGCAAATAACAATGCGTCATTTACCATTTTATGGTTTGGTGAAACAAAAACAACATGTTTGTCCTGATTCTAAAAGATGAACACTAAGTCATCACCCACAGTACACAGGACCTATAGCCAATGGTGGTGGCAGCATCATACTATGGGGCTGCTTCTCTTCACTAGGGACAGGGGCTCTAAAATGTCCTGGAATGGCCCTGTCAGAGCGCAGACATCATTCATAAAATAATTTTACAAGATGCTTGAAAAAATTGGTATACTGCTTTGTAAGCAAAATAATGTTTGCAAACAGTATTGGTTGTTGTCAAGGCATTAGCAGTTGTTCATTTATATTTCTTCGGATAACCTATCCTTTTGCTTTTGATTAACTATTGCGAATTAAGCTATTTTTATTTACTTCAGTCTTGAGAAAACTAAATATGCATTTTTGGAAAAGGAAAATAGTATATCACCTAGGTAGTACTCCCAGTATATAAGCTTCCAGTTCTTCTATTCTTATACATATCTATATTTCATTCTTGATTTTCAAATGAAATTGTAGCTCATTTGTTGCGAACTAATAAACTGGAACTTCTTAGTGAACATTTTTAGTGGGAATGTTGCTGTGCAATTTCATGCTTCAGGTTTTTGCAAATGCTATATTGCTTAATTTACCAGAGTAAATTGCAATTGATTTAAAGAAAGTATTCTCAAGTGCACTATAATACAAGCCAATATATGAATAGGTATCTATAAATAACGGATTGACCGTTCGATTCCTACATTTAAGGCTCCATCAAGATCCATACAAACCTTCCCTACACACATCACAGTTAGTTGGATGGAAAGATTATTGTTATTTCCCGCCTGTTTTATGAACCGCCGCCAAAGGTCTTTATTATGTGTGCTTTTATTAAGTTAAATGGGTGGATGCACATTGACTCTGAACTGTTTAGCCACGCTAATCTTATTCGTTCTTATCATTTGTTGTTTTCATTTGTTACCATTGGTTAATGTATTGTATCGGTCTCAAATGGCACATGGGTACGCTCTGCACCTAATGTTTAAGGTCATACACAAAGAAATAGTGAAAATACATTTCAATATTCATATAAAAAGCTAACACACAACACTCACTGAAACTAGAACGTAACATATACAGTATATAATGACACGCAAACTAGTGCCATTCCCCGGTGACTTAAAAATCTCTGCTAATTGCTAAGTGTCACCAGCCACGCTCACGTCAAAACAACCACCGGAACCCAGGATGTGCACCCCACTAAACTCCCTGTGTGGAACAAAACTCTCCACCTGTGACAGAATATATTTAGAGTATGTATCAAATCTGAAGAAGAACCATTGTTTATTAAGTGTGCAATCATGTGTTTATGTGGTACATACAAAACATGTTCATGTCAGAGTGGGTCACTACGACTGTCATGAGCATCTCTCCGTCCCAGAATCCTAAGTAGCACTTAGAAACCTCTCTCCGCCGTAACCAGTGACAACAACAGAGCACCTGGGCTGGAGGTGCCAGAACCTTTTCAAGGTTACCTCACAGACCAAGAGCTGGCTCTGGCATGTCATATTTCAGCAGGAATGCCTACAGTCAGTCTTGTGCTGTCAAAAAAGAGACACTTTGTGTCGCTGTTCAATTCATATGCTAAATAAATGGGTCAATGAGTAGGCGTTAACCTGAGTGAGTGACACAACTTTCTGAACCTATTTGGACACTGGATGCTGTTACCATTACCTCATATGTAGCCACAGCATAAAAGTGGGAATCAGTGGTAGAAACCGTAACAAAGTAGCATAGCCAGTTCGACCCAAGAATTCTGAGTGGTGATTGGATGCATGGAAAAATGCTATTGCTCGTTTACAGACACTGGTGTAGAACAAGCTGCCACTTTGTGTTCTGATTGGTTAGCACAACTAGTGTTATTCGTTGAGAATCTTTAAAAATCCATGGATACATTTAAGTATTTCATAGATCTAAAAATGGAACAATTCTAGATTGGCTCTTTGGAGCCTCTGGCCAATTTCCGTCAGAGGCTCAGAATTCTAGTCAATATTTGTCTTCAAAGTGGCAAATCCATGTCTATGTGTATATAATAATGTGTATGTGATAATGTTTGTGTAATTATATGTATGTGATGATGTTTAGGTGATAATGTGCATGTGATAATGTGTATGTGATAATGTTTATGTAATAATGTGGATGTGATGATGTTTAGGTGATAATGTGCATGTGATAATGTGTATGTGATAATGTTTATGTAATAATTTGTATCTGATTATGTGTATGTGATAATGTTTATGTGTATGTGATAAAGTTTATGTAATAATGTGGGCGTGTATGTGATAATGTGTATGTGATAATGTTTATGTAATAATGTGATGATGTGTATGTGATAATGTTTATGTAATAATGTGATGATGTGTATGTGATAATGTTTATGTATATGTGATGATGTGTATGTGATAATGTTTATGTATATGTGATGATGTGTATGTGATAATGTTTATGTAATAATGTGATGATGTGTATGTGATAATGTTTATGTATATGTGATGATGTGTATGTGATAATGTTTATGTATATGTGATGATGTGTATGTGATAATGTTTATGTATATGTGATGATGTGTATGTGATAATGTGTATGTAATAATGTGATTATGTATATGTGATAATGTTTATGTAATAATGTGTATGTGATTATGTGTATGTGATAATGTGCATGTGATAATGTGTATGTAATAATGTGATTATGTATATGTGATAATGTTTATGTAATAATGTGTATGTGATGATGTGTATGTGATAATGTTTATGTAATAATGTGTATGTGATAATGTTTATGTAATAATGTGTTTATGTGTATGTGATAATGTTTATGTAATAATGTGTATGTGATAATGTTTATGTATATGTGATAATGCACCATGACATGACGTGAACAATACAGCCTATACATATCAGTGTGTGTACCGATTTTGTACACTGAATTGGTTACTGTGATTTAGACAATGATTGGAAACAGCTAGCTAGCTTGCTGAAATGAGAGCAGAGGAAAAGAAGAATAGGATTGGTAAAAAATAAGGTCTGGAGAACGTTTTCAATACAATTATAGAGTAAAATAAGCCAGACAGACGTTGAAACTGTCAGCGGCTGAGATGCATCTCCAGACAGGTAACTTGTTTGATGGTTATGTTCACACACTTGAGCACAGAGTACATCTCACTTTTCCCAGTCTCTCCAATTTCCCTTCCCTAGGGTTGGTTGTCTCTCTCCGACTCCTTCCACAGTGCTGTCATTACCTCTTATTCTGTCTGTCGGGTGATTTGATGGCGGTGGGCCTGTCCAAATGCTGCTGTTTATTTCACACTGCTCACGTACTGTGCAGGCCTGCTCTCAACAGGTGATGAGGAACCAGAAGGGCTCGTCGTATCGGGGCGTTGTGGGCTTCTCTGGTAATGAGAGGACTCTGTACCTGTGTGTGCGGAATACTAATCTGGGTTCAGTTGCTCTGGTGATGGAAGGAGTTCATTATTTCTGTCAATCCGACTTGTAGTCGGACAGACAGTCCCAGGAAAAGCTGTGGGTGTGTGTGTGTGTGCATGCGTGTGTGTTTTTGTATTAATTATGCCATCATTCAGAGGAAAAAGGTTTGCTACATCATCACCGTTAGCTACACGGGATCAGAAAAGCATGTACCGTATTATGATTTTGTGCTATAAATATTTCAACAGAGATACAGCCACAGGATAATAAATGAGACCACTAGAACAGATATACATTTCAAATGATGGTCTAAATGTCAAGCGTTTCGGTCAGGGAGTTGATCCAGGGTTTCCCCAGAGCATATGTTAGTTTGCCAGCTAGCCGCTTTTTCTCAAATAAGGGGCCAATATGCCAACATGCCGTTCAATCTATACACTGGCTTGAATTTATTAATGGATTCCATAAATTAATTCCATCCAGTGTAGAGGAACAACAAATACTGTATTATGTATAAAAAATGACACTTACATCCAAGAAATTAAACGTTTAAAAATGTTTACTAATGCAATTTCTTAGAGGTTATTTTTTTTCAACTGCTCCATTTTCTTTTTATACCCATTGTGATTCGTCTTAACCACACGGCACAACGAAAATATCAAACCGTTTCAAAATAACCGATTCCCCAGACATGTGCATAATTAAAACGTACACACATGCGATTCCATGAATGTGAAACATTTAATCAGGAGATTCGGAGGTGGAATACTCTTATAATATCCCTAAATGTGAGGTTGGCTGAGAGTTACACGGATATCCGGGATCTGGGAACGGAGACGATGTTGAAGCATTCGGATGTAATTGAGGTCTCCTTTGTGTTGGAACGAGAGTCCTTGTCATGAACACCAGGGAGAGCATTGTCCTTTCATTCACATAGAAGGGGGAATTTGTTGCTCCAGGGACAGATGGAGATTATTTACTTGCCATTAATATATCGAGGTCCCGCCTGCACAGGAGTGAGTGACAGGTGGCCCTGTGTGGTTGGGGTACTTCAAGCCTTATTAAAGAGAGTGAGGAATAAATAAAGAGATAAAGGTTACTTACCTGACGTAATAACTTACATAAAGCGGCAAGTAACTGGAGATCAATCTGAAAAGTGGTGAAGTAAAAACAAGCCAATAAACATACTTATTATTCAAATATCTGACTTCTGGTGACACAGTGTTGTATGGTGGTTGCACAGAACCCAATCCAAATCCTAATCCAAATTTCAATCCACAGAGAGAAAAAGCGTGAGCGAGGGAGAACGTGGTACAGCGGTATTGAACACAGAGTTGAGTGTAGAGTGATGCCAATGGTTTGAGTTTGTCTCCTCAGGTGGAGTGGGAAGTGAGCGGCCTTGCATGAGCTAGTAAACGGAAGACATCAGCACGGCTCTAATGCACATGACGGGTTCCGGTCCCTAGGCAGAACAATGGAGCACTGTCATATGGAGGTGATATTGAGAAGATGGGATATTTGCTCCTGTTGTGACGGGAGAAATTAGTATGTACCATGTAATGCCGGCACAAAATGAATTGAGTCCGAGAACTGAACATTAAATGTTATCTGAAACGACTTCTGAATTATTTTGTTGATATGCAGATTTTTTGTGGTTGAAATTATATATATTTTATGACACCTGTCTGATTCGAGCCTGTGGGCTCGTTAATACCAAAGTCAGCAGGACTATGATTGAAAAATCAGCAGGTCTCTCAAGGCCGCGGGGGCGAGGCTGTAACAGTCGTGCTGATTTTGCAATTAATAGACCTGCTGATTTTGCAATTAATAGACCTGCTGATTTTGCAATTAATAGACCTGCTGATTTTGATAACATTCTGTATAAACAAAAGTAATTAGTGAATTAATTAGTAGCTATCAGAATATCTTGACTATATGTTCAGAACCACGTGCATCTTAGTCAGTCATGAACATCTCTGTGCAAACCAATGTGCATATCCAGATTACTAACCAAAATGCTTTCGTTTCATTTCAGTTTGGCCTGAAATGATTAAACGAGCAATGTATTTGATCTGCCAGAAGAATGACGAATGGAATTTCATGGAGCGTTGTTATACTCTTATCGATATTGAAGTATGAAGTAATAAAGGAAGATGGTACATATTCGGGGGAATATTTTACAATATTTGACAGTAATAAAAAATGCCTACTCAGTGGACAACAAGGACTGCCCTCTGAAGTGAATGAATAGGCTGCCATGCTACAGACACTTCACTTTTTCCATTAGATCGCAAAACCCTTTGCAAAGGGCAAATTATTATTTTAGTTCTTTACCTGGACTCCGGGTAAATATATTGAAATGACATGCTAGGTTACGAAGAAGACAATCAAATCTGTCGTTAGCTATCTAGTTACAATAGTGGATTGCAGCTAACTTACACAGTTGCTTCCCTATGTCCCTGTCCCGGCTATTTTATGTAAATCTTTGAAAGACAAATTTGTAAGATGTATTTCATTATGTCAAGTAACATCAGTATGAAGTTATGGGTTCAATCCCCGGCTTCTCCCCAGGTCGCTGTTGCATATGAGATATGTTTTAGCAGATTTGTAGCGTATTAAACGTTTTGGTAGCACATTGTGATTGAACCTAATGTAACGTAAAATATCATATTAATGTGGATTTCACTGCTTTTCTTACAATGTGTTATATATTCCTCTGAGACCATGTTACTCTGTCATAGCATTAGCTATCTGGCCACGATCCATTTTATAGCTGTCAGGTATTTATTTTAGATCAATAAAACTACTCACTACTTGAATGTTATCTGTAGTTAGCTACATTAGCTACATAACATGTGACTGATACTCACATCACTGTTGCATCTTCTATCTCTGTTTAATCCTCATCTTCACATGCTTCTGCTGGTCTGTGAGCTTCATTGAAGCTCAAAATGAATGAGGCCGTATTTTGCAATGAATTCCTTCCATATTAAGGTAATTCTATACATTCTATACGGTCAAACACAGTCTTCGTCTGAATATACATCCTGCCTGGTGGTCTAATATGTCTTTTTATGCTGCAGGTGCAGCTCAGCAAGATATACGTTTCCCATCATGCTCTACTCATTATGGGATGACAGGACTTCAGATAGTATTCATTCCTGTCATGCCGGATCTTTCTAGCTAGATATATTTGGTGCCTCGGAAAGTAACCTCTTTTTGCCCTTGTGGACTTTTAGCAGGGGTTTCTTATCTTGTTTTATGATTGGCTCAGCAAACATCCAGCAACTTGTGATAGGCCTACAGCAAACCGAATCGTTGAGCTAGCGTGGTCGACAAAATACAACTCACAAAACATGAAGGCCTAAAACAAATATGTATTTTGTATTTTGGAAAAAGCATCAGTCATCGAGTCATTTGCAATATTAAATAATTACTTACTGGATATAATGTGAGTTCTAAGCAATATCCTGCAGTCCACAAGTGTGAAATGTGTGAAGAGGTGACTTGTGTGGTTATGAAAATGAAATTCAGTTTTTAATTCATTTCCATTTAATTTATTCAGAAAATCATATCCCCATAAAGTCTCTGTGAGTGTCTTAAAGTGTTTGTTTTCTGTCCTCAGGTGTACGAGGCTGGGGCCCTTATCCCTGGCACGGTAAAATTATAACCACCACAGATCAGCCGAGTAGAACTCCAAATTATGGAGGTCTCCCTGAGCACATTTACATTTCACATTTAAGTAATTTAGCAGACACTAATCCACGGCTGTTTACAGTGGTGAGTGCATAAGTGGTGAGTGCATAATTGTTCGTACTGGCTTGCCCCTGGGGATCGAACCCACAACAGGGATCAGCCATGTTCCACATTAGCATTTTAGTAATTTGGCAGGCACTCCTATCTTATGACAGGCAGGTGTTACAACAACATACTCAGTAACAGTATAAGATATTAACCCGATGGTCATCATACCATATTCATGATAGTCCTAAAAGGTAGCATACATGTAGCATACATGTAGCATACATGTAGCATACATACCAGCGGACCACTGAGTCAGTAGCATACATGTAGCATACATACCAGCGAACCACTAAGTCAGTAGCATACATGTAGCATACATACCAGCGAACCACTGAGTCAGTAGCATACATGTAGCATACATACCAGCGGACCACTGAGTCAGTAGCATACATGTAGCATACATACCAGCGGACCACTGAGTCAGTAGCATACATGTAGCATACATACCAGCGGACCACTGAGTCAGTAGCATACATGTAGCATACATACCAGCGGACCACTGAGTCAGTAGCATACATGTAGCATACATACCAGCGGACCACTGAGTCAGTAGCATACATGTAGCATACATACCAGCGAACCACTGAGTCAGTAGCATACATGTAGCATACATACCAGCGGACCACTGAGTCAGTAGCATACATGTAGCATACATACCAGCGAACCACTGAGTCAGTAGCATACATGTAGCATACATACATACCAGCGGACCACTGAGTCAGTAGCATACATGTAGCATACATACCAGCGGACCACTGAGTCAGTAGCATACATGTAGCATACATACCAGCGGACCACTGAGTCAGTAGCATACATGTAGCATACATACCAGCGGACCACTGAGTCAGTAGCATACATGTAGCATACATACCAGCGGACCACTGAGTCAGTAGCATACATGTAGCATACATACCAGCGAACCACTGAGTCAGTAGCATACATGTAGCATACATACCAGCGAACCACACAGTCATATTTGAAGCGTGATTGGTAAAGAGCCTTCTTTGGCGTGACAAAACGGTCTTGTTTGTTGAGACATGCATATTTTACGACAGGAACTAACCGACGACAGGGACCTGAGTTTGTAGCTCTATATCATCCCTCAGACGGACACTTAATTTCTCCTTGATATCATTTCTTTCATACCCACTTTATGCTCTAACCCAGTGGTTTTAAAAAGTGGCTCAGCCAATTGGAAGGAAAAAGGAAATGGTCAGTTTTGATTCAGGATTTGAAATGTGATTGTAATGAACTATAATCAAATGTAATTAGGGCTTTGGCAGAGCATAGTGTGGGAACCCCTGCTATATCAACACGATATCACAGGTTTTCGTGAAATAGACACGATTTTTGTACCCCAAATTTGTGACATGCACACGTAAAAGTTCGTTTTTTCGTGTCCTGGACACGATTACTTTTTTGTGTACAGGACACGTAATATTTATGACTCCGCGGTAAATCGTCACACACACACAAAAAAGCACACCAAACGTTTTTGGTCAACCACACGTTAAACAAATAAGTAAATCGAAATGTTCGGTATTGGTTAAGGTTAAGGTTAGGGCAAGAGTAAGAGTCAGGCTTTCGTTTAATATTTAGAGTAATAAAAAGAGTTATATTCCAGAAAGTTAAATCCGTCGCGTTCACAATTCAAGCTACGCCCACTTCCTGGTTGAAATGCAAGTTGAGTCAACCTATCACGACACTTGCTTTCGACAGCTCAGGGAAATCGTGTCCAGGACACGAAAATAATAACTTTTACGTGTGGATGTCACAAATCTTGGGTACTAAAATCGTGTCTATTTCACGAAATCTCATGATATCGTGTTGGCTATATTCAACCCTCAGCCATTCCCTCTGTCTCCCATTCTTGCATCTCTCCAGTCTCTGTCTCGCCAGCTCCTCTGGGTCTCTCCAGTCTCTGTCTCGCCAGCTCCTCTGGGTCTCTCCAGTCTCTGTCTCGCCAGCTCCTCTGGGTCTCTCCAGTCTCTGTCTCTCCAGCTCCTCTGGGTCTCTCCCTCCTCCCTAACACAGCTGTCAGAGTAGGCTGATGTTCCACCCCGGTGCTCCGGGTCAACCCTGGATTAGAGCTCTAATTGTGAGGACCTGAGGTCTATCCCTCCCTCTACCTTCCTCTATGGCCCGTATTGGCACTTCCCCTTGTCGGCGAGGAGAGAGACAATCAAGGACAGTGACAGCAGCTGTGCTCTGTCCTCACCTGTGCCTGGTTTGCCAATTAGGCATGTATTTAAGTCTGGGGTTTCTCTGTCTGCTTTGTGGGAACATTATATATGTCATGCTTGACTGTACGTACCGATGGGGTACGTTTGGTATTTCTCCAGTGTTTGATCCGGTGACCGAAACGGTCTTCTGTGTGCTTCTTTTGTGCGAGACCCGAAGTGTTCGGCCCGAGTCTTGAAATAAAGACATTATTAATAGAATTCTCTGCGCCTGTGTCCGTTACCTGCTACATGTGCTACCTGCCTGGGAGCCAGTCGTGACAGTATGTTCCCACCAAGAAGGACGCAGCAGAGGAAGCAGAGCTGTTTGCGGGGATGCGAACAGTCTGCGGAGGCACCGGCTTATCTGCGCCGGTGCGCGATACGGGAAGGACCCCCGCTTCCTCCGCGATCATCCGCCCCACCACCCATCTGGGTGCCGGGTGATTACGGAGCGGAGTCTGAGGAGTCGGAAGAAGAGTGGGAGGACGAGTCGGAGGAAGAGTCCGAGGAGGATGCCTTCGGCTGGGATGCGTACATCCGGAGGGATGCCTACATCCGGCGGCTGAGCACCGCATTACCTCCCGGAGCTCTTCCTGGCAACCCGCGGGCCAAGATGGCCGCCACTCCACAACCCTGGAGGGTTGACACCCCGCAGCCCAAGATGGCTGCCGAGTTGCCGTATCGTCACCTGCCCACCCCCCGCTCAAAGGTAGAGCCATTGCCTTTTCTGGACATTCCCCAGAATTTTTTTTGGGGGGAGGGGCGCAGATCCGAGGCCGAATTGGAGGTCCTGTTCGGTCTTTCTGTCCTTCCCGAAACTGGGTCTCCTGCCGACCCTGAGCCTGACCGGTACCCCGGGCCTGACCGGTACCCCGAGCCTGACCGGTATCCTGACCGGTACCCCGAGCCTGACCGGTATCCTGACCGGTATCCTCACCGGTATCCTGACCGGTATCCTGAGCCTGACCGGTATCCTGACCGGTATCCTGACCGGTATCCTGACCGGTATCCTGAGCCTGACCGGTATCCTGACCGGTATCCTGACCGGTATCCTGACCGGTATCCTGACCGGTATCCTGAGCCTGACCGGTATCCTGACCGGTATCCGGAGCCTGACTGGTATCCTGACCAGTATCCTGACCGGTATCCTGACCGGTATCCTGACCGGTATCCTGAGCCTGACCGGTATCCTGACCGGTATCCTGAGCCTGACCGGTATCCTGACCGGTGTCCAGACCGGTATCCTGACCGGTGTCCTGACCGGTATCCTGAGCCTGTCTCCGCCCCCTGTGAGCCTGTCTCCGCCCCCTGTGAGCCTGTCTCTGTGAGCCTGTCTCCGCCCCCTGTGAGCCTGTCTCCGCCCCCTGTGAGCCTGTCTCCGCCCCCTGTGAGCCTCTCCGCCCCCTGTGAGCCTGTCTCCGCCCCCTGTGAGCCTGTCTCCGCCCCCTGTGAGCCTGTCTCCGCCCCCCGGTGAGCCTGTCTCCGCCCCCTGTGAGCCTGTCTCCGCCCCTGTGAGCCTGTCTCCGCCCCCTGTGAGCCTGTCTCCGCCCCCTGTGAGCCTGTCTCCGCCCCCTGTGAGCCTGTCTCCGCCCCCTGTGAGCCTGTCTCCGCCCCCTGTGAGCCTGTCTCCGCCCCCTGTGAGCCTGTCTCCGCCCCCTGTGAGCCTGTCTCCGCCCCCTGTGAGCCTGTCTCCGCCCCCTGTGAGCCTGTCTCCGCCCCCTGTGAGCCTGTCTCCGCCCCCTGTGAGCCTGTCTCCGCCCCCTGTGAGCCTGTCTCCGCCCCTGTGAGCCTGTCTCCGCCCCCTGTGAGCCTGTCTCCGCCCCCTGTGAGCCTGTCTCCGCCCCCTCCGCCCCCTGTGAGCCTGTCTCCGCCCCTGTGAGCCTGTCTCCGCACCCTGTGAGCCTGTCTCCGCACCCTGTGAGCCTGTCTCCGCACCCTGTGAGCCTGTCTCCGCACCCTGTGAGCCTGTCTCCGCACCCTGTGAGCCCTTCCCCGTCTCTGAGCCCTTCCCCGTCTCTGAGCCCTTCCCCGTCTCTGAGCCCTTCCCCGTCTCGGAACCCTTCCCCGTCTCGGAGCCCTTCCCCGTCTCCGAGCCCTTCCCCGTCTCCGAGCCCTTCCCCGTCTCCGAGCCCTTCCCCGTCTCCGAGCCCTTCCCCGTCTCCGAGCCCGTCCCCGTCTCCGAGCCCGTCCCCGTCTCCGAGCCCGTCCCCGTCTCCGAGCCCGTCCCCGTCTCCGAGCCCGTCTCCGAGCCCGTCTCCGAGCCCGTCCCCCGTCCCTCTCCGAGCCCGTCCCGTCTCCGAGCCCGTCCCCATCTCCAGTGTACCTGTCCTCGGTCCCGTCCTTGTCACTGTCTCCGATCCCGTCCTTTCCACTGTCGTCGTTCCCGTCCCACTCACTGTCCCCGATCCCGTCCTAGTCCCCCTCTTCGATCCCGTCCTAGTCCCCCTCTTCGATCCCGTCCTTGTACCCGTCGCTTCGCCCGTCCTTGCTCCGACCTCCGTCCCTTGCTCGACCTCCGCCTTTAGCTCCGCCCCCGCATTCGGCCCTTCACCCGTCCCGTCCTTGTCTTCGTTCCCGGTCCCGTCCTTGTCTCTCATCCCGGTCCCGTCCTTGTCTCTCATCCCGGTCCCGTCCTTGCCTCTGGTCCTGCTCCCGTCCGTGTCTCTCCTTCTGTTCCCGTCCGTGGCTCTGTGCCCGTTCTCGTTTGTGCCTCTATGCCCGGTTCCACTGTCATGCCTGTGTCTGTCCCAGTCCCCGAGTCTGCCCCAGTCCCTGAGCCCGTGACCCTGCCCGAGCCCATGATCCTGCCTGAGCCTGGTTTCCAGCCTAAGACTCTGCCCAGGCGTAAGACTGTGCCCAGGTCTCCGCCCGGTCGACCTCCCGACCTGCATCCGCCGGGGCGACCTCCCGACCTGCATCCGCCAGGGCGACCTCCCGACCTGCATCCGCCGGGGCGACCTCCCGACCTGCATCCGCCGGGGCGACCTCCCGACCTGCATCCGCCGGGGCGACCTCCCGACCTACATCCGCCGGGGCGAACTCCCGACCCGTCTCTGCCGGGTCGACCTCCAGACCTGTTTCTGCCCGAACAGTTCTCTCTGCCCTGCCCGAGACCGGTTCTCTCTGCCCTGCCCGTGGGATGTTTGGCGCTGCAGGTGCAGCGCATAGAGGGGGGGGTACTGTGAGGACCTGAGGTCTATCCCTCCCTCTACCTTCCTCTATGGCCCGTATTGGCACTTCCCCCTTGTCGGCGAGGAGAGAGACAATCAAGGACAGTGACAGCAGCTGTGCTCTGTCCTCACCTGTGCCTGGTTTGCCAATTAGGCATGTATTTAAGTCTGGGGTTTCTCTGTCTGCTTTGTGGGAACATTATATATGTCATGCTTGACTGTACGTACCGATGGGGTACGTTTCGGTATTTCTCCAGTGTTTGATCCGGTGACCGAAACGGTCTTCTGTGTGCTTCTTTTGTGCGAGACCCGAAGTGTTCGGCCCGAGTCTTGAAATAAAGACATTATTAATAGAATTCTCTGCGCCTGTGTCCGTTACCTGCTACCTGTGCTACCTGCCTGGGAGCCAGTCGTGACACTAATCCCAGGTGCGACAGCCAGTTCATCAATTTACCCACTTCTCCCCTAATCCCAGACAGTGGGGGGCATCACTCTGGCAGAAGAGCAGAGGAGCAGATGACAGTGGATTTGGCAGGGGAGCAGGCTTGGGGTCAGAGTGGGGATGGCCGTCATGCACGCACCAAGAAAGTCATTTCAGGAAGGGAGAACAAGCCACTCTGTATGCATGGACATGAATGGACTGAATATGTGAGGAGACAGCTTAACATCAGGGTCTTAATTGGTTAACTTCAGATACAGCTTAACATCAGGGTCTTAATTGGTTAACTTCAGATACAGCTTAACATCAGGGTCTTAATTGGTTAACTTCAGATACAGCTTAACATCAGGGTCTTAATTGGTTAACTTCAGATACAGCTTAACATCAGGGTCTTAATTGGTTAACTTCAGATACAGCTTAACATCAGGGTCTTAATTGGTTAAGTTCAGATACAGCTTAACATCAGGGTCTTAATTGGTTAACTTCAGATACAGCTTAACATCAGGGTCTTAATTGGTTAAGTTCAGATACAGCTTAACATCAGGGTCATCGTTGATTAAGTACACAGACATCTTAACACCTGGGTCTTAATTGGTTAAGTTCAGATACAGCTCAACACAGGGTCTTAATTGGTTAAGTACAGATACAGTAGACTGTTTCGGACCTTCAGTTGCATATCACAATGTCACAGCCGTTTAATGACATTTATTAAAGTTGATGGAAACAGAGCTGTTGAATACAGTGCCTGGTAAATCCCATGCTGAATCAGAAACACATATCATCTCTGTAAAAGCAGATAATAATAGTGAACCATTGAAGTGAAATGAATTGGATGTCTCTAAATCTGTTCAGCCTTCAGATTGAGGGAATACGTTCAGTTATGAAATGCACTGTCAAGTAAATATGCTCGACATAGTATGTAAGCACACTAGGAATATTATGGTTTTTGACAGCCTGCATTTACACAATGCACTAGGGTTGGGGTTGGGGTGCACGTCTTGTTTCCATTTGTTTTGATTGTGCACAGCTGGGGTAAGTTGGCAATCTGTTGGGATATTTAAGTAATTAGCTAATGTAGCTATTTGCTTTGCAATGTTCTTTACTTTACGCCAACTATCGGTGAGTGTTATTAGTTTATTCTATATCACTGTATTGCTATTCTAGTAAGTCACTGTTCTGAGCAACTTTATTTTCATTCAGTGTATTGTTTTTCTGTTTGGTGTTTGTCGTTTATTTTAACGAAATACCCCCCTGGACGTGATACCCGGTTCCTGTATTTGGTTTCCCTGCACAACACCTTAGTGCGTGACAGTAGCTGTGTCTGAAAACGGGTCTGAGCATTTAATTTGACCTCCCTGCTCAGGTCAGTTTGTCCACACAGCTGTACCTCGCTGGATAATTCATGACAGATGTTGCTATGCGGGGGAAAATAACTACATTGTCGACCTTCTCTGTTAAGACATGAGACCCTTCACCAACCAAATGAGGTTGGCGTCACAAAATTCAACTAAGATTCTCAAAATGACGTGAAATCCCTGAGCTTTGGGAAAGCAAGTGAAACCTCGCTCCCCTTGGCTAAGCTCGTGGACAGTCCTCCGTTTAGGCTGTGTGAAGGGGTCACGTCCACAGACGAAGCAATCAGCCCACGCTTCAACCACAGGAGGCCTTTGCGGCACCACAGGGGTTCACATTTTACCGGCACCACAGGTCAAATGCAGATTTACAAGAGCGGTTAGTGCCACAGCAAACGCATGTGGGCTAAACCGTACGACCGTATTAAAAAGGGAAGCAGCTGTGAAATGGTGCACAAACAACATCACATGTTCTGTAACGCAACAGAGAGTATTACAAGCTGGTCATTTAGGATTATTTTTCAGTTATTGTAAATATTCAGATGAGCAATGGGTGATTGGGAGGATCTATTTTTTTATTGATAGTTTTAACTGATTGTTTTATTATATATCTGCACTGTAGTTGTTCTTGTACCAGCTGGCTTAAACAAGTTTGCACTGGGACCTTCACGCACTACGATTAGGGGCAAATGGTGGCCATTCTGACATGTCCGAGTTTTGATTTTCAACCAATTAGTTGTTGCACATTTCACCATGCTGTTCACCACTCATCTCTTGGCTAGCAAATTCGTCGTATTCTGCAAGAAGTCTGCGAATCTCCACTGACACCCTGAAAATCCCTCAACCGATACAGTCGGCATGCTCTGAGGAATATGAGGCAATACTCCATCGTTACACGTCATTTCACAATACCTGGCCTTAACGATTTACTTGTCACATTTTGACTATATTGCATATGATCACATTTCAAGCATGTTTCACATATGTATCGTGATTTTCAAATGCACCTTAACCTACTAAAAATTACTATCTATATCCAACGCGCACAGATAGAAGTCTAAAGAAGCAGTCATTCAAGAGATGTCTTAGCCAAACAGTCAGAACACAGCTTGTATTGTGCCTGTGAACCTACCAAACTCACACATCCTCACCCTGGTTTTACCTCTTCATCGCAGACCGAGGTCGGTACGGGTCAACGTGAAAAAACACTGACAGGTGATTTCTTTTTCCTCTGGACTGTTGTAGAGGCCTCCTGCGTTTTCTGCTGACACTGATAATATTCATGGGAACACGCCCTGAAACCCCGTCGGGGGAGAATGCCTATTTCGTGTTCGCCTCGTTTCTGATGACCCAAAGGAGTTTGAACACTCCGAATAATAATGTTTTCGGATCGCTCAGACTGATCAACTTTGACGCCGCAGTTTTTACGAATGCGCCACGAAGCAAGACCCGAGTTTTTTACCACGCGAAGAAGGAATCAGAAACACGTGGCAGGTCCAGGTAATATTTATAGAGCTCTGACCACTGGAATGAACTATGCTAACGGACCACCTATCAATCTAACAAGTGCCTAGTTTTGGCCAAATTGGGCATCGACTGGCGCCGTCTTGTTAGTTGGGTTCCAAATGATACCCAATGACACCTCATGAACCGAAAGCTAAAGAGCAAACTGACCTCTCACCAGCTGAAAGTACAATGTTCTCATAAGAAATCACAGCGGTCAATTTGACAAAGCTAAAATAGACTTTTACACTTTCCCACTTCCCCACCTTGGAAAAAACACTTGCTACGCTTGAATGTAAAAGAATATGCCTGGGTGTTAAAAGGAATTTGGGAAAGTAATCAGTTATGTTATTATTTGAAGGGATTATGTGACTGATTGCTATATTTTTCATGTAACTGTAATCATTAATGGATTACGTTTTCTCAGAGTAATCCCTCCGGTTCTGATTGCAGACATTTAGCCTGGAACATGACTGGAATTACAGGCTGAACTGATTATGCTGTTTAGCGTTTTACAACTTTGATATGATCAGAGAAATAGGGCCAGAGAAAAGCTTGCTCTGAATACAATCGTTAGTTTAAATGTTTCCTCTCCCCAGTTTCCATGTAAATTCTCTTACATTCCTCAGTGCTGCACATTCCACAGTCCTGCACATTCCACAGTCCTGCACATTCCACAGTCCTGCACATTCCACAGTCCTGTACATTCCACAGTCTTGCACATTCCACAGTTTTGCACATTCCACAGTCCTGCACATTCCACAGTCCTGGACATAGCACAGTCCTGCACATTCCACAGTCCTGGACATTCTCTGCATATGGTCTTGTATATGCAGAGGTCGCTTTAGGATTTTGACAGATTTGTTTTTTAGTCTTTTTTTATCTGGCTCAATGTTTGCCCATTTTTCATTGGTGATGTACAGCATAATGTCCTTCCAGGTTTCCATGTTTGAGGGGAACATACAATAGTATATTTTGTTTCTGCTTTTCCTTGTAATGAGCTCAGCTCTCCTCTCTTAATGACTCTATAGGTGAGAAACAGACATCAATCATTTCATTAATCAATCCATCACATTTATTTTATAAAGCTTTTTATAACAAAGTTATCACAAAGTGCTTTTATAAAAACCCAGCCTGAATCTGACAGAGCACACATCAACAAGTTGATACAATTGATACACGGCCGCTAGGATAAACTCACTTATGAGTCAAATTTAGGAAGAAACCTAGAGAGGAACCAGGCTCTGAGGGGTGGCCAGTCCTCCTCTGGCTGTGCTAGGTGAACCTATGATAGTTTAGAGTAATAATTATTAAATGCATTTTTTAAATGCAAAGAGTCTTATAAAAACACAATCGTCCAGGTATATCAGAATTACCAGAGAATAGAACATCGCAGTAATCTAATCTTGACGTAATGAAAGCATGAATAAAATCTGCATCGTTATTTGATGAATAGTTTCTGATCTTTGTGATATTCTGATGATGGAAAAATGCTGAAGGCATTTGCAAAGGTGTTGATAGGTGATGAAATTGACAAAGGTGTTGATGACTTAGGAAACTGACAACCATGATAATGACTGAGGAAAGTGACAACGGTGTTGTTGCTTAATGAAACTGACAAAGTGAGCAAGGGCATAGGTCACCAGGGGCATAAGACATGCAGGTCAACTGATCCAGTTCATTGGTTTGCAGACAAATGGGACACTTATTACAATTCAGGTATGATGGTGATTGATAGTGCTTTTTAGAGAGACATTATTTGGACGTACCTGTGCCAGATTGGTCGTTACCCACCACCACTGTACGGTAATTAGCACGACTTGTGTGTTGCAGGGTCTCACAGGCAGCCGTCATGCTAACACATGCTAATAGCGATGCACGGTCGTAAACCTTGTTCATGCTAATGACAACGCGTCCTTGTAGACCCCAGTCACGGCTCTGCTGTCAGCAGCCAGGCAGCATCCATCGCTCCCTCAGTCTCCCTCAGCTAAAGATCATTTCTCTGGAAATGTGTTGTGTGCTTTTGTGACAGGAGGTCTATTTACAGAACAGAACAGTCATCTCAGAATATGACCTCTCCCAACTGTGACATCCCAGTTTGTCTGCGTGTGTTTGTCCATAACAAAATGTACTGCAGGTGCCACGTATCTATTGACCTGGAAGATAATTGGGTACATTTTTATTTATTTTTTATTTTTAGGTGGAGCCAATATTCTGGTGGATAGTTTGAGGGGGAGATGGGGCGAAATCAACGGCCGTTGTGTGTTGTTATATTTTTAATAAAAATGTTATGGCAAAATAAATGTTTGATTAACAAGTAAGCAGATCAAATTTTCTCCCCCTTGGACTGGCAGGTTGTTCGTACTTCTTTGTGTTTACTTTCAGGCATTTTATGCTTTACTGAACAGTAATTTTATCTAGACGTTTTGGGTCAAATAAATTGATTATTGTTCTGAAAAAAAGCTTTATTCAGAATATCACAACATAGTTTCAAGAAGTGGGTAAAAGCGATTAATGCTTCAACGCACATTCTTGTTTCTGCCCTTCACAGAAGTTCCTTTCAAGGTCCTGAATAATTGGATCATTTAATCTTTTTTTTATCGTAATATGAAACATTTCACTGAAAAGGGAGGCATATTCTTTCAGATTTCCCATATAGCCCACGTGTGGCACTCTCCTCTTATAACTGGAATATGTCTCCCTCAATCCCAAATATCTTGGGGTCGAAAAACCAAAAATGAAGAGACTGTTTCAAGCATGACTTTGAAGTATAGAACTAGCAGACACATTAAAAATGTCTTTATGCTTTCTCACTCTCTCTCTATCTCTCTCTCTCGCTTTCTCTCTGTCTCTCTCTCTCTTTGTCTCTCTATCTCTCTCTCTCTTTCTCTCTCTCTCTCTCTCTCTCTCTCTTGCTCTATCTTTCTCTCTCTGTCTCTCTCTCTGTCTTTCTCTCTGTCTCTCTCTCTCTCTGTCTCTCTATCTCTCTCTGTCTCTCTCTCTGTCTCTCTATCTCTCTCTCTCTCTCTCTACACACTGTCAGCCAGGCCACACACCCTTCTCCCCTCCGTCACACACAGATTGCCTATACTGTATATTAAACACGACATGAAACGGTCATAAAACCCTTTTAGGGTTATTCTCTCTTGGGGATGAGCAGAATGAAAACGCGCTATTATTTTGAAGTTATTCCCTCCACATAACAGCTGATGCATTAACGTCTGTTCCATTCACAAGGCGTTTTTTTGCGGCAGGTCTGATTCGGAAAGTCTTTTTTTTCATTCAAGAACGAAAGCGTAAGTAACGCTACGCCTCTCCTATTCCCCTTCCTGTGGCTCGGCCTGCTGTCTTCGTACCTGTCAGTTGGATCACAAATAAACCGCGCCCTCTCTGACAGTACAAGAAAAGGATGTCTACGCCATCCATTATAGACCGTGAAATTCAACAACTGAAGCAAAAAATTAAAATTAAGAGACGATCCGAGCGGCGATGGCTCATTTCCCTATTCCACATCTGGCATTAATTCAAATGATGCCCATAATGTCCCCGTATTCCTTCAGGAGGGGTTCCTGTGTCAGGGAGTCTGTCAGGGTGTCCCTCCCCATGATGAAGTACAAAGAGCCACGGCGTTCCTCACTGCCAGAGAGAAGCTGCACGCGCACCTGGAGACTGATTCATCAAGCTGCTGTGTGGCCTTGGTCTGTGGGTAAATAAACAAGCACGTTCAAGAACACACAGACAAATGCGAAAGGCGGACGAGGACGAATTCCACCAGTCGTAAACGCTCTGTCTCTTTCTCATTTTCCCAGTTTCTTGCAAACACACACACACACAAACACATGCTTTAACCGTCGCGAATAATGAGTACTTCTGAAACCTTGAGACGCTTCTGTTCTGCATGATAAAAGCCCCCGGAATCTATTAAACGTTGGCAGAGGTTAAAAGTTCAAGCATTCCCTTCTATGATAAAACGGTTACAGTCATTTCTCTATCCCTGGTGTTGCCATTTCTTCAGATGAAGGAATGAAGCCGCCTTGTGAGCTAATAGAGCTCGTAGAGAATTAGCCACTTATCTGAGCCCCACAAATACCAGCTTATCTCCCCCACCCCTCTCTCTCACACACACGCACACATTATCGCTCATATTCTCCCACACCAGCTGTTTCCCTCCCTGCACTTCCTGATAACGCCATGGGTTTCTTATTATCCATAACTTAGACCCACAGCAGTATTCCACAGGCTTCTGAGCCCGAACGGTGCCCCCTGCCTTGGGTTCACCCTAAAATCAACACGGAGTCTTGGCTAGAAGCCCGGTTGACACCACTTTGCACTGTGTTTCACTTGTTAACCGGTGAAACAAATTACTTCCAGCCGCGGGTCATTGTTCATCATATTGTTTCTCCACAGTCGCGAGCGTCGGCTTTCACTTGGATGAGCGGATTGACATTCGTAGGAAGCGTTTAACCGCCGGCACACGTGCGTAGTGAAGTTGTAATGACAAAGCACTTTAGACTCACGTATTTCCCTTTCCGGGAGTTTTCCTATTCCCAAAGACTTTGGATTTAGAACCTTGGACAGTTCCTTATGGCTACCAGGATTGAGGCAATGCAGCAGAGACCACAATCCGATTGGTCCTCTGTCCTTTTCTTAGGACATTTAAAAAAAATGTTTCCATGACTTCTGGACACTACCCAGAATCCACAGGGACTCAATCCAAAGCGCAGCGGAGAGAAATGTTAATAAATCGCATTTCGGAGTCAATTGAGATAACATTCACGGCGAACGCCGAAAACGACAGCCTAATCTGAAATAACCTTTAAATGACGACCGCGCCCCTTGCATGGATTACCAGCACTTGTCTTCGGTCCGATTCAGCGATTTGTCTGACAGTTTTTTTTTATGACTGTCAATTGCTTAAGTGTAATGATTGAATGATAAGCTCATCTGATCGTACACTACTGTCCTATCTATGGTCTTGTCTCGTAGGGTAGATCCAAGACAAAAACCGCCGACACTAAAATAGATTGACCGGCTTGTTTCATTTTCTTCTACATATTACATCTCCTCTGCATTCTTCTTCCCAGAGATTCATAAACATTTAATCCCCCCCTCGTCTGCATGCGCTTTTGTACTTGGGACATCCCCAGACCAAGTCAAATCATACGGGCCAGCGCGCCTCAGACAAATGTTCCGTATTAGCGTGCGCATGTGCATTGTGGTCCAATCTCGCGCACCAGCACGTTTTAATTTAAATAGAAACCCTTGCTGTTAGGGTGCCTGACATGAGACCAGTGTCCATTTCAGTGTGTGATGTCTGGAATGGATATTTGGGATTTGTTCAACTACGGTTGAATTCTCACTATATCGATTTTCCACAGAATTACTAAAAATAAATGAAAGGTTTTTTTCTCATACAGAGAATGAGTTTAACTTCAACAATAAGACATCACGCAACTGTAACTCTAATATTCTATAAATCTACAGCGTAGTTTACTAGTAAATATTTATTGACTCTTGAGTTATTTATGCCGGGTTTTTTCCAGTGCAGTCCTTTCCCTCAACCCCAACAGCCCGGGTTTGTTTGTGTAATAAAAAAAACACAGCCACCACACGAATACAACTTCAATATATTTGTCTACTTCTAATGCCTTTCGGGCAAAGCGAATTGAACCCTTGAACACAAATCTCCCATTGACCTCAATGCAGCACACGGCGCAGCTGAAGTCGACGCGCCTCTGCAAATCTCATTCGGCTAAAAGAAAAGACTTCTGCAGTCAGCATCCCTAGGTGAAAGTGTGTTGAAGCGGTGAACAGGTTCTTAGTTCAGCACCGGTTCCCTGTGAGAGAGCATTAGCATGCGCTTGGTGTCGTAGCGCAGTTGTCTGTTTTTAACTCTGGTTTATCCTCACAAGGTTACATTCATTAGGTCCATTATCCCCCCCTGAACTGATGACCTCGGAGAGATCCGGACATTCATCCCGCTCCAGCTCAAATTACCTGGCAAATTAGCCCTGGCCACGTCGGAGAGAAGCAATTATTATCCCGGCAAAAAACGAAACGACCAGCTCCTCATCACCGAAAGCTATACGCGACGAGGGATTGTTTAGCAACGTTTTTCATTTGTGTTTTATGTCATGAGAAAAGATCAACGTTGTCATGGGTTAGCAGAGAGCAGCAACATGTCCGAATTTCTCACATTGTTGGGTTTATTGTTTGTCAATTTCATCTGTTATTTTGACTATTATTATTTTCTGAATTTGCCAAGTTGTTTTTTAGAGTCTGTTCGATTGTATTACAAAATAACTATGAGTTTTTTAATAATAAGTTAAAAAAAATTTAAATCCGTTCATCACCACACTAACAATTACAAGTTGTGCTAATTGACATATGGTGAAAATACACGATACACCAAATATCTGGTTTTACAATAGCGTGTGCATGTGAATGTTTGGTTACGGGCGTGTGCACACATGATTTGCATACACATGTGTATCTGTTGGCAAGGGGAGTTTGTTTGAGGTCGGGTAAGGAAGCCATATCCCGGGATTCAATCTTTTCTGGTGTGTCCAGACCTCTCTCCGACCTTTCAGTGAACCCCTGCTGAAATCAGCCATAAAGTCAAGGTGTCTAGCCCGGCTGTAAATGCCCGGGAGGAGTCTGGGAATTTACGTACCCTGATGATTCATTGGGGAACGTCTCAGACTGACAGGGTGATCTATTCCTCAAGAAGAACAGTGTTTTTGTTAGGGAAGGATGGGCGAGAAGTTCTACTGAATCGTAAACGCAATGCAATCCGTCTGGGAGTATTCACAGAGTAACATGTCATTGTCTTGTTAAAATATTATTTTAAACAACCTATTTTACGTCAGAGTCAATTGTTTTGTGTGTATTATAAACACAGTTCATATGCGGTTCACCAGACGCAGTTTACTGAAAAGTGAATGTAATGACAGATCAGTTGAACCAAATCATTAAGTACATAGAGCATTAGCCAAGCAGTAGGTGAACTATTCATGTCAGGAAAACAGGAAAACCTGTTTATAATCAAGTCCTGCACTAGATTAAACCGAAGATCTCATATTCGCATGGCCGTGAGTCACATATATGTAGAATTATGACTTGAGTGTATAGTATACAGTTTATTTGTGCCTGTCATTAAAATGTCTGTCTGACCAGCCAGCTAAATAACACCCATAAGATAGCCAATGTAACTGAGCCAGCCAGTCAAACTAAATCGGAAAGAAACCCACTGCAGTACACAGAGTTGAATGCGTTACATCAATAGCTAATTGGGTTAGCTACTGCTACTGAGTCAGTAACCAGCCAGCAGACATGCATTTTCACAAAAAGAAAAGGATGATTTCCCTAAATATTATGTCCTATAATGGTGTTGCATATTTAACGATTGATGTGGACAATTATCCAGCGTATCCATGATGCTAGTTAATTAATGACAGCAACATAATTACATCCTATTCATGTTTCTGGGTGTTTGTTAATCAATGGGCTGGAAACGTCAATAGACAATAGAACCTGGAGCTCCCGTGTACTAGTTCATACCTCACTCTCCAAAACGCTCACCTCCTCACCTCACTCTCCAAAACACTCACCTCACTCTCCAAAACACTCACCTCACTCTCCAAAACACTCACCTCACTCTCCAAATCGCTCACCTCCTCACCTCACTCTCCAAAACCCTCACCTCACTCTACAAAACACTCACCTCACTCTCCAAAACCCTCACCTCACTCTCCAAAACACTCACCTCACTCTCCCAAACCCTCACCTCCTCACCTCACTCTCCCAAACCCTCACCTCCTCACCTCACTCTCCCAAACCCTCACCTCCTCACCTCACTCTCCAAAACCCTCACCTCACTCTCCCAAACCCTCATCTCCTCCCCTCACCCTTTCCTCCACTTCCCTCTCTGTTCGGAACCTCTCTTCACTGATCTCCATCTTACCTGTCCCTGTCCTCCCTGTATTCCCAGTGGGGATCGGACAGATTGACGGAGTAACGGCCTTACTGAGGGATGCCGTTCTCTTTTAACACCTGGTTACACCAGGAGCAGTCTCTGGCCGGTTAGTGCACTCCACTGCTCCACTTAGATGAGTCTCTGGCCCATTTCCTCATGAATGGATAGACGGGGTAAGACAGTGTGCGTAATAATGACTCAGAGAGTGACAGTGAGAGGAAGAAATTGTGGGTCGGAGCCGAGAGTGAAATGGAGGAGAGGGAGATAGTTCTAGACACGCCTAATCATTCCGCTAAGAGGGTAATGAGAAACCCTTCAGGGCATCTAATGGATTGCCGAGGTAAAAGTTGAGTTTTGCAGAGGGGTATAACCCTGGCAAAGTAGACCTGAAATGTTGTCGAATTTCATACAACGCTTAGCTAAGATTTGTGAAGATTTGTTAGAAGACGTTTGAACGATATTAGAAAGACGATCATTCCAGAGCATACTGGGACAGTCCTGTCGTGTCATTTCAGGGCTCAGCGATGTCAGGAGACGCTGCTGTAAGATCAAAGAGCCGAAGGCAAAGTTCCCATAGACACCGATGGTTCTTATAGTTTTCCCATAGTTGGTCCTGGAAGGGATATGTTCATCTAAATGACGAAATGGTCTTCAAGTAAAGCGGCCTATATGAACATGTTTCATGCATTATATATGTGCACACTGTTCATAAGTAACTGAGATTGATCGTGCGGTCTAACAAAGGACCGCATACTGTGTACATGATTACATGATTTGAAGCTGGTCTATGAAGAACACATTTGATAGCATCATTACTTGAAGGGGATTTTGTGCCGCTATTATATTTGTGTTAATGCAATCTCTGTTATCTCTCAGGGCTTTTGTGGACCGTCACAAAACATTTGGAATAGTTTTTGGTCGATTTTGATACATCGAGCAACGAATTATCACACTGGTCCCTGGGCTTGAGTGGGATTTGTCCCAGAAACGCGGGTGAACTGTTTCTTTAATGTGTCATACTTGTACATTGATAACAACTTGCCATATGCTTTATTGAGAAGCACAAAGATCTATGCACTTCGCAGTCTCATTCTAGCATTTCCATTTCAGGTATTAACTCAACATGTGTACAAGTAATAGATTTTCTGCTTCCTAGAATATTCAACCAATAACAGAGCAGACTGTCTGCAATATTGAATCGAATGGTTCCACCTAACATTCAGAAAGTCATGGTGGCGACTGTTAAATGACCTTTGAGGTTGAAACATAAATCCTATCGATTGATTAGATTTTTTTGTCACGGCAGTGTGGCATTTGAAGATGTTATTTGGCGTGTAAGTGCTCTGTAGAAAGATTGACAAGTACAACGGGTCCCGTTTATGGTTGAACCGGTGCTGGTACTAATTTAGATCATTACACTGCTCTGGAAAGATTATAAAAAGCCTGCCAGCCCTGTACTACATGTTACAGTACATATGTTACGATTAGGCCAATCGTTAAGGTACAGTCACCAAAACCAAACATAGAGAGACACAGACAACCCAATATCCTGAAATAGACCTCTAGGTAACATAAAGATGCCTAGAGGTCTCCGTTCCATTAGGTTACAACATGCATTACATTAAAATCCAGCTGAATTACACAAATAGATTCCTGGCTGTATTTGTTGCCAAAGGCGCCTCAAACCAATATTCATTCATGTGGGTGCACACATGGGTATACAAATGTTTTAAAATTATTATTTTTCAAAAAATGTATTTTGTTTTGTTATGTGCTATCAGTGCGAAAAACCATATGAAACCATTTTGATTTGATGTTGAACACTTTTTTTCTGGTTTATTCCGCTGTGATACACTTTACATCATTTGTGACTCCATCACTTAATCATTAATATGGCTCTCATTGTACATACAGTACATGGTTTTAGCTACTACACGAATTCTGGATTTCCACAAAGCTGATTACATTCATGGTACAAATATGATTATATTCTTATCGGAAAGTACGAGAAAGCTATTTGTTCACTAGCATATATTTAATTGAGATTTCCCTGAGACTGTAAGGGTTTTCCTGTTTATTCTTCAGATTGCCTTTAAACCTGAACATGTTCTTTCACATTTTGACTAGAAATAAATCCTACCAAAAAGCCTGGTTTTCATGTCAACTTTGTTTTATTTGTCTGGCAGCAAAAACACCCTACAAACGACCGTGCGTGTCCACGGGTAAAAGAGGGTAATCAAGATGGGGGAAAACAACAGAAATGCTACCCCTCAACATGACAGTTGCTTAAAAACATTCCAGTACAGGTGTCTGAGGTGATTGTAGACTGCGGGAACCATTCCGTCTCACTTGGCATATCGCTCCCCGATGCGTACTCTCCAAAAGGCCAGTTATACTTCACGCATACTCTCTCAGTTTCCCACGAGTAACGATGTCGCATCTTGTGCACGTCCGCGTGTTTCTCTCGTTTAAAATGGCCTCTTGTAACCGAGGAACGGTTGAGACAGATAATAAGCCCCGCAGGTCCTCTGGGCTGAGCCGGGGGGCGGTAGATGCGGGTTCTTAGGCTCCGCCCTGAAGCTGTCACACAAACCATAACAGTTCATAAAGGTGGACAGCCCATGTGCAAAGCCCAGTGAAAAAGTGATTTGTTTACCTGCATCTAACATCCGCTTAAACACCCCAGATGGGGAACTGGGAAGCCTGTCTGTTCTGTAAGAGGGTACCACCAACAAAAATGGAACCAAGTTTTTGATTCTAGAAACTTTTCGCCGTGTTGATTGCAGTTCTTCACATCTGTTCACACAACTGGTTGTGTGAACAATAAACAAAGGACCATTTTCCTAAATTCCAATTGGAAGATAATTTACCCCAACCAATAAGCACTATTGACCTGTTTTATACATTCAACTTCACTCCACTCTACTCGCAAAGAACTTGTCAACATGTTGTCATGTCACATTCAATTAGAAAGATCGTTGCAATTCTAACAGTCTCAACTAACGGCTGTCAAGGTTTAAACACTAACGAGGATAATTAGTCAGCAAGCAATCAGAAAGTCGGCAGGAATTTAAAGGGCAACAGGAAATTAAGGCTACCTGTGTTTTGGAACAATGGATGACAACATCCGAAATGGAGAGGAGGAGGAAGAATGAGAAGAGGTGGATATCAAAGAGTAAGAAAGTACAAGGATACGAGGAAAGTAAGGATTTCTAATTACACCTCTGACACTGTACTACACTCCTGCTTTTGTACATGGTATGGCAACAAGGGGAACCTGGACTAGGACTACAACCAGGTCAGGTTCTAGAGACCTGGAAATGTTCTAAATGTTTCATATGTGAGGCCAGTGAACATGTTGCTATGAATATATAATGCATGTATTTGATTAGTTCGTATTTTTTCATTTGTAAAGCACATTGACTTGCTTCTATGTATTCATTGAGCTATATAAATAAACGTGCTTGCTACAACCAAACCTGAGCTGTTTAAGTTGATGCACCACTATTGATGTTGAGTGTTTCCAACTCAACGCCGGATGTAGTTTTTCAACTGCAATGATTTTAGTTCTTATTTTTTCATTATAGTGACAGTGTGGTAAAATGGTGGAAAGGTTTTGCAGAAATGTTTAAATTAACATTGACATGTGAGTTGTTTAGTGGTTATGTGTTGGTGTGAACAATCTTCTGGAATTTGACAAAATGGTTTCATGTAAATTGTTGAATGAACCAATTTGAGTTTGTTACAATTGTAACAAACTATAGATGGACAGGATACACAAAGTTTGGATTATTCAACAAAAGGCTCATTCCCCTCACGTCATTGCAGCAGCATTATATTACAGTAAAATAGTTAAAATTCACATAAAAAATACATTTACTGTAATAAAAACACTACGGATGAAGCAATAAAAAATAAAAATAGAAAAATAAGAACACTATCATAGCGAGAGTATTTGCAGAATTTGCCGCTTATCTGAGGTGGGGAGTGGGGATGTAAAAACGTCCCTCAGAAAATAATACGTGTCGGCTCAATAATGAACAGGTCTCAACCGGTTTCAAACTGCTGTTTAGTACACATGATGCGTTCTAACGACCAGATTTTATTAACACGGTCGTATGTACGAAGGCCCACCCCCAAAAAATATGACCGTTTATTGGATGAACTGGCAAGCACCTTTGCCAGTCAACGGAGCCGAGATATCCCTGGAGAGAGAAGAGGGTTTAAAGGCATGTTTTTCTCATTTAGAAGGCACCTCAAGGGCACGTGTTACCCATGCAACCCCAGACACAACGTTTATTACCTGCCAAAACAACCCACAGGGCCCCACCTGCAATTTTGGAGATAGCGTCTGTGACACACCAACACAGTCAGACGTAAAAAATGGGCGAGGAAAGCTGGGAGTCCAGACCGCTCAGGCCATTAAAGGAACAACAGGTTACCATTTTTCATTGAAATCTATCGATTATTGACCAACATAAACAGGTAGAATTCAATTCAATGAGCTCCAACGAAAAGAACGTAGCATGTACGAGTCAAAGCGATTGCCCCTGAAATGCTACAGTCAGAAGTCAGAGGTTCAAATACATTTCATCTCGGTATTTCACAATTCCTAACATTTAATCCTATTTAATATCCCCTGTCTTAGGTCAGTGAGGCTCGCCACGTTATTTTAGAAATGTCAAATGTCAGAATAATAGTAGAGGGGATGATTTATTTCAGCTTTTATTTCTTTCATCACATACCCAGTGGGTCAGACGTTCACGTACACTCAAATAGTATGTTGTAGCATTGCCTTTAAATTGTTTAACTTGGGTCAAACGTTTCGGGTAGCCTTCCACCCACTTCCAACGTTGAAAATATGTTGCGCAGAGTCGGGCTGTGAAGACATTTTTGTCATATCCATACTTTGCATTCAGCAACTTTCTAAAATAGAAAAACCTGACATTTTATTGACAGAGATTACAAATGAGCGTTTGCACATTTTAAAAGCAAACAGTTAACCAACCCCAAAAAATGCTAATAACTTGGAAGACTTGTGTTCAGGCAACACAAACCAGGTTGTCAGCAGCAGATAGTTTGACGTTCACGTTCACTATGTGGTGTTGGCGATGCTTCTGAACAGGCTGGATATGTTCTTTGTGTTTGTGTGTGTGTTTGTGTCTGTGTGTATGTGTTTGTGTCTCTGTGGGGCAGGGCGGGGGGCAGGTTATTGGAGGGGTATTTTCCCAGCTCACAGCAGGTGGCCACTAACAAAGAGAGCAAGATATTCTGAGAGTAGCCCGAAGGACTGAAGGATCCCATCGTATGGAGGAGAAAGGGGAGGAAGAGACGAGGGCTTTTTCCAAAGAGCCAATCTGAACGCCTTTGAAAGTAAAACCAACGCTAAGCTGTTCAAGTGCAGTCTTTCATGTTATCCGTCTGCGCATTGTCTCATGTTCTCTCAGCATCTCGCTCTCCACAAGTACAAAGTTATTCCCAGCCACACATGGGCATGTTTTCTCGCCAGGTTTGTCAGACGTATCGCCGTCCCACAGCAGTAGTGGCAGGTGAACAGAGGAAGTAAAAACCCTCCTTTGGATACAGCTGTAGAGAACGGCTCCTTCATAACAAACCTTCCTTTATTCTGGTCGTCCAGAGCGATTGAAGGAGAGCAGACGGGAAGCCATGGGTTTTTGTTCCATACCTGTTGCTGCACTTTGCCTTAACCTAGAATTCATTACCACAGGTAGTGTGCTCAGGTAGTGTGCATAGGTAGTGTGCTCAGGTAGTGTGCTCAGGTAGTGTGCTCAAGTAGTGTGCTCAGGTAGTGTGCTCAGGTAGTGTGCTAAAGTAGTGTGCTCAGGTAGTGTGCTCAAGTAGTGTGCTCAGGTAGTGTGCTCAGGTAGTGTGCTCAAGTAGTGTGCTCAGGTAGTGTGCTCAGGTAGTGTGCTCAGGTAGTGTGCTCAGGTAGTGTGCTCAGCTAGTGTGCTCAGGTAGTGTGCTCAGGTAGTGTGCTCAGGTAGTGTGCTTAGGTAGTGTGCTCAGGTAGTGTGCTCAGGTAGTGTGCATAGGTAGTGTGCTCAGGTAGTGTGCTCAGGTAGTGTGCTCAGGTAGTGTGCATAGGTAGTGTGCTCAGGTAGTGTGCTCAGGTAGTGTGCTCAGGTAGTGTGCTCAGGTAGTGTGCATAGGTAGTGTGCTCAGGTTGTGTGCTCAGGTAGTGTGCTCAGGTAGTGTGCTCAGGTAGTGTGCTCAGGTAGTGTGCATAGGTAGTGTGCTCAGGTAGTGTGCTCAGGTAGTGTGCTCAGGTAGTGTGCTCATGTTGTGTGCTCAAGTAGTGTGCTCAGGTAGTGTGCTCAGGTAGTGTGCTCAGGTAGTGTGCTCAGGTAGTGTGCTCAGGTAGTGTGCTCAGGTAGTGTGCTCAGGTAGTGTGCTCAGGTAGTGTGCTCAGGTAGTGTGCTCAGGTAGTGTGCTCAGGTAGTGTGCATAGGTAGTGTGTTCAGGTAGTGTGCTCAGGTAGTGTGCTCAGATAGTGTGCTCAGGTAGTGTGCTCAGGTAGTGTGCTCAGGTAGTGTGCTCAGGTAGTGTGCTCAGGTAGTGTGCTCAGGTAGTGTGCTCAGGTAGTGTGCTCAGGTAGTGTGCTCAGGTAGTGTGCTCAGGTAGTGTGCTCAGGTAGAGTGCTCGGGTAGTGTGCTCGGGTAGTGTGCATAGGTAGTGTGCAGAAATTCTAAACATTGATGTTTTTAATCTACCGAAGAACCTGAACCATGTTGTCTAACTGAAGGGCATTTATCAGGGCACAGAACCCATTCATGATGTCCAGCTGGGGACAAAAGTCCCCAGACGACCACATGGTTTTGGTTAGAAAGAATGACAGGCAAATTCCACACACACTGGAGAGTCGTCCGTTTTATCAGGAACAAACGGGAAAGGTTCTACTTTCTCCCGGACCGCCTGTCTGCATCACTAATGATCTAGGGGTCTAGGAGGCCAGGGAGCAATCCGAGGAATGACATTAAGGGCAAAACACAAAAAAGCCTCCTCTTACACGTGGGAAACACAACTCCCTTTCAGTCTGCTTACATTACCTGGTGTTGTTGTTCGGTATAAAGACAGGCGACAATGTAAGCCAGTGTTGATTCTATAGTGTACCGAAGAAGAAAGAACAGCTGTTTCTTTACGGGGGAGGGGGGGGGTTCTAGAGGGTGGGAGAAGGATACTTTTTCCTCCAACAGTTCCGTTTCAGAACTCCATGACCATCGCCGATGTGCCACGACGTTCGTCTTTCAGTTGGCAGTGGCATGAAAGAGCGTTTTGTGAGTATAGAGACTTGTGACCCTGTTGTTCCTTTCAAGGTGGATGACCCCGATGACATCAAGGCCACTCCCAGAAAGCCACTCCCAGAAGGCCACTCCCAGAAAGCCACTCCCAGAAGGCCACTCCCAGAAAGCCACTCCCAGAAGGCCACTCCCAGAAGGCCACTCCCAGAAGGCCACTCCCAGAAGGCCACTCCCAGAAGGCCACTCCCAGAAAGCCACTGCCAGAAGGCCACTCCCAGAAAGCCACTGCCAGAAGGCCACTCCCAGAAGGCCACTCCCAGAAGGCCACTCCCAGAAGGCCACTCCCAGAAGGCCACTCCCAGAAGGCCACTCCCAGAAAGCCACTGCCAGAAGGCCACTCCCAGAAAGCCACTGCCAGAAGCCGGCTGTACAGAAGGTACATTTATTTAAGGTAACACTGTGTGTGTGTGTGGACACGCACACTGGACACACTCACACACACGCACACTGGACACACACACACACGCACACTGGACACACACACACACGCACACTGGACACACACACACACACACACTGTGTGTGTGCAGTGTGCTCTAACACTGGGGCCTGTGCTAGCACCTTAATTGCGGAGAACAGGCTCAACATAACGACTGGAATGGAATAAATGAAACATGGAGTCAATTGTAGGTTCTATGTGCTTGAAACCCTCCTCTGACTCTATTCCAGCGACTATTAAAACTGTTCGTCCCTTCACCAGTCTCTACCCTAGTCGCTCTGCGCACGAGCCTAAAATATACACGCGTTCTCACTACAAATGCTCCATTGTTCTCCGACAACGGCCCACACTCCACCCGCTGAACGATAGCGATAACTTCAGAAGAATCTTACGTTGGCATGTGCCGCCGACGCCGACGGGGACAAAGAATATCTCCGGCCAACGTAAAGAGACAACAACAGGAATGCGTCTCAAAGCGCTCTCATTTAGATCAGTACTCAAACAGAGGGTCAGGTTCTGAGTGGAAGAAGGGTCCGACTGTTCGGCCCACTCGGGCATTAATCACTATTCCGGGTGAGTCCTTCATCAGGATGCTTCTGTGGCTCACCGCCGTGGACCCTTGCCTCATTAGCCGGCCAACGGTGTTTTGCTAACGAGTGTGTGTAGGGACAGAAGAGACAGATACGGCGGCTGACACACTGGAGATCACCTCTGAGGCCGAGGCTGATAAAACTCCAGGTCTTTATTCCAGCGCATTAAAGGCTACTTTTTGTTTGTGAACCGTTAACAAACACAACGTTGGCATTGGCAGAGGGTTGGCAGAATCGGTGCTCTCCGTACAATAAGCGCTGTAGTGGATGCTGCGAGCTCTTTAACAAGTTTGTTTATGTGGTGTTTTTCATTGGCATACTCTAATAATAATGAAAAAGATGTTTAATTCGACGTAGTTGTGAAACTACTTGACAATTTTAGCACAGCAACGTGAACTTTGTAATTGGTCTAGTTATGGATCTTTAAAAAAAATACAATTTGCAGAAAAACATTGTTTGTGTAATGTGCACATTGGTTGCAAGCAGTTTTTCCCATAAAAAATTAAGCGAGTTTGCCTAAACACTATAACAGACAGACCTGAGGGATTCATAATTTAACCTTCAGTGTAGCACAGATTATAACTTGTCGTGGACTTTTTGACACCAGCCAATTTGGTCCGCCTGGCATATTCTAGGTAGAAGTTAGAATATGCCTGCGACTATAAATGTTAAGGGGATTATTCTATAGAGCCAGCATATGCAATGGTTTACAGTAAATTAACTGTAAACGTGGCTAACGTGGATGCGTCACCTTTAAATGTCAATCACGCAGTAATGCAGAACGTAACGAGGCGCTAAGTAAGGCTGTAGCTATACATACCGGGCATACAGAACAAGTGTGGAGAACCTTAGTGGCAGGAGCAGCTGCTGTGTTCATTATGGAATTCAGTCTCCATCTTTGGTTCAGCTATCGCAATGGTAATCTAAAATGAGTTTTGTCAACGGTATTATTTTGTCAATATGAGCGTATGTAGGAGTTGATGAGATCTGTCTTCTCCTGGCAAACCTATTCTCCAACATCATGGAAGGCAGCCAATATAGGAATACCGGACCAGTGAAAGTAGACATTAAAAGAAGAAGAACTGTATTATATTAACTGTCATAGGTTCCCCCGCACAGCCAGAATAGGACTAGTCACCCCTCGTAGCCTGGTTCCTCTCTAGGTTTCTTCCAAAATTTGACCTTCAGGGAGTTTTTCCTAGCCGCTGTGTATCAACTTGTTGAACTTGTCGACGTGTGCTCTGTCAGATTCAAGCTGGGTGTTTGTAAAAGCACATTTCGTGACAACTTGTTGTAAAAACCCAAAACACTTGCACTACATTCCATGTCAAGTGCGGTCGTTTCTTAAAACAGCGCGTTGGGATAATAATACTTGTTTACGGCCGGTTTAATCACTTTCCATCCGCTACAAACACCGTCCATCCAGACCATGGCTAAGTCATCTCTAGGAGACGGATCATTTCCCATTTTAATTTCACAGATGTTTAATACCAACCTTTGCCCATGAACTGAGAGTCATGTGCGGATGTTCTTGTGTGCCTCCAGTTAATATTAGGGCACAAAATATGGACGGTGTAATACGAACAATGCAGCGCAAAATAAAGTGGACGGGAGGTGAGAGGGACAATAAGGTGATGTTAATTCTGGATCAATTAGTGTAAATCAATGATTTCGTAGTTGTCACAGTACAGTTATTTTTGCAGTTCTTTGGTATCGTTTGTAAAGCAGCGTATATCATATCAGTATGTTTCTGGGACACCCTGTTTAAAAGCCAGCGATTGTCATTATGAGGGGTCGTTACTCTCTCTCGCTCTTCTCCATCTGCTGTTTAATTCGTCTTTCCTCTGTCTCTGTCCTCTGTGTCTGTCTCAGTATTAACCTCACCAGTCTCGTTACAACAAATCTGAGGGACAGAGTTTTCTTGTTTTTCGTCCATGTCAACCGAACTGGGGCTGTGTTTTTCGCTCCGGGACTGACTGACAGGCGAGGAACTATCTGTAGTCGTGTGTCTTTATGCGTGTGTGTGTGTGTGTACATTCCTGTCGGTGTGTGTGGTTTTGCATTATGGTAATGGAGAGTGGAGTTGAACTCTACGTCTCCATTTTGCACCCGGGGCAGATCTGTGCTTGTGTTTTTTTCCTCTTTGGAACACGCTGTCTCTTCTCGTCCTCATGAATCATATAAAACCCTTGTTACAGTGAAGTGTGAGATTTCTCTTTCAAAATGGAACATGGCTCCAGTGAAACAAAGACACGTGCACACACACACACATGCACACACACACACACGTGTGCACATGCACACATGCACACAAACGCACACGCACACATGCTCACACACCCATGCACACACATGCACACACATATGCAGATCCACATACACACACACACACACATATGCACATGCACACACACGCATGAACACACACACATGCACACACACACGCATGCACACACACACACACACACACACACATGCACACACGCCATTTCCTTGATTGACTTCCGTACGATCCCCAGATGGCACCATCCTGCCCTGATACTGAGCATGAGTAACATACTAACCATGCTGAGTTTGTGTCAGCAGCTATCCAGTAAGTTTTACGGTGTTACACACACTGTGTCCTGTACAGTGCGCTTATGTCTAAACCCTTGCCTAACTACTCCTTTGTCCACTGTGAGCACTAGAGAACACGAACGGTGTGTGAGAGTGAACGTCCACCGTCCGTCTATAACTTTTAATATCAATACCCCCCCGGACTCTTCTGCCCAGTCTCTCACGCAGATGAATGGTTGGTATCAACGAATGCCAAAGAAGCGCTAGATTCCAATATTGGACCTCAGTAGACAGGTGACCCATGTAAGCTAACGGGAACAGCCGGTAATAGTGGATACGTCTCCTGCTAAATTACATTTATCTATTCTGGAAGACACATCTTGCTAGTACCGGGTTGGTCCCCCTTGTGTGTGCAGAGATGCCATAGTTTGTGGCATTGATTCAACTAGGTCCTTAGAGATTTTGGCTCCTACTGACATTAAAACATCACACAGATTTTTTATCTGCTGCACATTCGTGATGTGAATCGCCCGTTCCACCACATCCCAAATGTGCAGTATTGAATTGAGATCTGGCGACTGCGGAGGTCATTTGAGTACAGCAAACTCATTGTCACGTTCAAGGAACCTGTTTGAGATGATGCGTGCTCATCCTGTCGGATGGAGCTATTAGATGATGGGTTGGACCACTGTGGTCGTAAAGGGATGCCCACGGTAAGAAGACTCAGGTCCGGTTGGAAACATCTGAGCATTTAATGGTCCGCCACACACCACCACAGAGGCCCACAGCACAGGATTACGCCTCTATTAACCCAATTCCACTCAGATTTGAACCCGGCAATTTATATTGTGACCGCGCTGAATGTGAGCGTTTGAGTTCAGATGAGTGGCGTAATTGAGGCACGTTCTAGCTCTTTCATAACCTTTTTTATTGTCTCTCTGTGAGTCTATTTTAAGGTAGATGATCTTGTTAAAACGGGAGCCCAGGCTCTTTTATGAAGACCGGTCTTAATGAGCGTTTCTACAAAGACGAGGAGCAACAAACGACCACCGTTCTCTTTTATGTGTTTGGGTAGGCGATATTGAGATGATTTGTCGGTGATTTGACCAGTTACTCCAAGCTAACATTTCGGTTGATCGCACAGCGTGGGGGCAGCTTACGGCAAAACGAAAAACGTACACATTTTCCAGGGAATCTGAATACATGTGTGTGTTCGCCCTCAACCCGTTGCTAATTTCTAATGTTCTTGTGACAACACAAGCGCCAACTACGGCTCAGGAGGGATTCGGTTATATCTGCGGGTGAGGAATAGAAAATATAAATATAGGTGTTTTCCCCCGGGCTCTGCCCTTTTGGTCGATGCACACAAAAACCTTTTTTGCACAAACAGTTAAAATGTAAAAACGCGTATGTGATTTCGGTCTTTTTTCCGAGAACTCTACCTCAGCAAAAAAAGACCGCAAATGACATTTGCGATGCTTTTATCGTATAGGCTGATATCTGCGGACTGGCCCGGGTTCCGCTGATAATGGAATAAAAATGGCGCAGCCAGCACAAACGTAGTGTGGATAAGGGGACACACGATAAAGAGACCACATTTATATCCCGTCATCTCATCCACGTGATGTTGGACCTCTGACTCAACCCCACGAGCTGAAGAGATTGCATCAACATGTTAGATATGAGCGGTTTTATACAATATGCATGTTCTTTCGCAATGACTCAGATTATCGTAATACATTAACAGTGCAGAACAAATAATCCTTCACGTAATATCATGAGCTATCTGAATGTGGGACTATATGTAAATGGCCTCAACGGGTAAAATAGCCTTATTCATTCACGTTAATGATAAAGGTAATGTGTTATTTTGAAACTTGAGCATAGACTGTGCAAATACAGTGGGTCTCATGCACATGTGGACCAGACAGTTGTGTTCTAAAATTTCCCAGTTCTACAGTTTCCCGGTTCTACAGTTTCCCGGTTCTACAGTTTCCCAGTTCTACAGTTTCCCAGTTCTACAGTTTCCCAGTTCTACAGTTTCCCAGTTCTACAGTTTCCCAGTTATACAGTTTCGGCTCGGCAAATATCATCAATAACCACTCCGAGCAGTCGGTTTGCGGGGTTAACTGTTATGAACGTCGTGGAAATCGTCTCTTAATTACCATCAATTCTGAAGGGTCAAAGCAAGACAGATATTACAGATAGACTGGGTCTCCAACCATCCCACTACGGTCATGTTCCCTTGGAGTGGCTGTAAAAGAGAGTTGGCATACAACTGCCGTCAGGAAAGAAGTAAACGGACGGCGAGCAGACACAGACCTAATGGGAGAAACACTCTGACATTTGGGTGACAGTAAGTGTGTGTGTGGTGTGTGTGTGGTGTGTTTGTGGTGTGTGTGTGGTGTGTTTGTGGTGTGTGGGGAGTGTATGTGTGCGCATATCCGTCCACCCCATCATGTAATGTGAGTTGTCATCTTAAATCTGCTTCGTTAGCTCTTCTGCAGTCACCATGGCGATGAGGCTGACAGATAAGAGTTTGCACCGTGTCTACTATCAGAGATTCTTATCTCTCCGCTAATATCTGAGTGGAGAGCAATGCGTGAGTAAGAGAGGTGGAGATGGACGGACATAGAGAGAGAGGGAGAAGCTAATCACATGTTTTGCAATCCACAATGGCCGCAGAAATATGGTCGCATAAACACTGCATTGGCTTGTCTCTGAGTGTGAACTGTGATGTTCACCAAGTCATTCAAGTTCAGTTATCTCTTCACCTTAAACCCAAACCCTCTTTTCCCGAGAGCGCAAAGGGAAGCCCGCTGTTCATAATATAATGTGTTGAGAGCTTGCTGAGGGCAGGCCATCTTACCCAGACTCCTCTGTGTTTGAGCTGTTTGCCCAGCTGTCACTTTCGCCACCTACCACGGTCCCCCACACTTCAACAGACCGCACCACATATCGAAGACAGCCTCTGCTGTCCCGCTGTGGCGCGCCAAGTTGACCCGAGGTGAGGCAGACCGAAAAAAAGTGTGAGACGGCTGGAAGGGAGAGAAGGGATGGACAGGGAAAATATGGAAAAGAGGAGAAGATGTAGAAGCAGACAGAGGAGAATAAGAAGGAGATAAAGGAGAGAACGTTCGGAAGGTGTAGAGAGAGCGGGGGAGTAGTAATGACAGAGGGAAGTAAAGAGAGAGACAGAGAGAGAGAGAGAGAGAGAGGGGAGTAGTAATGACAGAGGGAAGTAAAGGAAGAGACAGAGAGAGAGAGAGAGAGAGGGGGAGTAGTAATGACAGAGGGAAGTAAAGAGAGAGACAGAGAGAGAGAGAGAGAGGGGGAGTAGTAATGACAGAGGGAAGTAAAGAGAGAGAGAGAGAGAGAGAGAGAGAGGGGGGGAGTAGTAATGACAGAGGGAAGTAAAGAGAGAGACAGAGAGAGAGAGAGAGAGAGAGAGAGAGAGAGAGAGGGAGTAGTAATGACAGAGGGAAGTAAAGAGAGAGAGAGAGAGAGAGATTTCTTGTGATCTGACCTGTGTAATGCATGTTAATACAGAAGCCTATAGATGTGGATTCTCTGCAGAAGGCTTCACCTCTGTGGCCCGGCTGCTGTAGATCACTTCAGGCTGAAGCCGGTGGGAGCCAGAGAGATAAGGGAATGTGTGTGTGTGTATGTGTGTGGGCGTGTACTGTATGTATTTACAGCGTGTCCATGTCGGAAATTGCAGTGAACATCAGAAGATTGTTGGGGAGGGGTAGTGGGGGGAGTACGAGAAGTTGCAGGAGGTACGTGGAAGACAGAGTGAGTGTGGCTAGCTTACTCTTTCCTAGCCTCAGTCTGTTGGCATCTCGTAAGAGGCTGGGAGTTAGTGCCCCACACATGTGTTTATAATGAGACAGACTGGCTGGCAAATACAGAGGACAATGGCCACAATAGACTACCTCACTACCGCAGACCTGTCAAACCCAAACCCCTCTAGTCTCCAGCTGTAGACAACCTCATTGTCCCAGACCTGTCCAACCCAAACCCCTCTAGTCTCCAGCTGTAGACAACCTCACTGTCCCAGACCTCTCAAACCCAAATCCCTCAAGCCTCCAACTGTAGACTACCTCACTACCGCAGACCTGTCAAACCCAAACCCCTCTAGTCTCCAGCTGTAGACAACCTCATTGTCCCAGACCTGTCCAACCCAAACCCCTCTAGTCTCCAGCTGTAGACAACCTCACTGTCCCAGACCTCTCAAACCCAAATCCCTCAAGCCTCCAACTGTAGACTACCTCACTGTCCCAGACCTGTCAAACCCAAACCCCTCTAGTCTCCAGCTATAGACCACCTCACTGTCCCAGACCTGTCAAACCCAAACCCCTCTAGTCTCCAGCTATAGACCACCTCACAGTCCCAGACCTGTCAAACCCACAGATTGGTAGATAGAATTGAGACCTTTTTAGGTGTGGCCTACATTATGGTGTGGAATGTGGAATGATGGAGAATGCTGTCAGGCCAACCAAGTGAATTGGACTTTCCAGGCTCGGGACCATTTATAGGCGCAATAGGCAAATGCTGGGGGCGCCATATATCCATAGAGGTGCCAAACAAGTTTAGAAAAATTACATTCAAATTGGCTGCGTTGCAAGGGGGGCCCCAGCTAAAATCATGCCTAGGGCACCATATTGGTCACGGCCGGCCCTGCCATTTTTTAATTGCACACCAATCAGTACATTTGCTTTCATAGCGGAGTAGACATATGTGGTGGCGCAAAAATGGATTAACTGCAGGAAAATGTGTTTGATATAGAGTACTGTCTTAGGGACCTGGAATTCAAACGTATTTGTTTAGGCAATGACCTTTTTAATATATATTTGAAACAAACATTGCAAGACTTTTGCATAGAAAACACAAACAAACAAACAATATGAACATATTACATTATCACAAAAACTACAATAGTCTGCATTCCTCTCACACCTGCCTCCTCGGCAAATGCAGTGCGGAATACTGTTCCCGGTCTAATTAGATCTACGGGAGACTTGCAGATAAACCCACAGGTCAGGTCAGAGCGCTGCCCTTTGTCTGTTAATGAAAACCTTTATCTAATCGAGAACATATCTCAGTGGCGCCCCCAGAATAACCCGCGTGCGATGGGATAAACCCGAGCCAGGAAGAGACCAACGGAGAAATGAAGCTGCGTGTCGTCTAACTCGGACGTCCTTGACATTTATTCCGCTCCAATCGTCTCCCGTGAAGCGGCCTCCACCAACCCATTGAAATGAGCGAGCTAATTTGGTTCAGTGTCAATTTCAGCTCTCATTCATTGTTTGCGGACCAAGCAGGCGTGTTGCCCTTTTCGACGGGAGCCATCGCTGTTTTTGTGACACCCCATTACCGCCTAATTAGCATTTTGGATTAATTGGCCATCTTGTTAACTGTAACCTCTAAATGTTATGATAACGCCGCGCGGCAATTAAATACCGCCAGGAGATGAATTCATGTGGTAGAAACAACAAGATAGAGAACGCTTGGTGAGCTGCTAGACCCGGGTTACTGGATGCAATTAGAACAACGGTGAGTCGAGCCTGAATACTGCTTGGTTCACTACAAAGCTGCAGTGACGGGTGTGATTCTACCTGATCACATCAATGGTGTGTAGAGACTCGCTGGCGGGTGATCAGAATCAGATGAATCAGAATCAGGTGAATCAGAATCAGATGAATCAGAATCAGATGAATCAGAATCAGGTGAATCAGAATCAGGTGAATCAGAATCAGGTGAATTGGAATCAGATGAATCAGAATCAGATGAATCAGAATCAGGTGAATCAGAATCAGGTGAATCAGAATCAGGTGAATCAGAATCAGGTGAATCAGAATCAGATGAATCAGAATCAGATGAATCAGAATCAGATGAATCAGAATCAGGTTAATCCGAGCCAAGTCTGTTCACACACACACACACACACACACACACACACACACACACACACACTGGCTGCAGCGTACCAGACGGCGATGGGTCCAGCTGATCACAACAAACCAAAGGTCTCACTGATATAATTTTGGACTAGATGGAGAAGAGTGAAAATGCCGTTCATAATCTCTCTGTTTTTTGCACGACCATTTAATCCGAGAGAATAGAGCTGGCGTCCCGATTCAAGCTAAATCACCAGCGTTGAAGGTTTCGCGAAGTTCTGCTGTCTCCTGATTCGGGGTGAAGGCGATCTAGTTTTGGGGTCTTTACAAAACAGCCCCTCCTGTCAAGAAGCCAATCGATTGAAGACATACATCGTCTTTCATATGTGAGAATGAGTGTTAGTCTTGGTTAGCGCAACATTTCAGGGATCATAAAAATTGGGATTTGGTTTAGAATAAATGAGAAAAATAAAACAGGTCAGGCTGTAATCTAATATAATCTGATTAATCCCTAGCCAGACATCCTGTCAATGAAGTCAGTGATTTGCTGTGGTCAAATAAATCCAGAATTTTAGGGGATGTAAATTAAGACAAAATACAGGGATTTTCTTCTGTAATGTTTAAGGTATATACAGGGGGTGGATCAGTTGGAATAGGCTGTATGTGTATAAAATTTATCGTGCCATTTTCTTCATCTTTTCCCTGACATGTTCATGCAAACTACACACCCTTTTGTGCAGTACAGTTTACTTTACTTGCATACTAGGCACGTAAAGATTCCCTCAAGTCCCGATGCGATATGAATAACGATAGTGAGGTCACTACATGATTTTCTCACAATTTCTTTTTACAAAATTTGATTATTGTTCATTTATTATTTCTCTCTCAGACAAATGCTGCACATTTCTTAGTGAAATTGATGTAATCTTTGATGTCAAATAACAAAAATAAATTTACATTTTTAAACAAATCCCGAGTAAATTAATTCATTATACAAAAACAGTAAAAACGCTTCATATTAACACCCTGCTTTTCCTATCTTGGAATTGTGTTGCTTTTTTTTACGACCTATCCGCATTTCCATTTTCTGGCAGAAGCTCTGCAAGTACACAATGTCCCCTGCTGAGGAAAACAAACGTCCACTAGGGACAGAGGTGGCTGGTTTGGAGAGGTACGCTTCTGCTAGGCTGGAGAGCAGTGGGTACAGCCTAGCATTCTCTCTCCATCACTTGAGTGACTTCAGCTTTAAACAACACTTCCGCGCTAACACGTTTTCCTCAGACTGTGGCTGCCTGCCTGTCATCGCCATGGTTTCCATGCCAGTGGCACTTGTGTGTCGGAGAACAGCGCACACTGTGGATCATCCGCGGTTCCTCTGGCGTCTCACCGAAGAGGCAGGACGCGGCGATGACAAATACAGACAATATCCCTGGTGTGGGAGGGTGGGATAAAAGCATCGGTCAGAGGCTTGTCCAGGCAGGGAATAGTCTTGTTATTATTGCTTAGGAAAAGGACAGAATGAATGGGCCCATATATAATACATACATATATATTAATATATTTACTGATGGAACAGTAACGTATAAGGGGTAAAAATATGATGGAGACTAACCAGTTAGCCTTGGGCTGACAGTCATGACCGGGTGTGATCAAGGTTAGTTTGGCAACATTGTGTTGAGATTGTGTCAGCCAGGCGAATCTTCATCTAAAACAAAGGACATCGTGGTGCCACATAGGGGGCAGGACTACAACGCGCAATGCCCCATGGGAGAATACGGCGCGTGAGGAGAGAGCCGCGTGTGTTCCCACGCTGTTTCTTTCTCGGGTTGGTCGGCCGTTATTGGTTCTGTGATGTTGTAAATAAGTGTCCCATTCAGTCATTGGACGTATTTTATTGTTTAGCCTGACCAGATGCATGTATTTTAGGAAGCAGAGACAGATCTACAGAAGAGCTTGCTTTTGTCTTGCTTTTATATAGGATGTGTCAACCTTTTCATCTTTAATTAAGAACATGTTAAATGGTACGCAGAATGTATTGAGGGATAGTTCTTGCCTTTAGACGACACAATCGGGCTTGTGCGAAGAGCTTAATTGTTGTGGTCTCCACTGTGTGATATTATTCAGATCAAGGGAATTCTAGAAGAAAAAGTGACACAAAGAGTAGCTAAAGAGTTAGATGAACACAGGGCATTCTGGGAGGATTAGCCACATGCTCTGAAGAATGGGAATCTGGATTTCACTGCGGGACAATCTTAGGACCTGACAACAAGATGTATTTTTAGGTTTATTGTGCGGCCTGCTGTAGAACATTGAATAGTAGCTCTAATCTTCCAGCCAATTGAAGCGCCGGGCAGAATAGCGTTCTTACTGGCTTACGACGGTGAACTGAAAGCGTGGTCCTGATGTGCGGTGTCTCGCATGCCTCATGCTGAGCACTCATTCTCCAACATGTCCGCTCCCCTAGGTGTCGTGCCGAATAAAACCACGTTACAGAAACGCCGTCCCAGTCAATTTCCAGAGACGTTTCTCGCCGCCGCAGACACGGCGACTGCGTACTTTCTCCGAAAGGAGCGCGTCGACCCCCGTTTCCGTCTTCGCCTGTCATCAGAGCCCATTTTCTCCTTTCATCCCACGCACCCTCCCAGCTACACTTTGAGCACACTTTTGATCACGGACCCCCAGCCCCCCCCCCCCCACACACACACACACACACACACACACACGGAGCCCCCCCCGGTCCCACAACAGGGCCTCTGCCGGCTGCTGTCATCCAACCTAAGGGCCCATTGGATGCAGGTACACTAGAGAGTGAGTCTGATCTCTACATTATTATAGGGGCCCCCGGGTCCCAGGCATCTGTCGCCGATCCTTTCCAATTAGGGCGGCCATTTTGTGTCAAGCAACCCTAGGGGACTGTGATAGCAGATAATTTCCAATTAGGGCAGCCATTTTGTGTCAAGCAACCCTAGGGGACTGTGATAGCAGATCATTTCCAATTAGGGCGGCCATTTTGTGTCAAGCCACCCTAGGGGACTGTGATAGCAGATCATTTCCAATTATGTCGGCCATTTTGTGTCAAGCCACCCTAGGGGACTGTGATAGCAGATAATTTCCAATTAGGGCGGCCATTTTGTGTCAAGCAACCCTAGGGGACTGTGATAGCATGGTTCGTACTGCCGAACCGCGGAGGTGGAGACACGCCAAGTCGGCCTGCACATATGGTCGTCCATTCCGCCCTCCAGGAGGAATACACACGCACTTCCAAAGGTAATACATTCAGATGGAATAATTAAATGAGGATTGCGCCGTGATTGGAATTTCAATTTGTGTTGACATTCCAAGGTGTGTGTGTGTGTGTATGACAGCTGGTGTTGTGATTTGAACCTAGAAAGTGACTCTCTTAGTTACAAGGCTTTGAGACCCCTCGATTCAATCCACCAGTGGAAGACCGGACAGGTTGGTTAGGATTTACCCATCATGCCTGTTTTAGGAGTCACTTCATTTATGGACCCGAATTCGATTATTCCCACAATTGGATTTTTCCTTGTAATTTGTAATTTCATCACGTTCGCAACATTTCCTTACACTTCGCTGTTGCGGCTTACCGACGTCTTCACAACGACTATAAGAGGTGTTGGTTATTAGTGAGTGCCTTGGTCGAATAAATCGCAGCTGTGTTCTAGAAATGTAATGTGCAGTTTGCTGAAAAGCACTTAGCGAGGCAACGTTCTGTCCATCCCTGTGCTAGGTAGACAGGTTGGCCATTTAAAACAGGCTTCTGTTATCGTCTGATGTCCCTTCGGCAAACATTCCACACCTTGCCACTCATAACCGAAAAGACGACGTGCAACGGGATTCACAATGGAGTTCCTCATTAGTTGTCGGAAAGAACATTATTATTTGACGTTGTCTCTGAGAGCGGTAAGGTTCACCGTCAATGAGTCTTAACCTCGACAGCCTTGGAGGTGTTCGTTTTACATTCAGTGTGTGGGAAACACTGTTTCCATCACCCGCAGTCAATAATGATGTTACGTTGAAGTACATCTGTCTTGTAATGTTGTTCGCCCTGATTCTTATTATATTTTAATTGTCTGCGGTGGATTTGTGAGCCGGGTCTGGTTCAACCAGTGTGGGCACAATCAATTGAGGAGTACAGGGTCAGATAAGCAGCTGCACGGAAGTGGAAGTGTTGGATCGAGATTTCATTGGATCAATACTGGATTGGATAATGAGCCTTTGAAAGAACAGAGGGCACAGTCGGCCTATTAAAAAAATGTGTTGTATAAATGCACCATTGCAGTGGTTTCAATGGAGAAAAACTAAATTTTAAGAGACTATTTGTATTGTACGTATATGCAGACGGAAATCGACTATAAAGGTTTTGTATGGGACAGAAGTGGAGCTTTCCACACACTAAACAGTGTAAACAGTTGTAAACACTCAAGAGTAGTCAATACAGAATGGCCTCAAAACAAACAGCAACAAATGATATTGGCAGAACAAACATGCCACAGTATCTCACAGTATCACAGTATCTCCAGAGAATATAACCGGGGTCTGGAGAAAAATAAATAATGTAACTTACTTAAGACAGAGTGTGTAAGATACTTGGGTATCTGTTTGTTAATAATCCTCATCTTGAACGTAGCTTTGTCTTTTTCTAAATTAGCTCCACCTGTGTCACACACCTGTTCCCAATTAGCGTTCTGTTCCCTCGTTGTGAGGTGTTGTTCTTTGTAACTTGTCACTCAGCGTACTAAGCTTGTTTAGCTTCTTAAGTTTATTTTAAACTGACTTTTCGACAATCCTGTCTGTCTGGTGTTTTTTACCTGCCAGTTGTGACGACCTGCCTGCCTTCTGGAGTACCCGCCTGCCAAGTGTTTTCGGTACCTGAGCCTGTCTGTAATGGATTACTGGGTTTTGAGCATTTGCCTGCCTGACCACGGATCCTGCCTGAACCCTCTAATAAATCTGCCCGTCGCTCTGCGTCTGAGAACAATCTGTGACAATAATGGAATTGAGAAGGTACTGTGAGCTCATTCCACAGCTAGAAGATGCTGTTATCCAGAGCGACTCACGGAGCGGCTCTCGGAGCGGCTCTCGGAGCGGCTCTCGGAGCGGCTCTCGGAGCGGCTCACGGAGCGACTCACGGAGCGACTCACGGAGCGACTCACGGAGCGACTCACGGAGCGACTCACGGAGCGGCAGGAGTTTGTTGCAAATGCTCCAAATTACCATAAACAAACCTGAAAGAATCTGGACCAACTGTAAGTAAATCCAATCCCAAAGACTCGCTCACACCTCAGAGAGATGCATGTAAAATGGACTCACGGAAATTACATAACGCTGAACAAATCCAGCTCGATAACAATTTGCTGGGCAATAATTACCTTTCCTAGATGCCGGAGACAAAGAGAGATGAACATATTTCTGTAAATAATGAGGTCAAGGCGGATAAGTAAAGAATGCCCTGAAGCACGCTAAGCCATTTTATTAGACACACACCATTACCGACGAGAGGCAAAGCAAGGGGCTGAAAAAGAAGTCAGTGGAGGAGTGGAAAGGAATCAGGAAATTAAACTCACACGCGACATCAAGAAAAAGACATAGAAACAGGTGTTTTGGCTTGGTATCGGAGTGTGATCCTGATGATATATGCTTGAATCCGAGCTGCTCCCTGGCGTGTTTGAATGGGAAGACCGTAGTGGCCAGGTGACAGCTCCCAGGAGAAATACTGCTAAAGGACCGGGGGAATTCTCCTGTGTTGGGTTGACTTGTATTGAGTCCATGGTGACTAAATATGGACTTAGAAGTGACTCAACTTGACCCGATATTGAACTAATATTGTGTCGGTATGGAACCAGTATTACATTTTAATTGACTCAGTCTTGACTGACTATTGACTGTCAATGATTGACTGACTGTGTGATGCGTTGAGGTCATTAAGACAATGTACGGGTTTCCGCTATGTAATAATATTATTATTATTATTAAGACGACATTAGCCTTGAATTAAACAGTGCCTTAAATTACAATGTGCAGAAAGTTCCAACATGAGATGTAACGACACACTCTGAGCTGATTGAAAATCGATGACAATAATGAAAATTTATGACATTTCAAGTCGGTGATGTTAAACAAACCGCAATACACATTTTGACCAGCGGGGGTGCTGAAGCTGTATATTTCGAGCCTGCTTTTTTATTTACCCTTTATTTAACCAGGTAGGCCGATTGAGAACAATTTCAGTACAATTTCATACTGTTATAGACAAAATACTAGCTGACTGCTTCTTCCCTAAATTGTTGTTGCAAAGTAAGGAGCTTGGCTTTGGGTCATTGTCCTGTTGTACGAGGATATTGGCTCCAATACAAGGGATGGCATTGCAAAATTGAGTGACAGCCTTCCTTATTCAAGATCCCCTTTACTCTGTAAAAAATCTCCCACTTTACTACCACCCCCAGACCATCACATTGCTTCCACCATGCTTGTCAGATGGCGTCAAGCATTCTCCTTGCGTCTTTTCATTTGGTCTGCACCTCACAAATGTTCTTCATTGTAATTTGAAAGCCTCAAACATAGATTAATCTGTCATTTACAACGGCGACCTGAACCCAGGGCGTCATACACACAAAGCATGCACTCTACCACTATGCTACTAACTGCTCTTCTTTTGCCCTTCTTAATAGTTTCTTTTATTGGCCAGTCGGAGATATGACATTACATTTGCCACTCTGCCTAGAAGGCTGGCATCCATAGTGTCACCTCTTCACTGGGGGTTTGCGAGCACTTTTTAATGAAGCTGCCAGTTGCCTGTCTGTTTCTCATACTGGCACTAATGCATTTGTCCTTTTGCTCCAGGCCCTCCCACATCTCTTCACATTCTGATTGGAGACAGTTTCTACTGTTCTGTACAGTTCCTTGGCAATTTATCATTTGGAATAGAACAAGAATCATATCAGAACATCATATATTGTTTCTGCTCATTTTGAGCATGTCTGGTTTGAAAACGATAAACTTAGATGAACAAACACAACAAGCCATTGGAACGCAGGACTGATGGTTGCTGTTACGGGGCCTCGGCATGTCTTTGTAGAAATATGCCGTTTCCAGCTAAAATAGTAATTTACAACATTTACAATGTCAACACTGTATTTCTGATATGAAATATTGCTTTTCTTTTTAAATCAAGTACATTTCTGTGACCCTAAAATCTTGAGTGGTAATATGACAACATTATGACTGATATATTTAGTAAGGACTCAAAATACTTTATGTTCTCCAGATATTTTTGCGTGTTTTGGATTTTTTATTATTTCTATTTGATTGGATACTATACGTTTTCATTCACACTTGCCCCTAGTGGCAGGCCAAAAACACAGTTTTAGAAATGTGTGCCATTTTATTAACAATGGAAAATATTAAATAAATACTCAGACTCATGAAATTACCATTTCATCTGAGGGTGACCAAGAACGCAGTGGCCACAATAAAGCTTTGGACATCATCTACAGAGATAGGAGCACTCTTCAGAATGATAACGTTCTCTGCAGCAATCCATCAGTCAGGCCATTAGGGGGGAGTGGCTAGACAGAAGCCTCTGCTGAGTAAAAGGCATTATGACATCATCATATGACATCATGCCTGCAGGACTCTGAGAGCATTAGGAAAAACAATCTCTGGTCTGATGAGACCATAATTGACATATTAAGCCTGAATGCCGAGCGCTACATCTGGCAAAAACAAGCCACCGCTCATCACCTGGCTAATATCTTCCTTACAGTGAAGCACGGCGCTGGGAGAATCGTGCTGTAGAGATGCCTGTCAGCGGTCTGGATTGGGAGGCAGCCCGGGATTGATGGGAAAATAAATGGAGCAAAATACATAGAGGTCCTTGAAGAAAACCTATTGAGCTGAAAAAAATGTCGGCACGGCAACGACCTGATATGGACAACTTCATCAAACGCAAGCAGAACCCTGTCCTTAAGTTTAAATATAGCGATGCCAACCTGACACTCAGAAAAATACTATCAATGATCATCTGCTGCATTACCCTATTCATTATCCGATGGACACTTGACAACCTTGTGGAGAGGTTGCCACCCCACACTGTAACAACACTCGTTAAAATAAGCCGCAGCACTACATGACTGACAGCACCACATGACTGACAGCACCACATGACTGACAGCACCACATGACTTACAGGACCACATGACTGACAGCATCACATGACTGACAACACCACATGACTGACAACACCACATGAGTGACAGCACCACATGACTGACAGCACCACATGACTTACAGGACCACATGAGTGACAGGACCACATGAGTGACAGCACCACATGAGTGACAGGATCACATGACTGACAGCACAACATGAGTGACAGGACCACATGACTGACAGCACCAGATAACTGACAGCACCACATGAGTGACAGGACCACACGAGTGACAGGACCACACGAGTGACAGCTCCAGATAACTGACAGCATCACATGACTGACAGTACCACCTGAGTGACAGCACCACATGACTGACAGCACCAGATAACTGACTGGACCACACGAGTGACAGGACCACACGAGTGACAGCACCAGATAACTGACAGCACCACATGACTGACAGCACCACATGACTGACAGCACCACATGAGTGACAGGACCACACGAGTGACAGCACCACACGAGTGACAGGACCACATGAGTGACAGCACCAGATAACTGACAGCACCACATGACAGCATCATCACACCTCCCTCCTGGGTCCTGGGAGGTGACATACACATTTTCCTCTGGGCAGGTATGTGCTTGAATTGAATTGACACTTGCATCAGTACAGTCGTCCCTTATGCCAAGTGACAGACTGACACATTAAGACTACATTTGGGGCTCTCTTTGGGTGCCTGGTCACTGAAGGATAAGACAGGGCAAGTCCCATTGCAGGGATAGTGTTATTGGAATTCTTACAGGACCAGGATATGGGAACGGGGATGTATTTATGGTATCAATCATCTATCGTGAAACATCTTATCGTCTTTTATGCATAACAGGAATCGAGTGATCATCATGGCTGAGCATATCGCATGAAAATGATGCTTGAATACATATTCATAAGTTGAGATTCCCTACACGTGATCAGGCTAATGAAGTCATTATCCAGTACTGATCTTCTGTCTGAAACGCCATCAAACGCACATTTATATCCAGTACTGACAACAAACAGGTTGATAAAACAAACTTAAGCCCCACGTTGTTGTCATTGAACCAGTACGGCTGAACAAATGTCAACGGTGTGATTGTAGATCAGACATACTGAGGCCAATCGATCACCAGGACACATCAGTTCCCCACAGAACCCTAGGGTTCTACAGAACCCTATGGTTCTACACGTTATGAGGACAGGACATTTTTCTGAATGGCTTTTTAACACAAAAGTTCCATATGCTGTGGATCTCCCATGGAAAGTATTTTCCTACTTTTCCTGCCGGCAGTCAACTTTTTTTCTTGACCCAGTTGTGTAGCGTCCCGCTACTAACATGTAGTAGACAATGTTATACAAGTGATTTCCTACTTTATACACACACATATGGATACTGACACACAGACTGAATCGATTCATACACACATATATGGTACTGACACACAGATTGAATCGATTCATACACACATATATGGATACTGACACACAGACTGAATTGATTCATACACACATATATGGATACTGACACACAGACTGAATCGATTCATACACACACACACACACACATATGCACACTGGCACACAGACTGAATCGATTCATACACACACATATGCACACTGGCTCACAGACTGAATCGATTCATACACACACATATGCACACTGGCTCACAGACTGAATCGATTTATACACACATACACATGCACACTCGCACACAGACTTAATCAAAAAACACACACACACACACACAACACACACACACATATGCACACTGGCACACAGACTGAATCAATTCATACACATATATACACACTGGCACACAGACTGAATCGATTCATACACACACACATATATGCACACTGGCACACAGACTGATTCGACACACACACACACACATATTGGACGAATCTAGCACCTTTAATATGCATATGCGTGTGCAAACATCAATACCGACTCGCCTCACATTCATTCTCCAGGGAAATTACCAAGTTACGAGTTATATCAGAATGTCGGCTCCAGAGACGCACTCAATTGACCTCTGACCTCGTTGGCCCAGTTGTAGTCCGAACGTGAGGTAAACATTGGTGGTGTGATGGTTGCAGACGTGATCTCCCACCCAGGCTTCCTGTTCTGGCGATGAGTCTCAGGAGAAGAGGGAGATGGGGCCCTCAGAACATCCTGTGTGACAGCCAATCACACGCAGCACCCATCATCTCTCATCCCCCACGCCATGCCCCCTCATTACTGCTCTATCTCTCTCTGACTGCGCTGCTCTCAGGTCGACATCAGATAGGTGGTACACACACACACACACACGCGCTTTAACGCACACGAGAACTCAATGACATCCCAAACTGTGCACCCACACACACACACACCCACACACACACACACACACACACACACACGCTCGCGCGCGCACACACACACGAGAACTCAATGACATCCCAAACTGTGCACCCACACACACACACACACCAAATGGGAACGCTTCCTCTCAGCACGTCGGGATGATGTGACAGAAGGAATACAGTGAGGGGGAGGGGCCAGGATCTCAGCCACACACAGTGCAGACGACTCTTGACTTCCCCGGTAGATTAATCCCTTGCTGGGAGGCATGATTGCTTTAATAAACAGGGAAAGTTGTGTTGCCTCTGTACATCACAAAGGGCCAATGCTGTCACGAGCAAACCGAGTGCCTGTCTGCACTCTCTCTCTCAGCGTCAGAGATAATATTAGCAAACTGACTCACGTTAACAGTCGAACTTTTCAAACGGGTGTGCCAGTTGGAAAAGAGACAGGCTAAATGATCTGAGAGTGACAAGTACGGCAACATGACAGAGCAAAACGCCGTTCAGTCCGCGTGCGATGCAGCAACACAACGGTGGACGTTCGCTGCATTATTCCTTCCTCTCAGACACAGAAAAACTACATGTCAACTCATTTATTGAACAGGTTTGGGCAGCCGAAGGCCTCAGGAGCGACTCATCTGTCGATACGCCTCCATAATGTAAAATTACAGACGGGCGCCATTTCTATTCCCTCTGCACTGACGGAGTCCGGCAAATAGGAAACGCTCATTTCACCGCGCCTATAAATAAACATGACAGCGTGAGGCGAACAGGCTGGTGTTCAACTGCTGCGCCAGACTACCGCGTGGTGATTTACCACGCCCACACGCTTCGCATGAACAAAAGCTTTTGTTTTTATCCTGGTGTCTGAGCGTGAACTACAGTTCATACCTGTAGGTTGGCCGACTGCCAGTCAGAGGCAGGCTCTCTGTATCAGTCGTGCTTTTCTCCTTACACACAATGGCTGCCAGATCTTTTTCGTTTTCGCTTCGACGTGTAAATCTCCTCCTCTGACTGGGCGCTCCTGTTACGAGCTAGATAAAGCCACGTGGGAACTGGCCTGTAATTTCAAATGACTTTTCGTCAGAGGACAGGACATCTTAGGTCTGAGAGGAACCGAGAGACATTTCAATGATTGGATTGAGCGCGGCTGAGTCTGAACATAACGACCTACACAATGTCAGAGGGAGACAGCATCCGCTGCTGAGAGACCCTGCTAATCAATGGTGGGGAAAGTCCCAGTCTGCGACAGAAGCTGTTCACGTCGGATGCTTAGGAAAAACGGGAGCCGTTTCTCTGGACGACGTGCCTTCTGACAGGACCCAATTGATATTTAATGAGTGTTTGCTTTTCTTCACTCGAGAGCTAAATGCCTTTTCAGAAGGAACGCACGGTGCAATTTACGTCTGGGTCGTCATAGACTCACATGAACCCAAGCATGCACACACACTCACACACACACTCCTGCACACACACACACATAAATCACAGAGATATCTTCCCTGCCAGAATGGTGTGTGTGTTTCTGCACCTTTGTTCACACACAGAGGAGCTTCTGAAAGACGCAGACAAAGTCAAAGCCGGTGTCAGTCGTCAGTTTGAGCGTAGGACGCTTCCTCTGAGTGTGTTCAACACCAGGCAGAAGCACAACAGAAGTTCAAAAGTTCAACAGAAGACAAATTCTACCGCGATGTCGGGGTTCGCTTTTTGTGCTCTCCCGTTCTGGTAGTCGTTTATTTGTCGTGTAGAAAGTCGGTCTTTTGATAAAACTCCAATCAGAAACCCGGCGGTAACAGCAGCTACGGGCCCGTGTTCTCTGTCCGCTCATCTGAATTCTGATGGAGATCGACGAGACGGTGACAGCGGGGGGGTGGGGGGGATTGCAAAATGACAACCGTGCACCTTATCTCTCTAGCTTTCACCGTTTATCCACTGTCTCTTGCTCTCTCTATCCCAATCTCTCCCTCTCCGCATAGCCGTTAAAGGTTGGATTACAGACGGGCAGGCAGACCGACTCCCTGAGAGGAAAAGGTAGGATACAGATGGCAAGTAGGAAAACAGGAACCGTTGAAATATTATTATGCAGTATTTCTATGCAGGGACTTTTGGCAGGAGTTTCCTGGAAGCACCGATTGGGATGTATTATTTTGGTGAATTTTACCCAAAAAGGCAGTTGCAGTTAACCAAGCCTAGTCCGAAATCTTCCCTTAACCCCTTGTGTGAAACAGCCGTGGATGACTCAGACACAATCCAGCACACAACAGGACACACTGGTCGTATTCTGGTAGGTTACAAGACTTCAATAAAAGCTTTAGTTCCTGGTGGATGTTGTTTCCCCGCTATCAAGACGTCCGAATTGGGAGAGTGGAAGTGGTAAATCGATGCAATTTCAGGCAGTCGGCCCTGTTTGTCAGCGGATTGCCGTCCAGATTTGCCTGGCGCAAGCGTCTGTATTAATTTCGCCCGTCTCAAATCCAATTATTTGTCCACGCGCCTCTGTGCAAATGACCTTCTCTTTCGTGGAACCTCACTGACGGTGAGCATGAACCGCGAGACCTCTGATTGGTTCTCATTGTGATCCGCCGAGAGGCAAAACGACGGACTGTTTGATTGGGAACATTCAGAGTTTAGATTCATCAGGTTTTAATTCAATAACAATGACGGGGAGCTCATGTGTCTGCTGCAGTACGTGTGTGTGTGTCCCAGTGTGTGTGTGTGTGTGTGTGTGTGTGTGTGTGTGTGTGTGTGTGTGTGTGTGTGTGTGTGTGTGTGTGTGTGTGTGTGTGTGTGTGTGTGTGTGTCTGTGTGTGTGTGTCCCAGTGTGTGTGTGTCCCAGTGTGTGTGTGTCCCTGTGTGTTGTGTGTGTGTGTGTCCCTGTGTGTGTGTGTGTGTTCCTGTGTGTGTGTGTGTCCCTGTGTGTGTGTCCCTGTGTGTGTGTGTGTGTTCTTGTGTGTGTGTCCGTGTGTGTGCGTGCGCACGTGTGTGTGTATTTGAGTGCCTGTATATATCCCTGCAAATGTCTTCCTTTGTCTTTATATATGAGTGTGTAATAGAAATGGAGTTAAAGAAAAAAAGAAAGAGAAGGACGGTGTGGGAGTGTGTGAATACATATCAAAGCATGGCAGTTATATGTGATTAAACACACTTTCTTTCTGCTTGGCTAGAAGAGTGTACTGCAGGCCTTTACCACACTCCAAATACCAAAGCCAAATACAAAAAAAAATCATATGAATGTATAGAATGTATAGATATAGACATTTTTCTTGAGAAACGACATGACACACATGGCCCAATATGTCACACATGGCCCTATATGTCACACATGGCTCTATATGTCACACATGGCCCTATATGTCACACATGGCCCTATATGTCACACATGGCCCTATATGTCACACATGGCCCAATATGTCACACATGGCCCTATATGTCACACATGGCCCTATATGTCACACATGGCCCTATATGTCACACATGGCCCTATATGTCACACATGGCCCTATATGTCACACATGGCCCTATATGTCACACATGGCCCTATATGTCACACATGGCCCTATATGTCACACATGGCCCTATATGTCACACATGGCCCTATATGTCACACATGGCCCTATATGTCACACATGGCCCTATATGTCACACATGGCCCTATATGTCACACATGGCCCTATATGTCACACATGGCCCTATATGTCACACATGGCCCTATATGTCACACATGGCCCTATATGTCACACATGGCCCTATATGTCACACATGGCCCTATATGTCACACATGGCCTCACAGAAAAATTGCTTTAGGCGGTCAGTGAGCCTGGCGCATCAATGTGTGTGTGTGTGTGTGTATAGTGATATATTTGAACGTTTGTGGGTACGTGATAATCTGTGATGAAGTGTACGGTTCATTAATTCTGCAGGGAGAAGGTCAAGGAGGGACAATGGCAGAAGAGGCCGAAGCTGAGCCATTGAGTTCAGCCACTTATTAAAAATGTGTGTCAAATTAAAGTGCACGACACAGAAATGATAATACATCAATGATATAAATCCCTGGATATTGCAACTCAGCACCGGGGTGGAAAAGCTACATTTAAAGACCAAGGTGTGACCTTTTGTTATCACTGCTTCATATAGTACATCATGTAGTTGTCAGGTATGTGCTTATTATAGTCTGTAGAACCTAAATACTACGTCTATGAGCATATTTTGATTCTAATACCATGCACATAAAAAAAGATCTCTGCAGAACTTTGGCCTCAGGAACTACATTTCCTATTAAAGCACACGTTCCCTTATATTCCTCGCTGTCTCTCTCTCTATTTTATATGGGCTTTAATGGCATGAAAGTTACAACTGAATAATATAGCCAAAGCATTAAACAATGTCAAAAAAAGTACAATAATAAAAAAGTTCATACATTTTTTAGCAAAGATCTGTTATGAATCCATTACATACAAAACATTACACACACACACACACACTCTTTCTCTCTCTCTCTCTCTCTCTCTCTCTCTCTGTAAACAAAATAACATTCATGTGGTCTTTTCGACATGGCCCCTGTCTGCCGGGGGGCGCTGCGTAAACAAGACACGGTTAATCTGGTTAAGACTCGGCTCATCCCTGAGTGACAAGCTGCCGTTAGCATTTGACACAAAATGGCTGCCTTGATTATTACCTGACAAGCAGAAATAAGGTTCCATCCAGGCTACAGCTGTCCTCACGAGCCTAGATTGAATGAAACCCTCACTGGCATGTAATCAGCGACAGATGGTTTTCTGTAATGATACTCAACGTCCTCATGTCACACCTGACTTCCAGCAGACTCCATCGACTGTCTAATGCCGCGTGTAAATTGTTGCGTTCTCAATGACAACATGACTGCCGAGGGCGTACGTATACCAATATTAAGAGTTTGTCACAATACATATTTTTTTTAATTTTGACATCTATCAATCTATGAACGTCAGCTCCACCCAATATGAACGTCAGCTCCACCCAATATGAACGTCAGCTCCACCCAATATGAACGTCAGCTCCACCCAATATGAACGTCAGCTCCGCCCAATATGAACGTCAGCTCCACCCAATATGAACGTCAGCTCCACCCAATATGAACGTCAGCTCCGCCCAATATGAACGTCAGCTCCACCCAATATGAACGTCAGCTCCACCCAATATGAACGTCAGCTCCGCCCAATATGAACGTCAGCTCCGCCCAATATGAACGTCAGCTCCACCCAATATGAACGTCAGCTCCACCCAATATGAACGTCAGCTCCACCCAATATAATTGCCACCATCCTCCAGTCCTCCAGGAGTGGTCATGTTCACACACTCGCCTATTCAGGTCAGTTTTGTTTGGGTTGTAGGAGTGTGGCAGGACACACCGCTCTGAACCCCCCACGCTTCAACAGCTCTCAATCTCATGGCGACTGGCGCCTTTCAAGTGAACAGTCAGCTCCACCCAATATGAACGTCAGCTCCGCCCAATATGAACGTCAGCTCCGCCCAATATGAACGTCAGCTCCACCCAATATGAACGTCAGCTCCACCCAATATGAACGTCAGCTCCGCCCAATATGAACGTCAGCTCCGCCCAATATGAACGTCAGCTCCACCCAATATGAACGTCAGTTCCACCCAATATGAACGTCAGCTCCACCCAATATGAACGTCAGCTCCGACCAATATGAACGTCAGCTCCACCCAATATGAACGTCAGCTCCACCCAATATGAACGTCAGCTCCACCCAATATGAACGTCAGCTCCACCTAATATGAACGTCAGCTCCACCCAATATGAACGTCAGCTCCACCCAATATGAACGTCAGCTCCGCCCAATATGAACGTCAGCTCCACCCAATATGAACGTCAGCTCCGCCCAATATGAACGTCAGCTCCACCCAATATGAACGTCAGCTCCACCCAATATGAACGTCAGCTCCGCCCAATATGAACGTCAGCTCCGCCCAATATGAACGTCAGCTCCGCCCAATATGAACGTCAGCTCCACCCAATATGAACGTCAGTTCCACCCAATATGAACGTCAGCTCCACCCAATATGAACGTCAGCTCCACCCAATATGAACGTCAGCTCCGACCAATATGAACGTCAGCTCCACCCAATATGAACGTCAGCTCCACCAAATATGAACGTCAGCTCCACCCAATATGAACGTCAGCTCCACCCAATATGAACGTCAGCTCCGCCCAATATGAACGTCAGCTCCACCCAATATGAACGTCAGCTCCACCCAATATGAACGTCAGCTCCACCCAATATAATTGCCACCATCCTCCAGTCCTCCAGGAGTGGTCATGTTCACACACTCGCCTATTCAGGTCAGTTTTGTTTGGGTTGTAGGAGTGTGGCAGGACACACCGCTCTGAACCCCCCACGCTTCAACAGCTCTCAATCTCATGGCGACTGGCGCCTTTCAAGTGAACAGTTCTCAACTGAAACACTCTCACTTTCCTTCCCTCTCGTTTTCTCACTCCTCCTCCAGTGTTTTTTCTTGGTTTCTCTTTCTGAATCTTTCGTCGTACACCCACGTCCTTTTGGAATGCCGGCCTTCTGTCCGATTAAGCCAGTCCAATTAATCCCTCGGGTCAGTTTTTGAATCCACAATCCCAAACATGTGCAATTGTTTGCGGGAAAGGGTTGTGAACTTTTATTTTGGAAGACAATTGTGGTAATATTCATTGTGCATTACTTCTCTATTCCAAGCCTTCCAATTTGCCTTCTGTTCATGGGCTTGACATTCCAGAGAACCTCTTATGCAACACAGTTTAAATGCCCTTTAGAAAGACATTCATCGCCAGTCAAGAATACCTTACGATCACTGCGGGGGAGTATGCGTCCAAGATGACTCGTGAAAAAGGAAAGGGTGAAAAACAAGCAGCGAGATTAAAGTGCTTACAGTAACGTGGGCATGACGGTTCTCCATCTCGGCTTCTCCGACGCAGCTTAAACCACATGGGCCTTTTGTATCTCGTCTATTACTGTCACGAGTGTGGTGAGTTTTCTTCCACACGGGGAGTGTAGTGGGGCTCACTTCCAGTCTCTGGTGATTGTTTTGTTGCTAGCACGACTGGGGCTTGTTAGCAATCACCGGGGCTATTTTACTCTATACTTTGGGATTCCAACTATTTAATTTTTATGTCAGTATTTCGGTGAGTGTTTTGTGTATTGTCCTATGTCGCTGTATTACATATTTAGTACGACGCTTGTGTAGCGCAATTTTATTTATTCAGTGTCTAGGTTTTAGCGTTCGCATGGTTGTTTGTTTTATTCTATAACAAAATACCTACGAACGTGACGTCCGCTCTGCATTCGGCCACCCCTGCACTACACCCTTACGGAAACCGTGCCAATTACGGCTGAGACAGGAGGAGGGTTGTGGGGATAGGGGTCAAAGGTTGCTGTAATTTGGTGTGTGCCCCACCACAGGTTCCGACTGTTCCTGCATGCAGCTGAGGACTTTGGATGTGAGACTTTGAGGTGGAACGTGTTCACGTGGGGAACTTGCACTGGTTTTTCCCCAGGTGCAACCTGCATGTAATGTCCTCAGCTGCGGCTCCCTGTTGACAAATACAAACGCTGCTCCGCTGGCATCGACACACGATCACAGTGGCTGGAAGGCTTCCAGAAAGGCGGCTCATTGCGTTTCATTAGCTCCACAAACAGATGGGCACAATCAAAACGGTTCCCGGTGTGACTGCACGAACAACATTAACTCAGTGCCAGTGGAAGGAGCGGAGCAGCGAGGAAGGAGCAGCGAGGAAGACAGCGGCGAGGAAGGAGCGGCGAGGAAGGAGCGACGAGGAAGGAGCGGCGAGGAAGGAGCGGCGAGGAAGGAGCGGCGAGGAAGGAGCGGCGAGGAAGGCAGTGGCGAGAAAGGAGCAGGTTTCCCAGGGATGCTGATTCATTAGGTGAACCTCTCCTCAACTCCTCAGAGAAGTCAACAGAAGACCCTCTCCTCAACTCCATGGTGAAATCCAGGTAAATGTTGACTGCAAAGGCATGGTAAAAAGATGGGGTATCTGTTTGAGGACTTTGTGACTTCTTCTAGAGTATCAATCTCTTGATTGGTTGGAGCAGTTCCAGCCATCAGCCCGAAAGCAAATTAACACCTCCATTCTTTTAGACGTTGGAGTGATTTTAGATGGTAGACAGCGACAGAGGTGTTAATACAGAGGTCTCATAGACTCCTTAACTACTCCTTAACTACTCCTTAAGTACTCCTTAAGTACTCCTTAAGTACTTCTTAATTTAAGTACTCTTTAAGGACTCCTTAAGGTTGTCTAATAGTAAGCAAACACAGCTCACGATGAGGTGCCGGCACACTCCTGTCAGAGCGGCTTGTCAAGCTTTACACTTCGACTTTGGAACAAGTTCAGAATCATTCAGTTTTGACGAGTGACTGATGACTTTCCCCACAACATATAGACGTTAAAGTCGTGGCTTCAGGGATGATATATAATGTGCTTTAGCAGTGGCTACGCTAACGTAGGTGGCTTTGGTCTTCTACTGTTGACAGCAATGCTACAGCTACTTCCGATTGAGTATGTTGAAGTCAGGCAAATAATGTTTTATACTAGTATAAAGTAATTTGTCAAATGCCCAAATGACCGCTTGCTGAACTTTATAGGACCTCTGAGTGCAGACAAGCTCAAAGTTAGTTCAGATAGGTGGGAGAACTGCACTGGCAGCCGAAGGGAATATTCAGAAACCCGCCTACGACATATTGCTTTATTGCTGCAGAAACATGAGAAGATGTTCTTGTTTCTCCCGGCAGCTAGGCTTTAAGACATTCTCTGAACGAAAATTAATGGATGAATGCTTTGAGTCTGGCTTACAAGCTCTTAAAAAGACTCAGCGAGACCTTTCAATTCTCCTTTGCATGTAACTTTGGTCATAGTCATCGTAAGAACATCTTAGCCATGGTGTTGTATAAGTCTGAATTATTAATGGCTTCATAGCAGAAGGCCACTGCTTTGCTCACATAGTTGAAGGACATTTAATTTCCTTATTTTCCTTCTCTCACATTCTTCCGGCACTTTCTGAGATGGAACACGACAGATATATTCAATTTAATTCAACTAACGTCTCGTGTGAGAAGAGAAAATGTATTTATTTTATTTTTTACAGTTTGATCAGACATTGTCCACGAACACACAAGAACGGTGGACAACTCTAAAACCGCCGTCACTAAGCACGTACAGTCAAACTGTATTTGGTGGTTTCCAGAACTTTACTCTTTAAAATCTTAATCCACTATCACATTGTGCCAGACATACCACCCCAACGCAGATTGTGCCTTCATGGTCCACAAGTGACTGCCATGACAGGGTTCGATAAATAATGATATACAGTATTTATATCCACCATAGACATGTCATTGGGTTTTGAGCCCTTGCTGTGTACGTACGTGATGTAAATATTTGATAAGCTGACTGTACTTCTGTCTCTGTTGCATTGGTTTGTATGGTGCAGGTTTATTTACATCCTGTATAGAGTCAGACTGGCATATGCAGATCTGCTGCCACCACTATACCTGAGTTCCTTCAGGTCTGTTAATTAGTATCCTATCATTAATTATGTTTAGATTCATTTGCTGTAATGCTGATAGAAAGTTGTAAACAGTGTAATGATTTTGTCCGCGCCCTTTGCCGAACTTGGTTCACCTTTAAATTCGCAATGTACATGTGATTACAGATTCACCAAAGAGATTGAAAGTTTATCAATGGGTACTTGAAACAAAATGGAAATGGAATTCGGAGAGCAGACATCAGACAAGATGCCCAGGGCATCATTTGTTTACTAAGTTAGTTTTCATTCAGCCAGCAGAGCATTCAGATGAAAGAGCTCAATCTGCAGCCTAGAGACACATATTTGTTGTGTTCCGTCTCAATATGAAAGTTGGGAGACATAAAAGCACATCAGTAATTAGTTTGTGGACTTATCTCCCATAAAGCAAATTACAGTTGGCTAAAGTGTGTGATCTCAAGAAAAACCTCCCAACAACATTCACTCATTCTCTCTCTCTCTCTCTCTCTCTCTCTCTCTCTCTCTCTCTCTCTCTTTCTCTCACCCCCTCGTCTCTCTCTCACTCACTCACTCACTCCCTTTCAGAAAACTGTTGTCAACAAAACTGATTACCAATGGGACGAAGTACATGTTGATATGGATATTAGCAACAACACAAGATCCAACATATCAGCCTCTAGACAGTTGAAATGTAATTCCATTGGTGTATATCTTTAGTAGTAATATTGAACTCAGTACCTACCAACAGCTCAGAAGCTCCAGATCTGGCTGGCTTTCTACATTAGTATTTTCTACTATTACCAAGTTACTTTTAACCAGAGGGTTCTGGTCCAAAATAAAGTGTGACGTTTGAGCATTTGATTTGTGAAATGCTGCCGTATCTCTGGCACTTTTGCCAACTATATAACGTTGTCACATCTGCCAGAGAGCAGTGGAAACAACACCTGAAATTACAAAATAAAGTAAAGGTAAATCCGTTGGAGGGACTGGAATATAGCCAGAGGGGAGAGAACTACCACATTACACAGATCCCGTTACTTAAAGAGGATCCTCGTTTCCTATAGGAGGTCCTGTATCGCTGGAGGCTGGAGAGGGCAGAACGAGCTGTCCTGATTTTATGAAATAGTACAAAGAGATATTAGCAGTAGGGGTTGCCCGTGGTAACGGTATTATAAGGAAATGTACATAGAACACGGCCGTATCGCCACAGGACAAACGAAATAACGAATGGAAGGAGAAGCAAGACACGACATCACACTGTTGAATAAAAAGTAATATTCGTTGTAATGCCTCAAGCAGGCATGATGGCCTCAGTTCACGCACTTCTGTGAGGAAGAGAGACGATACCACAACAACGTGAGGCCTCAGTTCACGCACTTCTGTGAGGAAGAGAGACGATACCACAACAACGTGAGGCCTCAGTTCACGCACTTCTGTGAGGAAGAGAGACGATACCACAACAACGTGAGGCCTCAGTTCACGCACTTCTGTGAGGAAGAGAGACGATACCACAACAAGGTGAGGCGTGTCGCCTATTCCCCCATCAGCCCCACATGCTAACAAATGGTTAAACAGGAGATGTTTTTTTACTTGTGTTTTCTCCGCTCAGCCTGGCGCTCGGTCCCCAAGCGATAACGCGCGTGTGTGTGTGCCGTGTCATGGACACGCCAGCTGGCGGGTCAACACACTCGCTATGAAATGTGATAATGCATCCCTGGCGACGGATATTGTATATCTGCTTTCAGATGTTACCCTGGAATCATTTAGGGGACATTTACTTTCCTTGGTAACGTCCGGTTGAGCATCCGTGAGATGTGCTGGAGCGAAAAGTCATGATCAGGGTCTCATGGAACCGGACAACCGTTTTTCATCGTTCCGAGGTCCAGTTCCGACGCTGGAACGTCTATTGCTCGTGCTTGTTTCTCCTGCGCACGACACGTTGGCAAACGAGAACGTACAGTTGGCTAACCATCTAATCTACACAGACCTCGACATATATGTGCCCCCTGTTAGGAGATGATCAACGTTACGCGTTTCACCTGTGACGTGGTCTTAATGTTAAATCGTCGGTACCATCAGTCCATATCAAGTACAGGTGAGTAATGTAAAAACAAACGGACCCAATGGTCTGTCTAGGGAAGTGATGAACGCTGGTGCTGTTGTTAAGGAAAACAGGACACGATTTATACAAACTGCACTGTGCTAAAATACATATATAACCAGCCGGTTTAACCAGCCATGTAGCAAGCCGTCTGATTCAGTAATATTCACCAAGCTGCCGGTTGAAGCAAAACCAACGGTATGTTGACGGCATCTCTGCCTCCCGGTTTGCCGGCGTCTACAGTCATCATGAACGCCCAGTTCCACGGCGTTTGCCGGCATATAATTCCTACCAGACAGCAGCATCCGGCAGCAGGTTAAAACTGCTACGCATGGTTGGTCCGAGATCCATAATGATTCCAATATGATACGTGTCCAAATGACGCCACGTCGTGAGCCTAACGCGATCCTAACGGGATCCACTTTGGCTAACGACCCCCGGGAACAATTACACAAATGTGACGACGTGTAAGGGACAGAGCCCTGTCCTCGCACTCCATGGTGGTGATGACACCTCCCCCGCATCCGGAGAGAGGGAAAATTAGGCACTTGTTCGTTCACCTGTGTTTTTGTCCGCACCTGGGTTGTGTTTGCTCGTTAGTCCCTGTACTTAGTTCTGTCGGTTCCTGTCTTTCAGTGTCGGTCATTGTTAAGGTATGTTTCTCTTGTTTTGCGTTTGCTGGTCCTGTTATGTATTGCGTGATTATTCTGGTGTTCTGTGTTTAGTATGTTCTGTCTCTCTAAGGGGAGGTTTTGTTAATTATGTTGTTCTTCTGTGTTTATGTTAAGTGTTAGGATTGTCTTGGTATGAAGCTACCCGTTCCTGTTTTGGGAGAAAATAAACCCTGATATTGCAAAGCACTCTGCGTTTGTGTCCTCAACCTGCTCGAAAGCCGCAATCCTGACAGAATGACCGACCCAAAAGAGAGGACACAGCAGGGTGCAGTATCGTGGGCCAGCCTACGGCTCGAAAACCCCGACGAGGGGTTAATGCACGGGCTCTACATAGAGCCCTATGAAGCAGAGGACTCCGAGCCAGAGGACGAGTCCGAGGATGAGGAGTACCTGGAGGGGGAGTTCCGGTGGGATCCCTTCACCCTCCAGCTGATTCCCGTCCGAGCCTCCACGTTTCTGTCCCCCACCTCACCACCCATGGCTGCTGCCCCGCAGCATGAGATGGCTGCCGCCCCGCAGCGTAAGATGGCTGCCGCCCCGCAGCGTGAGATGGCTGCCGCCCCGCAGCTCGAGATGGCTGCCGCCCAGCAGCATGAGATGGCTGCCGCCCGCAGCATGAGATGGCTGCCGCCCCGCAGCATGAGATGGCTGCCGCCCCATGCAGCATGAGATGGCCGCCGCCCCCCCGCAGCATGAGATGGCCGCCGCCCCGCAGCATGAGATGGCCGCCGCCCCGCAGCATGAGATGGCCGCCGCCCCGCAGCATGAGATGGCCGCCGCCCCGCAGCATGAGATGGCCGCCGCCCCGCAGCATGAGATGGCCGCCGCCCCGCAGCATGAGATGGCTGCCGCCCCGCAGCATGAGATGGCTGCCGCCCCGCAGCATGAGATGGCTGCCGCCCCGCAGCATGAGATGGCTGCCGCCCCGCAGCATGAGATGGCTGCCGCCCCGCCGCTCGAAACGGGCCCCTATGAACCCGGTCTATCCGGTGTCCTCCAGGCCCACGCCACCGTCGGCTACCTCCCGGCCTTGGAGAGGGCTCTACGGGAGGATCTGGAGGTGTTTGTTGACTTTCTGGCCTGGGTCCAGGAGGTGGCGGTGATGGACGATGAAAGGAGGTGGTGGCATCAGGAGTTCTTCGTGTGGAGGAAGGGACAGGAAGATCTCTGCCCTGAGCTCCTGGACTACCTGAGGGCACGACTTCTCCGCCGTGCACCACACCTTCGGCCAGTCACCGAGCTCCCTCCAGTTTCCTTGCCCGAGTCTGTCCCCGTGTCCTTGCCTGAGCCAGTCCCCGTGTCCTTGCCTGAGCCAGTCCCCGTGTCCTTGCCAGAGCCAGTCCCCGTGTCTTTGCCTGTCCCAGGTTCCCAGCCTGAGCCTGTCCCAGTCCCAGTTTCCCTGCCTGTCCCAGTCCCAGTTTCCCTGCCTAAGCCAGTTTCCCAGTCTGAGCCTGTCCCCGTTTCCCAGTCTGAGCCTGTCCCCGTTTCCCAGTCTGAGCCTGTCCCCGTTTCCCAGTCTGAGCCTGTCCCCGTTTCCCAGTCTGAGCCTGTCCCCGTTTCCCAGTCTGAGCCTGTCCCCGTTTCCCAGTCTGAGCCTGTCCCCGTTTCCCAGTCTGAGCCTGTCCCCGCCTCTGAGCCTGTCCCCGTCTCTGAGCCTGTCCCCGCCTCTGAGCCTGTCCCCGTCTCTGAGCCTGTCCCCGTCTCTGAGCCTGTCCCCGCCTCTGAGCCTGTCCCCGTCTCTGAGCCTGTCCCCGTCTCTGAGCCTGTCCCCGTCTCTGAGCCTGTCCCGGTCTCTGAGCCTGTCCCGGTCTCTGAGCCTGTCCCGGTCTCTGAGCCTGTCCCCGTGTCTGTCCCAGTCCCCGTGTCTGTCCCAGTCCCGTGTCTGTCCCAGTCCCCGTGTCTGTCCCAGTCCCCGTGTCTGTCCCAGTCCCCGTGTCTGTCCCAGTCCCGTGTCTGTCCCAGTCCCCGTGTCTGTCCCAGTCCCCGTGTCTGTCCCAGTCCCCGTGTCTGTCCCAGTCCCCGTGTCTGTCCCAGTCCCCGAGCTCACTCCAGACCCAGAGCTCACTCCAGACCCAGAGCTCACTCCAGACCCAGAGCTCACTCCAGACCCAGAGCTCACTCCAGACCCAGAGCTCACTCCAGACCCAGAGCTCACTCCAGACCCAGAGCTCACTCCAGACCCAGAGCTCACTCCAGACCCAGAGCTCACTCCTGTCCCCCTGCCTGACTCCAGTCCTGTCCCCCTGCCTGACTCCAGTCCTGTCCCCCTGCCTGACTCCAGTCCGGTCCCCCGTCCTGTCCTCGAGCCCCGTCCTGTCTTCGAGCCCCGTCCAATGCCCGAGGCCGTCATCCTGGCCGAGCCAGTTCCCGGGCCAAGGACTGTTGCCGGGCCAAGGACTGTTGCCGGGCCAAGGACTGTTGTCGGGCCAAAGCCGGTTCCCCGGCCACCTGAACCGTGTCCTCCGGCACGGCCTCCTGAACCGTGTCCTCCGGCACGGCCTCCTGAACCGTGTCCTCCGGCACGGCCTCCTGAACCGTGTCCTCCGGCACGGCCTCCTGAACCGTGTCCTCCGGCACGGCCTCCTGAACCGTGTCCTCCGGCACGGCCTCCTGAACCGTGTCCTCCGGCACGGCCTCCTGAACCGTGTCCTCCGGCACGGCCTCCTGAACCGTGTCCTCCGGCACGGCCTCCTGAACCGTGTCCTCCGGCACGGCCTCCTGAACCGTGTCCTCCGGCACGGCCTCCTGAACCGTGTCCTCCGGCACGGCCTCCTGAACCGTGTCCTCCGGCCCGTCGGCCTCCAGACCCGTGTCCTCCGGCACGGCCTCCAGACCCCGTCTCCCCCGGCACTGCCTCCTGACCCGTCTCCCCCTGGCACTGCCTCCTGACCCGTCTCTGCCTGGTCGACCTCTAGACCTGCACCCTCCTGTCCGACCTCCAGATCTGCTCCCGCCCGAGTAGACCTCCTGACACGCTCCCGCCGGGTAGACCTCCAGACACGCTCCCGCCGCTCCCGCCGGGTAGACCTCCAGACACGGGTAGACCTCAGACACGCTCCCGCCGGGTAGACCTCAGACACGCTCCCGCCGGGGACCTCAGATCTGCTTCCGCCGGGTCGACCTCCTGACCCTCATCCGCCGGGTCGACCTCCTGACCTGTCTCCTGACCTGCATCCGCCGGGTCGATCTCCAGATCCGCTTCCGCCGGGTAGACCTCCTGACCCGCTCCCACCGGGCAGACCGCCTGACCCGCTCCCGCCGGGTAGAACCCATGACCCGTCTCTACCTGTCCGGCCTCCAGACCTGCTCCCGCCGGGTCGACCACCTGATCCGTCTCCGCCTGTCCGGTCTCCTGACCCGTCTCCACCTGCCCGGTCTCCTGACTGGCATCCACCAGACCGGGCGGCCTCCTGGTCTGTCAGCCTCTGTCCTGCCCGAGACCCGTCTCTCCGTCCTGCCCATGTCCAACTCTTGGATTATATCTGCTTTTGTGTTTTGGGCGCTTCAGGAGCCGCGCCCCTTGGTGGGGATTCTGTAAGGGACAGAGCCCTGTCCTCGCACTCCATGGTGGTGATGACACCTCCCCCGCATCCGGAGAGAGGGAAAATTAGGCACTTGTTCGTTCACCTGTGTTTTTGTCCGCACCTGGGTTGTGTTTGCTCGTTAGTCCCTGTACTTAGTTCTGTCGGTTCCTGTCTTTCAGTGTCGGTCATTGTTAAGGTATGTTTCTCTTGTTTTGCGTTTGCTGGTCCTGTTATGTATTGCGTGATTATTCTGGTGTTCTGTGTTTAGTATGTTCTGTCTCTCTAAGGGGAGGTTTTGTTAATTATGTTGTTCTTCTGTGTTTATGTTAAGTGTTAGGATTGTCTTGGTATGAAGCTACCCGTTCCTGTTTTGGGAGAAAATAAACCCTGATATTGCAAAGCACTCTGCGTTTGTGTCCTCAACCTGCTCGAAAGCCGCAATCCTGACACGACGGAACGAAAGGTGGACGGAACGGGATGCATGTTAATGTAATGACGCAAACATGTAGGCTACGCGTTGGACGAAAATGCCCGACTATTAATATTAATTAATTAATATTTATTAACGCTCAGTCGGCGGTTGTGCTTTACGTAGTCGTCGCCGATGCTGGTTCCTGGTAATGGCAGATGTTTAACAGAAAAGTGTGGGCATATATAATTAAAGCATTAATCAACTCTGTCTGTTTGGAGGCCACTGAAGCCCAAACCGGTCTCCTCAAATGTCATCCCCACAAATTACCAGGACAAACTATAAAATCCATCGGTCCGGCGCAGCAGTTTTTGGCCAATTTATTGTGTAACAAAAGGGCTGCCTATACATGTCATGTTGTTGATATGATTTACAGTTTGTTTCCATGACGGCAGCCTTCCTCAGCAGAAGACATTCAACTCCTACCAGGTCCGGAGCCTGAGGACATTCAACCCCTACCAGGTCCGGAGCCTGAGGACATTCAACTCCTACCAGGTCCGGAGCCTGAGGACATTCAACTCCTAACAGATCCGGAGCCTGAGGACATTCAACTCCTACCAGGTCCGGAGCCTGAGGACATTCAACTCCTACCAGGTCCGGAGCCTGAGGACATTCAACTCCTACCAGGTCCGGAGCCTGAGGACATTCAACTCCTACCAGTCCGGAGCCTGAGGACATTCAACTCCTAACAGATCCGAAGCCTGAGGACATTCAACTCCTACCAGGTCCGGAGCCTGAGGACATTCAACTCCTAACAGATCCGGAGCCTGAGGACATTCAACTCCTACCAGATCCGGAGCCTGAGGACATTCAACTCCTACCAGGTCCGGAGCCTGAGGACATTCAACTCCTACCAGGTCCGGAGCCTGAGGACATTCAACTCCTACCAGGTCCGGAGCCTGAGGACATTCAACTCCTAACAGTACCGGAGCCTGAGGACATTCAACTCCTACCAGGTCCGGAGCCTGAGGACATTCAACCCCTACCAGGTCCGGAGCCTGAGGACATTCAACTCCTACCAGGTCCGGAGCCTGAGGACATTCAACTCCTAACAGATCCGGAGCCTGAGGACATTCAACTCCTACCAGGTCCGGAGCCTGAGGACATTCAACTCCTACCAGGTCCGGAGCCTGAGGACATTCAACTCCTACCAGGTCCGGAGCCTGAGGACATTCAACTCCTACCAGTCCGGAGCCTGAGGACATTCAACTCCTAACAGATCCGAAGCCTGAGGACATTCAACTCCTACCAGGTCCGGAGCCTGAGGACATTCAACTCCTAACAGATCCGGAGCCTGAGGACATTCAACTCCTACCAGATCCGGAGCCTGAGGACATTCAACTCCTACCAGGTCCGGAGCCTGAGGACATTCAACTCCTACCAGGTCCGGAGCCTGAGGACATTCAACTCCTACCAGGTCCGGAGCCTGAGGACATTCAACTCCTACCAGGTCCGGAGCCTGAGGACATTCAACTCCTACCAGGTCCGGAGCCTGAGGACATTCAACTCCTACCAGTCCGGAGCCTGAGGACATTCAACTCCTAACAGGTCCGGAGCCTGAGGACATTCAACTCCTAACAGGTCCGGAGCCTGAGAGTTTTCTCTTCCATCTCATCATCATTAATTGTACCCAGCTGGTTTCCCAGGTCTAAATCCGTCTTTTATTAGTGGGTTGAAATGGGGAAAAAACTAAGCGGAAGCAGGACTGATGCAATTCACTGTGGTAAACTGGCATGGCATTTTTACTCCTGAAGCGAATTATTTCTGGCTTCTTGCACTACTTGCCATAACTCTTCTTTTGCGTTTTGTCCAGCTGCTTATTTGTGTTTTCCGTCTAATTGATCTCACACAGGTTTATTCATGTTGAGGTTGGGCTTCCGTTTCATTTCTATTTAATCTCATTCATTTCCATAATTCCATTTGCAAGCAGGTTTTAATTGTCGTTGTTGATAACAGAGCAGCTGGTCTGCTCATATCGACTTAAGCTTACTTGTGATTTGGCTGGACGAATGGGCAAAAGTCAACCTGGTTGATTATGTGATTGATTTTGATTGAATACAGTACATGCAATTCTGAATGATTTGCACGTCACATTGCATAGGATGTACATTTTTTATTCTTCTGTTAATACTCACGTGCTCACAGACAACGTCACCTTTCCTCTCATTAATCAACACTCACACCAACACTTTAGACGACATACAAGAGCATCCATCCTGTGTGTGTGTGTGTGTTCATCAAAAGTGAGCCCACTCACATGTGTCACGAAGCCGACCTGCACTCGTGTCAAGACGCTGGTGACAACTCAGTAAGAGACTGGTGAGTTTGTCAGAGGCGGTTCCTGACAACATGCGGAAATTCTTTGGATGTGCCAATCCAGAGTTTCAGCCTGTCTCAGAAGATCCTCCAGGTGAAGAAGCTCTGTTGTAGAGGTCTTGGGACTGTGTGGTCAAACATGGTCTGAGGTTGTGAGGCCAGGAGGACATTATATTATTATACAGGTTGGAGGCATATGGGTACAAAAGAACTACTTTAAATATCTAAAGGCTCAGACATTATTGCTTGGATCAGTTGAGCAAAGCAATTTAATAAAATGACAATTGAAGAGACTGCTAAAAAGAAATGAAAAGCAGTTATAGCATTAGTATCATATTAGTATTTTAGTATATATTAGTATATTAGCAAATAGTATGTATTTCATTCTTGGTGCGATGTTTAGGATTGCCAGGCTGGCTAGCTAGCCAGTGACAATAATATTATCCAGCCTGAATATAGCAACAATGTAGCAAAAGGACCAAAATAAGAATAAGCACTAGAACTCTGGTTGAACAATCCAATTTTCTGAGTTTGCTAACCAAAGATAAGGTACATTTTCATTAGAATATACATCGATTCCTCGGGTTACTATCATTAATATGTTATCTGAACTCCGGGATCGGACCAGACGGGAAGCCCTCGTTGCCCTCGTACATCGATGAGACTTGGACGCCCCGACCTTGTTCCCGGTTTGTGGTTTGTCTCTGCTCGGATCACTGTCTGTAGGAGCACCCCACAAGCCTTGACATTTCAGAAATGCTCTGACCCAGTCATCATAACAATTTGGCCCTTGTCAAAGCCGCTCCTGTGTTTATTTTAAAGGAACGCCACACAGTAAAATAAACAGACCGGATGCACTGTAAAGCACAATTATCATAAAAACAACAATATCTTTTCAAATCGTTCCTTAATTAGCTGATACTGATTGCTAGCCAATTCGCTTATCAATCTAACAAATCCCTTTAATCACATTTTTATATCACCTATAGCGGAATACCTACAGGGTATTCAGATCCCATCACACTAAAATCCAAATTAGGTCTATAAGTTAATCGATCATTCTTTAGATGCATTTTGGGCTAATTAGTAAAAAATGACCACGGAAATATCTCGGGAACATGCAGTCTTCCCGCATAGTAATTAGCAGCGAGGAGCTCTGCATGTGCTAGGATTTAGTAAAACTGTAGAGAGGAAGGGAGCCGAAATGTGTGCAGGAGTTATTCATGCTATTGCGTAAGACCTCCTGTCAATCAAGTGTAGCAGCACGTGGGCGGGGCCTGAGCCCAATTACAGGAAGCGATGCCACAGTGTAGAACTGAACCCCAGATGTCCGTGAAATGAAGCGGGGGTATTTCTTAGTAAACCGAGGCCTTCCGACTCCCAAACATGCTCCGATCGATCCCCACAGCACGAAGCAAATGGAAGTGATAAAATATTAAATTCCGAACCCAGTTTCAGCTTATGCCGACAGGATCTTGACGAGGGTTGTGATTCCACTTAAGACCTTAATGTGAGAACGGGCAAAAATGCAAGCCGAGCTCAAAACGGAGACATAAAAAACGATACAGTGACCGGTGCCTTGCGGTTTCGCCCGCCGTGACGCTCCAAGCCGGGAGGGAGAGATAATTGCTCACTTCCTAAATGCGGCGTTGACAGCTGTGTCAGCCGCAGTCTGACCCGAGAACAGTTCACACGTGTAACTTTAGAACCGTCCGCAGACAATTCAACCCCAGACGAGCCCCGTTGGATTCAATAACACCCACACAGGCTCATTTCAATAGAGCCACTTGCAGTAAGTTAACACGTCAGCCCGCGCGGTCTTGCTAAGTGTAACGATACTCCGGACGCGTGCAGGTAAATCCCAAGCGTCTGCATATTTGCCTCATTCGGGAGGCGCACATCGATTGGACAGCGGCGCTGGACGCACTCGCAATTACAATGATTGAGAGAGGGATCACGCCGGGATGAAGGTTGATTATGGTAGAGGTGCTTTTACCCGGGGGAGGAGCGCACTGTGTCCGCGCCAGCGATCAATGCCAGAGAGCTTCTTCAACATACTCTCACAATCAATGCGGCCAAAGCCCGGGCCGACAGACATAACGGATGACATCATCAAAGAGGGATCCGGGTTGAGTGAGATTGATAAGCCGAGACATCTTTGTACCGGGCCGGCCCGGTGGGATGCAGCCAAAACGTTAACCTCCGTCCGGTTGGACTTATAACTGACTCCCCATATATTACATTTGCATATTGGTATACTATAGATAACATGTGCCGAATACTTTCTGATGAATGTGGTTAGAGTAAGAGAAATACTATATTAAACATTGCCGATTACAGCATTTGTCATATTTCATATCTGGCAGAATTTACCCAGAATGCACAATGTGAACAAGGAAATGCTGTGGAACCCTGTCTGCAAATATCATCCTCCTTTGTTATTTTTGTTATTGAGAAAATAACAAAATTGGAAAGTTAACATCACATCCCTGTGAATGGGCAGAGAGCAGCTTATTTAAGGGGTGACCAAGGTCAAGGGTCAGGACCAGATACTGTACACTCCTAGAAACAGACAGAGACACAGATATCCAATGAATATAGATTAGTCAAAGCATTACATCCTTGATGGTTCAAACAATAGTGTGTGTGTTCATGTGTGTGTGTGAGATGGAGATCAGTTGTGACTTAATAATAAAGGGAAAATAATGAGAAACTTGCATCGTTAGTGGGGACTACAAAGCTTAGTTAAAAAATTCCTCTAAAAAATACGTTGTCAGGTTTTTCCTTTTTATCCCTTATTCATCACTTTAATAAGTATTGGAAATGGTTATTTAGCTAAATGAGTTCCAATAGAGCAAATTTGTATCCCATATAGAACCGGTACTCTAGACATAACAAACAAGGGTTTCTACCTGGAAGCTCAAAAAGTGTCATGTGCAAAAATATGTTCCAAAAGGTTTCCCGGGCTGGGTTTTACCAACAGAAAGAAATCAGTTATTGTATTTAAAGTATAATTGAAAAAAACATATTTAAACAAGTTCTTGAAAGAACCTTTTGGAGTGAACCAACAGGTACTGTGTCTGGGTGTGATGTCTGGGTGTGATGTCTGGGTGTGTGTTTCTGTGTATGTATGTGTCCTATGTGTATGTGAGTGTCCCCACTTGTAAAATAGAGATTTCCGTATTAGGTGCCACCGTGCTTATCGAAGTTAAGAAGGGGATGTGTTTGTGTGCTTGTTTATCAAATACTTTAAATTTCCTCCCATACATTCAAGCCAAAATGGGAACTCAGATGTTGTGTGGTTTAACATGGATATGGAGATATAACATGCATATGGGGATATAACATGCATATGGAGATATAACATGCATATGGAGATATAACATGCATATGGAGATATAACATGCATATGGAGATATAACATGCAAATGGAGATATAACATGCATATGGGGATATAACATATGGAGATATAACATGCATATGGAGATATAACATGCATATGGAGATATAACATGCATATGGAGATATAACATGCATATGGAGATATAACATGCATATGGAGATATAACATGCATATGGAGATATAACATGCATATGGAGATATAACATGCATATGGAGATATAACATGCATATGGAGATATAACATGCATATGGAGATATAACATGCATATGGAGATATAACATGCATATGGAGATATAACATGCATATGGAGATATAACATGCATATGGAGATATAACATGCATATGGAGATATAACATGCATATGGAGATATAACATGCACATGGAGATATAACATGCACATGGAGATATAACATGCACATGGAGATATAACATGCACATGGAGATATAACATGCATATGGAGATATAACATGCATATGGAGATATAACATGCATATGGAGATATAACATGCATATGGAGATATAACATGCATATGGAGATATAACATGCATATGGAGATATAACATGCATATGGAGATATAACATGCATATGGAGATATAACATGCACATGTAGATATAACATGCACATGGAGATATAACATGCATATGGAGATATAACATGCACATGGAGATATAACATGCACATGGAGATATAACATGCACATGGAGATATAACATGCACATGGAGATATAACATGCATATGGAGATATAACATGCATATGGAGATATAACATGCATATGGAGATATAACATGCATATGGAGATATAACATGCATATGGAGATATAACATGCATATGGAGATATAACATGCATATGGAGATATAACATGCATATGGAGATATAACATGCATATGGAGATATAACATGCATATGGAGATATAACATGCATATGGAGATATAACATATGGAGATATAACATGCATATGGAGATATAACATGCATATGGAGATATAACATGCATATGGAGATATAACATGCATATGGAGATATAACATGCATATGGAGATATAACATGCATATGGAGATATAACATGCATATGGAGATATAACATGCATATGGAGATATAACATGCATATGGAGATATAACATGCACATGGAGATATAACATGCATATGGAGATATAACATGTATATGGAGATATAACATGTATATGGAGATATAACGGTGTGAGGAAACCATTTTGCAGGGTTTTAAACAGGGTTTTAAACTGCGAGACGTGGAGCAGCTGAGGCATAAAATGACGCACTGGTCTTCAGCCGCTACGCCTCATTTTCTTATTCCGCATCTCCCATTAATTATAATTATGCCCAGGCTATTACTGTGTCCCCTCTAGAAGGAGTTTCAGTGTCAGAGATTATGTCCGAGCTGCCTACACATGATAAACTAGGGGGAGATCGAGACGCTTTCAGAGGCTGAATCCTCAAGCGGCTCCAGCTGGATGAGAAAAGCACACGTATTTCCAGTGAACTCTGTGGTTTTACGACAAAGGGTTAAGGTCCGGGGTTTGATCAGGGAATCGGGAACCTCTAATCAGGATTTTAAATTTGCAACAGAATGGGGGGGGGGGGCAAACGCAAGGCGAACGAAAGGCATTAAAAATGAAAAATATAACAACAAGAACACTAAGACAGAAGCAAAAACGAAACATGAGCTCTCATCTAACAAAGACCAACAACACACACCGGGAAAGGAGGAACTAAATTAATATAGTGATTAGGAAAACAGATGTCAATGAAACAAGTGTCTGTGCCTTATTGACATGACAATATTCCCCATAAGAGTCCAACCTTACGCACATATGCAAACTTTAGATCAGATACATATTATTGACGGACATAACGGTTTGGTTTTCAACATGACGTGTCATTGAATTGCACGTAGAAAAGTTTACTTTAAATTGCTTGGACAAAATGGACATTAAAATTGCAAAGGTTTAACTCAGCTCCGTGAAATTACAATTGCAGATCTCCGATGACAATATTATATTTCTTACTTATTATTCTGTTGACTGTGTATGATTTCTTTTCGACCGCCCAACTCCCCGCGTTGGATCAGAACTCAATAGACACCTGATTTGCTGGGTCATAGGGCATGAATGTTTAACCAGCCCAGGGCCGACGATGCAAATACTCAGACAGTACACCTTGCGGTGCCGATATCAGAGCCAATGACTCTGTTACCAGAACTGCAAACTTGTAATCATCATTGCAAAGTCAAAGTATCACAGAATACAATACAATACAGTGAATGACAGATGGCCGTCCCCCTCGTGGTTCAACGTGACTCGCTTATTTAATGTCCAGGGGTCCCCTTCATCTGTATCTGGCATATCCTCACCGGCGATCTGAATCCCCATATATAGTCCCTAAACTCTTAGAGCTTAGTTATATTTAGAAACACAGAGATATTTTTGCTGATTTTCTTTACATCGCTGGTTCCTGTGATTGCACAGTGGCTTCAAACCAAAGTTTTCCCTGTCACTTGAATGTGAGTTCCCGTCCAAGTCAAGCATTCTGTTTTATTACGGTCGGGTGGACCGATTCAGACGGATCCATGGTAAAAGATGTCGTCGCAGACGCAAAACAGGAAACACAAATATCGTCTGTCAGAAGGAGTCCATGAAAAATATATTTATACGATTACACGGAGAGAGCGTAGTCATGAAATGCTTTTTCTTCAGGAATGCCGGCAGTATCGAACGGCTCACTCTCAAATCTACGGGAGCCCTCACATCTTACCCATTCCACCAGGAACAGACTCTTGATAAGCTGTCCGCCTTGGTTACTGTCAAGAAGCCGAGTCATCCTGAAAATGAACCTGCCAATCAAACGTCTCCGGGGGGGGGTTGGAGACAGAGTGAGAGGCCCGCTGAAAAGCCATGGGAGACACTTCCAAACCAACCACATCGAATTACCCACCAGAATACAGAAAAATAAGTAGCAGAGTAGACAGTTGGTTTTTACTCATCCCGTTGAATCGACCGCAGTTCCCGTTTGCCACCTGAGTGGACAGAGCTGTTCCAATCCCACTCTACCGTTTCTGTGGTAATAATTTTACAAACATACTCTGTAGTGAACAGAGATGTTATCAACGCCTAAAGGCGTATCAGTTCGACGACAGGCAGGTCATGGCTGGTGTTTTGTCTCTCGGTTGGATGCAGCTGAAAACAGTTGCTTCTAGCTGGGCCTCATCTCACGTGTAGAACAAGTCTCCTGCAAACACCCAAGAGCCAATCACACGCAGAGAAAAGACAAGAGATATAGTCGTTAGCCAACCGAGCGTTAGCGATAAGTGTGTTGAATATCAGTGACGTTTGTTGATAGTATTACTATCTATAGACCATGATGTTTGAAATATAAATGTTCTCACAAAATTGTATGTCCACCAATTTGGTTCTCTTTATGAAATGGCTTCTTGGATAAGTGTGATCAGAGATGTGTGATCAGAGATGTGTGATCAGAGATGTGTCATCAGAGATGTGTGATCAGAGATGTGTGATCAGAGATGTGTGATCAGAGATGTGTGATCAGAGATGCGTCATCAGAGATGCGTGATCAGAGATGCGTGATCAGAGATGTGTGATCAGAGATGTGTGATCAGAGATGTGTGATCAGAGATGTGTGATCAGAGATGTGTGATCAGAGATGCGTCATCAGAGATGTGTGATCAGAGATGTGTGATCAGAAATGTGTCATAACAGATGTGTGATCAGAAATGTGTGATCAGAGATGTGTGATCAGAGATGTGTGATCAGAATTGTGTCATCAGAGATGTGTGATCAGAGATGCGTGATCAGAGATGCGTGATCAGAGATGCGTGATCAGAGATGTGTGATCAGAAATGTGTCATAAGAGATGTGTCATCAGAGATGTGTGATCAGAAATGTGTCATCAGAGATGTGTCATCATTAGAAACATGGAAATATTGTTTGAAGATATTGTTTCAGCCGACGCCCAGAATTCTAGAATTCTAGTGTAAAATAACGTAAAATGTTTTGTTCATTCAGTTTTATAACCACCCAACGTTCCTGACTATGTAGCAGTTGCGTGCCTTGTTATGAGAATTCCATTATTCAAAATGAAGGTATGTTATTCAGTGCATTTGACAATAAAAATACATTTCCTTAACATGGAAAATGGGGCGTACTTTGCATTTATATGACGACTCTGATTTAAAATATTTGGTAATTATAGAATGTGACGTGGCTAGAATGTAATTTGGGAGTGGTGTGAGATATCCCCAATTAATTTCACAATCCACCTCATTTTTCCCCTCACAAACAATGACACAATTCCAGGGACATCCATCCAACTAGCTGTTGTGCAAAGGAGTAAATAGGTCCCACTGACTTCAGTAAAACCGGTTGTTTGGGAGGTTGGAAATCAGAGACGGGTTTGAACTCTGACCCTTCTACTCCATTGATAAAATTGGATTGTTGGTTTCTAAATGTCAGCCAGGACACACAGGCGCACACAGCGCGGCTTGAACAAAATGCTTTACACATTGGCCTAAAGGTTTCTGACAATTATAGCAAATAGGAAGGAAAACAAAAGTCTGGAGGCAATATCAGTGCCCAGGAAATGTGTATTGTCCTTGTTCCTTATTCCAATTTGTGCGGAGCTCGCTTCCACTTTATCTAGGGGTCACGAAGCCACTTCCATCAGTAATCGACCTATCCGAAAACAGACGTGTTTTCCTCAGAGACGTCAGGGCTCGCTTGCACTGAGCACACACACACACGCGGTGTAATTTCACCACATGTGGCTTTCTCAACATAAAAACAAAGAACAACACGGAGAAACATTTTAACAGAAAAAAGTTCCCGTCTCGTTAATCACATAGATAGGTCGTTTGTAGCGGCAGACATCCCATACCATAGTGCCATAGCTATCTGGTCTAATTCAGCTGTAATCGTTGGTGGTCCAACTTTCCATCCTGGTAATTGGTGGTACTTTACGACAGATTTCGAACATTACAAAGGATCCACACACACACACACGCACGTGTGTCCCCCTTACAAGTCGACCGCACACACTAAAATACACCTCCTGCATTCTAAACACTGCTGGCTGCCTCGCTGTGGACGAACAGATTTCAACCTCATCCAAAACCGGTTCCCCTTAAGTCTCGGAAATCCCCATCTGAGTGTTTTTGCCACGGGAGAGTTGAGCAGATTAGGGAGCAGAACTAATTAAAGATTCTCTTGATATTTGTTTCAACTTTGATATTAGTGTGAGATTTAAGAGGATAGGTTCCTGATTTGTTTATAGTAATCCAGAGCTGTAAGACTGTCCTTGGCATTTGCCAGGCTGACGACGAGAAAATGACAGATTACAGAGGACAACGTAGAGGATGAAAATGTACCATGGAGATGGCACAGAATGATGACACACGGGATGACACATTACTGTAGGGATGACACATTACTGTAGGGATGACACATTACTGTAGGGATGACACATTACTGTAGGGATGACACATTACTGTAGGGATGACACATTACTGTAGGGATGACACATTACTGTAGGGATGACACATTACTGTAGGGATGACACATTACTGTAGGGATGACACATTACTGTAGGGATGACTCATTACTGTAGGGATGACACATTACTGTAGGGATGACACATTACTGTAGGGATGACACATTACTGTAGGGATGACACATTACTGTAGGGATGACACATTACTGTAGGGATGATACAGGGGATGACACATTACTGTAGGGATGACACATTACTGTAGGGATGACACATTACTGTAGGGATGACTCATTACTGTAGGGATGACACATTACTGTAGGGATGACACATTACTGTAGGGATGACACATTACTGTAGGGATGACACATTACTGTAGGGATGACACATTACTGTAGGGATGACACATTACTGTAGGGATGACACATTCCTGTAGGGATGATACAGGGGATGACACATTACTGTAGGGATGACACATTACTGTAGGGATGACACATTAGCATCTGCTCTAGGTACAGCAGATCGTTATAATGTGCTAATCAGCTGAAGTGATGTGATCTGATCATTGGGAATTTATTTTAGAATGTGGCTTTAAAGGCATAATCCACCATGTTACCACACATTTAGAAGTTCAATAAATAATGACAAAAGGCACTTAAGTTGCTCTGTGTCTGTTGTGCACATGTTCCCTCTGGCAGGATCTTAGTTAATTGTGTTTGACTACCCATGGAAACCAGTGCTTTCTGATAGAACATGTAAACACAGATGACCTGGCGCAAACAGCTCAATAGCCTCTCAATGAGATAAATGTCGTAGTCCAGTTACAATAGCGTAGTGTAAACACAAACACAAACACACAGAGAGGTGCTCACATGTAAACATAAACATGGGACATTTTGATAAAGCACGCTTCAAATCTGTATCCGCGTAGTAAATGTAGAAATAATTCGCTGACCTATTATGTGGGCTTTGGACAATCAATATACTTTCACTCTACAATAATTTACCTAAAGCCCTGTTAGAATGAATATGTAGTATTAGAGGACCGCATACTACCACCCTAACATTAGATCCGTGTTATAGATGTTCTCCATCTAACAGAAAGTCTGAACTGATCGTACTATGTTCTACATGCAGTCTGCGGCTGGGATTTAACAAGATTAAAATGTAATAGATTTTCAGGAAGTGTCAAGAACTGGAGACTGAATTATTCACACATTCATATTGTTCTCTGGTTTGAAATGCTCTGGGCTGAAAGAAAACATTCAGAATAAGAGTTGTTCTCAAAATGTATTGTATACTTATTGAATTGTCTTTAGATTACAGTATTTTAGATTACAGTATTTTAGATTACAGTATTTTAGATTACAGTATTTTAGATTACACTGTTTTATATTACAGTATTTCAGATTTTTTGGCCAGCGTTTCCTTTATATTTTGGATGTGGTTCAAATGACATTCTTGGCTAGGTATCTGCTATCGCTCACTGAGACAAATGGGTGGCTGCATAAAATTTGTAAACATACTGTGTTTTGGTCTGAAGGCTACACGCGGATCGGCTCTTGAAATCGTTGTAGCTATTGGAACGGGGAAGCTGCCATGAACGCTCACAAACTCATCAGCTTGTCAGACAGTTTAGGTGGAACATATTCCAAGTTATGTGGACTACAGTAGTCAGCAGCATCTCAAACCCTAAAAGTATTTGACGGGTCAAATAAGCCATTTATTTTGATGCGTCAGATAGAGAAATCGATTATACGCTGTTATGCGCCATTAGAGTTGGAAAATCACGTGTTCATTTTGTACGAGCCTGTCAACAATGCAAGTGAAGCCATTTTCACTGCAGATAGGATAATAAGATACTTGTAACCAAATTCACATTTTCACCTGTTGTGATATAAACGTGAGTTTGGTCAAATGTTAAAGATATACAACTTGTAAGAGTTTGTATTTTCAAAATAAATGGAAAACATAAATGTATAAACTTTTGTTGTTATAAAATCCTAACAACATAGAAATATACTGCCAATGCTTTTAGAACTATTTTATAAATGGATTACAGCTACTTGGATTTCATTAACAAGCGGAAACACCTGTTCTGGAATCAGTTTGTAATGGGCGGCTTTTCAGACAGACTTACAGTAAATAAACCCTTATTCCCAGAGGAACTTCCTTCGGCATTCAAATCCTTGTAAGGCACAAACACACAGACTTTTCTTGTGCTGCTGGTTGTGTCATATTTCCCAAGGTTAACAAGTCTGTTTGAAAGAGGATTGAGTTCTCAATTTGTAAGACCACAGTCTTTCCCATTCCTGCTTTGGTCTTAACCTGTTTTGAGTCGTAGCCTGGACTTCTGGATTATTTAACGGAAGGAGAGCGTACCAAATGCCAGATTTCCACAAAAACCCGTCAGCTCGTTTTCATTGGGGAGAAAACCCTAGAGGCTCATGGGACGAGTCTCTGACATGCGATACTTTGTGTGATACACTTATGTGTGCCGAACGGGCCTGTCGAAGACAATAAAAAGGTGTTCTAGGAAATAAAGACCATGCAAATGTATCATGTAACTAACTGAATGTAGCTGTTACACAGCGATTGTAAAGGTTTCTGAAGAGCAGGGGCTTCTGGGGGGGGTTACAGTTGGTCAGTCAGTAACCGTTGTCTGACTGTTCAAATACAGACGTTGTGTGAGAAGAAACAAACACATGTTCCTCTCCCAGGAAGGCATTGCAAATCGTAATGACACATAAGTACACAGGCCCGCGACGAAAGATGAGATAAAACCCTGGGTTTTAAGTCAACGGAAAAGCCCACGCGTTTCATATAGAAGCGTCTGTTTTGGGGCAGTTCAACTCCCCTCCTCCCCGTGAGAGCATCTGTTCCTCAGTCTGTGATGACAAACACCATCTGATAGTTCAAACAATCATCTGAGAAGACATCCGACGATGAGACGCGTTCGACGAGAAATAAAAAGGGGAGAAAATGCATTTGTGATCAAACATAAACAGTTGGAGTTACTGTCAATGAATTGCTATCCCTTCTGGGCTGTTGGTTGCTTGGATACCGCATGTCCACAGTGAAACAGCATGCTGGATGTCCACAGTGAAACAGCATGCTGGATGTCCACAGTGAAACACCATGCTGGATGTCCACAGTGAAACACCATGCTGGATGTCCACAGTGAAACACCATGCTGGATGTCCACAGTGAAACACCATGCTGGATGTCCACAGTGAAACAGCATGCTGGATGTCCACAGTGAAACACCATGCTGGATGTCCACAGTGAAACACCGCTGGATGTCCACAGTGAAACACCATGCTGGATGTCCACAGTGAAACAGCATGCTGGATGTCCACAGTGAAACACCATGCTGGATGTCCACAGTGAAACACCATGCTGGATGTCCACAGTGAAACACCATGCTGGATGTCCACAGTGAAACAGCATGCTGGATGTCCACAGTGAAACAGCATGCTGGATGTCCACAGTGAAACAGCATGCTGGATGTCCACAGTGAAACACCATGCTGGAAGAAAACCCCTGGTGTTTCTCCTCCCTCCCTCTCTCCTCCACTGGTGTTTCTCCTCCCTCCCTCTCTCCTCCACAGGTGTTTCTCCTCCCTCCCTCTCTCCTCCACTGGTGTTTCTCCTCCCTCCCTCTCTCCTCCACAGGTGTTTCTCCTCCCTCCCTCTCTCCTCCACTGGTGTTTCTCCTTCCTCCCTCTCTCCTCCACTGGTGTTTCTCCTTCCTCCCTCTCTCCTCCACTGGTGTTTCTCCTTCCTCCCTCTCTCCTCCACTGGTGTTTCTCCTCCCTCCCTCTCTCCTCCACTGGTGTTCCTCCCTCCCTGCTCCTCTCTCCTCCACTGGTGTTCCTCCCTCCCTGCTCCTCTCTCCTCCACTGGTGTTTCTCCTCCCTCTCTCCTCCACTGGTGTTTCTGCTCCTCCCTCCCTCTCTCCTCCAATCCTTGCCGTCTTCGGATCTGGGAGTCAGTCTTGTAACCCTGGAGTTGCCAGTGCTCCTCGCCTGTGATGCTCGCTGTGTATTAAGTGGGCACCTCCCCCTCCCCCAAAGCATAGAGGGATGCCTGTGTCACTAAAAGCATACTGCTTTCCAAACTGCTTGGTGCATTTAGACTCAGCCGGGGTGTTGACTTTTCCTCTTTAGCGAATCCTGTATCGAAATCGCCAACTGCCTGGTTATTGAATTCCTCAGTGAACTTGAGTTTAGTTGAGGAATTGGATAACTGTAGATTGTCATTCAGATTTAGCCTGTGTGTGTGTGTGTGTATGTGTCTGTGTGTGTGTGCCTGCGTGCCTGCATGTGTGTATGTGTGTGCCTGCATGTGTGTGTGCCTGCGTGCCTGCATGTGTGTGTATGTGTTTGTGTGTCTGTGTGTGTGTGTGTGTGTGTATGTGTGTGTGTGTGTGTGTATGTGTGTGTGTGTGTGTGTGTGTGTCGGTCGCTGCGTGTGTGTGTGTGTGCCTGCGTGCCTGCATGTGTGTGTGTGTGTGTGTCTGTGTGTGTGCCTGCGTGCCTGCATGTGTGTGTGTGTGTTTGTGTGTCTGTGTGTGTGTGTGTGTGTCTGTGTGTGTGTGTATGTGTGTGTGTGTGTGTGTGTCGGTCGCTGTGTGTGTGTGTGTGTGTGTGTGTGTGTGTGTGTGCCTGCGTGTGTGTGTGTGTGTGTGTGTGCCCGTCCCTGCGTGTGTGGCATACCTTTCCCTAACTTTTCACCGACAGCGTTAACTTCAGGAGTGGGTTTTTCAATTTGCCCCAGAGTCTATTAACACTCAATTTCAATTACCACTGGCCTAATGAATGTTGACTTCAATTCTACTCTACTTGCAAATCCGAGGAGCAGATGAACAGTTGAGATGGAATGCACGGCACCAAGTCCACACACACACAGACACACACACGAACACACACACGCAATATTTTATATGTTGTACATCTGTGTGACATCCATGGCCCATCGGTCTTCAGACTCATCCCAGGGATTTAGTGGAGTGGGTTGGAAGCTTCAGTAAAACCTGGAGAGCAACGAATAAACATCCTTCGTCCTCGCCCTCTGAAACACCAAGCTGTCCTGCATACCTCAATGTGGTGCCAGGTTTGAACCTGGGCTCACAGGGCCTCAGCTCTACTCTAGTCAGTTGGAGAAAAAGCGTATTTCTGATCACGTTGATTTTGTTTATATTTGAGAGTTTAGATATCATTTATAGTAACGACTAAATCCAATGTTCACACTCTGCCACTACCCACCCGGTCCCGCCCACTCTGCCACTACCCACACGGTCCCGCCCACTCTGCCACTACCCACCCGGTCCCGCCCACTCTGCCACTACCCACACGGTCCCGCCCACTCTGCCACTACCCACACGGTCCCGCCCACTCTGCCACTACCCACACGGTCCCGCCCACTCTGCCACTACCCACCCGGTCCCGCCCACTCTGCCACTACCCACACGGCCCCGCCCACTCTGCCACTACCCACACGGTCCCGCCCACTCTGCCACTACCCACACGGTCCCGCCCACTCTGCCACTACCCACCCGGTCCCGCCCACTCTGCCACTACCCACACGGTCCCGCCCACTCTGCCACTACCCACACGGTCCCGCCCACTCTGCCACTACCCACACGGTCCCGCCCACTCTGCCACTACCCACACGATGCTGATGCTTTGTTAGTTGTTTTGTATCACGTTTCATTACATTATCCTTGTTGTCTATTCTGCGTCCTTCCTCCACCCGATACGTGACAAACGTATCTCAACCTCAAGTACCTCCGCGAGCGTTGACATAGAAACGCCTTTTAAAACGCATCTGACTGAGGTTAACCATGCAACCCCGCTCCTCGCAATTAAACGGGGAAAATAAAGATGTCGTCGTAATTGGCACGCGAGCTGTCGACGGCGTCCTCAGCGAGAGTGTCAGCGTTAATGTTGTCATGAACCTCGTCGCCATGGAGTTTCACACCCCGGCTGTCAGATTTATTTAAAGACCACACGTTCCAATCAACAAAATGTTGCCAGGTAACCAATTACTCCTTCCCATCCTGCAGCTGGGTGGCCAAGGTGCAACACAGACGCCAGGAGGATCCACGTTGCCTTACCCGAATCACTGTCTTGCAACGTCAGAGTGGAATACATGACTTCGTCATTATGAGACTCCGTGCGCTTCGGTCCGTGAGCATTTAGAAAGTGTGACCCGTTATATTGGTTTGGTTCTGTTCTCTAGCACGTTGGACGTGAAATGAGCTGAATGCGCAGACTGTCAGCTTTAATTCGAGGACATTTATATCCATAAACAGAAGGAATTACGGCCCTTCTAATATGTTTCCCCGACCCAGCTCATAGTAATTGAACAAATGAACATAACCTTAAATAAAGCTGTCCTATTTACTACTTGGTCGCTATCCTTTGCTGGGTATTTTCCCTGGCGATCCTCTGTATGGCCTGATCTGGAGTCAGGTTTATGAAGATGATATGGTCTTATTTCATCACATGGGCACACACCAGAAGCCAGGGGTAATAGGGCCAAATTATTTAGAGGACTAGAACAGAAGACAGCCTCTGGTGCACAAAATATCACTCCAACCCGGTTCTATGTTCTGATGAAACCCAAATGTAGATTTTTGGCTACAGACAGAGTTGGGTGTGGCATAAAACAAGCTATCCAGAACATAACCATTTCCACGCGGTGTGGATCTGCTTGATTCTGGGTTTGTTGTACTTCTAAAGGCCCTGAAAACCATCAAGTACCAGGAGATTATAGGCGAAAGTTTAGACAAAATGTATTTGCCTGTGGCCGGAGGCTAAAACTGGGTTGTACTTGGTTTTTACACCAGGACGTCGATCCAACACTACCAAAGACTCAAGCTTGTGTAATGGCCACCAGCGTACCTTTCTCTAAATTCTTTTGAAACCATGTGGATTGAGTTCATAAGAAGAGTCGAGAAACAAGGACAAAATACTTTGGAAAGATATTATGGTAATGAGCAATAGTCTAAAACCCCTTCCCATGTTTATTTCGACCACCACAAATATTTTTGGAAACGACTCAGAGCTTTAACTTAAGCTTCGGAAAGGAGAGTGTACATGGCACTTCTGGCACGCATGCTTTTGAAGAAAGTAATTAAATATACGTTTCATGATTATTAAGTTCTTTTTCCAAGGTGATAAACAACGGCAATTTTCCACAAGCTTTTTGTTGAGATTTTTCCTTGGGTACCAATCATTCTGGCGGACATTGCACATAACAAAAAATAAAACATTAATAGTTAATTTTTTCGAGGCCCTAGAGAAACAGCTGGCACTGTCAATCTCAGACACTAATGGTAATAGTAGCAATTATTGAAGTGTGAGGTGAAGACAATGAAGGCTCATATAGATTATCTTCGACGTCCTGTCACGGTTTAATGTAATGAGAGTTCATTGATCGTCGGCTCAGCTGGATTTTAATGCGCTCTGCGATCTGCAAAATCATCCTTCGGTTTTGCAATAATTCTACACGGCAGATATTGCAATCGGAGTAAAAACCACACCCGTATGTTTATCAGCATATCGACCCTGTTGTATTACAGACGTCGCGTGTGTGCGTCTTATTACGCAGCCAATCCATTGAATGTCTTTCATCCACCAACAATACTTCTGTCCCGCAGATGACAAATTCAATTTGCATTTGATCGCCATGACAACTGCTCATCAGTCAGAAGTTTATTCAGCACTCCAAACTGTCCCTGGTCCGCTCCTGGCACTGACTACATTTGCATAATAATGTTATATCTGTCATTCGCTTTCATACGGTACAGTTAATGCACTCATGTTTGCCGTTGATTTGGTCTGATTTGGCCACAAATATGGAACCACCCAAAAAGCACTCTGTTTACGGATCAGGAAATTTGAGAAAACTGATTATGCACAACATATCCAGACGTTTTTTTTTAAATATATGTTTTCTTTGGAGAGAGTTTATGCAGATTGGACTGATTCCAGCTATCAGGTTCTGATTCAGTGAGCCATATGGAGAAGAATAAAAGGAGAAACAGAATTCACAAATACAAGTTAGTGCCATAAAGAACGAAGATGGCAACTCATACATTGTATTGTATATGCACCCATTTATTTGAAGAACCGCTTACCAGGATATTACAGTAATTATATTTTTCAGGTTAACTCAACAATCGGAGGCCAATTTGGTTTGGCGGCGGCTTCACCGGCTAAGTCGTTAGACCTCCATCAGACTAGGAGCGTCACGGGGCCGCGGCGGTACGTCCTACTTCTGCGTTAGGTTGGCGCAGACTGTTTTAGAGTTGCCACTTAACTCCTGCATGTCTCACGTCTCTATCTGCCTGGTCCCAGATGAGCAGTCATTACCGGCTCCTCTCTCCCGTTCCCACGTTGAGCTGCCAGTCAGGATGAGTGACAAGGTGCCGGTCGTTTCCTGCTTATAAACAGGTGTAATTGAACTTTTGTTTGTTTGAATGAGACCTTGGTTATCACAGAGCGTGGGAGAAAAATACATTTTTTTTGTAATTTATGAAGCCGGCTTTAAACCAAGTACAAGTACTGACGAAACGAAAAATTCTCACACTTCCGTACGGTAAACTACAGACATAAAATAGACTCCTGAAATACATCTCCCTCTCCATCTCTCTCTCTCCCTCTCTCACCTGCTCTCCCTCCCTCTCTCCCTCCTTCTCCCTCCCTCTCTCTTCCTCTCTCTCTCTCCCTCTCTTCCTCTCTCTCTCCCTCTCTTCCTCTCTCTCCCCCTCTCTCTCTCCCTCTCTTCCTCTCTCTCTCTCCCTCTCTTCCTCTCTCTCTCCCTCTCTTCCTCTCTCTCCCCCTCTCTCTCTCCCGCTCTCTCCCCTCTCTATTAATCACCTCAGCCCCACTCTGTCTCTCAGATGGATATAGGACAGAGCTTCACCTCACTAGAGCAGTGGAGTGCACTAACAGACCAGCGGCTGCAGCTCTCGAGGCCAGAAGTGTTAAAGAGAGAACATCATTCTTCAATTAGGCCGTTAGCCCCCGAATCTGTCCGATCCTCCCACTGATCCCGGCTGGGAATACAGCGAGCACCGGGACCGGACAGGAAGGATGGATGGAGATCAGTGAAGAGAGATTCTGGACAGAGAGGGAAGGGATGTGAAAGAAGGAGATGAAGGAGACTGAGGGTAGAAAGGTGAAAGTTTGAGAGAGATTCAAGATAGACGGTGGCGTTTTTAGAGAGTGAGGGTGAGGAGTTCAGGGTTCTCGTGAGATGCATTAAGCTGGACCTATTGCAGACTGCTGGACCTAGATGCATTAAGCTGGACCTATTGCAGACTGCTGGACCTAGATGCATTAAGATGGACCCATTGCAGACTGCTGGACCTAGATGCATTAAGATGGACCCATTGCAGACTGCTGGACCTAGATGCATTAAGATGGACCCATTGCAGATTGCTGGACCTAGATGCATTAAGCTGGACCTATTGCAGACTGCCGGACCTAGATGCATTAAGATGGACCTATTGCAGACTGCTGGACCTAGATGCATTAAGATGGACCTATTGCAGACTGCCGGACCTAGATGCATTAACCTGGACCTATTGCAGATTGCTGGACCTAGATGCATTAAGATGGACCTATTGCAGACTGCTGGACCTAGATGCATTAACCTGGACCTATTGCAGACTGCCGGACCTAGATGCATTAACCTGGACCTATTGCAGATTGCTGGACCTAGATGCATTAAGATGGACCTATTGCAGACTGCTGGACCTAGATGCATTAACCTGGACCTATTGCAGACTGCCGGACCTAGATGCATTAACCTGGACCTATTGCAGACTGCTGGACCTAGATGCATTAAGATGGACCTATTGCAGACTGCTGGACCTAGATGCATTAAGATGGACCTATTGCAGACTGCTGGACCTAGATGCATTAACCTGGACCTATTGCAAACTGCTGGACCTAGATGCATTAACCTGGACCTATTGCAAACTGCTGGACCTAGATGCATTAACCTGGACCTATTGCAGACTGCTGGACCTAGATGCATTAACCTGGACCTATTGCAAACTGCTGGACCTAGATGCATTAAGATGGACCCATTGCAGACTGCTGGACCTAGATGCATTAAGCTGGACCTATTGCAGATTGCTGGACCTAGATGCATTAAGCTGGACCTACTATTAATTGTAGACTGCTGAGAGATAAAAAAAAACAAGACAAGAAAGTAGGAGGGGCTAACCCAACTGAACCTCTGTATTTGTATTTATGTACTTGCCTGACACTGATCTCTAGATAAGAGCATTGTAAACATCTGAGTTTCATTTCTGCATTAACAGAGGAGAAAGAAAGACCAAGAAATGTCATTTCACAGGAGATCTTATTTTCTAGGTTATAGTGCCCAGTGTTGAAATCTCTGAAGAAAAGAAAAGTCCCAGTGGGTTATCGAATAGTTTCGTGTCATCACTTGCATTTTACTACAGTGCAGAGTGAATATGTGCTTAAGCATGTTGTAATAAGTAACGTCAACCTGCAACAACCGATTGTGAAAAATATATTGTGATAGATCAAAATAAAAATAGCGCGCTGATGGTTTGAATGTTTATTGACTTCATCAGCATTATGGTTCCATGGTTGTAATAATAAATCTTTATAGTTTAGTTGTAACTGAATAAGTACGCGTGTTTGTCTGTGCTCGTACAGCGTTGCACCTGCCCGGACATCACAGTAAACAGGTACATTTTCCGAATGGAACGCGGCCTCCGTTTATTCTGGGGCCCACAGATCATGAAGAATGTTTGGTAGAACTGAAAGTGTTTTCCACTTGAATACCTCACACGGCTGCACACCATTCGATATTCACCAGGATTAGATGGTCTGTGTAGAAGCTTGATTTATGATGCAGATTTAAAGCAATAGTTCTTTAATACCAAGTATTAAATATTAAAGAGGGGTGTGTGTTTGCATTAAAAATGGGGCCAAAGCAAATTGAACTGTATGACATATTCACACAATAATACATTATACTTCCAACATTATACACTGGCTCTAGTGATTTCAGTGTGTTTGTGTGTGTGTCCCTAGTACTGCACTCTGAAGGAGAGGAACAAAGGCGTGTACGTGTGTGTGTGTGTGTGTGTATGTGTGTGTGTGTGTGTTTGTGTATGTGTGTCTGTATTTGTGTATTTGTGTATGTGTGTTTGTGTGTATATGTGTGTTAATGTGCTAAAGAAAGGTTCTTTTAGTTTCTCTGCAGAGAGCAGAAGCCTGGACTGTTAATGGCATCAATAGTTTGGGGATTTCTGCCATAAATAGAAAAACGCAAAAGTAAGAATCTAGCATGTTCTGGAACCAACTGTTCTGCTCTATATAGCTATAACTCATATGGGCGTATATATTTTTAATGGAATAATCTCAATTCTTAGTACAAACATCAGGTATGCATTTCTCATAATGAACTACCAGAGGGACAAACCATATAGCGTCACTGTGAGGGCGAATAACCACAGGACTAACACAGGGCTACCACCGGACTAACACAGGGCTAACACAGGGCTACCACCGGACTAACACAGGGCTAACATAGGTCTACCACCGGACTAACACAGGGCTACCACCGGACTAACACAGGGCTACCACCGGACTAACACCGGGCTAACACAGGGCTACCACCGGACTAACACAGGGCTACCACCGGACTAACACCGGGCTAACACAGGGCTACCACCGGACTAACACCGGGCTACCACCGGACTAACACAGGGCTAACACAGGGCTACCACCGGACTAACACAGGGCTACCACCGGACTAACCCCGGGCTAAAACAGGGCTACCACCGGACTAACACAGGGCTACCACCGGACTAACACAGGGCTAACACAGGGCTACCACCGGACTAACACAGGGCTACCACCGGACTAACACCGGGCTAACACAGGGCTAACACCGGGCTAACACAGGGCTACCACCGGACTAACACCGGACTAACACAGGGCTACCACCGGACAAACACAGGGCTAACACAGGGCTACCACCGGTCTAACACAGGGCTACCACCGGACTAACACAGGGCTACCACCGGACTAACACAGGACTACCACCGGACTAACACAGGGCTACACGAATCTAGGAGACAAGGATTTTAGGCATACACGAGCATAGAAGCAAACACTTGAGTGTGTGTGTGTGTGTTTGTATGTGTGTTTGTGTGTGTGTTTGTGTGTGTGTGTGTGTTTGTATGTGTTTGTGTGTGTGAGTGTTTGTATGTGTGTGTGTGTGTGAGTGTTTGTATGTGTGTGTGTGTGAGTGTTTGTATGTGTGTGTGTATGTGTGTGTGTGTGAGTGTTCGTATGTGCGCACATGCGTGAATGTGCTTGTTCGTGTTTGTTTGTTACAGACCCACACGGACAGACAGGGAGTCTCAGTCTCCAGGTGCGCGTGCAGCTTCTCTCTGGCAGTGAGGAACGCCGTGGCTCCCTGTACTTCATCATGGGGAGGGACACCCTGACAGACTCCCTGACACAGGAACCCCTCCTGAAGGAATACGGGGACATTATGGGCATCATTTGAATTAATTTGAGACTTGGAATAGGGAAATGAGCCATCGCCGCTCAGACCAGCTATTTTTATGGATCGCTTATCTGGTCGTAATACAGGTCAGCGCTGCTGTGGTGTTGTTCATACTCACCGAGATAAAATAACTCAAATGGGCCACCGAGACAATGATAAACGCAGGGGTGTTCCGGATGTGTCAGAATGAGGAATCGAAAAGCTGCCAAATGCCACTGTGTCATCGGGACCTAAGTCCTACGAATAAATCACAAGAGGCCGTGCGTTTGTTGTTAAAAATACGGTCAGCACAGACACCCGAAATCTTAGTCGTGATCGTCGGCCGGTTAATGTGTTCTCCTCCAAACGCCGGGGTATGGTTGGCGGCTTCCCTGAGCATGCATCACTGGGGCAAGGCCATAAAAAAATTTGGTTACCATGGTTACCTTTATTCAGTGGGAACTAATATAGTGGGCACTAATTTAACAAAACTAAATATATTCCATATACCGCAATTCAAGCTAAACTGACTCACGGATATTTCAAACCGATCACATTTATTTCATAAAGCCTATTTCTTACATCAGCGGTTGTCACACAGTTCTTTTTCAAACACCCGTCCTGTAACCCAAAAGAGCAGGCAGGACCAGCGTTGATGGAGAGGAACACAAGTTGTAATGACGAACGGATGCACGTGGGGGGAGTCTAGAGAACGGCAGCAGCACGACCGGATGGACAAGAACCGGGGGGAACCCGAGGGGTCGGGGGGGAGAAGCCGTCGGTGGAGTGGCAGCCAAAGTCCTCCGGTACCGTCAACTCCTTGATCCGCAGCACAACCAGGAGGACTCCGGGCTCCTTCGGTGGCGGTGGCAGAATGAGTCCTTTATGAGAACGATGCGATGCTGAATTGAATATGACTGCCGTCTGGGTATCGGGAAATGAGCTGCGTCCATTCCTTCTCAGAGCGCTCATTACTCAACCGTGGCCGAACGGAGAGACGAATGCAATCTGTATGGAAATGCTGCCCTGCTCACCCCTCAACATGAAGGCCGCGGGCGCTGGGTCAGAACAAGGGCCTGGGGGGGCGTAGCTGAACTAAACAGGTGCAGTGTCGGGTTCACAATTGGCAGTTGCGCCGAGTTCTGGAGGGTTCATTAGAAGTGCCGGGCATGAACAGGGCGCAGGGAGAAGGTTACAAGGGCCGGGCAGGGAAAAGTGCAAATTCCCCCGGGGAACGGCCGCGTTAATCAACAAACGCGAGGTGTCGAAACGAAGGCGGACCCAGGAGACTGACCAATGAACAGTTTGTAACAGTCAACATTGTGAAACAGGCAGCCGCGTTCTCTCTCTGAACGCAGCCCAGAGCCAGGCGGGCGGGCGCTAGCACATGAATATTCATGTTCCTGTGTAAATCCGTCCGCATACAACACCCCTGCGCGCGACAAACTTTGACGCAATAATTAGCCGGGTGATTAGAAATGTATGAGCTTTTCTAAAGAGCCGCCGAGTCTCCTGGGTCGCGGGGACGCGCGGTGAACTGGGGGGAAACGAAAACACAAACTCGGGAGTGTTGTTCACACAATACGGACGACATTTCTGTCGTTCGGGACACAGATACTTAGCGAACATCGAACCAGTCTGCAGTATTTACTTGTTCTCATAAGCTTGTCAGATTTGAGTAAGAGCATACATTTAAATTAGATAATACTGAACACAACATTGTTATTTTCATTTAATGTTTTCCAAACCCCCGGGTCATCCTTCTCTTATGCTCACAATCTTTCCTCCGGTTTGTCCTGATTTTCAAAACGCGCTGAGCTAGACTGTTTTACGGAAGGCAACTCTGTGGTGGTTAAGACTCTGGTCACGAACGAGGCCTCGCGTTCGCTTTATTCCTGTATCGACTGGTGGCATTCTAGTTGTAGTAAGTAGTAAATCCATCCGTTCAAAGTGAAAAACTGACACATTCCTATTCAACAACAAATTGTTCTCGCTTTGCAAAGTGCTCAGACGTTTCAATGTCCCTTTGTACCAGCAGAAGACACACGCCGGTGCTTCGTTTCAAGCTTATTCTATCTCCTCACCTAAATTACCTCGCAAATTAGCTTTGCTGATGCCAGAAAAAGAAGCCATTAGACATGATCCCTGTCTGGGAAAAGAAACAGAGCAGGTCGTTCAATAACACTGCTTATCTCAACTGGGGACACCAGTAATTTGTTCGGCCGCTTTTTCGGTGTGTGTTTTTTCTTTTTCAATCTCAATGTCTCCTCTAACGAGCATGTTAGAGGCAAACGCATCCCGCTTTAGTAATTAAGGGATTCTGTTGAGCTTGATAATTAAAAGAAGCAGCAACATGGAGCAATATAAAGTCTTGGGGCCCTTACTAGGATAGACTGCCTGGCAGTGCCAGGGACGGAATGGGATTTAAAGTCCTGCTTAAAAGGCTGCTTGTACTAAAAGTAAAAACATTTGCGCAATTTTCTTCAGTCATAATTGGACAGCCTGGATATATATTTTACAGACATTTCATCAGCTGCCATTTTGTTACAAACATTTCATCAGCCGAAAGTGTATTTTGATAACATTTAATAAGCTATACATTTATTTAGAAAACACATTTCTGCGCTTTTATCAAGATCCTGTTTACACTGGCTAGGCCAACCTGTCTGATATGATACTATAGCCTGAAAGCACAACTGTCCTGTTGTTTGGGACACAGAATGTCCTCACCCCTGTGTGAATCTCTAGTGATAATGTAATGTGTCTCGGAACTAGGGTCCGTCTGAATAATGTGCTGAGGTACCCTTTCGGATATAAGGACTGCACCAACAGCACCTAATTGTTCTGATTTTTAGTTGAGAACTTAGGAGAACATCAGCCCTCGGCTCACCTGGCACACCGATTCATATCAGATCCAAAGTCTTCATGGTTGTGTTGTAGATCTAGTTGCTTCCTGGTGATTCTCGCCTGACCGCTCACAGCCCACCTGGTCATCCACGTCCTTGTTTACCTGGTTATGCATGTGATCTGGGTTTTATGTCTGAGGACTGTGGACATAGACAATTTGTATTTTTTTCACCTGCTGGTCATCTGAACATGATGTGGCCCAAAACATTTCAATTTTTATTTTCACCCGACAAAGCCGGTAAAGGGTTAACCACCATTCAAATGTTGGCTCCTCTCTAGGTTTCTTCCCAGGTTCCGACCGAACTGAAGAGTTTTTTCCTAGACACTTTTAATCAGACACTATTATTGCGTTCCTTGCTCTTTGGGATTATAGACTAGGTATCTGTAAAAGCACTTTGTGACAATACATGTAAAAAGGGCTTTTAATAAATATGTTTTTGATTCATTTGATAAAACTTTGCATTAAAAGATCCTGTGATTTCTCCATCCCTCAATCTTCCCTGTTGGCTGTTTAAATTCAAACCACAGAAGAATGGCGGTGATTTGGCTTAATGCTTTATGGATCCCATAAACGTTCTAAACTCCCCGGTGAGATGCACCAGTCCATGAATGATATTCCCCGTGTGACTGAAATTCTGTCGGATATTTCCGGTTTGGTAGTTTCATCATGATTGTCAAATTGTTTCATGATTAGGAATAAAGAACGCACGTCCTCAATGGGGGGTTCCCAGGAGACGAGTGTGGCAAAACGTCCCATCTTATATTGAACATAATTAAAACAATGCTTTGATCCATTTTCCATTATGCAGTGTGCGTTGAAGGTGTGTTCCTCACTACGATACAGTCCAAGTGACAAAATATTATTACCACATTTCTTTACAGGTTTGTGTGCGAGACAACAGATTATTATAATTTTTTTATTTAACTTTTATTAAACCAGGTAGGCCAATTGAGAACAAATTCTCATTTGCAACGGCGACCTGGCCAAGATAAGGCGAAAGAAAGTGCAGGACAACATACAGTTTCACAAGTACACACAACACAAGAGTGCATTAGAGACGTGTGACTACGAATTAAGCTGAGGTGAAAAACACAGAGGGTTTCTATCTGAGAAATGCATCGTTGTGTTGTTTCTTATTGCGTTGCGTCGTGACACGTTCCACTGTTTATTTTCAGCCATGTGTGGGCCCCAGTGTGTGACGGCTTGCACAATGAGAATCCAACTCTCCTTCCCACATTTCTGAATTAAGCCTGTTCTCTCTGTGTGAAGGGACTCGGAGGTGGGAGTAGATTTATTAGACGCATAACACAGTAAACCTCAGGATGCAATGAACGTGAAATTGATCCAGATAAATCTTATTAGTGGGCCAACCCATTGTGGCGCCACATAAATGCAGGCTGTTGTTGCCAAGCCCAGACGCTAATCCGCCGGCAGAAACGCTCTGGCTTCGGCATAATTCTGCCATTAGGAATGGGCGGGTACTTGATAATGGTGAAATGGAACATAATTAACGTGACACTCCAAAGGGTGAATAAGATTTAGGGCAGCTGGTGTTTGTATTGGAGAACCTGGAAGTATCTACTCCTATACTGAAAAATTCTGTCCTCTCCTTCAGCCGGTTTGATTATTCGGCCGAGGACTTTCTACGCTGTGTGATGTGATTTCCTTTACTCGCGAAGTACTGCACTGCCGTCAAGAAATACGCACAAAAAAAATCACAAACAGAATCACATCAACTTTCTTTCACATCAATGTGACCAGGCTGCCTGTGTAAACCCTGAACATGAATACATAAATATGAGTGTGGATGGTTGAAAATAATGTCCAGGTTGAAAAGAATGTGAGGACGTCTAGTGGATCAAGATGTCTAATGGATGAGGATGTCTAGTGGATGAGGACGTCTAGTGGATGAGGATGTCTAGTGGATGAGGACGTCTAGTGGATGAGGATGTCTAATAGATGAGGACGTCTAGTGGATGAGGATGTCTAGTGGATGAGGATGTCTAGTGGATGAGGATGTCTAGTGGATGAGGATGTCTAATAGATGAGGATGTCTAGTGGATGAGGACGTCTAGTGGATGAGGTTGTCTAATGGATGAGGTTGTCTAGTGGATAAGGATGTCTAGTGGATGAGGACGTCTAGTGGATGAGGATGTCTAGTGGATGAGGACGTCTAGTGGATGAGGATGTCTAGTGGATGAGGACGTCTAGTGGATGAGGATGTCTAGTGGATGAGGATGTCTAATAGATGAGGACGTCTAGTGGATGAGGATGTCTAGTGGATGAGGATGTCTAGTGGATGAGGACGTCTAGTGGATGAGGATGTCTAGTGGATGAGGTTGTCTAATGGATGAGGTTGTCTAGTGGATAAGGATGTCTAGTGGATGAGGACGTCTAGTGGATGAGGATGTCTAGTGGATGAGGATGTCTAATAGATGAGGACGTCTAGTGGATAAGGATGTCTAGTGGATGAGGACGTCTAGTGGATGAGGATGTCTAGTGGATGAGGATGTCTAGTGGATGAGGACGTCTAGTGGATGAGGATGTCTAGTGGATGAGGAAGTCTAGTGGATGAGGATGTCTAGTGGATGAGGACGTCTAGTGGATGAGGACGTCTAGTACATATGAATTCTATTGGCCACCCGTATGGGAATTTCTATTAAAGTGACAGATGGAGCTTGCAGGTTTTATATGGCCGTTCTCAGGGGAACTGGATTATTCAATACTCAGTGGGATTCATACAGTCATGGTCATGGAAGCCACAGTATCTTAGATGTGTTATATTTTTAAACCAGCTACTTGTTTTCTCTTCAACTTGCTGTGATGTAGACGATCTGTGTATCTATGATTTATTTTGTATTACTGGTCTCTCGTTTCCGACAGAATAATCGGAACTCAGACGTGAACTGCATTAGCTCCCTGCGCTAATGTCTGGACTTCAGCTAACCAGGCTAGCACAGTCTGGTGGTCTGGAACTATACCCCGGTTGGAACCAAAATGATTCACAAGAACTTAAATTAGTCTGCAGTCATTGTTCTGTCCTGTGTTCGATGCAGCAGGTGGTTTGGCCCAGGAGAATTCTGAGGTAATTTTCTCTCAGTTTGCTTTCCCATTACAAGTTCTGCCTGAGCCACAGGGAGAAAAAGACTCGGCAAGCTGAGTGCCAGGGGTAGTAGCTCTTCCTGACTGAATGCCTTCAGGTTGACAAAAGCTTATTAATACTGAGGTAAACAAATGGACTAATGTCTTAAATGAATAATGTGTTCTCAATTAAAGGGTAATCGACAAAAAAAAAAAAACATTTTCATGATACACATATGAAAGTTATACAAATATATGACAACAATATACATACATACAGTGGGTTTGCAATCCAGGTGAATAATGTTGTCAAGAATCGTAGGGTGTAGTGTAGATGAAGCCAGGTACAGAGCCAAGTAATCCGTTTAACAATGTTTATTAAATGACAAAAGTAAAACAAACAGATTATGGCAAAAAGGCTAACTGTTGAACTGAAACTAAAAACGTGATTTATACAAATACGTTTCACGAACAACAGCAATAAACAAATACATACACTCACCTCTAAAGCAAACGTGACATAGAACAATGCTAAGCACCGGTGAATACTACTGGCCACCCTTTATAGCCCACACAAATGACTAAAATGCTAACAGCTGGGCAGAAACGTAAACAAGGACGACTGTGCACCACCAATATCGACCCGTGTGCCGCTCATGGCACTCACGATATATTAATATAGTTTTATGTTTAACATGTTATATTAGGGAAGTGTTTTTAGGTCAACATGTTATATTAGTTTAGGGAGGTGTTTTAAGGAGGAGGTCCACTATGTACATTTAGCAGCAAATCCCTCCAGTCTTTGTATTGACACTAGCTTTACATTCTCTGCAGGGATTGGCCGTGCTTGGAACCGTTTTCGTACTAAACAACGAATCAGATCTCTTTTGAGGTCCTAGTGGTCCTTGATCAGACTTCTAAGCTGGAGTACAATTCCTCTGACAATATGCTACTTTTTAATTTGTCTTGAGCATAATTCATTAATCAGCCCTTGTAGATATGATTATATGAAATATGCAGTTTTTTTAAGGCAGTATCCATACAACGCACAATTTCAAATGAGTCTAATTTGCAGTTCACAGCCCTGTGGCCTTTATTTTTCATTTACTTTGATCATTGCATATAAAAAATATTAGCAGTGAATATATAATTTTTTCATTGGATGATGAGGCAAGCAGGAAGGAAGGAAGTAATCCACACATGTTTGGTAACAGACATCTTATAGCACCTAACTTCTTCTCTACTTATGCACGCACGCACACGGACACACACACAAACATCAACACACACACACACACCATGTGTAATCTTTGCTGTATTGAAAAGTAATTTCCCCTCCACGGTTTCTCAGGTGTAAGACTTTCAGCCGTTCCACCTCCTAGTCCTGGCCAGATTTATCACCAGACGCCTAATTGAATTTAAATTATCAATAGGTACTTAAGCAAGCAGGAACTTGTCTACCAGAAAGGGATCGGTCCACCGTATTAAGCTCCCAGGCAACACAAAAAATTGATTGGGTGGCATTTCATTCCCCTGCGGTGGTTCTCCTTTTAATATACTTTATCTCTATTTTTTATGTAGTTATCTGAACTTTTTAAAAGGACCTGCAGCTTGCGGCTTGTTAAATAAAACCATAAAAACTTGCGTGAAGTTTCCACCTTGGAGGAGTAGCTTAAACTTTGAAGATTCTGCTAGTCAAAACGAAGGCCTTTCTATTAGTTTACAACAAAACGCGTTTCACCGATTACGCCAGAATAAACATGCTAGAAAGTGAAAGGATATCAGAGAAAGGGGGAAAAAACACAATTCTAACAAGACATAACAAAGCATCAACAGTTGCATTGTAAAGGTCGGTCAACACTGCTGTTTCTATGGAAACAATATCCAACGTACTACACTACCAGCAACGTAGGAGACTCAACACAAGGTCTTCTAATCCACACGAGATTCTATACAGCCGGTAAAAAAAAAAAAATGTTCGAACACTGATTCACATTTAGATGCAATTTTCCGAGGAGAAATCCTGATGCAATTTGCACAACGCAACAAAAACAGATCTGTTTTTGTCGTGTGTGGAAATGCCCCCTGCTGTTCATGTGATCGTGTCAGTACTCTCCTCTACAGAAGATATCCGTGATCACTGTTTCAATGTATCTCCCTTGGAGATATACACTGATCACTCTTCCTCTCTCTATCTCTCTATCTGCCTCTCTCCCTCTCACTCTCTCTCTCTCTCTCTCTCTCTCTCGGCCTCTCCCGTTTCTCTCTTAACCACCTTCTTCTCTCTTTTATTCGCTCAACATCTCGCTCTCTCTTTTTCTCTCCCTCCATGTCTGTCGTTGTATTTCTCTCCATCTCTCTATGTCTCTTACTCTTTCTCTCTCTCTCTCTCTTCTCTCTCCATGTCCCTTCCTCTCTCTCCATCTCTCTATGTCTCTTCCTCTTTCTCTCTCTCTCTCTCTCTTCTCTCTCCATGTCCCTTCCTCTCTCTCCATGTCTCTCTCTTTCATCCTCTCTGATCTTCTAAGCCAGCCCTCTGATGCAGTGGTTGCACATTACCACAGCTGGGGACAGACTGCATAGACACTGTAAATAATGTCCCCCATGACACTGTCACACTCAGACACTTTCTCCTCCCAGGTGAGTGTTTCTCCATTCAATTAGAGGACTTAGAGAGAACGCACCTGACTATCGGGGACCGGTATTAGAGAATATTAAAATGCTCAACAGGGAATTAACTAATCAGTTATCTTAAGCTCTGATTTCACCGCACAAATCAGCCATTCCATTTTCCGTCAAGACTTCGAGACACAAAAAGGTGTGTTGTCGTTATTCCCGTCGGATAAGAATGTTTCGATCTCTGTCTTCAGATTTGTTACAAAGAGCAGCAGAAAATGCCACTTACAGAATCGTCGGTTCCTTGCTGACAGATCACCTGAATTGTGTCTGCTCTGTGATTTGATGATACAGACAGCGAATGCTGCACTCACCCACTTGCTCTGAAACCAGATAACTCTACTTAACTCTTTATTTAACGTTACGGAAAACGATTTTCCCTGGATTTATAACAATGAAGATCGGTCGGCTTGTGGATTCCCTGTAGCTATCTGTTTCGCTCTGAAAATTAACGTAATTGGACATAATGATCGAGGACCACGCCCGGTCTGTTTATTTGAGGAGGGAACACTGGCAGTATGCTAACTGGAGTTAAAGGTTGAGTCGAATCAATAATGGACAATAAAGTGGGCAAAAAGAAAACATCCTAGATGGCGCTGGTGAATTGTTATCCCCTCATAAGTGTCTTCATCCTCCCAAACTCGGATCCACAGATCCAACGCAATGTACATCCCAGAGGCTGTAGACCAAGTCTAAATCTAAACGTGACATTAAATCATGTGCATTTACTGCACAACGACGTCTTCCTTTCAAATTACAATACGCGGTTGATACGTTTAGTTTATTTTCTTTCTTTTTTTTCTTCCTATTGTCCTGTTTAATGCTCTGTGTGTTGGCGTAATACACTCAGACCAGGATGGTATTTAGAGCTTACACGCCACAAACGCTCAATCGAGCACTGCAGATCTCGCACATTTGTCCAAACCAGCTGTAGTTGTTTACACCTGTGTCTCCTCCACAAATCAGATAGGGAAAGGATGTTAGTTAGAAACCCGCTGTGTAATCTGTTTCCTGTAACCTTGGAAACTCTACGGGCTGTATAGAAATTGTTACGTAACTAAAGAATGTAGTTCAGGTTGCAATGTTTCATTCCAGCACTAAAAGGATTGAATAATAAAATACATAATGATAATAGTTTTCTGTCAATGAGGCATCAGTCCTTTTCATTTGTTTTGTGTGTGAACAAACACAAAGGGCCCACACACATACACACACACACGGGAAGTGTGTCTGTGCTCACTACAAACAAACACATTTATGTTGGCAACTGTTCTGCTTGTTGATTCGTGGTGGGGGTCCTCTAATCTGGTGGAACCATTCTGATTGTTGCCATGAGGTGGGGGTCCTCTAATCTGGTGGAACCATTCTGATTGTTGACATGAGGTGGGGGTCCTCTAATCTGGTGGAACCATTCTGATTGTTGACATGAGGTGGGGGGTCCTTCTGATCTGGTGGAACCATTCTGATTGTTGACATGAGGTGGGGGTCCTCTAATCTGGTGGAACCATTCTGATTGTTGCCATGAGGTGACATGGGTGGGGTCCTCTAATCTGGTGGAACCATTCTGATTGTTGACATGAGGTGGGGGTCCTCTAATCTGGTGGAACCATTCTGATTGTTGACATGAGGTGGGGGTCCTCTAATCTGGTGGAACCATTCTGATTGTTGACATGAGGTGGGGGTCCTCTAATCTGGTGGAACCATTCTGATTGTTGACATGAGGTGGGGGTCCTCTAATCTGGTGGAACCATTCTGATTGTTGACATGAGGTGGGGGTCCTCTAATCTGGTGGAACCATTGGTGTCCGAATGGTTCCAGCTAGTGGTCCTCTGTCTGCACCCTCATCAAGAGACACAGTGAATATAAATTCAAGATCCCTGATATGTCCTCTATAAACGGTCACCAATAAGCTTTCAAAGCGCGTCTGAAACTGCATCGCCATTTGTCGAGTCACTTTTAGATTAGTCTAATGTGTTTGTACTAAGCTGATTCTGGATCAGCAGTCTTACCAAGGTACCAGAGGTACGCTGAGTCACCAGAACCAAATCAAATAGAGATCTGTTCTGCTCTGCACCGAAAGACCTCCACCTAATACGCGTAATTCTTCTTGAGAAATAGTCAAACTACAAATGTCTTGTGTTGCAACTGCTGGTGTTAAACTGACATTTCGTGTTCGTGTTCTAAATGCTGCCGCTACGTGTCAGAACAAATTCCTTGGATGTGTAAACAGACTTACAGCAAATCAGCCTGATTCTGAATCTAATTTGAAAAGCGCCTTACTGAAAGATAAGAGTTAATTACGTTTGAGGCAGATACGTCATTTAATATACCCATCACCCATATCAACGAAGATAAGCATTGGGACGTGGGTTTGTGAAAGTGTTATTTAAAAAGAAAAGAAATGCAGTTGGATCTAGTGATGTGACGTTTATAATTTAATGTGAAAAGTGGTTTTCAGATTTCCCTGGTAAAAATCTGTCTAGAGAGAACTGCCTGCGTTCTAACAGAAACAAAATGTCATTTCAATTACTGTCAACTAACTGAATCACTAACTGGAACAACACAAATAAAATCCAATAGAGAGTTTTCTTATTATGTATATTTCTGTGTGAGCGGTGTAGAGGCCATAAGTATCTAGAGTGGTTTGTTCCAGTAAATAATTGTGTGTTTCTCCCTTCGAGTCGAGGAATGGATCAACTCCATAGGGGTCTCTCTCTGAGGTAAAGCCTGTCCAGAAATCGGCCTAACCGTGGAGCACAGCCAGTGACACACAATTCCCTCTTAAGAATGATTACCCGCCCAAAATAGCAGCCTACTTATCCCAGACGGAAGTTTTCCTGTCTTTATTTTATCTTTCACTGACGCAGCCCATCTGTGCTGTGTTTATCATAAACAGTTTTACTTTCGCAGGGCCATAGAGATGGGGACGAGGAATTGTTTAGCTATGTCTGTCGTGCACACCCCGAAACGATCCACCCAATCTTCATTCAGTCTGGAGGAGCTGTCGCGGGCAGCCTGATTGGGAAGGACATTTTCGAAGTTCCCTGACTTCCAGGAGGAGTGCGAAATCCCATCTGGGCTACCATGGCAACACTTCAAAGTGGAGCCTGGGAAATCTTTCTAATTTTACATATTCTCTAAAATATTGATATTCCTCTGCTGCTATTTTTACTCCAGGAGCGTGACAAAAGCAGGTTATATATATACAGGCACCCTGTCTTCCTTTCATAGAATACTAGGTAAGGAGATTATAAGATTATATCAGTTATAATGTACAATGTGGATACAACATCTTTGAGTGTAGGCTATTTCAAAATGTTTCTATTTGATTGGAAATACAGTTATGTCATGTGATTGACAATTGAAACTTTTCTGCAGCTTAACATCCTGACAGCAGCGCATTGACATAACATCAACAGACGTGTGTTACAGCTTTAGCTTTAGGACAGAAATGATCGACAATAAGTTGTGTTTAGCATTTTCACTGGCAGACCTGGCCAGAGCTGACCTACTCTCTCTCTCCTGATAGGTCAGACGATATCACACCACCACTATGCAAATGAAGCCACAGATATCACACACTTCATCTTAGCTCCTCACAGACAACTCTAATGTGAGATTGAACTGAATCCTGACGTTGAACTTCATGCCAAGCTGTTGTTAAATTGCACCGAAACGCCGGTCGGAACCGGTCCAGAAACGTCGCTAGGTCACCTTCTCTGGGTACGTTCTGTCTAAGTGATTTTAACACACACACACACAATCTCTCTCCTCACGTTCTCCCTCTTCTTTGCCGAGTGTGTTATCCAGTAAGTGGGAAGTCCTGCAGGCCTTTTCCACTGGCCCATGACATGAGCTGTTTCCTGCTTCCCAGCCCTCACCGCTCTGCCATGGTGTTTAATTTTGGGCTCCAGCGAGCAGAAGTTCTGCTTTGTGACCCGTTATCTCCCGTCTCTCCCTCTGAAGGACGAGCGCGGATACAGCAGTCGGACAAATCGAATATATATTCCTATAAACCTATCAATTTTCCAATGTCTGTCATAGTTGGTCGTATTTATAATGATAAAAGTTCTAGCAAAGCGACGTGTTTGCCGTTTTCTCTTTATTCATCGCCTAAATAAGGCTACTGTATAATATACACTTTCAGACCGGTTCAAAGCACACAGCGTTATAGTCAGACTGAAGTTAATTCACTGGTAGCCCGCGTTCGGCAGGTCCCTTTAAAAGCTCATTAGTTTCAGTGTGATGGGCCTTCACTCAGTCCTGTAATAGATGAGCATTTCACTGACCCCATGCTGATTACATCGCTCCACCGTATCTCCGAGATGGCTGAGAGCGGCCCTAAGTCAAGATACTTAACCCACTATCAGTCTCGAGATTGATTTCTGAGGTTTATCAACTCTCACTCTCTCAGAGCTTCTGCGCGCCGCTGCTTGCAAATGTTTCGATCGTCGCTCGACAAAAAAAACCCAGCAAGAGGGGGGGGGCGACTCAACGCAGATAGTAAAGTTCTGGACAGTTTGTTCCCCGGAAAGTCACCCTGGCCATGGTTGAAATGCCTGATGTCTTTATCCAGGCTAATACAGAGCATTTCTAATATGTTTACTGAGGACTAGAATGTAATGTTTCAAACTAGCTTTGAAAGTAGCTTTCCAAAAACAAAATAAAAAACGTGTGTAGTCCAGCTGTGCATTATTCGAGGTACGATGTCAGAAGTACAACTCAACGACACACGTGCATTCTGGGTAAACCAAAAATAGGTTGTCATCAGCTGTTGAAAGAATGAAGCCTTTGTAGGAAACGGAAGGAGATCAGGACAAAACAGCCTCCGGCAGGAAAGATATGCCAGTGAAATGATTAGAGGAGATGTGGGGAAAGATCCAATGCTTTAATGGCTGTTCTCCTGACGGCAATATGACCCCGAGAGCTCAAACTAGCTGGTGAAATACGGGAGGCACCACATCTAACGGATATTCTGGTGAAAGTGGAAGAGCAGAGAAACATGTAAGTGGATGATACCCTCATGTTGTTTTCCCGATATAGATCAGTGTGAACGGGATACCAGCGAGGTCATTGCAGCAGCCACTTTTCATGCACAAATGCGCACACCTACATACCAGACACACACACACACACACACATCTGTGCTTTAAGTTTTACAGCATCACTTTAATCATCTGTTGACAACAGCTTCTGACAGTCCCATCCAAAGGAGCCTATATGAAGCTGTCACAGCTGGCATTTAATGACGTGGTAACAAAGTAACATGCCTTTGTGTGTGCGCGTAGTGCATGCGTATGTGTGTTCGCTAGGAGCATGTGTGTGTGTGTGTGTGTGTACGCGTAGTGCATCCGTATGTGTGTTTGCTAGGAGCATGTGTGTGTGTGTGTGTGTGTGTGTGTGTACGTGTAGTGCATGCGTATGTGTGTTTGTTAGGAGCATGTGTGTCTACATACCATCATGACGTGTTCATAGCACATACACTAACCACGACAGCTTGCATGTGGACCAATTAGATTTCTATGGAAACATGTACCCCAGTAAAACAACAATGAAGAATATATTTGTTGTTGTTAGATGTGAATCATGAAAGGTGTTAAGATTTAGATTCAGATGTTCTGAATACTAGCGTCAAACTCTCTTCATTAAAATAGGTTTATAATTGACACAAGGTATAAAACATACTGGGATTGACATGTCAAATTTCATGCAAAATGAAATTCAAACTTAGACTTGTCAACTAATTGGTTAATGTAGCTTAAGCTAGATAAATCCTGGAGATGTAATAGTTTAAGATGTCAATTCTCACAGCCTGAGGTGTAACCAGGTACATCTCCAGCCAACTAGGAGCAACCACCACCAGCAAATTGCTTGGCTAGCCATACCCCTTAGTTAATTGGCAATTAAATTAGCAAATTGGCAATTAAATTGACAGTAAACTTAGCCAACACCAAATTAGTAATTATATACAGTAAGTATCATTACACTCTGCACGTAAATTGTTTTATTTTCAAAAAATAAATCCCCCCAACTCTTGTGTTTTGTCGTTGCAGGAGGTAGCACCACCCAAACTATTAGCTTTACCTACATCTGTATTGTTGTTAACATGAAGTAGCACCATGGTATTTGCATATAGCAAGTGTGGGACGTGTTTACAAATACAAGTGCATAAATGACATTGGCCCATTTCCATGTTGGAAACAATCAGCAGTCTTACGCCATTGGCTGGTTTTTATCTTATCTTCCAATGGGAATGGCTATATGGCTGAGATGTGCTCGCATCACTCTGGAAGGTGTGTCCTTACGTTAAAAAAGTGTACAGGCTAATGTTGAATCTATCAGTGGCTGAAGTGGGGCTGGTGCGTCTGTGGGAGATGGTTTTCTCCAGAGGGAACAGAGACCAGAGTATGTGGAGAGAGGGCAGAAAGGCAGGCAGTATACAAACCATTTTTAATCTGTTGTGTAATTGAGCAGACGATACCTAAGTAAAAGACGTGCCAATCAATTGCTAGGGCATAACAGCTATGTCATAACAGCTATGTCATAACAGTTATGTCTTTACAGCTATGTCATAACAGTTATGTCTTTACAGCTATGTCATAACAGTTATGTCTTTACAGCTATGTCATAACAGTTATGTCATAACAGCTATGTCATAACAGCTATGTCATTACAGCTATGTCATAACAGTTATGTCTTTACAGCTATGTCATAACAGTTATGTCATAACAGCTATGTCATAACAGCTATGTCATAACAGTTATGTCTTTACAGCTATGTCATAACAGCTATGTCATAACAGCTATGTCATAACAGTTATGTCTTTACAGCTATGTCATAACAGCTATGTCTTTACAGCTATGTCATAACAGCTATGTCATAACAGCTATGTCAAAGCTATGTCATAACAGCTATGTCATAACAGTTATGTCTTTACAGTTATGTCATAACAGCTATGTCATAACAGCTATGTCATAACAGTTATGTCTTTACAGCTATGTCATAACAGTTATGTCTTTACACCTATGTCATAACAGCTATGTCATAACAGCCATGCTTTTGATTTGCTTGGCGTTGTCATACTTTCCATGTACACACACACAATAAAGTATGTACAGTACACTTTATACTAACGCGCTAAAAGTTGACTCTTGTTGTCATGAAATATACAGATCGATGACCGTGCATGGCTGGCCTCGCAAAAATAGGCTCCTGCCATCAAACATTTAAAGCCACATCAAGCGCGGCGATCATATGAGGCCAGATTAAGGTACAAAAAACGCACTTCATATAAAACCTCTGCATAAAACATGTGTCGAAACAACAGAATGGGTGACGCTCTGACTCTCTGCCTAACAAAACACACGCGTGCTCTTGGCATGCACGCCGTCGAACACACGTTCCCTCGTCCACACTCCCATAGCACTCTCTGTCTCGCCCACTATCTGGAGAACATATACGCACAGCACCCACGGTTCCACACACTCATCCCGTCTGTCCGCGTGTGTGCCGATCGACGTCGGGACCGACAGGGAGCGGGCGTTTCTTTGACAGGACAAGTAATGGCGGTCTCCCCTCTCTATATCCCTCTGCCACTTTTCCGTGACACTTGCAGGGCATCGAACGAAATAGGCGAAGAGAAAAAGCAGAGCAGGTGAATGACTCTCCCTTAGCTGAGTCACATGTCGAATGAGACGGAAAATTCCTCCCTGGCAGTTCCCCTGAAACTGCAGCTAACGCTAAAACTTGATGTGTTCCCTAAATCACGAGCAGGCTTAATTGGCTATCTTCCATCAACCAGGCAGGCCGGAAGCGTGTATAATTCATTGTGCAGATGTTGCTCTGATGGATGACAGTGATGACGGCTCGGCCAACTCGTCCCAAGAACCGAAAGGTAGAATTAATCCGTTTCAACAAGTCCTCCCCTAACTGCCAGGTCAAAAGGGAGTCCAGAAACGTCTGTCTCTTTTCTCATTGGCCCTTCAATCTGAACGAGGGTGGGATTGGATGAGAGGGGGAGAAACAAGAGAGTCTGTGATAAATGTGCTACCTATCATTTCTGTCAGGGGTGGGAGGCCTGGCTCCTGACAGGGTCACTCTGGGGGTTTTTAACATTAAAAAGGTTGTTGGATTTGGTCAATAACAGACTGATACATTTTGGCAACGGCGCTGCAGTTTGCTGTTAATGTAAATTCTTGTTCGCTAACCGTGATGTTTGAGAACTCGAGTGACAGGATTTCAAGTGACTGGTTCTGCCGTTCTCAGGATTAATCTGTGCTCCGCTCATCCGGTTCTGCGGTTCCAGAGATGAGCTTTAACCGTCGGTCCGTACGGTACCCTCCAGAATAATATGCTAGAAACACTATATTGTGAATCTTCCTCGCCGCCGTCCGACTTACAGACTTATAGACTTATAGACTTACATACTTCTGTCATTTTCAGTTTCATGAATGTAAGCCTGTGGTGATCGATGTTTTCGTTCGTGATTCGCAGGCAGTAGGTTGCGTTAATGTTTAATGGTTAATGGTTAAAGTTTAAATGGTAAATGCTCCAAGCGTTATTGAATCAAATGAATCAAATTGTTTTCACTGAGCAGGCTGAACTGTCCAAGTCGGTACAAAGAGCCAAACTTGCATGCATGCACCGTTTGTTCACCCCTGTGAGTTGATTGTAAATGTGCTTCTAATGCGACGTGCTGTGTCATTAGACACATATCAACGCTGCACATTACTGCACTCACAAAAGGAATCCAGTCCATTATTTCAACGACAGAACAGGGAATTATCCACAAACGGTTGTTATTGACTACGAGGTGAAGCCCAAACCTGAGCGTAACACATCCGAGAAAAGGTCATGTTCCAACATTTTCATGAACCCATTTGTTATTGACAGGAAACAGCAAACAGCCCCGTTGGAGCCAGACCGCAAACAGATAAATACTCCCGTGTTTGCCTAACAGACTGTGGAACCGCGATATACCTCGTTCCCCGGCAATCAGGCTCCGCGGATCGTAAACAGACATCCGCGACATCCACCCACATTAGTCTATACGTCTCTGTACGGGCGCGTGTGTATGTACGTGTGTGTGTGTGTACGTGTGTGTGAGTCTAATCTGTGCGAGTTTCAATTGAGCAAACAGCGATAGGGGATATCAGCCAGATTTAATAGCACAGTCACAGATGGAGTCGCTGTGGAAGGTCAAATGGTAATATTTAATTGGAAATTCAGTTTGTAAACAAATGATCATTTGCTAGGAATCAGGGTGGCTATGAATCAACGATGCCAATATGATGTGTGTGTGTGTGTGTGTGTGTGTGTGTGTGTGTGTGTGTGTGTGTGTGTGTGTGCACAACTTGGCACATTAGTCACGTGTGCTGTGTGTGTGCCACGTCAGGAACATGTATGTTGTGTGAGTCACAGAGTTTCATATGAGATTCCATTTAAGGGAATGTGTGTGTCCAAACCTCTACCTGTTTCTGTATGTAAAACCCATCCGTCTGTATTTTAAGATTCCTGCTCAAACATCCGGCCCCTCACCGACTGTGGGTCTTTACAACTCCCCTATCTCTTCATTGCCGGTGCGGTCGTTTCCGCGGCACGACTCGTAAATCTTCGCGGCGTCGGTCGCCTGTCCGTCTTAGTCAGTCCCGCTCCTCCACTTCTGACGAGGCGAAGACAGCGAGGTAGATTGTTTTTTGACGAGCGCATCAGTCAGATTGCGGACGCTTTATTAGGGACACTTATATAGGGACATATGCGCCGTCCCGTCCCCGCCGATCAACGTGACAACGCTTGGCCCGATAATAAGGCAGGTTATTTATGATCCGCCGGGCCTCGTTCCGGAGGTGGAGACGTTCAAGGATTCACTTAGAGCGGCGTTAACTTGCACGACGAACAACACGCAACACAGCGAATTTGAGTGAATTCGAGGTGCGTTCGTCAACACGTGTTTTCGTTGTATAGCGGAGGTCACAGGCGGCAACTTTGTTTACATGGATCTGATCCTCGTCTGTGTAGACAAACACAACCCGTTACGGTTTCACTTCTCGGACTCTGAAAAGAACGGGGGAAAACATTCTAAGCGACGTGATTTGCTGCGATATTACAAAGTGGCTTTCTCCGAAGGCTTGGGACAGAAAGGACAGTTCCTTCCAGACTCAGAACCCGACTGCAGGAGGGGCTAAAGACCAACACAACACAACCCGGGCTCATCAGTCCAAGTCCTCCTCAACTCCCAGCCGACCTCACAGTCAGATATAGGCAGGGCCACATCAGTCGGACTCCACCCCCCAGCCGACCTCACAGTCAGATATAGGCAGGGCCACATCAGTCGGACTCCACCCCCAGCCCACCTAACAGTTAGACATAGGCAGGGCCACATCAGCCGGACTCCACCCCCAGCCCACCTAACAGTTAGACATAGGCAGGGCCACATCAGTCGGACTCCACCCCCAGCCCACCTAACAGTTAGACATAGGCAGGGCCACATCAGTCGGACTCCACCCCCAGCCCACCTAACAGTTAGACATAGGCAGGGCCACATCAGCCAGACTCCACCCCCCAGCCGACCTCACAGTCAGATATAGGCAGGGCCACATCAGTCGGACTCCACCCCCCAGCCGACCTCACAGTCAGATATAGGCAGGGCCACATCAGTCGGACTCCACCTCCCAGCCCACCTCACAGTCAGATATAGGCAGGGCCACATCAGCCAGACTCCACCCCCAGCCGACCTCACAGTCAGATATAGGCAGGGCCACATCAGCCAGACTCCACCCCCCAGCCGACCTCACAGTCAGATATAGGCAGGGCCACATCCACTCCACCCCCAGCCCACCTCACACAGTCAGATATAGGCGGGGCCACATCAGCCGGACTCCACCCCCAGCCGACCTCACAGTCAGATATAGGCAGGGCCACATCAGTCGGACTCCACCTCCCAGCCCACCTCACAGTCAGATATAGGCGGGGCCACATCAGCCAGACTCCACCCCCCAGCCCACCTCACACAGTCAGATATAGGCGGGGCCACATCAGCCGGACTCCACCCCCAGCCCACCTCACACAGTCAGATATAGGCGGGGCCACATCAGCCAGACTCCACCCCCCAGCCCACCTCACACAGTCAGATATAGGCGGGGCCACATCAGCCAGACTCCACCCCCCAGCCCACCTCACACAGTCAGATATAGGCGGGGCCACATTCCAGCTGGAGCTACTGACACGTTGCCCTCAAAGGCCTTCTGTCACGGAGCAGATCACTGTAACCTGCAGGCATCAGGGAGCTCCTGCTCCTGTCAAAGAGCTCCACCTCAGGGCGCCAAACAGAGACATGAGAGACACAACAGAAGGTGTTCATGCACACAGGCACACACTGCCACACGCGTATTCACGCATACACAAACACATACACACGTCTGCTCAAAACACACACACACACACACCTTGCGGTACAGTAGAAAGCCTGTCAGCCTTGTGTTTTTTGTCACCTCTCCTCACCCAGAGTTTTTAACCGTTCATTATCTTCAAAACTGCATTTTTATTATACCCAAACAGACACACACACACACACACACAATGATGCATGTAATGCATGCGTTCACATATTGTAGGCATTGTGCAATTTAAAAACTTCAAACATAATGTTTGGAAATTTGAAGATTCTTCACTCTTTACTATCACTTAAATAGGACTTTATTTTTAAGTAGCCAGGGTGCTTATATATATATTATATATATACATATAATATAATAATTCTTATATTAATATTATATTTCTGCCAACAACTGTCCTGTTCACTGTTTTAAAATGTGCACAGAAATACAGTGAAATAGAGGGCGACGAAAATGATATTCAGCAGAATCCCTAACGTGAGATCTTGAGTTAACATTTTCAACCGTTTTCACATATTCTCAACAGAATTGAGGTCCGGGCTTTGGCGTTACGTTTTTTAGGCCACTCCAGTGAGTGTTCGTTGGAAGTCATGGTCCGGCTGGAAGTTAAATGTTCTCCCTAGTCCCAGGTCTCCTGCAGGTTTTCTTCCATGTGTTTGATGTACTTTGCTGCATCCATTTTGCCCTTTATCTTTACAAGCTTTCCAGTCCCTCATGCAGAGAAACATCTTGGTAACATCATGCTGACAACACCGTGTTGGGACGATGTCCCGTGTTAGCCGTAGTGTTGGGTCTAAAAAGCTCTCTGCTGGTCTCACGAGACCATGGAAACTTCTTCCACTTGATCGGAGTCTCTCACTTGCCTTCTAACACACTCTTGCTGGGTCGTTTTGTTTTTGAAGGCCCGGTTTGTTCAGCCCACCGGAAGTCTCCCAGGTCATGGAAGATTAAGACTCCTTTGGAGTTGTCATGGCCAGGTTGGTGGCTTCCCTGACTAGATTATTTCAGGGGCGGAACATTCACTGGGGTCGGGGGCATGTCCCCTTCAAATTTCCTAAATGCATTTTCTCCCCCCCTCCCTCCCGTTTTATTATGAAATGCTTAAGGAGCCTGGAGTGTGCAGGCCGGAGAAAGGCAAGAGAAAATATACTAAGCCAGAGGCTGCCAAACTCTGACATCCTGCCGACTCTCTGTTTTGATTAGGTATTCACCTGACCTGAACATTCATACTCACAACAGACGTGGCTTTTGAGTGACTTTATTTTTCCTCAAGGGAAGCAGTATACTGGATGGGATGTGTTTGATTGAGCAAGTCAGTCACCTAATTTCTCCGGGTTGTGCATTAGCAAGAAAAGCAGACAGACAAGTTACGCCCCTATATTTCTTCATGCATGGATACTTATATATTTTTTTCATAAAAAATGTGCTTTACTTTCTCCGCGGGGATATAAAATGTCTAGGAAATGTCATTATATCTTACCCCTGATTTGTGCATTTGAAAGACATTATGTATTTTTTCACATTTGTAAAAAGTTACAATTAAACATATTTAGAAACATTTTCAGATGTAATTTTCGCTTTAACATGATGGACTTTGTGGTGATGATCAGAGGCAAAAACAAAAAAAAAATAGTTAAGTGTACTTATTATTTACATTTTTTTCTGTGTCATTAGCTCCACCAGGAAATTTACAAACTTGATCACTAGTTTAAAAAAGCATCAAGAAGGATTCTAAAGGAGTTATTTAAGGTTGTGTGAACCAGAACACATCAGAGAAAACAGCCATATGCCTCGGATCAAAACCTTCCGCATTCGGAAAGAAGAACTCTGGCTAATTAAACTCTTCTCTTTTCATCAGGCTCTGAAAATTAGAAGAATTTATTAACCATAAATTTTTCACCCCATCAGTAGAAACCAATGGACCATAGGAGATCCCCCAAGGCCCCTCCCCCGACACCTGGATGCCCCTCCCCCTTGATGCCCCTCTCCCCATACAAAGAATGATCTACATTCTGCACTTTTTTGGTCATATTTGTCAGATTAAGTTGGCAATGATGTTCAATGGGCTACTCTGCTATGGAGAAGAGCATGATGGGATTGGGGTGCTAAAGTTAAACAAGATTAGCAACACTTTCTAAACCTTAGTGGCATCCCGGGTTTAGTGTGTTCAGGCAATTGGTTGTGTTTCATTAACCTTGATAACATCTACTTAGACGCTGCTGCTAAAACTTCATATTTGCCGGTACAAAATCACAGTTACCACACACATTACTGATTCTCTAGCCTCAAAGATTAAATATAAAGTAGTAAAAAAAAACTACAAATGTTATCCTCTAATGTCTGTGATGGACTAGAAAGTTTTTTCTAGACACTGTGCATCAACATCTGGAACGAGCGTTCTTTGCTGGTTATCTATCCAAACCACTTTGGGGATACTGCTGACATAAAAATGACTCATGAAATAAATAATAAATAATTTTAACAAAAATGTGTAGTGAGTTACAGAGTCCTGTGTCGGTTTGAAGTGAGTTACAGAGTCCTGTGTCTGTTTGAAGTGAGTTACAGAGTCCTGTGTCAGTTTGCAGTGAGATACAGACCCCTGTGTCAGTTTGCAGTGAGTTACAGACCCCTGTGTCAGTTTGCAGTGAGTTACAGACCCCATGTTGTCTGTTTGCAGTGAGTTACAGAGTCGTGTGTCAGTTTGCAGTGAGTTACAGACCCCATGTTGTCTGTTTGCAGTGAGTTACAGAGTCGTGTGTCTGTTTGCATGTGAGTTACAGAGTCCTGTGTCAGTTTGCAGTGAGTTACAGACCCCATGTTGTCTGTTTGCAGTGAGTTACAGACCCCTGTGTCTGTTTGCAGTGAGTTACAGAGTCCTGTGTCTGTTTGCAGTGAGTTACAGAGTCCTGTGTCTGTTTGCAGTGAGTAACAGAGCCTTGTTGTCTGTTTACACAAACAATGCAGCAGAAGGACGATGCGTGCTGTGTACTTTTTCCCCCGTACATGCATATTGTACATAACTACAGGATATATTTCACAGAAACCACGAAACACTGGATAGTAACCTTATCTCTTGACTCTTATCCCTCCCCTGATAACGCCAAAGGCTAAGAGAACCAGGACCACGCACCCCGACAGTTTGAGCTTTAAAGAAAGCTGGAGACAAAACATAGCCATGGAGCTTTCTCTGAGTTGGCGTGTGGCGCTCTTCCACAACTCAGTGTTTATCTGTGCTGCTAAATGAGAGGATTAAACTCTGGTCCTCCCACTGGTGAATTGCTGTATAATTCACTCAATGAACTTGACCAGGATCTAGTAGAGGACATGACCGAGAACAAAGGAGGTACCGGTGAAATAGTACCGCTATCTTTGTATCTGTATCTCCGAGCTGGCACGATGAGCTGGCCCAGAACCCGTGTTTGGTAGCCCAGCCACCCATCTGAGCAAATATATGACATTATGTAAGAGCCATAACTGAGGACAGGGTTCTTTCGGCCTCATGCAATGGCACTAAAAGCACATTGGCCTGCACTTGCTAGGAGAGATATTTGGAGAGAGAGAGAGAGAGAGAGAGAGAGAGAGTGAGAGAGCATGTTTCCCAAATGCCACCCTATATTACTGTGCCGTGTATTATTTTTTATCCAGAACCCAACGGTCCCTGATCAAAACAGTGTACCATAAAGAAAGGAAACGGGAGAGGACTCCCGCTGCAGAACCGAGAGCAAAGAAAATAAATGAGCTATCTCCTCGGAATGAACTAGCAGTGTATAGCTATTAGCGGTTCTTTAACTATTCAGTGGAATAATCATTACAGTCGTTCTTACATGCATTGCTGCAGGAATATGTGGGACACTAATGTCTCCTATTCATTACAGATGAGGATACGGAAACGCAGGGCAACAATGGAATGGTTATGGTGAAGTGGCGGTTGTGAAGATAATCATTGACCTAGGAAGAAGATTAGCAACCGCGTTAAATATAAAAACACAATATACATAAGCGTCTCGAACGAACCGACATATACATAACCATAGCGGCCTCTAGTGGCCAATGTCAGCAGCACAACCAAAACAATACAGTGTGTGCCAAAAGCAATTGTGGCTTCTGTATGGTCTAAAGTAAACTGTGAAAGTAATTTTAAAGATTTATTTTTGTTTTTTTTCACACCACAGCATTTGTACGCGATGAACCACCTTGCTAGGGATTAAAGATTAGAAGAAATCTCCATGTTTTAAAAGAAGTTGGCTTTTCACAGGTAAGTGTTAACGCAGAGTTTCTCAGGGTCACTCTCTCTGTTGTTGCTTGCTGTTTAGGATTATTGCCTGGGTATACGTACAATTAGCCCAGTCACATGTAAAAAAGCTAGAGAATAAAATATTTGTTGAGTCTTTCAATTTTTCTAGAACAATATCAAAGGACACAGTTACCATAGGAAGGACTAACCTGGGTAAACATTCTACAATTCAAAAACCTACCCAAATTCTTATTGTGTTAATGTTTCTAGGTGAAGGGTATGGAAGAAACATAATATTAACCACAACCCTGTTGCCAACCAAGGTTCTGATGCAGGATGAACCAGGAATGCTACAAGGCTTTAGAACAAACAAAAATATGTGTCCCAACCAGCTGTGACACACTCTACAAACCTTGGAAAAATCGGCAACACTAAACCGAATGGACAATCATACGTTATCTTATCTCTAACCAACAATGTGATCCTGCTTTTGACTGTAGCTCCATCTACTGACGTTTACGGATTACTGCATGCAAAGAATATGGTCAATAAGGCTCTGGTGGTTTAAAAGTCACCACAAACAAATGAAGAAGACCAAGGTCTCCAGCTATGTCCTGGGTGTGATGCCCTGTTTGTTGTGACACATTCCTCACATAACCATCATTACATTTTCTGTGACACAGACCATTTGTCGATTCGGACCAGATGGGAGAGACTTTACTGCCCTCGCACATTGATAAGCCTTGAGCGGCCAACACCCTGTTACCGGATTGTGGTTTGTCTCTCTTTCCAAACCACTGTCGGTAGGTATTCACCACTGCTGACTGGGAGCAAATATTTTCTGCTAATTTTAACTCACAGTAAATGTCGAAGAGTTACGCTTGTGTCACCTTGTAATCGCAATTCCTGGCTGTCCCCATCTCTGATAACCTTTCCTGGTCTTTCAAATCCACAACCCTGGTAAAAAAAAGTGCAACACTGTCTGTACTTTTTAAGTTATGTCTACGAACATCCTGGTAAACTGCACAGTTGAGAGCATTCTGACCAACTGAAACCTGACACAAGCCTTACCTCCTACCTAAACTCTTGCTGTGCACACAGGTACCTTATTTATTTGCAATTTGGAAAATACATACTGTTTGTACTCCCCATTTACAACTTGTACACATGGATTCTGCTTGTACTGCCCTGGCATATTTGCACATTGCTTCATTGTTAAATGTTTACTTATCCATGTCAATTGGACATCCATACATTGTCCTCATTTCCTTTCATTTAGTTGACTCACACATTGGGTCATTATGCACAATGACACACTGCCCTGGATACTATTTTGGCACTGCTCTTTTTACACTTCTGGTTGGATGCTGACTGCATTTCATTGTACTGTACTTGTACTGCTCAATAAACAATAAAGAAGCAAATGTGATCTAGAAACACCAAATGTCAGGGTCTGTGGTCATTACCTGTCCATCAGATCTTTTTGGGGGGTAATTGGTATTTTTATCAATTTGTTCAAATTGTTGCTCAATGTTTTACAAAAAGAAAGAAATCCGAATTGCGGCATGTAAAAATGACGCAATTGTATGAACTGCGTAAAACAAGCAGCATCTCAGGGAAATAAAGGAAGGGCATATAATAGGCCAGGCCTATCCTAGAAGAACCAGTAACCAAGATAGCAAACCGGACAAGTGAGTGATTAGACAAGAGAATATGCATCCTTCACTTCCTGGTTTACTGTGAATGTGATAGTCGCAACATCAGATGAACACATTCAAGGTTTGGAGGCAAGAAGGTAAGTCTATTGCTATATTCAAACGTTGTTTTTGGCGTAATATAAATCTAATTGATAATGAATTATTAATTATAAAATGTGTAGGGATAAGTGTTCAACGCGTTGTGTTTGTGGACACATTGATACTAGGCTGCCACGTTATGTAGCCCAGGTGTTGGAGTGGCAAATACAGTAGCTATCAAAAGTAGCATAATTGTTGTTATTTAACAAATGTAACTTACAGAGAGTCGCGTTTTAAACTTGAGGTTTTTTTCTCTCGATAGCATAAATAACACTGTGCCTTTAAGATTACGTCATATAGACCCGGAAGTAGTCTATTGTAACTCGGTGTCTCACCGGTCCATTGACAAAATATATGGTTCGAAGCAGAGCTTTTACTTATATATTTGCCTATTTAATATTAGCCGCAATTTGTTTGTACACGAATGTTGCCTTTTTCTAACTCTGTTTTATTGCATATTTTTCCTACATGACGTCGATAATGAACAGGGTACAGCTGAAACGCTCGAAAATCTTGAGAATGGCATTCGCAGGTACGGACGTGGACGGGAAAGGCGAGACGTTTTTACTCCGATCTCTGAAAATAGCCGGCGTGGTGGCACTTTATTGGTTCATCTCAATCACCATGGTGTTTCTGAATAACTACTTGCTGGATAGTAAAGATTTGGACGCGCCGCTTTTTGTGACATTTTACCAGTGCCTTGTGACTGTTATCCTGTGCTACGGCATGCACTTGCTGTCCCAGTTTTGTCCGGGTGTCATCGACTTCCCCTCGGTCAAGTTCGACCTGAAGGTGTCCCGGGAGATCCTGCCGCTGTCCATTGTGTTCATTGGAATGATCACATTTAACAACCTGTGCCTAAAACATGTCGGCGTGGCCTTCTACACTGTGGGCCGGTCCCTCAGCACCGTGTTCAACGTCCTATTGTCCTACATTATTCTCAAGCAGACCACTTCCATCTATGCCATACTGTGTTGTGGCGTCATTCTAGGTAGGTGGGAAATATAGGCTTTAATGTAGGCTTTTATATTCTGTAAATGTTTCATTTTTTAACACGCCCAAGTGAGAGTCATTAGTCCACTGGTTTTCAACCTTAAGTTTGGGGACACCAGAGTGCTGCTGGTTTTGTATTTTCGTTAGAAGACTATAATGACAGTGTTGTCAAGCCAACATTTTTACTAGGTAGTCCCGCACAACTTTATATAATGGCAATTCAGGATGCTACATTCCACATAGGCACTCTTGAATTGCCATAATAGTGAACCTAATTTGGTGACCATGTTAACGCTTCCTTTGTTTTTTTTCTGGTCAGGTGGGTTCTGGTTGGGTGTGGACCAGGAAGGTGTCGCAGGCTCCCTGTCATGGATAGGTGTATTTTTTGGGGTGCTGGCCAGTGCCTGCGTCTCCCTCAATGCCATTTTCACCAAGCGTGCCATGCCTGCGGTCGAAGGAAACATCTGGAAGCTCTCCTTCTACAACAACATAAACGCCTGCATCCTCTTCGTCCCTCTCATCATCGTCTTCGGCGAGCTCAACCATCTGGCCAATTTTAGTCACCTGGGCGACCCCAAATTCTGGGGCATGATGACGCTGGGCGGAGTGTTCGGTTTCGCCATCGGCTACGTGACGGGCCTCCAGATAAAGTTCACGAGTCCGCTCACGCACAACGTGTCGGGAACAGCCAAGGCCTGTGCTCAGACGGTCATCGCAGTGGTCTGGAACCACTCGAGTAAAAGCTTACTCTGGTGGACCAGTAACCTGATGGTTCTTGGAGGGTCGTCGGCGTACACCTGGGTCAAGGGGATGGAGATGAAGAAGGTCCAGGTTCCCGAGGAGGAGTCCAAACAGAAACTGCTGGATGAGAAAAATGACATGGCGGTGTAGGGGGACTGGGAGCTTGTTGCCTGGCGACAGGTGGGCACAGAAGTTGTTTCTGTGTTGACGTTATTTGTAGCGGCTAGGCTACTAGTGCTGTCCTTGTGAAGTAGCCCTATCGTGGTCAGAATACACAAACAGAGGTTTTAGAAGGCCATCGGGGTTGTTGTTTTCAGTGAAGGGACCTTTTTCATTTATAACTATACTATTTGTTTTGGGGTCAAGATTAGTGGCTGATAGTGGCTTGGTTGATTAGATTAGTTGTTCATTATTTGCGAGCCAATAGGGTACGATACTTTCTAAATAAAGTGACACATCTCTTCGGTTAGCCTACGTGATGTCCAGAATGTGTTGCAGAATGGCAGTAAAACGAGCAGGATGTCTGTTTACTGACTGGTTACTGGGTGTACACTGACTTGGCATACGACAATGCGGCAGCACACATTTGTTAATAATTGATGGGGCCAGTAGCTTCATGGTGTCATTGCCATTGTTTATCTTTGTTGCAATGTCACTGAGAGATATAGAAAACGCCAACCTTCAAGCGTTGGGTGGTTCCTCAAATCTTTTGTTGGGGAGCTCCATATTGCGTAAGATTATCACAGTTGAGGTAATCTGAACCGCTTATTGGCCTGATTTTGTTTTTTTTAATGTTTCAGGTGTGTTTTGTTTTCAGGGAAAACTGACCGTGAAATGAATTGTGTGCGCGCGTGCGAGAGAGAGTTTACTGTGTCATGAAACATATCGTATACGAGGACAAATGGCCAGCAGATGCATATTATTATTTAATAATTTCTTTCTTTTTTGTAAAAGTCCTATTTTTGCCTGATCTCCTTTGTAATATCCTCCCTGGGGCCTCTGAATATTAAGCAATTATGGAAATGTACACAAAGTTTTGGAACCATGTCATGCGTTTATGCTGGGTTTCCATAATTGACACTTGAAGAAATATGTTGTGTGTCTGTCATACTGAAATGTCCTGTACAATGGCATTAGGGATTGTGTCATTCAAGTCACTATTCGGAAAAGTGGATTTGGGTTTATTCATTCTCTATCCGCTCTCTAAAAGGTTATTACAAATGTTTTCCCAGCTACAGGTGACACTAGAGTTTTGGTTTGAGATTTTGCTTCTGGGTCCCTTTTATACAAAGGATGTATAAATAAAAAATTATATATATATTGTTCAGGATTAGTTTTAGAAAATCAAGTATATGGGATAACCAAAAATGCAGTTTGCTTGCATAGCCTGGAGTATAATCTCCATTTGGGTTTTTTAAGAAGAAAAAAGTACTGATTTGTTTTTTAAAATCTGAACTCACAAAATGTGATTTTTGTATGGGGCCATATGTACAAAAATAATATACATTCCGTTAAATTATTTCTGTGTGTATTTGGTCATTTCAGGTTAGTTTTCTTGAATAACCAACCAACAACAACTTGGCATACGTGTTATTTCACCCAAATAAGTATCTAGGTTGAACTATCACTTTACCTACCTCTCTTGACTCCTATCATGGTACCTAATCATGCCTTTGCAAAACCTTTAATTCTGAAAGATTCGGTCACTGAATATTTAAACAGTGACAAACGTACTATAAAAACATAGAGAGCCATTATTGTATCTGAAAAACTGGAAAAAGTTTTCTTTAATATATAATTATTTACACTGTTTGCATACATGTCCAGCTGTCTTCCAAAAACAGCAAAAAATATATATGAAAACTAATCCATCTAATGTTATTTGTAAAACATATATAGATTTCCGACAGATGTCACAACGGTGCCATGTGGTTAAAGCCTGTTTTTTGCTTCTGCGTCGAAACGACGGCGTACCCTCTGTGTCGACGCGAACCCCTCTCCGACCCCTACGCCGTAGCTCGACGTGCACCTTCAAAAAATTGTAACTACACGTCGAGGCGACGCAGACCACAAGGGCTGTGATTGGTCAGATTATACATCTGGCGGTGAAATGCAATGCAACCCGACGCAGAACCATAAAACGGCCACGACGCCGTAGGAGTGACGGTGTAGCTACGCCGTGGATTTGACGCAGAAGCACAATGAAGCCTTTCGGGCTCCGCGCGTCAAACTAGATAGAATATGCAGCAAACGCCTCTAACGGAGCCAAATCTAAGAAATAAAATAAAAAAAGATTATTAATTTTCACAGTGAAAGGAAGCCCCGCCGTAAAGCAGGGCATCAAAAAATTAGTTGATACTCGTAATGTTCCTCTCCACGGAAATCTTTAGTAAAAGGCGAAAGATTTATGCGATCTGAAGAGAAACCAGAGTGTACTGACGATTACAGAGGACAGGCAGGAGGGCATTCCCGGACATGACATTACAGATTATGGTGTCACTAATCTAGGCTTCCAGAAACGCGTTATTGTCCTGTTTAATGTGAACAGTCATACCCACATACATTACAGAATATCATGTTGGTATAAATATGTTTTACATGTTATATTTATCCGGAAAATAAAACATTTTACGTGCGGTGCATGATGGGCAATTTGTTACATAACGGTACTTCCTGTGTATTCAGTACCAAATCCAGTCGACAGATGGCACAATTGTGTTCATGTCATTGTGGGTTGCTGTCCTGTGTCCTGTGAGTTGGTGTCCATCAAATTGAACTTCATGTTCACTGCACGCTTTATTTAAATTCAACAGGGTATGAACCCGCAGCCAAGGAAATGTATTAATGTGTTTTAAAATATTTAAATTATCTCTGGCTCGTTAAAAAAATCCAAACTGATGACATTAAGTCCTCAGTAACCCGACATTTTATTGCAGCCGGCGTGATATTAAGTCTACCAAACCATGAAGCCTTTATGAAAATAGTTTAATTGTCTGTTTGACCAAACTGTCCAAGTGACATATATATTGACTCTCAGGTTTTCAGCTAACTAGTAGAAAAGAGAAGGGGCATGAACATATCTCAACTCTCGAAAGAGCATAGCTCCACCCGCAGCTCCACCCAGAGTAGCTGGCTCTCATTGGAAATGAATGGGAGCATGTCTATTTTTAGCTGCAGAGAGGTGGGGTGGGGGGTGGATGCCCCTTTAATCCATGCGGGAACACTCAAGCCGCCTATGAGTGCTAATTACTACTTTTTCCAGACGACACTTACTGTTTATATATTTTAGTAACGTATCTTTTTTAAAGGGTTTGTGTGAAGAGAAATCATAAACCAATCAATTTACTTTATTTAGCAAATAACAAGCCACTGGTGCATGGTTTATGCCGAAAATTGCATCAACCTACTACTGTAATTGCTTGGTAATCAATGCCGGAGTGAGTAATCGGGAGAATCTGAACCATTCCCGCTGGGCTGTTGGGCGGGTGACAACGATCTGGGAAAGCAATTTTGTCATTGAACTAGTTGCTGTTGCGGAGTGGGCCTGCGGATTTGCAGTAGTGCGGCCTACTATCAGAGTGCTGACTCACCTTCTCTCTCTCTCTCACATACACACACACACATACACACACACACACACACACCACACACACGCACCACACACACACACCACACACACACACACTCATAGCCCTCCTACCTGGGCTGGCGCGAGCGGCCCTCTGTTAGTCATCTGATATAAAGGAATTACAGGTTTAAATCGGAGGAACATACTGACAACTTTACAGATGAGAAAGGGAAAAGCAGAAAAGGCAACGTTTTAAAAAGAAAAGCAACACTTGAACCAATTTGAACCAAATTAATTGTAATTTATTATCTAGCTTTTTATTCGGACTGTCAAAATTAGCACTTAATGTGTGCGATTAATAGAAAATAGGCTACTTAGCCTAATGCTGGCAATTTCTTTGTCACTGTCGACACATTTTACATCTTTGAGCCACATCATTTTCATTCATAGTTTCCTCTTAGTCACATTTTTATGGAAGCATAGGCTATTCTAATAGTAAAATTAAAAAACAACTTTGCATAAATTACAGATCTCTCCTTATTGAGTTTGTAGATAAACATCTCTTGCTACCCTGACTACTTCTGTATATGCCATTGCCTACTTGCAAGTAGACAATTTTACATTTGTTGAAGTTGGGAATGATTTAATAGAGTAATAAGTATTTGGTTGAGGCTAACTATTCATCAGGAAAGCTACTGTTTACAAAACTGCATCCTAAACCCATTAATGTTCTTAGTACTTTAATTAAGAGAACAATATAAGATGGTAGTCCTATGGGCTCACAGATCAGAAACCTACTGTTTAGATAAACATGGGATACATATAGATGTGGTCAGTTATTGTAATAAGTTAGGGACTGATATTTAAGTTATTTGAGAAAAAAATAACAGTTTATATAAAAAGCCGTTTATCTATATCCTTTTCAGAAAAGGTGCAATAAAAACAATGGATACACGTTTTTCTCCCCACTTTGATATTAACTAATCCTCACCTAAATCCCAACTTCAATATAACTCACGTTACCCCGAGATGACTCCATTACGCACTGCGTGATTTAGCGTCGACCATGACGACACGCCAATCAAACGTGACGGGGCGGAGACTATAATCTATGGGTGGAGACTACACGTGCTGAGTAACCAATCAACGGAGCAGATGACGTCTCGCTCACGCTGTTTCGCAGCCAATGAGCGAGCTAAAGCTAAGGAGCGGATAATGTCTGGTGTTGTTGAATGTGCAAACGCGACTAGTTTGACCCGAGTAGTACAGTTGTGTCATTTCGCCACCAAATATGCTCATGTTATCAATACAACTAAAACGCCTATAACTTTTGAAAGGAATACTAATCATGGCAGTGAACTCGGTTCATTGGTTCCGCAAAGGTTTGAGACTACACGACAACCCGGCGTTGCAGGAGGCGTTGGACGGTGCGGACACGGTGCGCTGTGTTTATATTATGGACCGGTGTTTTGTCGGCTCTGATAATTTCGGGCTCAATCGATGGAGGTAATTTCGTTTTTGTAATTAATACATCTATGTCTTTAAACCAGGCATTACAACTTGATTGTCACACTGTTATCTGGAGGCTACAATCGGCAGGATATGCACACTGGAAACTTAAGTTAGACAGGAGGTTATACATAACTAATATCTTATTTCTACTATAATAAAGACATAAGATGACACGACATCAGTCATCAAATAATAATATCAAATAATAATAAACAATAATGCAATGTGGACATGTGAATTGAGGCTGCAATGCAGTGTGAAATGAGTAATTGTAGTTAGATACTTGGCAAATCAGGGTACATGAATTGTCTGTGACAATATTCATCTAGTACTCAACTTTCTCTTGTAGTAGCCTACTGTCAAACACAATGGTCAGTATGAACCAGCTCCAGGTAGTTGCCACGCATTTTACTTGCACGTGATATCGTCGTTAACTTCTTACGTAATAATATTACAGGTATATTCCGTAATACATTAAATAGCAAATAGAGCAGATCCACGTTGTTTCCTGGCTTAATCTAACAGAATCTTCTTTTGCATTAAACAACAAAGTCCTGTTGTTGAGGCATGTTAGGTTATTTTAATCACTGTACAGAATGACAATACAGAAAGCTGACAGCTGTTAAGAAGGTCTATGTGTTTCGTGCAGATTTCTACTGGAAGCGTTAGAGGACCTGGATGCAAGCTTGCGAAAACTAAACCTACGGCTGTTCGTGGTACGGGGACAGCCCACTGATGTGTTTCCACGGCTTATTAAGGTGAGAAATTATCAAATCAATCACCCAATATGCTAGAACTAATTGGAAATGTGTTGATGAGATGAAAACACACATGCAGACACACACACACACACACACACACACACTGGTCTTCACACTGCCATTTCACACATTGTCACATTCACAGCTGTTGAGCGTAGCCTAATATTCACTGCTGTGACTGTTTAGATGTTTCCGATAGTGGAGACCGGATATATACGGTGATGATATGAATAAGACGTGTAACCCTGAACGTGTGACCCCTCACGCGTGTGAGCACGTGAGTCCACAGTGAGTTCAAAAGCGCTGCAGTCCTGCGTTTATCTTTCATCGGTCTAAGATAATGTGTAACCTGTCGACAGGCTCAGATGAAAGGCCGCAGGTAATTGATGAATAGTCGTTTTCTCTACAGATGGATGTTGACGATGCTCCTAAGAGACCAGGTGGCTATTCAGTTTTTTTTTTAATGGGGTTTTGCATAAAATATTCGGATATGGTAATCAGCCTGTTTGAAAGGGCATGTTTTATGCAAGACTCGTAACTTATTGTTTTGGATGTTTACACACACACACACACACACACCGCACGTCCTCATGCATGTACTCAATAACATGCAGAGGGCACACATCTTATAACCCATGCATTTTCTCCCAAATCCCTATTGAAATTAATTTAATGGTTTGGTTTAGTTAGCTCTCAGTCTTATAACCCCATCTAAAGTCAGGAAAGACTTTTGTTATGCAAACTACAACTCTGATGGTAGAAGACCCCGGATAATGTTTGATCTGACCTTGTATCGATCCATCATCCATAGCTGGTCTCTTAATGTTTTATAATAAAATCTCACCTCCGGTACTCCGGTAAAAGACAGGTTTTAAATTGTCAATTCTCAATTGTGACACAGGGAAGGATTTCCTTCTACTGACATTGCACATTTTTCTGAAATGTCAGAACGGGAATGTGTTCTTTTGGTTGGCAGATAGCCTAGTTGTTCGAACATTGGGCCTGTGGTGGAAATGTTGCTGGTTTAAATCCTTAAAGGTAACAATCTGTGGTTGTGCCCTTCACCAAAAACCCTTTATTGGACTGTATCTTGGATTTCTAGAAAGTTGTACATTGCAAGCATGTTGTTTTAAATCCAAATAAGCTGATTTATATCTTTAACAGGTTTCCTCTTGAAATAACAGAAAATTAAATGACAGCCAGTGGAGGAATGAGAGAAACCGAGAAGGAAGCCAAAAAAAAGCTTGAACATCTCTTCTAAGTCCGGAACATTTGCTTGTAATCTGTACTTTGACCTCTAGACCACTGTCCTCAGTCGGTCGGGACTTTGGATCAATGTCGTGTGCCACCGTCTACCTGTTCATTAATTAGTATGGGAATTACTAATTCATGCCCCCTCTAGGAGTGGAACGTGACCCGGCTGACCTTCGAGTATGACTCTGAGCCCTACGGAAAGAAACGTGACGCCACAATCCTGAAGGTGGCGCAGGACTTGGGTGTGGAGACACGGATCAAGCACTCCCAAACGCTCTACACACCTGCCAGGTCAGATGTTAATTCTCTACACAGCTGCCAGGACAGAGGTCAATTTAGGCACTCCTACACAGCTGCTAGGTCAGATGTTAATTCTCTACACAGCTGCCAGGTCAGACGTTAATTATCAACACACCTGCCAGGTCAGAGGTTAATTTAGGCACTCCTACACACCTGATGTTAATTAAGCCATTGCATTTAGACACAAATTCTGGATGAGTTTATCATCTCTAAAACCTAACTGCAACCATTTACTTGTCTAGGAGCAGCTTCTTCTGTCTGCTCTCTCTGGGTGACTACTCACTGATGTAAATTAGGGAATTCAGATTTGGGTTTATGGATCAATATTTAGTACAGATTTGAAACTACAGATCAATATCACAGGTCCGTCACTTTAAAATGCATTACAGCATTAATCAATATGGGTTTAACATTACCATTCATCCGAGTAAAAACGAAGACTTAATAATTCCATTTTCCGTTTTACAATTTAGATAATTTAGAACTGTTTTATGAATAACAGTATACAAAGCTGTGTTATTATGTATTTCTTCCCCGCAAAATGAAGAGTTGTGTTTCGTCATAATGATTATACTGTTATCAGTATGCTTGTTTGATCACCCATAAAACTCTGAATTCGAGTGAGAAATGTCAGAAAGGGGGTGTCATTAGAGAGGAGGAACATAAACGAGAACACAACAGGGAAGAGAAGAACAGCATCTCATGTTGACAAGAATAGAAACCCTGCCTCTATGAAGAAATACTCCCCTAATCAGATTTCTGTGGGTTTGCTTTTTATTCTTCTGTCCACACAGATCTCTCATACACAGTCGGTCACTTTAGTCTATCAAGCCCAGCCTGCTTGTTCTCCTGAGATTTTGCTGCCCCCTTCTGGTCACAAGAGACAATTACATTGTCACGCTACACGACATGTGCTGAGGGGATTCACACTTCACATGCAGCATAGTCAGCCACATCGGAGGACATGTGCCGGCCTGGCCAGACCAAGGAGGCTCACTCTGCCTTCAGCTTATCCACTCTCCATCTATAGACTTTTGTCTTTCAGAGTTCCTCTTCTTATCCCTTTCTGGACCGTTCATACCAACAACACCTCGTGAACAAAACAAGGTTACAAAAAAATCAACACTTCGAGAAAAGATTTTGAAGAGTTAAATCTGAGGAATTATCCGCTCTGGCTCTTTTCCTGCATTTGAGTCACTCACTCACGTTTCTGTTTTTGTCAGAAGGGTGTGGCTGTCCCAGACTGTCATGTGGTTGTTGTGGCTGTTGTGTAAGGCCACTGGATTAGCTCCCCCTGAAGAACCCTGTTGCTTTATAATGTTCCACCTTGTCAAATGTTCTTTCATATTAGTCAGAAGAACCATATTGGCACCAATTCAGTGATAATGCTCTACCTCACCGGAGAGAGTTCGTCCATAATGTCCGTTTCCCATCTATTCTTTGGCGAGTTTTCTTAAAGCCACTTGTGGCCCCTTGAAGGAATATGCTTGTGTCTGTGGTTGGCTTAGATGCAGGGTGCCTGAGAGTACTGCTAAACCAACTGATCTGGATCTGGAAAAAGAAAGGAACACGTTCTGGTATATCCGCATTCTGTATTCTTCAAAAGTGACGACAGTCTATCTACGAATATCCACAAGTGTTTTGTTGCGACAAAAGTAACCCCAGGCAGTCACCACAGAGCTAGGAAACTGTGATTTAAATGCATAATCATTTGCTTTCTAAAGAATTCATTTGTCACGAGTCTTGTGTTATTGTCCATCATATGGTTATTCCTTTTTCTTTGTAGTATCGGGTCTTGTAGGAAGAATATTGCAAAAGAACAAGGCAGTCCCTCTTGTGTTTTTGTCCATTTTCTTCCGTTGTTATTGTAGCTAATAGTGACATACGGGTAAGTGAATTCCCTTTGTTATTTCTTCGTTTAAGGATAATTGAGCTGAACAACAACGCCGCTCCGCTGACCTTCAAACGCTTCCAGGCCCTCGTCCAGCGGCTGGAGCTGCCAAAAAGGCCCCTACCCCTGGTCACCCGGCAACAGACGGACTGCTGTCAGACAGACGACACGGCCAATCACGACAAGTGTTACGGAGTGCCCTCCCTGGAGGAGCTGGGTAAAGGACGTTGTGCTCGTGTTTGCTCGTTTGTTTGCGCGGGGGGGGGGGGGTATATATGCATGCGTTTGCACGTTTTCTCACTACCTGTTAGTGATAAACTGGCGTGTCTTTTGTATTGGTCAGGTTTCAAGACGCAAGGCTTGGGTCCTGCAGTGTGGAGAGGCGGAGAGAGTGAGGCGCTAGAGAGACTCAACAGCCATGTGGACAAGAAGGTGAGTTATATGAGTGTGTCCACCGCTGCTATGGCCCCCGACCGCGAAGGCTTGTTCTTTACTTATGGACATAGTATTTTACGGACCTACATGATGATGATGATTTAGTTAATCTGTAATTTGTAGTAACCAGTGGGCTCTGATCAATCAAACCATGTTTAAAACATGGATGAAAAACACTGTCAATGTCACAAGTGCTTTTCATGCATTTGTCAGCTTAGCTCATTATCTTACCAAGACTACTTCTCTTTCTACGTTACTACATTACCCACAATCCACTGCTCTGTCCCTAGGGCTGTATGGCGAACTTCGAGCGTCCGAATATCAGTGCGTCTTCCCTCATGGCCAGCCCTTCAGGCCTGAGCCCATACTTAAGTTTTGGTTGCCTATCTTGCAGAACGCTCTACTACAGACTCCGAGATCTCTACATGACGGTGAGCTGCTCTTGTCCTCCGCTGTTTCAAATGATCTGCTGTTCCAGACTGTGGTCAGCTCCATCTATTATTATTTTAATATCTCTAATATTGCTGCTTTTTTCCTTCACCCTGACCCTCCCCCTAACAACCCAACCGCCAATCTCCTCCACCCCTTCTGACTCCACCCAAACAACTCCTCCTCCAATCCCCTGACCCCCCGCCCTAACCACCCCATCGTCGTTCTCCTCCACCCGACACTCATTTAGGCACGTAAGCGTTGCACTCCACCCCTCTCGCTATTCGCCCAGCTGCTGTGGCGGGAGTTCTTTTACACAGCTGCAGCCAACAACCCCACATTTGACCGGATGAGGGGGAACCCCATCTGCGTGCAGGTGCCCTGGGACGACAACCCCGGCGCGCTGGCCAAGTGGGCCGAGGGGAGGACCGGGTTCCCCTGGATCGACGCTATCATAACCCAGCTGAGAGAGGAGGGCTGGATCCACCACCTGGCCCGGCACGCCGTGGCCTGCTTCCTGACCCGGGGGAATCTGTGGACGAGCTGGGAGAGCGGCATGAAGGTACGCTGGTGCTTTACCCTAATCCTAACATCAATCCTAACCTAATCTTAACTCTAATCCTAACCTAATCCTAACCCTTATTCTATTGAGCGGATGCATTTTGTGTCAAAAGTAAGCTTTTTCAGGTCCATTCTATACTGAACCAAAATTTAAGGCCAGCACCACTTTGAGATTTTCTAAAGCAACCAGAATTTTAATTAAATGATCAGGCTCTATTCTTCCTTATTTCACATAACTGTCCCAGAAATCTTTGATCCAGAGCGTCACTAACATGCTCAAGGGGTGACAGGTTTTCATGTTAAAACATGGCACACGATCATGGATGAAGCTTAATGCGTAGGCCCTAGACTGGCCTGGATACGCCCAGTCTGCTGTTTTGAGTTTGGACCAAGCTCTCTATGATGTTGGAGGGAGAATCTGGTGGAGAAAATATCTTCAAATTCTTCGAGGAAAAGTTTTGGTGGACATTTGTCATATTAATTGCAAGCTCTGTTCTATATCACTGGCATTATTGTTCTGGGAGATCTGCCTTTTATAATCCCTAGCACAGGATGCATCTGTGTATTGATCTTGCTGTTCATTACATCTGTTGATACGCCACAACTATCGGGTGGACGGATCATCTTGTCAAAAGAGAAATTCTCACTAACGGGGGTGTAAAGAAATGTGTGCACAGACATTTTTGAGTTATACACCTTTTGTGGGTATAGAACATTTGTGATTAGTTTAAATGCAGCTCATGAAATATGGGACGCCCTCATTGTATATATGTTTCTGACTAGTGTCAGAGTGAATCCACCTTGGATTAAACCTGACTGATTAGGGTACATAAGTGCTGAAAGAGATTCAGATTGAATGGGCAAGAGACTGTGAGCTACATTGGCTCATCTACTGTGCATGTAATAATTATTAAACTATCAAAAGTTCACATGGCACAGCCAGGAGATGACTGGCCACCCCTCAGAGGCTGGTTCCTCTCTAGGTTTCTTCTTAAATTTGACTCCTCAGGGAGTTTTTCCCTAGCCAATGTGTAGCAACTTGTTGATGTGTGGTTTCAGGCTGGGTTGAAACTGTGGTTGTAAAAACGGCTTTATAAGATACAGTTGGTTTGATGCAGCACATGGTTGTAGATGAGTTGCTGATGGAAGTAGGGAATGGGAGAAGGGTTGCAGGGTTTAATTTGGAGAGTTTGAAGGAGAGGACATATTGTTTTCCTCCATTTTCACATCTCTGGCCCATGGCCCTGTTCTCTGAGCATGTAATGAGTCTGTCAGCCACAGAGCGGGGGGGGGACGGGGACGCGGTCTGATTCTGCCAGGTGGAGGGAAGAGGACAGCAAAGGGGTTGGGTGGGAGGGGTTAACTTGTCCTTTTGCTTTATCTCCAATCAAGTACCTGATTCTACTAATTAGCCACTCAAGGCGATCTTAATTAGCTGTGCTATAGAGCAGAATCAAAGACCGGTTTATCCAAAGGCTTTTTCCTGAGACTGGTTCAGCCATTTCTCCCGGAGGACGGTTCTGTCATGTCTCCCTGAGACTGGTTCAGCCGGGTTCCCTGAGGCTGGTTCAGCCATTTCTCCCGGAGGACGGTTCTGTCATGTCTCCATTAAGCGTCTGCTGTCGACCCAGATGGTCATTACTGGTGGATGTAATTCCCTCAAATGCCCTGATCAGTGGCGCCTTTGTGCTCATCCGAGAACTGCTCGATACTGCTGGCAGCCGGCCACGCCCCAAACCCATTCAGTCCAAACACAATGGGCCCCTTTTACATCGGAGGTGTGCCTGTTTAATATGGGTAGCGGGTGTCCAGGCATCGATGCAGGATTGGTAGGGCCACGCTCGTTGGCCTGAAACCTGTTTTGTGGGGTTATAAATGGGCCGGGGTTTCAGACGCTGGTTTTGTGACCGCCAGTAGAAGGCGCTGCAGATTTCGAACGTGGGGTTGTGCTCGTTTGACGTTCCTATCGCATCTTTAACATACGACGTCTGGAGAGAGGATTGATGTCTCCATCTTGACAGACCCCCCAGACCAACGTCTCAGATAATAGCCATCATTCTTCTGTTTGAGGAGCTGCTCCTGGATGCAGACTGGGTTCTGATCGTATTCCCGTTGTATCTAACCATCTGCAGGTGTTTGAGGAGCTGCTCCTGGATGCAGACTGGGTTCTGATCGTATTCCCGTTGTATCTTACCATCTGCAGGTGTTTGAGGAGCTGCTCCTGGATGCAGACTGGAGTGTGAACGCTGGCAGCTGGATGTGGATGTCCTGCAGCGCTTTCTTCCAGCAGTTCTTCCACAGCTACTGTCCAGTGGGCTTCGGCCGGAGAACCGACCCGAACGGAGACTACGTGAGGTAAACAGACATCACCGTTGGGGATTTCACATCTTATTGAATACCGGGCCGAGACTTCCAGGCTTCATATAATTTTGAAGCCTGACATTTTGGCAGCTAGTTTTCTTTTTTCCTATTGGTCGACTGAGACTACCGTAGACTACCACCACAGGGGGTGATATAATTGCTCAGCGTTGCGCTCCCGTTGGGGAACTATAAGCTGATGTAACACGGCGTGAGTCAGACAGTCATCCCTCTGGCTACATTAAACGTTAACATTTGATAGGGGCCGTAAGCTCTGGACCCGTCGCAGCTTCTCTGATACAATAGACGGACCATGCGTAGCTATAATGTGCAATATGTAAATATTATATGTAATATGTGTATGCAATTATGCAAATGTGCAATGTCCTGTTAGAGTTCAGATGTCCTTTAGAGATTGTCATTTCACTGCCCTGTCGAATTTATTTAGATGATGATGATTGTCATTCGCAGGAAGTACATTCCCAAGTTGAGGGGTTACCCGAACCGCTACATCCACGAGCCGTGGGCCGCCCCTGAGTCTGTGCAGAAGGCTGCCGGTTGTCTGGTCGGGGTGGACTACCCCAGGCCAATGGTGAACCACGCACAGAGCAACCGGCTCAATGTAGAGAGGATGAAGCAGATCTACAAGAGTCTGTCCAACTACAAGGGACTTAGTGAGTATATACACACGCGCACACACACACACACATACACCAGATTGTGGGACAGGAGATGATCAGTAACCCTACATCGTTATAGATGTTTGGTGAACAACATTATTCAGAGTCGTAGCTCCCGGCTGTTGACACTGTGCTGTCGACACTGTGCTGTCGACACTGTGCTGCCGACACTGTGCTGCCGACACTGTGCTGCCGACACTGTGCTGTTGACACTGTGAGGTAGCTCCCAGCTGTGAGGTTATATAGCAACAGCGGCGTTTGCAGCAGAACGCATCCTCGCGCTGAACGCCTCGGACTGAGACGGATATCTTCCACTCTTGAGTGGCTGGCTGTCATGGGGAATAACAGCTGTCTCTGTCTTCACCTCAGCCTGCCCAAGGGTCCAGGGACAAGGTCACCGTCACTCCCATCCACCTCTCAAATGGACCCAGCAGCGGGGAACCCAATTACAGCAGCCAGTATCTGTCAGATGAAGCTCCTCACACTCTTGCCCGCTGTTGGCTCGGCTCTTCTCGACCGCTCGCGGCCCAGAGGTGTAATCAGTTTCCGCTGAACAAACACGCATTAGTCCCCGGGCTAAAGGCCTGTAACCGCGTCCACATTTAACCTGGAGGAGCGGAGCTAACGATGTACCTCCGTCTGGCTACGACGTGTGAGGGCGCGATACTCCAGGAGTGTTACATAAAGCCTGTTGCATGGATGAGTACGCAGCGCTCGTCCAGTTCATCCTCATGTAGTTCATTAGGAGCGGGCCGGCGACCACGACCACGCCGTCTCTGTGGCGGTTGTCCGCCTGCTGGAGAACGTGGGCATCTGTCGTGTGTGTGTGTGTGTGTGTGTGTGTAATATAGTCACGGGTCAGGGCAGCCACTTTAACACGCCCCCCTGTTACACACACACACACATCCATGCTGCTTCTTACATTGTAGTGGTTTAAATGACTAAAAACAATTTGCACTTTATTGCGCGTAGACCCAGAAAACTGATTAGACTTTTCTGGCCCACTGTAAGCCAAGGTTTCATGACTGGGAAACACAAAATCCTTCATTATATTACCATCATTCTCACTCCCTCGTAGGTTTACTTGGTCCTGTCTCGACAATCCAAGAGGAGGTGGAGTCAGCAGTGATGACGGAGAACTCCCGGACTCTAGGCAACATCAGTGGTAGGTTACTAGATCGTCATACTGTCACCTGCCTTCACTGTAAGAAACCCACTTGGTTTCAGGTAATTATGGAGACGTTTTTCTGTCTCACTGTGTACCTAGGTACATATTCTCTCAGATAACAATAATTTGATGGGTTGTTGTTTTCTAGTCGCCTAGGGAAGAGAGTGACTGCAGTTTAGTCAGCTTCACTGTGGGTCAGTGACTACAGTGAAAACAACAGGGTTTTAGCAGTGCAACATTTTTCAGTTTGCTGTATACTTTTTTCTGTATAAACCATGTAGATTTTTTAAAACAACTCTTTATTCAATAGGATGTTTTATTGCGCCCCCTGCTGGTGGCACTGTGGTGGGACACTGTCACAGAGCTGAGTTTGTGCCACGGGTTGATCATTGATATGCTTTGCAGTTTGTCTGCTTGTCACTTCCATTTCACTCATTTGTTCCCGAGTGGAGCTGCTTTACAATTTAATACCAGTTGTCCCTCTCAGACTGTTAAAATGCACAGTAGAAACATTATGCAACATGTATGACTTTCACCTGGTTGTATTATGGTATGTTTGAGAGGTCACCGGGCTTGGTAACTGACACTGTGGGGAGGTCACCGGGCTTGGTAACTGACACTGTGGAGAGGTCACCGGGCTTGGTAACTGACACGGTGGAGAGGTCACCGGGCTTGGTAACTGACACTGTGGAGAGGTCACCGGGCTTGGTAACTGACACTGTGGAGAGGTCACCGGGCTTGGTAACTGACACGGTGGAGAGGTCACCGGGCTTGGTAACTGACACGGTGGAGAGGTCACCGGGCTTGGTAACTGACACGGTGGAGAGGTCACCGGGCTTGGTAACTGACACGGTGGAGAGGTCACCGGGCTTGGTAACTGACACTGTGGAGAGGTCACCGGGCTTGGTAACTGACACTGTGGAGAGGTCACCGGGCTTGGTAACTGACACTGTGGAGAGGTCACCGGGCTTGGTAACTGACACTGTGGAGAGGTCACCGGGCTTGGTAACTGACACGGTGGAGAGGTCACCGGGCTTGGTAACTGACACGGTGGAGAGGTCACCGGGCTTGGTAACTGACACGGTGGCTTTGCCAGTTAGATCTATCAGGTGGCTCCAATAACTTACAGGTAAATAGACCGTGTTGCCTGGCAGCTTCTATAACCGGAGTCCCTGTTGGTACTGAGTGGTATTCGTCCTCCCACACCGTAGGGACTGTGCCAGAAGACCGCAAGACCGCTGGCCCCTCGCCACCAAGGAAGAGGAGCCACGACCGTCTGGAGCGAACAGAGTGGGGCCCCCAGGCAAAGGCTCACTGCTCCGCCTCAGCCAACAACCAGCAGTAACTGGTAAACACAATGAATGTTTTATATGGCAGACCTCATGCAGGCAGTGTGCAGAGAGTCCATTAAAACCTAATATTATGAAATATGTTATCTGACACTCTGGAGAAAACTACTGGTCGGAATCTCATGTGTCAAATATATTTACAATTTATGTTTTAACATTTTTTGTTTTTGCATATACCAATCTGCCATGATCTGCATATACCAATCTTCTTATTTTAAAGCTGCGTTCATTCAATTCAGCTGTTCTGCAGACCAAGTGGGTGAACAACTACCTGATAACATAAAAAAATTCCTTAAAAATTCATGAGATACCTGCACCACTATGTCTATGTCTATATATCTGGGCTTATTATCAGATGTTTTAGTTCTGTCATAGGAAGCCCACACTGACTGATATTTGTCTTGGTCAAATGTGTTTTCTTATGCTAGGAAGCTACATCTTATCTGCAAAGTGCATCTTTGCGTACTGAGCAGAAGATGACGCCGCTAACGAAGCCCTACTTATTAAAGGAAACCCGGCAGGGTTTATGGTTTAATCAAGCCCCAGACCATGTAATGTGTTTGGGTAGAAGGGCCGAACCTCGAGTTGCCGTCAGCAGCCATGAAATTCTTACATTAATAGGTGGAGCTAGTGGTGTCCAGGGCAACTGCCTGGTTGATTTACCCAGAAGGACCCAGATGTCATCTTGACCTGACAGAATCATCTTTATCGTGTTCATCTAGAGTACAGTCCTGATTCTGAATTACCAGATACCACACATTGAAGAGTAGCTAAATCTGTTTTTGTATTCACTAACGTTTTGGCATTGTTTTTCCCAGACTGTTGACACCTGCGAGTCATCATCCAACCGGCGTCATCCAACCGGCGTCATCCAACCGGCGTCATCCTGATTGCAGGGAGAGTGTCCCCCACAAACCCTATGTATTATATAGTTCTGTTCCTCTATGGGTCCAGTGAGTCTCTGTAGAAGCCATGGAGATCTGCAAAAGAAAACAATAACCAACAGGTTGACGAACTGGCAGAACAACACCTAAAACCTGTTGTTCTATGTATAGGATATCAACCCACTATAAAGGCTGTAGTGCTATGTTCCTTGTCATGCTGAAGCTCTCTACATGCCAAGACATCCTGCCGTTTTATTTATTTCACACGTCCCATTTTATAATAGCACGACTGTGATTTGTTAACTCTCTGTGTCGGACTGTCTGTCCCTGGTTGCAAACTTGTGTGTGGGTTTTATTCTCATGTGGTTTCGGACTTGGAGAAAAGTCCCTCAGATGCCTTACGTATGATGGGACAGCTCATGGTAACATTATGTTTGGGGCCTACGTTTACATCTTGGGTTTCTACAGGTTTTTCAGAATATCTTCTGTTTACCTGCTGTGTAGTGCAATTTTTTTTAAGCACCAGAATACTTTATTTTAATTGGACAATCTTCCATGTATTGAGTTGGTGTACGTAGTTGGTAGCTCAGGCTGAGGTATTTACTGGACATTGAGCTGCCTCAAACTCACCATAGAGTCACTGTGCAATACTTTGTAATTATTTTTGTTAAATCCTTCCGTCTTACTAAGGCTTTCCTCAGTTCTCTCACACACTCACTCAGCAACATTCCAGTCTCGTACGTTTTCGTTAGCGCGGCTTTAACTCGGCTCATGACGTTTGTGTGGCTAACTATTGCATTAGATTGCGTCACATTTGATAGGGTTGACTCAAAACTGAAAGCCAAAGTTTAACATGGGAGTAGCGGATATATGCATTGATTAACGCTGATCTCTGGGTAAGACAGTGAATGTACGACTGTCACACAGATTCAAATTCCTTCTTGATACTGATGAACGAGTGTGATCGTATGAGAGTTGTGCAAATCGCTATACGGTCATTCTCACACTTCAGCAGTCTTCCACCAAACATGTATGTGACAGGCCAGACTGATCAAACTGCTTGACACTAACAATACTGACAAATCTGAAATGGGCTCTTTAACATTAAAAGGAATTACTACAACCGCACTCATTTTATGAAGTTATATTAATTTATCATTTTTTTTCTGTTTATTTATGACATGGTTAAGCTTGTGTTGATTTGTGTAGCTGCATTTGGTTATGTTTATTGGCTCTGTCATAAGTGTACACGGGCAGACTGATACTTTTGTTGTGAACATTTGTGTATCGCATTTGACACTGCGGTGACGTGTCACACCAGAAATTGTCATTTTGTCAGGCCTTTACATACTTCAGTGAAGTGGCCTGGCTTGCCAGATGGGAAGGTGGATGGGTCGCATGGCCCGATATGCAGATTGGGTTGCACAGAGAAATTAGCGTTTATGCCGTTTTTTTTTGTTGTGTCAGCAGTATCTCGTCTGCTATTGTGCGGTATGTCAATAAAATCTGGCAACCCTGGAAGTTCAGATAGAGGAAAAAAAACAATACAAATTACGAATGTAATAAAAGGACTTACTTTGACTCTGCTGCAGATGATCGAATACATGCTATACCCATCGGTTCTGTACCAGCTACACAGTTGAAAATCATTGAGTTATATTTTGACATTCTCTGATTGTTTCTTCAAAACTCACAAGTGGGAATCATAGAAATGGATCAGGTACAGATAATATGAATATAACGGTATCTTGTATCTATCTTTATATATGGCTTTGTTTCACGTTCACTATGTTTTCATTCAGTAGAAACCTATTTTACCAGTCTCATATGTCTCTCACTGTGGCCACTCATTTCGCTTCTTTTCTAAAATGAAGGTAATTTAAATCATATTTGTGTTTTTACTTAAATTGTAAAAGTGTAAAAAAAAAAATCCTAATTAAATGCTGCTTCTATTTAAGCATATTCTGGCTCGGCTCGTGTCTTTCAACTGTTTGTGATGCTTAAGAAAGGCCTTTGCCGTTTTAACAAAGCTTATGGAAACACAGTAACAATACTACATTGTACCTGCTTTAATCCATTCCTATCAAATTTTAGATATGTTTTTTTTTGTTCACCGAGATACAATTAGCTACAAGATTTGCCATTCATTCAGCATAACGAGAAGTTCATGTTCTGCTAAACCAGAAAACCCACTGATATCAACCCCTGTTCAAATGCTGTGAAGGAGCAACTCATCTTCTGTGGTGAATGCTTGTCTGGTTCATGGACTGCCTGTCATGGTTGTCCAGTGAACCTAGGACAGCACCCTGGGGTTCTCCTCAACATCCCAGATGGTTACTTGCTCAAGCAGGTTAATGCTCTTAAGTGGCTGTCCTACCTAGTCTTCTGCAAACGTAACAGTAAGTCCCCCTGGAATACAACATTTCCTAAATTACTAAAAAGTTAAAATGCATTTTTTATACATATATTGGATTCCTGTCAAACGTCTCAAAGTAAGAAGCAAATGTGCACATGGTTTTTAGTTTACCTGGACACAAATCCAATTGAAATGGGGAAAAGTTTGTAATATGGATATGTAATATGGATGCTGAATCTAAGCCACATAATGGAATATTTAAACGCTATTTGCAATGTGCTTTGCTTGCCACTATTTTGAATAAAATACACTGTCATCATGATCGACGCCTTGCCAAAGTCCAGTCCCATCATGTGTAACCCTATAGACTACTGAAAGTCATTAGTGCTGATGCACTGGTTATTTGGGGAGTTCACTCCATGGAAGCTTCCAGTCAGAGCGTTAGTTGACTCTAAAACAGGTAGCTGATCCAGCATTGCACAGCATACAACTTCCATGTACAGAAACGAAAATCAGCTTTTCCTGGAATTGTATATCTGAGTTTCCTCATCTGTTCTCTCCATTAAACTTGACAATGTTTTTCGCTTAGAAGGCGCTGTCAACCATCAATTGCAGCCATACCTATCCAGTTAGAGTCACTTCTTAGTTAATAGATAATATGGTTGAACATGAAAGGGCAGGATACCAGATAGACACATTGTGAATATAAAGGGTTAAAACACTTCTTATGCGTATTGAACGTCTCATCGATAGCTACAATAGTGACGTCACACATGTCAGAAAAGTGAAACAGCGAGGTTACCGTAGACCGGAGGAGAGGACATCATCTGAAACCCATCTGTGATCGTGGGAATCAGTGGGTACTGCTGACGTATAGGATTAAGTCAATGCCCTCTCATCTGGGACTCGGACACCTCCTCCTGCTTTTCCCGTCATTCTATTATGGCTCCAGGGAGCTGCTCGGCCACATGGTGAGAGCTAAAGCGCCGATGTCATCATCACACTGACTAATAATCCCGACGACACGTTTCACTTTGATTCCCTGCGTATGCGGAGGCCAGCTGTAACCGGTTCTTGTCTCCCTATGTGCTCCCAGAATCACCATTGTAAGTGTCACTGACTTGTCTGCACTTTGAGTAAATAATTGCCCCTCTGAGTCATACGGTCACATTGTCACTGTGTTTGTCTGGGGTTTAGATTGCTGTGAGAAAACAGGGGGAATGTCTTTGTGCTGCCACACTCATTCTGACAGTACTAAAGGAGAAATATGTATGACTGTCAAGAACGAGTTGTGGTTAGATTAGCTGCTCAGTTCAGAGTATTATTGGGGGGAGGGGGTGGAGGACAATGTTTCTGCTATGGGGGCTCCATGGGTGAATAAGATTGGAATTGCAATAATGAACTTATGCGTTAATATTTTGTATTCCCGCTGTAGCAGAAATCTATACTTTGTTCGTTGGGTCCATTTGATGTATTTAAACGTGTGTTTATTGGGACTTATGGTCTGTGATTTATTTTTTACAGTAAAGAAAACTGTAATTATTGAGGAAATGACTCATAACGTTTTATCCCCAAAGTCATTCCCCTTACTGCTGAGATTAGCAAGTAAGAAAGTTATTTTTTGAAGTGCAAAATGAGTAACCCAAATCTAAATTGATGTTTTCCATGATCCTAAAACATCACCTTAAACCCAAGATTTTATTTCAAACACCTCATCTATGAAAAGGGAGTTCATCTGTCATCACTTGACCTTATTCCGGCTTGCCTTCTGAAGTGAAATGCCATCCCAGTTTGTTAGTCTCTCCTAAGTGACCTTAGATTCCGTACGTGTTGTGGCACTGAGTTGAACCACGTGACAGGGCGGGTGAGAGTGCCATCTGATACGCTGTTCATGTCCGTGCCGGTGGGCATCAGTGGGCTATTCACCTGTATCACTGTGACCCCTGCATTATCCAACCCAGTGAACTGCCTATACAACCTCAACCACTTGCCTGGTACTGCCATTATGCCAACCTATACAACCTCCACCACTAGCCTGGTACTGCCATTATACCAGCCTATACAACCTCTACCACTAGCCTGGTACTGCAACCTACCTGGTACTGCCATTATACCAGCCTATCCAACCTCTACCACTAGCCTGGTACTGCCACTATACCAGCCTATCCAACCTCTACCACTAGCCTGGTACTGCCACTATACCAGCCTATCCGTTGTTTGGTCAGTCTGTCTATTTAATAATGATCATAACTCAGTGTCAGCAGCCTACCTGGCAGCCTGTAACACTTCTATCCAGGCACTAGGTGCGCTCTCTCTGCTCTCCATTTTCCTCAGATGTGCGTGTTGCTGCTGAGGCCTGTTATCGTGTCATGTCCCCGGCTCGCCAGGTGAGGGCAGCGTGGACTGCAACTAAATGAGATTTAATCAAACATGGTCAGCGGGTGTTTTTAGGTAACAGATTTGTTTAGACCTCGAGTGATTCACTGAGCGTGTATCTTTTTGAACACAGGGTGTGCCCCACAGGAAGCCTGGTGTGCTCCACAGGAAGCCTGGTGTGCTCCACAGGAAGCTAGGTGTGCTCCACAGGAAGCTGGGCGTGCCCCACAGAAAGCTGGGTGTGCCCCACAGGAAGCTGGGTGTGCCCTACAGGAAGCTGGGTGTGACCCCACAGGAAGCTGGGTGTGCCCTACAGGAAGCTGGGTGTGCTCCACAGGAAGCTGGGTGTGCCTTACAGGAAGCTGGGTGTGACCCCACAGGAAGCTGGGTGTGCTCCACAGGAAGCTGGGCGTGCCCCACAGGAAGCTGGGTGTGCTCCACAGGAAGCTGGGTGTGCTGTTAGGGGGTACTATTAGGGGGTACTATTAGGGGGTTCTATTAGGGTACCTATTAGGGGGTACCTATTAGGGGGTTCTATTAGGCGGCACTATTAGAAGCCTGAACTCAATCCGTCACTGTATGACACCCATGCTATAAACGTCAATGCGACTGTATGACCCAGATATGTTTAGAAATCAAAGCAACGGTGTACACCGAAAGATGACTCCAGTGTACTGACCAATGTGCAGAACGATGTGCTGAAACAAGGTCTCCTCACATTCTCACCCGAATAGTCAAACTATCAAATTAGGAATATATATAAAGTTGTCGTTAATAAATGAATTCCTTTTATGTACGGTAGTTTAGGTTTTGTAATATCTCACGTTTGATGTTCTAGGTGGACTGCTTCTGGCTGTAGATGAAATAGAAATACGTATGTAAATCCTCTATTTCTGTACCAGTGTGTGGTCGACTCCCAGCAGTCTTCAGCCCAGGGAACATCTCTGAGATCTTCTGGCCTTGGCACGCAGCCATCTCCTTGCGCTCCCGGGCTCCCGCAGTCCTGGCTCCAGCCTACAGGGGGCATCAGCTGAGGCCCCTGCTTCCTGGCAGCTGAGGTGCAGCTGCGCTCTAGTTACTCGGATTCACGTGGCGCCGGCGGCTCCCTGCCTGCTGGCGGCGGCAGACGTGGGCGACCCACGGCAGTTGGACCCGGCCAAATCCAAAGTGGCGATGGGAATGCCCGACCAGTACCAAGTGAAGACACTGTGGGTATGAGTAATGTTAGGGCGATGCCCTGTCAAACAGGGGGCAGAAGCAGAGTGTGTGAAAGGTACCAAGTGACCACATTTGGCCGTGTTCCAGAACTGGGTCCACACGGGCCAAACCTGTTCGTTTGACACCTGTGAGCAAAGTAATTTTACTTTGTAGATTTTACACTCGTGATCTGCACTTTATGGAATGATTTTGACCCTGTGGTTCAAATTCGGAAACATAGCCAGGTACTTTGTACGTCACACACACTCTGGGTAGCAGCGTGGCCATAAAATACCTCAGAGTCTGTGGATTTAGATTGTGCACCAAATCCTTACATGGTAATTGACAATACTGTAGTTTTAACGGTTTAGTCTGGGGTATATTGACTTGCATTAAAACCGTCAAAGAAACCAAATGAAAGCCAAATATAACCAACTTGCATTTGCCCAATAGAAACCTGCGTCTTTGTTTCAAGATGTTTTTCATCCGACGAAACGTTTTTGAAACGGAGTGAATAAATGGAATAACTGCATTTCTTATCGAGGTGATCACACCTTTCTCTCGAGTCTCCCAAGTGTTTTCATGATTCAACTGTAAAATCCCGTTCATTGGCTCGAGGTCATTCAATTTGGGATCACAAGGAAATGGTGTCAAATGTGTTCACCAACAGGAAACACTGAGTTATGTGGCTCCGCTTTAATGAATTAAGTAAATCCTCTTCAACTAGGCGTGTTAATATTTTAATTCAACTCATAATCCGACGCATATTGGCGTTAATTATGCATTGGCGTCTCGCTGGCAACGTATGTCAATAAATGCGTGGTCAGAGGAATGTTTTAAAACTCCCTGGGTTACGGCGTGGCTCCGTCGTTAATCTGGGCTTTATTATAAGCGTTTAAACAATTAATATCGTCCAGAACTAACGGATGACACATCAATTTTTTGTGCAATGTGTGTTTTGTGTTTATGCTAATGCGCATGTCTTTAGGTGTGTGTCCATCTCCTTGTGTTTGGAGTATATAACTGACACGTCCATTTCTACATACAGTGCCGTGCATATTAACTAAGGTTAGGGGATTGTCCTAAACAATTAGACCCCCTGCGTTCTGAACGCTCACTTCTTGTCACCTCCGGAGAACAGATTGTCAGGCTGTTGTAGCCAACAGCACAAATCTCCTTGCACATGGCAAGTCAGTAAGCTGTGCTTAGGTCCTGCCAAGATGCATGCTGGGGAACTTAGGTGTGCCGACTGAGCCAAGCAAGCTGCCGCTGCTCAAGCCTTCTACGCGGCGTCCATTTTGGATCAACCTGTCTGGTGTGATAACCTGTCTTCGGATCAGACAGGTTTTCTTCGTCCTGGCCCGTCCAGACTTTGAACCTGTCACACTGGACTCGAACCCGGCTGCTGTGAGTTTGCAGGACAAGGCCAGTGAGACAGATAATATGCTCTGTGCCCAACGCCACTCTCCCAATCCCATCAGGCTTTGCTCAACTGTCTTCCAGGCATCGCAGTTGCACAGTCTGACGCCTCTGAAACGTTGCCGGGTTGCGCGGCGAGACGGTGAGACATTAGAGATGTCTGGGCTCTTCTAAGTTTAGAAAGTTTTAGCCGTGGGAGGTGGAACTATGGCTCAGGGCCTTATACAGACCATTTCCAGATGAACACCTTCAGGGACTGGATCCAGAAAAACATCCAGTAGATCTCTGAACTGACGATAGCGCCACGCCTTCCACTGTTATTGACATTTTGGCAGTTTTATTAACGAGCAACTTGCTATGCGGGTTACCAGAAACAGATAACAAGGCTAAATGTTTGGCAGAGTGTTCGGCTGAGCCGGTTTTCAGTCTATCTGTTGACAGTTGTCCTTTTTTGGTTAGTGTGTCTTGCAGAATGTTTCCTCTAAGAGCTCTTGTATTTTTATTTTATGTACTATCCACCTGCTGCAGACTTTGTGACCTTTTGTTTCGTTTTTTACGTAAACCCAAATAATATTTCACATAGTTTTTTGCCGTGCCGTCACCACATGCTTTCTGGATTCATGGGCTCAAACATTTTGTACATTTCAAACATTTCAATTTTAGAGCAATATCTTTTTATTCTAATGTATAGCATGTTTACACACATGCACCGTCTATATGTCTCATGTATAGCTAGCGACCCATTTACACAGTAGCCAATCAGGGGACCTTGGTGTGGTCCTGGTTCTGTGTGTGATCCGTCGTGCAGAGACAAGCATGGCATGGCAAACATGTGCCGTGGGTGATTGAGAAACATTTGTGTCCTGATCCAGACACCACTGCTTGTCTCAGGAAAGCACACCTGAACAATATAGAAACCGTTGCAATTGTAATTGTCTCTTCTTGACCCCTCTGTTCTCGCCTCCTCGAAACCCAGCGGAGGAGGTTCGAAGGGTTCGACTTATATCTCATCCAACTGGGGTTCAGATGGAAGCGAGGACAGCGGAAGCAGGGAAGAATGGAGGAGAGAGGAAGCAGGGAAGAATGGAGGGGAGAGGAAGCAGGGAAGAATGGAAGAGAGCGGAAGCAGGAAATAATGGAGGAGAGAGGAAGCAGGAAAGAATGGAGGAGAGAGGAAGCAGGAAAGAATGGAGGAGAGAGGAAGCAGGAAAGAATGGAGGAGAGAGGAAGCAGGAAAGAATGGAGGAGAGAGGAAGCAGGAAAGAATGGAGGAGAGAGGAAGCAGGAAAGAATGGAGGAGAGAGGAAGCAGGAAAGAATGGGGGAGAGAGGAAGCAGGAAAGAATGGAGGAGAGAGGAAGCAGGAAATAATGGGGGAGAGAGGAAGCAGGAAAGAATGGAGGAGAGAGGAAGCAGGAAAGAATGGGATTGAGATTTTTCCCATGCATGCAGTGACCTGTAAGAACGGCACCGTAGTAAGTGTGGATCAACTATTGACAGGTAATTCACACAAGATGTAGAACTTGTGTATTATCTATGATTCACGTGCTCCATAATTAAATTCATCACAGTTGCAGATGTATTTGAGTGGTTTTGTGTCTTTAGGGGGAAGACACTTGGAGACACTGTAAACAGAAATAGTGAAAGCCTCATAGTGCATACTACTAAATAATCACACCTGAATGTCTGTGTGTGTGTGTGTGTGTGTGTGCTGGAGAGACGGATTTTCAAGGTTTCTCGACTTAAGAGCAACCATAGGAGACATGAGGAAGGACCTGAATGAATCTAATCACTTGCTTGGTCAAACACAGATTTCAGAGGATTTGATTTTGTCTGAGAAGCGTTATTGTCAAAGGACACATTCTTTCCATTAGCGAGACAACTTGAGCAAACACGGTTGACATTTCCACAGGTGAGTTGAATTGGATTATGTGCCTGATGTTATTAAAACTGAGCAGAGCGCTAATTTATTATGTAATGCTACCAGTGGGTTAGCAAAACAATCAGGTGAGAGGGTTTGCTTTTGAAGCATTTTTATATTGCGGAGAAAATAAATGGTACTTTTGAAAACTAGTACAATCCTGATGACCGCACATTACGTTCGACTGGTCAAGTTAATGGTTAGGGTTTTTTAAGATACAGGTCAGGTTAATGGTTAGGGTTATTTAAGATACAGGTCAGGTTAATGGTTAGGGTTATTTAAGATACAGGTCAGGTTAAAGGTCAGGGTTATTTAAGATACAGGTCAGGGTAGTTGGCCTATAGAGCTCATTTCGCATCACCCACAGAGCAACAAGTGGAACAATTGCTAATATGAACCTGGCAGGTGCTGTAGAGTGTTTAGTATCAATCTATGAGTCTCATATGAGTCTGACGTTCCAGTCTATAAGCTGATATTATAGTAGCTCCACTGGGGTCTGCGGATTCAATGTAACTGGGGTGTTAAGCTGTATTCGTTTTAAACCGATCTGAAATACTTCCTGTTGCTACTGAATTACTGCTGGCTAAGAGTTGCTGGCATTATAACCAGCTGGAGTGCAATTTAGATGGTGATGGTGGCACAAGCATTTGCCTAAGAAATATATGGCTGTTAATGCTCAGATGTGTGCATTCTTCCTTCAGCACTAGTTTACACAAAAACAGTTGCCGAAGTGCTTCTGTTTTGGCGAGGATATTCATGGAGAACGCATGCAATATGTGATTGATCATTTATCATTATGGATACTGAAGGCATTTTTCATGTTTGCCTAGGCAATTTTTTAAGTGTGTCTCTGCCATTCAAACTTTATTATTAAAATGTTAAAATCTCAAATTTGCAGCATCAGGTGTCCAGGACAGTGTGGCTGCGGGCAAGTTGGAGAGGCTCACCGTGCAACGATGTAGGAATGCCAGATGCATGTTGGGAGTTGTATTTCACTTATAATTTCAACACTCATGTAAATCAGGAAAGACTTTCAGTCTTGGACTGAACGAATAGGGCAAACCTATTTGCTAAATTCATATACTCTTGGATACTAAAGCTTTGATGATGCTTCATAAGTGTTTATGTTTCCTTGTTGTTGTTACGTGTGTGTGTGTGTGTGTGTGTGTGTGGAAGATTAGTACAGCTCAGCACAGATTAGATAATTTTAGACTTGATGCCCTCTAACTATGGTGTGTTTGGTTACAGGTGGAGCGTGAGGAATGTGTACCTGTGGGTGTAGCTAAAGTCAGGCATGGGGGGTGACCCTGTGGGTGTAGCTAAAGTCAGGCATGGGGGGTGACCCTGTGGGTGTAGCTAAAGTCAGGCATGGGGGGTGACCCTGTGGGTGTAGCTAAAGTCAGGCATGGGGGGTGACCCTGTGGGTGTAGCTAAAGTCAGGCATGGGGGGTGACCCTGTGGGTGTAGCTAAAGTCAGGCATGGGGGGTGACCCTGAGGGTGTAGCTAAAGTCAGGCATGGGGGGTGACCCTGAGGGTGTAGCTAAAGTCAGGCATGGGGGGTGACCCTGTGGATGTAGCTAAAGTCAGGCATGGGGGTGACCCTGTGGATGTAGCTAAAGTCAGGCATGGGGGGTGACCCTGAGGGTGTAGCTAAAGTCATGCATGGGGAGTGACCCTGTGGATGTAGCTAAAGTCAGGCATGGGGGGTGACCCTGTGGGTGTAGCTAAAGTCAGGCATGGGGGGTGACCCTGAGGGTGTAGCTAAAGTCAGGCATGGGGGGTGACCCTGAGGGTGTAGCTAAAGTCAGGCATGGGGAGTGACCCTGTGGATGTAGCTAAAGTCAGGCATGGGGGGAAACCCTGCGGTAAAGCTACACCCACAGAGACCAAGTAATTTAATTCACGGGAACTACGCCCTATCCAGGACACTTTAACATGTTGAAAGACTCATCATATGAGTAATAATATCTGACAGAATTATTCCCCCCTAATTGCCTAATATGCGTTAGTATCATACATTCAAATCTGTGATGCTAAGCTTCTACATACGTTTATGCAGACATTTATTATGTATAGTGATTCCTTGTGGAATAATTGAATTCATGAGTTTCGGCCCTGTGTCATCTGAGCATTTATGAATACCGTGTCAGTGGACAATGTGAGGACAGACATCCGTGCACCTCGTTTTTAGAGGTCCATTGTAGTCCTGTGTAAAAACAAAATGTGGCTGAAAAAAAGCATTGTGCGCTCTCTTTACATGTGCACATTGGCCATAATGGTTCATTCATATCTCTCAATCTGTCTCTCTATGAGCATGAGGGACTGAAGTGGTTTGTTCGACCCAAGTGTTTCCCCCATTGGAAAAAGTGTTCATGCAGGTCAGACATGAACTTGTCTGTCACCTGTGCCTGTAAAGAACAAGGAGCCGTCTGCTTTAATGCAGTTCTTCTATTAAGGCATCACGTTCATCTCTCTAAGATACTGTAAAGATGGGGCTGCCCTACGCTGTTTCTGGAGATCTACCCTCCTGTAGGTTTTCTCTCCAAACCCAGTCGTGACTAACCTGATTTAGCTTGTAATTTGGATAAGAATCAGATTTGGACAGAGAACTTACAGGACTGTAGAAGTTGAGAAGAGTCTGGACGCCGCTGTAGATACTAAAATACTGTAAAAGCACTTACTGTCACGCATTATTTTTATATATGAAAAATGGGTTCGGACTGGGGTTTTATACGTTTTGTTTTATTTCAGCAAATGGAGATGTACTGCACCAAATTCCCGATAACACTTTTTGGGGCTGTAGTTTTAACCGTGTTTTGAAATCTTTTGCAATGCAAGGAAATTTTCACAATAATTTCTAATCGTTTGAAATAATTTGCATGGTACAAATATTCAGAGCATATATCCATAATTATGACCCAAAACAATTATGTATGTTAGCTCAAAGCAATGCAGAATTGGGGCAAAAAATGGTAAAGACATTTGGAAAGTAAACAAACCCATGCTGTCTGTTTCATTACTTCTGAAAGTTCCCTCTCCTCTTTGTTTACACCTACAGTACGTTGGCCAAACAACACAGGCGTCAGTCAAACACAGGCGTCAGTCAAACACAGGTGTCAGTCAAACACAGACTTCAAAGGTACCAAATATTCCCACTTTTAAACAACTGACCTTAGCCGGCCTGTTGTGTTTGAGGAGCCTCGGAGTGTTTATTCTGCCTCACATCTGAAGCGTCTCCAGGTATTATTTTAGGATGGATTAGACAGAGAGACGGAGAGAGAAAGAACATAAAGGAGGCTGGGCACCGAGGATCTCACTTGCATCTTACAATTAAGGTGATCTTGCTGACTCCGCCCTTTCTAGCCCACAGTCCAGCCTTCATGTTGATGAGTTCAGGTTCACAGGCATGCTTGGATGAGTCGGACCCATTGACCGTGAATACCCTTCTCAGTCGTACGCGAGCACTGCTGGTGATTGGATGTGTTTCGGATGCTAGGAAACTGTGGTTGGGCTCCGTGCGATCTTTGACCGCCTCCAGATTGACATGACCCCTGTTTGAGGCGTAGGGCACCAGACATTTGTGGACCTTCACCGGATCTCCAAGATGGATCGGCCGTGAACTTCCTTTGAACTTCGTTTGTTAATCACATATCGATGCGGATCATGGCTGACTAAGTTCTAACTCTTTACAACGTCACTTTCCGTTCTAAATAACAGGCGGCTGAAACAGGTAAGCGCAATTAGAGGTTACGTTTTTCTTTTCATTTGTTTTAATTTTTTTTACACTCCAGAACTCCAGAATAAAAATATAACATAATCATTACAATATTCAGAAGCCCATTCAAGTGATCCCTAATCTGAGACCCAGCTCTAAATATCACAGGGACAAGTATGTTGTGCTACCGTGAGAGTTTGTTTGCATCTCAAATATCCGCCCAGTTATGTTTGGGTACAGGTGCATTAGAATCAGAAGTTCTGCTTGGGAGTCGGCGGTCATCTCATTTTTATGTAGAGCAGAACACTTTGCCCTTTGACCTCCTGTGCCTCAGCCAGGCAGCTCAATGGGATGGAACCTATGCAATGGGGCACATAATGACATTAGTACATAATTAAATCAGTTGGAACGTTGTTGTAACGAGCCGGCTCTGAATTCACGTTCGTCGCTGTTGCCACAGCCGTGCTCTAGTTGTCTGTATACCGTAAGTTGTAATCGTCAGCGTTAGCATCATAATCGATATGGTTTCAGGATGAGTCCGGGAGTGTTTTTTACTAATGCATCATAACCGATATGGTTTCTGGATGAGTCCGGGTGTGTTTTTTACTGATGCATCATAACCGATATGGTTTCTGGATGAGTCCGGGTGTGTTTTTTACTGATGCATCATAACCGATATGGTTTCTGGATGAGTCCAGGTGTGTTTTTTACTGATGCATCAGGTGTGTTTTATTGATGCATCATAACCGATATGGTTTCTGGATGAGTCCAGGTGTGTTTTTTACTGATGCATCATAACCGATATGGTTTCTGGATGAGTCCAGGTGCGTTTTTTACTGATGCATCATAACCGATATGGTTTCTGGATGAGTCCAGGTGCGTTTTTTACTGATGCATCATAACCGATATGGTTTCTGGATGAGTCCAGGTGTGTTTTTTATTGATGCATCATAACCGATATGGTTTCAGGATGAGTCCGGGTGTGTTTTTTACTGATGCATCATAACCGATATGATTTCAGGATGAGGGGGCGGCAGTGGCTCAGTGGGTTGAGTCGGTTGTCCATCAATCGGAAGGTTGGTGGTTTGATCCCCGGTTCCTCCTGGGAAATTGTCGAGGTGTCCATGAGCAAGACACCTAACCCCAGGTTTTCCTGGCGAGCCTGCAGTCGCCTTGCATGGTAGACGCGGTCGTCAGAGTATGAATGGGTGAATGTGACGCAGGATCTGTAAAGCGCTTCGGATAAAAGCGCTATATAAAAGCGCAGCATTTACCATTTATGAGTCCGGGTGTGTTTTTTACTGATGCATCATAACCGATACGGTTTCAGGATGAGTCCGGGTGAGGCGCTGTGAATCAAACGATAATCACCTGCCCACCAATCTGTAATCGGGGCTTGACCCACCTTGCCGGGTTGCCCCTGTGAGGTTATGTAACTAAACCGCTGGTGTGCCTCACAGTCTAATTTGGGTCAGTCTTAACGGGCTTAAGTCCTCAACGGGCCACTGTTTCAGATCGCCTCAGACGGGCACGGCAGTCACAACCTATTAACTGCCCTGTAGTCACGTGTTTCGTTTTCGGTGGGTGAACACTCTGCAAATGCTCCCTCTGATCCAAAACCCTATGTTAGATTCAGGGGTGTTCCCCCATTCGCTCGTTTAGGGGTATTTCTTAGGACGGTGCGAAACCTCTTTCGGGTCACCCCAGTCGAACGCTCTGTGGAACCTGGTGGCCTGCCAAGCTGGACGCCTTAAACACTTCAGATGACCCTGGGACTCCGGGTGGGCGGGGCTTGTTGCTTAACAACACACAACGCCCCGGAGAACTTAAAGAACGCCCGGAGAGGGGCGGACCTTTAAGTCCAAGAGGTTTTAAGCCAGACCACTACAAGGCCAAGAGACGTGTGGCCGGCGCTGATGTGTTGGGGTGACTGGGCAGGAGGTGGGCGGGGAGAATGGGTCAGAGGATTCTTCTATGTCAGAAGATCAACATCACCAAAGATCTCGTTCCACTGGGGAATCACTGTGTCCTCAGAGCATCGGATCAGAGATCAAGGAGGTTAAGACCACATTGGTTGCTGACCACAGACACTACATGAATACATACACTATAGCTATTTACAAGTCAGGGTGGGCCAGGGCGTCTGCCAGAAAGCATCAATGTAGTTAATGTACGTTGTGGTTTTGAATTCACTTAGTCCATCATCAATCAGCTGATCTGGCAGGGACTTCAGCCTGAATATCTCCGTAATAAAATACACAGCAGACATTTTTTAATTTAACCTTGATTTAACCAGCTAGCCCGTTATGAAAAATTCTCAATTTATGCAGCACACATGTATACAGAACACATGTATACAGAACACATTTATACAGAACACATTTATACAGAACACATTCATAAAGAACACATTTATACCGAACACATTTATACAGAACACATTTCTACAGAACACATTTATACAGAACACATTTATACAGAACACATTTATACAGAACACATTCATAAAGAACACATTTATACCGAACACATTTATACAGAACACATTTCTACAGAACACATTTATACAGAACACATTTATACCGAACACATTTATACAGAACACATTTATACAGAACACATTTATAAAGAACACATTTATACCAAACACATTTATACAGAACACATTCATAAAGAACACATTTATACCGAACACATTTATACAGAACACATTTATACAGAACACATTTATACAGAACACATATATACAGAACACATTTATACAGAACACATTTATACAAAACACATGTATACTGCACACGTACACACAGTAAATGTGCACACACTACAAATTCACACTATATGTGCATCCTCCACATGCAGACAACACATACAAACGCTTTCTTTCTCTCTCCAATGTCAGTCGCTCTGCAGCCCGTCGTCCAGTGTCCTCTCAAAACAAACAAACAAAAACCACATCTAACCACTCATAAGGGCTATTTGCTGCATCTGTGACTTATTTTCACCAGAACCAGAATCTGATGATAACTTGAACGCAGTTAGCCAATTTGGATCAGTGAGGGATAAATATTTAAACCTCCAATCTCTCTGTCTTAACTCCTCCCGCCCCCCAGCCCCGCCTCCACCATCTAGGGCCAACGTAATGCAAAAGCACGTGGAGGTCAGAATGGATGAGAGCCAATTGGATCCCACGGTGGAGACTCCTCAGCCTATGTGCTGGGGGATATGCAGAAAAATCATGAACAACCTCGTTCTCTTCCTCACCATCCTTGGTAAGTGAGCCTCTGTGCCAACTGGATAACTGGCATAGCAGTCAAATGCCAGTCGGGATGATATACTGTTTTACGTCCTCTGGATCGGGTTATTTCTGTGTTTTTGTGCTGTTTATATTAATATATATATTTTATATATAGATATAGTCCCAATCATTTTGCTTCTATACTTTTGATTACTCGTTGGCTATAAACACTTCTTTTCAAATGTTAAATTATTGCAAATTTAGCGCTCTGTTTTTCTGTGAAAAGACTGAAGTATTTAAAATAGATGAGATGGCACCCCTAAAGAAACCACTGATACCAATGCATCAGAAATGTGAGCAGTCTAGCGGATACAGTCTAGCTGATACAGCCTAGTGGATACAGTCTAGCGGATACAGTCTAGCGGATACAGTCTAGCGGATACAGTCTAGCGGATACAGTCTAGCGGATACAGTCTAGTGGATACAGTCTAGTGGATACAGTCTAGGGGATACAGTCTAGCTGATACAGTCTAGCTGATACACCGGCAATGTTTTTGTTGTTAAGGAGTGATTGTAGGCTCCGTTACCGGGGTGCTACTCCGCCCGATGTCTCCGCTTCCGCCCGATGTGGTCATGATCATCGCCTTCCCAGGAGATATTCTGATGAGGATGTTGAAGATGCTGATCCTACCATTGATCATCTCCAGTCTGATCACAGGTGGCCATATACACAACCCTGTTACTGTTACGGGCCATATACACAACCCTGTTACTGGCCATATACACAACCCTGTTACTGGCCATATACACAACCCTGTTACTGTTACTGGCCATATACACAACCCTGTTACTGTTACTGGCCATATACACAACCCTGTTACTGGCCATATACACAACCCTGTTACTGTTACTGGCCATATATACAACCCGGTTACTGTTACTGGCCATATACACAACCCTGTTACTGTTACTGGCCATATACACAACCCTGTTACTGTTACTGGCCATATACACAACCCTGTTACTGTTACTGGCCATATACACAACCCTGTTACTTTTACTGGCCATATACACAACCCTGTTACTGTTACTGGCCATATACACAACCCTGGCCATATACACAACCCTTACTGGCCATATACACAACCCTGTTACTGTTACTGGCCATATACACAACCCTGTTACTGGCCATATACACAACCCTGTTACTGTTACTGGCCATATACACAACCCTGTTACTGGCCATATACACAACCCTGTTACTGTTACTGGCCATATACACAACCCTGTTACTGGCCATATACACAACCCTGTTACTGGCCATATACACAACCCTGTTACTGTTACTGGCCATATACACAACCCTGTTACTGTTACTGGCCATATACACAACCCTGTTACTGGCCATATACATAGTGGCGGAACTAGACTTTTATACATGGGGTGGCCATGGGGTGTCCGAGGCTATTTCAGGGGGTCCATAGACAATGACAGAAAGTTAGTATTTAAACCTATAACCTGGCATAAAAGTAGAATGAATAAATCCTATGATTGATGATTAGAGATAGAAGTAATAATTCCCTCAACCCATATTTCTTCAATGTAGCAGATGGTGTGGTCCAAAAAGGTAACTTCACAAAACCCTTGAACATAATAACAATAGTTAATGCCACCCAAACAAGGGGACATGCAGATCTTTTTCAATCAAAATAGCAGTGGTAGTGACCAGTTTAATGAAGGACTGTCATTGCATTGCTAGGCACATGTGCTACAAAAACGTGTTACCAATGTGAATAATTTGACATTATTGGATAGTCAAGTATAATAAATAATTATATGATTAATAATAATAATACATTTACATACTCAGTAACATAAATATTACACTATTTAATCTGGACAAAATCAAGATACTGTAGCATCCAGCGGGGACTCGAACCAGCGCCCTACTGCTCCACAGCCGAGTGCACTACCCACTGCTCCATATAGGGATATTAATTTTGGGTTGCTACAATATGCATGACAAACACCATTGCCATCTAAAAGTCAAACGGGGTACTACATACTTATTTTTGTCTGCAAATGTTTTTCTCCACATGTCCCCAGGTAACAATTTAGGTGTTATTAAACATATTATTTGTTTACACCATTTCTGATATTTAACTACGTAGGCTCCATTTCAGCAATACAAATGCTGCTAGCGTCTCATCACAAGTCCCAGACAAGCAGGCATTTCACTCAGGATATAGAGCGAACTATTCCTGTCACCTCCTCTTATACCCCCCAAACCCCGCGAGATTACAAACACAGAACTATTAATACCCCCCAAACCCCGCGAGATTACAAACACAGAACTATCAACTTAAACACTTGGAACGTTAACACATAAACAGGTCCCAGGTCACTACAATACTTACAATACCTACAATACTTCGCGAAAATGTGGAAATGATCTCTCTTTGTCCTCAATTTAAAAAAACTTGCCGCAACATATCAAAATAAATGTTTCTTTCAACAAGCGGTCAAATGAGATGTCAATCATCATCAAACTGCCAATAGTGAATACAATTTTTGGGGTGGCACCCGGGGTGGCCAATCAGATGTCTGGGGTGTCCAGTGCCACCCCGGACACCCCTCTGGCTCCACCCCTGCATATACACAACTCTCTCTCACCTCTCTCACCTCTTCCTCACCCCTCCCTCACCTCTCTCTAATCCCTCACCTCTCTCTCATCCCTCTCACCTCTCTCACCTCTTCCTCACTTCTTCCTCACCTCTCTCTCACCCCTCCCTCACCTCTCTCTCGTCCCTCTCACCTCTCACACACCTCTCTCACCTCTTCCTCACCTCTCTCTCATCCCTCCCTCACCTCTTCCTCACCTCTCTCTCACCTCTTTCTGACCCTTCTCTGACCGCCTCCCACTCCTCTCCCACACCTGCCTCACCCTGCTCTCACCCTTTTCCCACCACAGGACTAGCGGGGCTGGACGCCAAGTCCAGCGGTCGCCTGGGAACCAGGGCAATGGTCTACTACATGTCCACGACGGTCATCGCTGCGGTTCTCGGGGTGGTTCTGGTGCTGCTCATTCACCCGGGGAACCCTTTACTCAAGTCCAACCTCGGGCCGGGCAAGAAAAATGACGACGTCTCCAGCCTGGACGCCTTCTTTGACCTCATCCGGAACCTCGTCCCAGAGAACCTGGTTCAGGCCTGCTTCCAACAGATCCAGACAACCGTCACCAAAGTGCCTGTGCCGACCAACAGAACCAGGGCGCCGCCGCAGTTCACCCTGAAGAAGGGCCTCCAGTATAAGAGTGGGATGAACGTATTAGGTTGGTGCCGTCATTTTATACCCGGTTCAAATCCAGCTACAGGTTGTAGACTGATTGCAGAATGGGGGGCATTTTGGACTACAAGAACGTACGTGTTGCAATAAAAAAAGCAGATAGTAAAAAAAAATAGAAAAATCATCCCAAATGCGAGCAATTTTGTATTTGGTCTGCAAAAAAACAATGATTTATTTGAGGGCATTGAAAAAAAAATGACTATGGGCCAATGCGTATGTTTCATCTGGTGTCAAAGGAATTGAATTGTTAGGGAGCTCTCTGTCAATTTGTCCCGAACATGTTGACTGAGAAATTCCTAAGCATGTTCCGCCTTACTGTCCAACCAAACTGAATAACGTATCGTCCACCTCGTGCCTCGTTTCAACTCGCAGGTCTGATCGGCTTCTTCGTGGCTTTCGGGATAATCATGGGAAAGATGGGCGAGAAGGCCAAACTCATGCTGGAGTTTTTTAACGTTCTCAACGAGATCGTCATGAGGATAGTGGGAATGATTATGTGGTAAACGTCCCACTCCCTTTAGTCCTTCACCTCTTCGACACACACACACACACAGACACAGATGCACGCACGCACACACACACAGACGCACGCACGCACACACACACACACACATGTTTTTTTGGTTGTCTATAAGTACCCACTTTGTCCAAATGAAAGATGTTTTATTTATTACAATAAATATTCCAGCCTTAGCGCTGCCCCAGTTTTACAAGTTACACTCTTCCCGTTTGTTTATTTTCACCGAACCTCCAAACTAATCTCATTAAGGCCTCTCCCAGGTACTCCCCTTTCGGAATCGCCTGTCTCATCTGTGGAAAGATCATATCAATCGATGATCTGGAGATGGTTGCCAGGCAACTGGGAATGTACATGGTGACGGTGATTGTGGGCCTCATTATCCACGGGGCGATATTCCTCCCGCTAATATACCTAGTCATCGTGAGGAAGAACCCCTACGTCTTCTTCATGGGTATCTTCCAGGCCTGGGTCACCGCTATCGGGACGGCATCCAGGTACAGACCGAAAACACATTCTTCCTCGTAATCACACTCATGTTATCGTTTTTCGCCCGAACACATTGTTTATCTGCTTTTTCTCTGTCTGTCTGCACTTTACACATGTCCCTCCTGCATTTATCTGCGTTGGGTCTCTGGTTCTGCATGTCTGTGAGCAGACAGACAAACAGGATGGCACCAGTAGCTCTGTCTTTGATCCAAAGATAAATTATACAGTACAGATTGTGTGCAAGATTCTGTGTGGAAAGTGTTGTTGGATATATTCAGACCACCTGTATGGTGCTTAGCAACTATTAGAGGAGTGTTGATTCCTGTAGACAAAAGGCTCCATTTCAAAGTCACCCTTTGAGGGATTATTATGCTTTATAATGTCTATATTTCAGTAAACGCTGTGTTTATTAACATTCCCAGTCGGGCCACGTACTGAATGTTCCCTCTATATCCATTAGCGCTGGTACCCTGCCCGTCACGTTCCGGTGTCTGGAGGAGAACCTGGGCATCGACAAGCGAGTGACCCGGTTCGTGCTGCCCGTTGGCGCCACCATCAACATGGACGGCACCGCGCTCTACGAGGCCGTGGCGGCCATTTTCATCGCCCAGATGAACAACATCGCCCTGGACTACAGCCAGATCGTCACCGTCAGGTAGACATTTTAGACTCCGCCCCCACAGGAGACCAGCGTTCACGTAGCCCAGAGAACTGAGTTGGAAATTGGGTGTTTCTGAACGGTATTTACTGAGCTGTTTTTGTCCTGACTGTAGCTTGACAGCCACCTTGGCCAGCGTAGGAGCGGCCAGCATTCCCAGTGCCGGGTTGGTCACCATGCTATTGATTCTGACCGCGGTTGGTTTGCCCACAGAGGACATCAGTCTGTTAGTGGCTGTTGACTGGCTGCTGTGAGTAGTCAATCCTTCACTTGAGTAGTCAATCCATACACACGCACACACACACATATACACACGCACACACACACCGAGGCGAATTTTGAAAGACTACTTCAGGATTTTGTGAATTGGAATGTTTTTCCCATTTACACAATGGAACCGACGAATACGAATTTTATGTCTCTGTGTGTAATTTGAAGAAAGTTAATGTTAGCAAATCGCTTAATTTTGCTAGGAGTCAATTAATAGATCTCTATAAGCAGTGAAACTGTCTGGCTCCAATACCATACATAGTAAAAATCAACGTACTTGCTGATAATTGGATCAACAAAAATGACATCAGCTTCCTTCATTATGAACTTTCGACTTTGTTGGATTACGTCTGTGCTCTAATCACATAACACTTGGTGTGGATTTGTGAACAAAACCTCTGGGAAGGTATTTATTACTGCAGGCAGGCAAGCTAGCAGTCTTTGTTAAATCATTGTCACATTTGGAAACTGAGGGACATAGTGCCATGAATTCAGGAGCTTGATATCTTTGGCCATAAAAGCAGAATGTCTTCTTTTGAGAAAGGCTGGCTATTACTTACTCATTAAGCTCAACGCCTACACGTAACCTATCCCTAACTCATGAATCAAACCTTCGTTTACACACATACACATGTAAACATACACCTGGATCACACGTACACAAAATCTGATAGTTACCTCAGGGATACATACTGTCCTCAAAATTATTAATACTTTTTTTTGGCATTTGCCTCTCTGTATTTGTCTCTCTGTATTTGTCTCTCTGTATTTGTCTCTCTGTATTTGTCTCTCTGTATTTGTCTCTCTGTATTTGTCTCTCTGTATTTGTCTCTCTGTATTTGTCTCTCTGTATTTGTCTCTCTATATTTGTCTCTCTGTATTTGTCTCTCTGTATTTGTCTCTCTGTATTTGTCTCTCTGTATTTGTCTCTCTGTATTTCTCTCTCTATATTTGTCTCTCTGTATTTGTCTCTCTGTATTTGTCTCTCTGCATTTGTCTCTCTATATTTGTCTCTCTGTCTCTATCACTCTCTCTCTGTTTCTCTTTTACTGTTTCTCTCTTTGTGTCTCTCTATATTTGTCTCTCTATATTTGTCTCTCTGTATTTGTTTCTCTGTATTTCTCTCTCTATATTTGTCTCTCTGTATTTGTCTCTCTGTATTTGTCTCTCTGTATTTGTCTCTCTGTCTCTCTCTCTCTCACTCCCTCACTCTTTCTCGGTTTCTCTTTTACTGTTTCTCTCTCTCCGTGTCTCTCTGTCTTACTCTCTCTGTCTGTCTCTGTCTGTCTCTTTCTCTCTTTCTCTCCGTGTCTCACTCTCTCTCTGTCTCTCTCTCTCTCTGTCTCTCTCTCTCTCTCTCTCTCTCTCTCTCTGTCTCTCTGTCTCTCTTTCTCTCTGTCTCTCTCTCCTTCTCTCTGTCTCTTCCGCTCTGTCTCTCTCTCCTTCTCTCTGTCTCTTGCTCCTACAGAGATAGGTTCCGCACTTCTGTCAATGTGGTCGGGGACTCCTATGGGGCTGGAATTGTTTATCATCTATCCAAAGACGAGCTGGATGCGTTCGATATGAGCATAATGCGTTTGGCGACGCAGAAAATCGAACCCTTCGAAATGACAAAATCCGAGTCGTACTACGAGAACAACACCAACCGGAGCTTTTACGAAGCCCGTCACAGCATAGCCACAATAGATGATTGCAAGGTACACTTTATTTATAGAGATATAGAGACGTGCATGTAAACGTTCCCCCCGTAATGTTCAGCCATCTTTGTTTACTTCACTTTTTTGTAAATACAAATGTATTATATTGGAGAGAAAAAATATTTTTTATACACATTTTCTATTTGCGTGAAAAAGCAGTTTTTGTGATACCCGTGTATCTTTTGTGTAACACTTTATTTGTAATACTTTCTCACTTTGGTTTTCCTACTTTGTCTTTTATTACTATGTGATATGAGCAGTTTTTTATTTCTAAATTGGGCATGTATTTGTGGTAGCCCAGCTGGAACGATTCTATGTAGTTTTAGCTAACACTTAAGTCACAGCTAGTGGTAGCATAAAGACTGCTATTTCATTCTTTCTCATCTAGTGGCAGCAATATTATGGACCTATTTAACTCCTTATTTGATTAGACTGTTGTAGCTGCAGCAAAAAGTTGACAAAAGGTCCGTGCTCTTTTTGTTCTCCCAGAGCACTTAAATTATAAATTATTCATGAATCATTGTTCCGTTGCATTGATTGCATGGGGCGATGACTGTTGTCGGATTTCCGCTGCTATCTGGTTGTTTTATACAATCAATTTATTCGCCATTATTTTACCGGTGTTTGTGTTGGGCAGAGAATCCATAAAATACATGGCCATGTTAGAGAGACAAAACTGACTCATAAATGTTTTGACGTTCTCCTGTCAGTGAGAAAAAAACGAATTTAAATCTGTCAAATGTTTCTCCAGCATTCATTGAGCATGCCTTGTTCTTCCTCTTCACACCATTCTGACTCTATTTCGGTGGGTGGTTCCTTTTGATCTCAACCGATTCTACCCCAAATTAAACCAATCAAACAAATTCAAGCTAACGGGTGGCCTGCAGGTATTTCCGTATTGGTTTCTCTGCTCCAAATTGATTGACGACGTGATTGGCTGTGACCTGGTCTTACGGTTAGATGTTCCCGGTAACTGCTTGCAGGTATCCATGGGCAACGGAAACGGCCAACCCAACGGGCACACCAACACCGCAGATTTCTCCCTTGTTGAGGAGGAACCGTGGAAACGCGAGTAGAACAGCATACAGATCCTGCTCCGCCTTAACCTGGGTCCCCTCCTGGCGAAAAAAAAAGTTACTTAATGTCCAAGCAACCAGAGCAGATGGCAGCTCTGTAACCTTTGCTCTACCGGTTATATCTCGAGGGGTCTGACCTTGGTAAACGCATTGACTATGGAATGAAACTCCCTGTCACGCAAAAAATGAATGTACAACCATTGTACAAGACATTACAAATGACCTATGAGTCTCAATTTGATCGCAAAGTCCTAGAACCCAGTCCTTATGCTAGAACCCAGTACTTTTGCTAGAACCCTTTGCTTATGCTAGAACCCAGTACTTATGCAGAGCAGGTGCTTTCTAAGGCACTGTTGAGTGAGATGGGCCCATTCTGGGTGCTGCGTTCTGAGCCTTACTCCGTCCTGCCTGCTTTCTGATACACATGAAACAGATGTTTGTTACGCTCAACAACCTTGGGAGAAATGAACGGTTCTTCTGGACCTTTTTTTAAATGAACTGGTTTGTGTGAGCTTTAGAGGAAGCTCTCGCAGGGAATCTGTGCTCATGGGAGGTGGCTTTGCCAGTTGGGTACCAGTTGAGGTGTATTACGATGGAAGTTGGTAAACCTCTCTTTAAAGAACCATTGTGTCAGACATCACGTTACGTTTTAGTATGAAATTAACATTTGAACATTTTTGTCTTTATTAGAGTGGCAGATATTTTTTTTTTACTAACTGTGTGTTCCAGAATGGCTTTGAGGCTTCCTGAAACCGGATGCCTTCTGCCTACAGAATAGTGTATCGCATTTTAAAAGCCGTCAATGCTACAACCACACTAACTATTAAAATAGGACTACGAATGTACACTGCGCCCCCTACAGGCGAAATGACACAACGGCGCAATTCTCTGAAAGAGCGACAGTCCCTTTCACTGTTTTGACTTAAAGGATTTACCTCTGGCATCGGCACACATGATTATCCCCTAAGCGCTGAAGCTTACCTCTGGACTTAACATCACTAAATGCCTACAAATGTGGCTGATGTGTATTTATAGACGGGCCCACAACGCACCTGGTCTATCAGGACAGTGTTAGGAGGACACGTGCAGAGACAAGCAGGTAGAGCAGGTAGAGGATTTGATTCGTTTCCACCCCTGTCCATCAGGACAGTGTTTGGAGGACACGTGCAGAGACAGGCATGTAGAGGATTTGATTCGTTCCCACCCCTGGCTGGAAGAGCGCGCACACACACGCACCAACAATAAATATATTATATATTTTTTTGTGTGTGTGGGTGTGTGTCTGGGGATATATAAATATATGTATGTGTATAAATAAGTGTGTGTGTGTGTGTACATGAAAGAGTGAGAAGGAGGTAGAGAGACCAGAGTATGATGTGTCAGGTCTCTTATAAGCCAGTTGGCTTAGCATTGTCTGCGCGTACACAACGTGCTGTTATTTTTTATGCTAAACGACAACCTTTTGCCTTGAAGATGTCAACTGCAAAACCGTGTAAAATACAGGTAAACAATCCACATGGAAATGTGGCCCCTTCAAATCCCCATCTCAAGTAAATGTGGCCTCTTCAAATCCACACCTCTAGGAAATGTGGCCTCTTCAAATCCACACCTCTAGGAAATGTGGCCTCTTCAAATCCACACCTCTAGGAAATGTGGCCGCTTCAAAATCCAGCATCCCGCTGCGCGTCACTGACCAACAAATTCTGGTCCTTCTGTGAACTTTTATTTTAGGCTCTCTGGTTGATACAATTACAGCTGATGTAGTGCGATTATTCATTTGATTAGTGAACATTTGGGGTCAGGCTTCGCGTGCACAACTGTGCGCTTCGTTACGGTCACTGGAACGTGTCTCGTGATGTTCTGAAACGACAAGGACAGAACACTGCAATGGATGCTGGGTAGTGTCATAACAGGGCATGTTAGTTTGACCCCAGTGCTCAGCAAACCACACCAGCCAAAAGCTGATTAACAGCAACTAAATCTCAACGGTTACAGTGCCTCCTTGCACTTTGTGTACATAACATGTAGATCCAGTTGTATATTTTCCCCCAAAAATATTACCCCTCGTATTTCAGAGGGATCAACAATGAGTTTCAACAATGCTATAAAATGTATGTATAAGCAAGGTTAATAATATGAACTATTTTGTTTGTCCTTTCACTTTGTGTATTAATCAAATAGTTTCATATAGGCATTTCCTGGTTTATATACATATCAATGTGTCTGGTCTTTTTCAGGGTGATAGCTTTTTTAAACTCTTAATGCATACACAGAATGTTCCAGAAAACAAGACCGGAAGGGAAGAACAAGCTGAAATAAATATGTATTTTTCCGATACTGGTCTGGGCGGCGTCATTCAGGTTTGCTGTAATTGTCAATTTGTGTTATTGGGACGACAAGATAAAGAGGGGCGGGTCAAATGAAATGGTGTTGTTTATCAAGGACAGGTATCAGAAGATCGTTGGTGCCTGTTAGCTGGATATTATAAATTTCTTTGGTCTCCGCTTAGATTTTTCCTGTAAAACTAGATTGTTCTATCTATTTTCTATTTTTGATTTTGGTTTAATGCACATTTAAGTCAAATATTGTATTGAACGTTGTTATTTCCTCATTGTTGTGTGACTGTGTTTAATTTCAGTCTGCTTCTGTAGCATGTTTGCGCTCGACTGTGCTGATGTGTGTGGGGTGCAGGACGTGGTGACAAATGTTCAGTCTATGTGACCGAACAACTTATGGTTAGAACTGTTATTAACGAACAATTTACCTGATTACATCTGACCTGATTATTTACGTCAATGGTCAAATCAATATTTGTGCATTATAATGGATTTACAAACAATTGTGAAAAATGGAATAAACTGCTGATCCTGGCAAATATAAAAGTCTAGAATTCAATTTATTTTGTGAAAAAACCAGAACGCATGGATGTCAAGTTTGACAGCGGACATAATTGTGTATTAGGCCACACTGAAGTGGATTGTACCAATATAACCATAATTTATTTAATTAATTAACATTTAGCAATGAAGTTACATTTTTCATTACATAGAGTTTGACATTCCAAGTGCACACCGGCATACCTTACGTCGAATCTAAGGTACGCAAAGAAATGTAGCCAAGAATTGTGGTTACAGGCCATCTCTCATATTGTGGTATTGGTCAAGCTATTTAAGGGGTTAACTCAAGGGTGAATCTCCTAATAGCATATGTTCATTACTTCACCTTGTCCATCAGGCAGACATTTTCCAGTGGAACACAAAATGTACGTGCACTATGAAATGACTTCCAAAGACTAATTGTCTTACGCCGCAGGAGTGAGAGTGAAAAAAAGAAATTGGGAATCGAATTTGACAAAAATCTCTCAGGCAAAGGGACTTAAAGTACGTAAAGTGTGTTTGCCGATACTTCTTGTGGTCATGTAACTATGGAAACCGAATGTCTAAAAAAACGAACAAACATGTTTATTATGTCTTTCATGTCAGTTAAAATAAATGGTAATAGCTGTTGGATTTAAAACCCCTTGAGCTAACAGCTTGAAGCAATTTTGCAGATATTTTCTCTGTCCAGTTCAAAGGAAGTACAGAGAGTCATGAATAATAAACCGGTTCACCCTGATGCCCACGCAAAGCTGGAGAGCTGGAGAACGCAGTGGACTGGTCCAAATATATAAACCAGGAGACTGGGATTGTTGTTCTATTTGAGGTCCCAAACTGTCCACCGTCATTAGTCCCTACGTGGAGTTATTTAAAGACAAGCCACTTCAGTAACACGTCACAGTAGTCATTTTTTGTCAACATCAAAATGCCACACGATAAAAAGGCAAATGTACGAGAGAGACTGAGATCTGTTTGTAAGGCCGCAGAGGAATAATAACATACAGGTCATTTCTGTTCTGCTTTATTTTAAGCGGGCCTGCAGCTAAAACTGGATGACGGATCTTTCTCAGCTGACATAGCCAGTTTAAATTGAGATGTGCACATTGTAAATACAAGGCTTTTCGGTAACAAAAAAACATTAGTGTGTAGTTAGCTTAGATGGCTTCGTTGGCTATAGCTACCCCCCGCCCCCCAACCGCATTAAGATGACATCTATGTATACATACTCGTCATAATCACACTTTTAGTTTTATTCAAATTAAAAAGGTGGTCCAAAAGCACAGTGTCCATTAAAGAGATTTTAAACCACATTAGTTTTAGTTTGTTAATAATTAAAATGACCCTAAGTGACTTCACATTAGCAAATGTTGAAATGGAACAGAGAAACATTGTTGTTGACAATTTAGTGTGGGCAACTTGTGACGTGGTGACAATGGGCAATGGATTATATACGCTCCCATGGATCAGTTATCAATTGGGAAATATAGAATCAGTGTCTTTTGCAAACACCTTTTGAATAATAATACCTAACGCCACATTTGTGAGTCCCTGAGTAGACTACATGTGTGGCTATGAAAGACCAACAAAGACATTCATTACATTCAGCATTTTACTATTTTTACAGGACAAATAAAAACATGCATAAAAACAAATGCTTGTTGGTGAAAACAGCGCAATATCACAGCAACAACATCAACAAAAACAATAACAAACAAAAACTTCAACAACATCAATAACATCAATGACAACAACGTCAACAACAACATCAATAACATCAATGACAACAACGTCAACAACAACATCAATAACATCAATGACAACAACGTCAACAACATCAAAACAAAAAACAGCACTAAAGTGGCACAACAACGCGAAGGAAAATCCCACTTGTGGGTCTTCAGGATAAGAAATACATTAACAATAACATCAAATGGTATTAGAAACAGGTGATGTTATAAATAGGGATATTTAAATGGATGTAGTGCAATTACGTCCAGGTCAGGGAGTGTCGTTAAATAATGACTTCAACAGTTCTCAGTAAAAGACCGTACTGAGGCTACCAAAAGCCGTAAAGCAGCCCTATAATTAGGGCAACATCCGCCCCGCCCGCACCTCGCCCTTTGTCACAAGATAAAAAGAGTTACCACAAAATATCAAATTGGTTTCTTGACTTGTGAATACGCAAACTGAATTCCTCCCGTAGGCTCTTTGGATCGGGGCAACGTACTGATGAGTCATTCAGGTGCTTATGCGTTCGCTAACAGGCAAAAAAACAATCACCTCACCGCGAAGTTCCACAGTTAAACATAGTTCTTAGACAGTGTCAGACTCAGCCCTGTCACACAATTTAAATATAGAAATGGGTCTTTCTACTCCCCTCTGCCACGGCATTAATGAAATGGACTTCACGAAGGTGGAATGTCCGCGGGTCGAGCACATATCACATTCGTCTAGCATACAACTCTAGAATGTCTCAATACATTGGAATAAATTGTTGTAAGACAAGGCTTCACTTCCTGATTTGCTGTTTTGGGCGTGTTAGAAACATTTCCCACTATGTTGGCATTAACTTGGAAAGGGAACAGCCGTTCAATGATCATCCCTAGGTCTCAACTGTTTTTATTTTGGCCTCGCTGTGTTGTTCTCCCTCCGCTTCAGTCCAGAGGTTCCTTTTCTGGGATTTCCTCCAGAGGGATTATGGTGTATTGTCCATTAAAGCAGTTCTCCTTGGTTTTCCCATTAGACAGCAAGCCCTTGTTTTCCAGCTCATCCCCTGTTTTGGCTTTGGCCACCTCATCCTTCTCAGTCTGGGGTTGTCGATTCCAACTGCAACGCGATTTTACATGGTTAAATTGGATGGCCGTAACTAAGCGTAGACATTATTCAATACGGTCAACGCATTTTTAAGGAACGGTCGGAATCAAGCGGTGGATTTTACCTTTCGCTGGTAACGATGATAATACATACGGAAACCGTGACGACGACACCTATGACAAACACAGGGATGATCCACCAGCCTGAGGAAACAGAAGACCAGGAGGTGAACACAAGTGATCATCTGCAGGCTAATATGTTCAATAAACAGCTTCTTAAAATCACCAATTAAACTAGAAAACGTTCGCCACGTGTAGCAGGACACCTTAACAGCTCACCTTTTGCAAATGGTTTTTTTTGTGCCGATGGAGTTTGGTTCGCATCATGTGCAGCTGTGGAAACATATATACATGCAGCGTTAACCACATCTGGATTTACACCACAGGGACGGTTTCAAGCCCCATCAAACGGATTATGTTCTGAACACCGCAGGATGGAGAACCTATTTGCTAAGTGATACAACGGTCCCTATCCGAGCACGTGACCTGCAGCTCCTCACCGGAAATCTCTGAGCAGGATGTGACCGCTCAGAATCAAAGAACGATTCACACGGGCAGTTGTGAGTGCACGGAGCTGGAGTGCAAACGCCTAAACAGTAACACCGCTCGGTGTGACTAAAATAACTCTGATAAGGGTTGTGTACCTGGAATGGTGTCGCTTGGCTGATTCTTCGCTAAGGCAGAGCGGACATTTGGATTGATTATATCTTCAATTTCAACGGACTCCTCAGCGATAGTGAAATCAGGATCTGTTACCATGGCATCAGTCGTTTCCAACATTCCCGAGCCTGACTCGTTCCCGTCGGCTGTGGCAGAAATGCCAGCTGTGGTGAAGGGCAGCTCTGTGGCTGGACGCTCCGTGTCCGTCTTTGCCGCCCTGGCTTTCCCCAACCCTGACATTTCCGTTTGGTTAAAACTAGCCATGCGCCTGCTCCCTCCGATCGGTACCGGGCCGCTGGTACTGAAGCGTGGGAGAGGGTTCATGGAGATCAGGTCTTCCTTTTCAAACTCCGACATGGGACTAGGACTTGTGCTGCCCTCCACGAATCTGGCCTCATCACCGCTGCCGTCCACCTCATCAGCGCTGCCCTCAGGGTCAGAGGTCGGCAACCAGGCTTCCAGGTCAGATATTACTGAGGCCTTCGCATGATCATTACTGCCGGTAGTTGCACGAGTGGGTGGATCCGCAGCAAGCCTCGTGTCCAGATTGGTAATGTAAAGTTCTGTGGAGGCTGTGACGAAGAGAAGAGGGAACAATTATTATATCTACCTGTTATTTACAGAACTACCGTTGACTTAGTGGTTTGAATCCCTGAACATTGACACATTTGCGACAGACCAAAGAGGTTTCAACAACGACCACCTGTGTGAACATGTGCTGATCCAACAGAAGCCCCGGGAGGCTGAAGTGACTCAACTCGCCCTGCCTTTGTGCGTAACTGAGGCAACGCAGTCGTTTGGCAAATCCTCGGGTTTCCTTACAACCGCAACGTGAACACGTCGAGCCAGAATAAACATTGGCTTGGCACATTTCTCTTTGTTGTGTTGCAATGATGATTTAACGAGGTGCCTCTTCAAAGGATTCTGGGGAAACTTTGTAAAGGTGCCCAAATGTTCCACCCAACGGAGCACACACACATTGATAATGTCTTCTGGTTCTTGTACATTTTGTACATTGTTTATATGGCTTACTGTGCTTTCTGTTTTTATAACGTGTGAGTGTTGTACTACGAGAGCAAAGTCACATTTCTTGTTTGTTTACGCTAGCTTGGCCAATAAAGCTGATTGATTCTCTAACCCACCAGTTGCTTGGTAAATTTGTAATATAATATGAAATGTCAATAAAAAAATACAATATTTAAACAAAGAGACAGCTCAACTACTCTCTTCAAATTTTTCCATGCTAACCTGGTACTGACTTTATTTTCATTTGTTTGGTTTGTTCTATTTAAGTTCTTTATTCCCAGTTGGTGTCTGGTTGGTGTTTTTCTAGTCTTGCCAGTCAATTCCAGCGGACACACCCACGGATCCTTTTCAGTATCCATTTTTCTTCCACGCCCGTTTAATTCTTCCTCACTTTTGTTCACCTGCACCTTCTTTGTTAGTTACCTATTAGTTTGAGCAAATGGATTAGGGAACACAAGCGAATGCGTCAAGCGATACATCTCGGGTCTCAGATCCAAACGCATTTGGGAATAGAATTCCCTGAGGCCTCTCCCAGCCGGTGTCCGTCACAAGCTCTCCGAAGCACTCTGGTGTCACGTTCGGGACATGCAGTAATGCACCCCCTGGAACAGCCCGGCGGATTGGACAAAGACTGCTGTGTGTCTGTGTGGGGTGGGGGTGTCCTGAGCGTGTAACCAATAGACTCCACCGGAATTACTGAGCAGGATACAGGTTGGCCTGAAACACGATGAGGCTCCAGAAATGTGCAGACTCACTTGAGGAGCAATTAGACGCTTGGCTACTGGGCTACTTAAATGTGACAAGCTTGTGCTTTAGTAAGAACGGGAGACCTTAATTAAATAATGACCCGTTTGACCCGTTTGAAGTGCCACTGGGCCAGCTGACCTGTCTGAAGTGTCACTGGGCCAGCTGACCTGTCTGAAGTGTCACTGGGCCAGCTGACCTGTCTATACTGCCACAGGGCCAGCTGACCTGTCTATAGTGCCACTGGGCCAGCTGACCTGTCTATAGTGCCACTGGGCCAGCTGACCTGTCTATTGTCCCACTGGGCCAGCTGACCTGCCTATAGTGCCACTGGGCCAGCTGACCTGTCTGTAGTGTCTCTGGGCCAGCTGACCGGTCTATAGTGCCACTGGGCCAGCTGACTGGTCTATAGTGCCACTGGGCCAGCTGACCGGTCTATTGTGCCACTGGGCCAGCTGACTGGTCTATAGTGCCACTGGGCCAGCTGACCTGTCTATAGTGCCACTGGGCCAGCTGACCTGCCTATAGTGCCACTGGGCCAGCTGACTGGTCTATAGTGCCACTGGGCCAGCTGACTGGTCTATAGTGCCACTGGGCCAGCTGACCTGTCTATAGTGCCACTGGGCCAGCTGACCGGTCTATAGTGCCACTGGGCCAGCTGACTGGTCTATAGTGCCACTGGGCCAGCTGACCTGTCTATAGTGCCACTGGGCCAGCTGACCTGTCTGAAGGATTCATGTCTCCTGAAGTCCCTGATGTGTTATAAAGTGTCTGTCCCACGGTCTCAGTCTGTGGCAGTGTCCTCTGAATAAATACTATGGACTATAACAATGATTATTTTATACACCTCCTGATTAATTCATGTTTAGGCCTGACCTAATCACATTCCTGTTTTTAAAGAAATAATGTTTCGTATAGTCAAAATATATGTTAAAGCCACCATCCACTTATTAGTGTGCATTATTTTATTTTGGTAGAGCCTAACCCAACACTGAGCCGGTGTCAAACAGACCTGAGTCACGTAATAAAATAATAGTATGCACCAAATGTATATTTCATATATATGCAGAAACTATTTTAATTTACTGAAAACTAGAAAATAAGCATTGTTATGGGATTTCAAATGCCTTGCTACTGCAATACATTGCCCACTTCACCTGAACAAAAGGCAAATTCCACAGGTCAGCAAGTTCAGATCTTGTAAGTGTAGATAATGCCACGGCACGTTAAACAGTCTAACAATTCAATCTTCCCTCTCCAAATGACAAAACGAAAACATTCACAGAAACATTATTTAAAAAAACTAAAAGTCTCACCCTCATCAGACATTCTCCACATTTGTTGCCATGAAAACCAAACAGGAAAATATATGACAGTTAAATCATCACTCACCAGGGACAGGGTGAGAGTGCCCGGGCACTAAAAGTCCCAGAATGAGCCCAAGCAGTAAAGTCCACATCTTGAAATGAGGGATTTATATCTGAAGACAATATCAGAAAGTGGAACTGTGGTCTCTGGCCGTTCTGTTCCCAGGAGGGCTGATGGGTGTTTGTAAAAGTGTCTGTGGGATGACTAAAGTGGTTTGAAGGTTGCCGCTCAGCGTTTTATACTCGCATGTTTCACTGCTCACACCATCCTGGACGGGTGGCACAATCAATGGATAGGAGGAGGTGACGCAAACCAAAAACACACCCTCTTAACAACTTAAATGCCCTAGCTCACACTCTCCTTTTTTAATACTTTCTCACACTCTCTCTCTCACACACACACACACACACACACAAGCGCCCGCACACACACAAGCGCCCGCACACACACACACACAAGCGCCCGCACACACACAAACGCCCGCACACACACAAGCGCCCGCACACACACAAGCGCCCGCACACACACAAGCGCCCGCACACACACACAAGCACACACGCGCACACACACACACACACACACACACACATCTATGTGTACCAAATCTCTCTCTTCCTCACGTTACCAGAGCTGCTTTGTTCTCCATGGCCCAGCTAAAAGTGTGTTCATCCATGATAGCTAAACACCGCCCTGAGGCTCTATGCGAGGCCTGCCCGGACCAGACCAAGAACGCGTCGCGCTGACGCAGTGGCATTTCCAACGTCAGGGTTTATTTCTCAGGTGACGAAATACGCGTGGGCTGTAGGCACCGTCTCGTCTTGTCCGCCACACCTCCTTGGTCTGCGATGTGTCACGGTCGTCACCTCCTGTTCGGGCACCTCCTGCTTCGGGCACACACGGTTGCTGAGCCATGGCAGTCTTCCAAATGTTGTATCCATTTGATTTCACAAACCGGAAACTGAACTTGTCACCAATAGGTAGTACATTTGCTGTAAATTAATCTTAATTCATTTTCATTCATAAAATGTGTATAAATGGCACAGAAAAACGCATTGAGCACTCAGCACATAATATTTGGCTGGACATCCTTCACCGTGCTTTATCTACAGTTGCCCTGGTGGCAACTGTGTCCACAATTTAACTATAAACTACTCCAGTTTGAATATAGTGGGTATCAAATGTTTGGGTATCAAACATTTACAAGCTGTAAGGTCCTGTGTTTACTGTATGTGTTTTCCCTAGTCTGTTCAGTGCTCAGTGTTCAGTGCCATATCCATGTTTTCGAGTTCATATCTTATCATATCTTCATGTACGAGTGCATTCGCATTTCCGTGTCAGGAGAGTTGAAGATTACGCCGCATGTTCCTGACAAGTCTCTGCACCAGCGCCATTCTGCTTATTCCTACATGTCGCTTCCAGCGAAGGAGTTACGTGGGAGTTGCGAGAGCGTGAAATAAATTCCATCTAATAACACCAGCCGGCTTCACGGCGCCACACTGGCCAATTTGCATCACCCCTGGTGCTTATCAGCTATTGACACATTTGGGGCCAGAACCCAGACTAGGGTGGTCAGCTTGGCGCTAAGAAAGACCAGTGGACCGGTACTCCACATGCAGGGCCGGGAATGAAAGATATTCATACAAGTACACTGACAGATGTTTCTGCTTTATGTAGAACACAACCGCTGTCACTGCAATGCAGGTTTGTCCTATTTACCCAGGGGATGATACTTTGGTAAGAGAACGATGGGTAATGAATCACATGGTTTAGGTGTGGACAGTGAAGTGGCCATGAGAACTGTTGTTTAAAAATACTATTAACGCTCCCGGGGCTGATGGGAAATCTCCGTCTAAGCCTGTCATCATTGGGTTAATTAGAGAATGCCTGTTGTGGAATCATCAACCCAACTCCTGTGTTTCTGCTATTATTTTGTTGTGCGTCCTCTCACACTGTGTATTATGGGATGGTTGTCAGGCAAGTATCAGTCAACGGCCCGTTCGGATCTGTGGTGGGTTGCCCCGCTCGCAACAGGCGAGTTCGTACGGACAGATTCTAATTACCGAGGCCCTGGACTTACGGGTCAGAATCACAGCATGCATGCTGATGCCTCACCATCCGTGTCAAGTCAATTTGGCTTTCTACCTGCTACACCAGAAACCAGACGAAATCGACTTAGCCCCCCTCATTATTTCCATTCGCGAGGTCAACTGAACACGTGTGAGCGCAGGGGGACAAACTGGAATCAAGTGTGTGCTTGTATTTCGCTACTAGTTGCAGCTTGGTGGCTGTTGAGAAGCTTCAAGTGATTGTTATGGAAGTGTTCCCTCGAGGACTGATTGCAATTCTTGGCGCTGATGGTTTTTGAAAAACAGTGCCAATTGCTAGTTAAATTTCATGTCATTTTAGGAAACGATGTCAATATGTATAGGGACATTTGTTTCCATTTAAAATTACAGAGCCAAATGTGATTTAAAAACATTGGCATTTCAAAGGGGAAACACTAACGGCAAACAATAAAATGTAAATGACGTGGATTTTATAAATGTCTTTTTACATTAGCAATTGTCCCGAAGCGATTATACAAATACCATCTCTACAATGCCAAGAAGCTAAAAATAAGATGTTGTTGTCTAGTGCGTGGGAAAAACATCCTAGAAAAGAAAAACAATAGAAAAATAACTGTCTCATGGAGGTGGCTATTCTGCTTCTGGCTGTGCTGCGTAACGATTACCAAAGTACCTCCTTTCAGAAAAAAACATTTATCAAGGTATTTAAATCTACAGACCACCAGGGTGTCAAACTAAATCCTCAGTTGTAAATTAAAATGTCTACGGTTTCTCATAACACGAGTAGTAATGTTTTCAAAGGGAGCATGGATTACAATCTGCGGGAAAAAATTGAAATGTTTGTTGCGAGTGTGAAGGGTGAGACAAAGATGGCGCCGCATCCAAATGGGCTAAGGGCAGTGGCAGCAGGAGTAGTCAGACACAGTCAAGATCAACAACAAGGGCAGATGGGATTAGACAGGGCCAGCTTGGAGTCGGCTGGCCAGTGAGGTAGAAGGAAGAGTAGGTTGACTAACATGGTGCATAGCTAAGATCAACAGAATACCAGGAGAGTCAGTAAACTAACATGGTGCATAGTAAATGCTGCACTTTTATATAGCGCTTTTATCCAAAGCGCTTTACAGGTCCTGCGTCACATTCACCCATTCTTTCACTCATTCATACACTGACGACCGCGTCTACCTCTGCAAGGCGACTGCAGGCTCGCCAGGAGCAGATGGGCTGCTCAACCCACCGAGCCACTGCCGCCCCAATAGCATAGCTAAGATCAACAGAATACCAGGAGAGTCAGGCCTTTTTTAGGCTTCGTCTGTACAGTACAAACCAGTCAGGATATATCTCCACCCACTAGGGATGCACCGATTCGATATTTAGTATCATAATCTGTCAGGTAGGTTGAGGTTGTGGCACACATGGAGTTTAGTGGGGTGCACTTCCTGTATTCTGGTGAGTGTTTTGTATTGAGCACAGCTGTTTTCATTTAGCTATTAGCATAGGGATATTTAGGTCACAATATTATTTCAAAGTCACGGTCGTAGTAGGTGAGTGTTTGTTGATTGTGTGCACTGTCATGGCTACCACGCCCGGAGTGACCACATTTTGGATTGCTCCATATTTAGATCTCTTCGCCAAATTTGGTACGTTTGCTAGATAACTTTGTATTGCTAGGTATTAGCCCTGACATCATGCTAACAAGTTGGCAATAAGTGACTAGATATACATGGTTAAACAGTTAATACATGTTTGTATTTGATATTATTTTTTGCACCATTTATTCTCGAACGCTATCTCGAAATGTATAGACACTATATAAAACATGTAAATCTATAGTTAAAAATGTATAGAGTTGACATATGTTTGGGCTCTACTGCCACCTAGTGTCTGCAGTTTGTTCGTTTCTAGCAGCGCATATTATGGCCTATGTCCACCTGCATGTCATGTGTCCTCTTCACTTGGCATCTTTCTGTAATGGGGAGGGTTTTATTTTCATGATTTATCACGGGTTAAGGGGTTTCATAACTTGAAAACTAGTTAAATTGTGTTGATTTTGAAACAACTGAAAATTAGAAGGCTTCTAAAACGTGTGATTATTCTAAGAATGTGATTACAAAACGTTGGTTCCTGAGAGCTATGTAATGCTAAAAAACGGTAGTTGTTTGCCTGTCAACATTCCCGAGTTAGTTACAACCAATTTCATTAAAGCCATAAGTTTAACTGGGTAATTTACACAACCATCTAATACTAATGTGTGTCCTAACATGGTAGATATATGACTTTACTAACTATCTATTTGGTCCATGACACATTTTTCACGACTCCGTATTCCCTTTTGATTTGAAGTGACACAACACATGACTAACATATAACACAATCCAGGGCTTACAGGGCAGACTGTCTCTCTTCTTGCTTACTTAGTCATAGGTGTGCTTTGCCGAGATTGAGCAAATGTAGAAACAAAATCCATGAGTGTTTAAGGTATAACTTCTAAAACGACTGTGACGTCGTTAATGTTACGAAAAATACCTACCGAAAAAAACGTCTTTACTTGCTTCAATGAAAATAACATCTCAGTTATCATCTCCTTATATAATAAATAAAACAAGAAAAAATAATGTTCTACCTAATGCAACAATGCAGGAATGTTGGAAGGACAAAAACGATATATATATATATATATATATATATATATATTATAACTATAGTAGAATATTGGAGCTGTATGTGTGAGTGATGTGAGAAAAGGGAAAGCATGGAATGTATTGTTTTTTTTACGATCACTAAGTAGCTGTCACTCAAACCAAGGAAAGCTTCAATGGTGGCTTATTGAGAACACACGTGTTTAAGTTAAACCAAGAGAAGAGATAATGTAATCTATAGTCATCGGGGCTAGTTTGGATAAGATATTGTATTTAAAGTCGATTTGCCAACTCTCATTTGTGGATTGTTTCTTACACAAATCTGCGATAACAAATTGATCCACACATGCAGATTCAGCTGTTCTAACGCAAATATTGTGCGATAATAGAACTATTTAGTTACAAAGTCACGCTTTAGTTTGAAACGCATTTGGTCTGAAACATTCTGTTCAGGCACGATAACGGTGCTGTAAGACCGAGGGGTCCTGGCGAAATCCCGTCGCATCTTTATGATGAACTCCACTCAGCCTTCAAACGAATTCCGCAAAGAAGTCGAAAAGGTATTAAAAAGTTGTGTTTGTTTGAAACAAGCGCTGTATTGGCTTGCTATTTGCATATTCATTAAGGAGTTTAATAACAATAAAGTCACGTGTTTCTGTTTTGTGAACATACTAGTTACTGCTGCATGTCAGCGTGCTAGTAGCAACCACATCACTATCCATGGTTTTTCCCCCTCTGGTCTTGGTTAGATCTACAACTAGCTTTTATTTTTGTAAAGCTGCTGTCACTTGCATGTTTTGATTGCCGAAACTTAAGCGTGACAAAATACACGTGTGGTGTGGCACAGGAACCCACTCCAGTGTGCATATTATGAAGGTTATTCTAGTTCACTACTGTGTGTAGTCTAATTGATCTGTCCTGTGCTGTGGCAAGTTTTAGGACGCTGAGATTCAAGACAAGCAGTTCAACCAGTTTTGATAAGGCAACAGGGGAAGGGGAAAGAACTCTCTGAGGATCTGAGAGATTTGATTGTATCCAAACATGGGTTTAAGCAAGGTTACATGTCCATCGCCAGAGATGTTGGAATTGCTGTCTCCACAGAAAACATGCAATATATGGGATTGTAGTCAACCTCCCTAGACGTGGTCGCAAAAAGAATTTGCCTCGAGCAGTTGAAGAAGAGAAAGCTGGCAACAAGAACCTTGCAAAAATGGCTGATGTAGAAAAAAATCTCAAGAAGAAACTAGTTAGAAATGTTGATGCAGAAATAACACCCAGGAAGAACCTGGTTCAAAATGTTGGTATAGAAATAACTGTTAGAAAGGGTAACAAGTCATCCCTTTTTCTATGCAGCCAAGAGCAAATTGCCTTTATTTCTGACATAAGCTGCAAGGAAGAGGAGGACAATGGTCCAGAGACAACTGAGTCTCAGCTATGTTAGAGAAACTGCTAACATAGTCTGACACATGCAGACCCATCCAGCACGCTACATGCTAAGATGTACATGAGATGGTGGGCCAGAGTGTAGAGGAAGACGAGTGATAATGAGAGAAATCGGAAGAAAGCGTTAGTCAGGAGAGTTGCTTATCTAGACAACAACAAAGAAACAACAAGGTTAGAAAGCGGCTGAGGACATCACTCCGTAGTGAAGAGAGGCAAAGTGGAGGTTAATCTTCACAGACCCGCTTTATTTGCACAGCCCTGTTGGTCTGTTACCATGGTTACCATGTACCATCTGGTCTTGTAACGTTCCCCTACCACCTTGTTTCAGGACAAGGAGCATCCCCGGGTTCTTATCCCAGAATTGTGCCGGCTCTTCTACAAACTCGGTTGGGTTACTGGGACGGGCGGCGGGATTAGTTTGAGACATGGGTATGTGACACTGATATAACGTTGTTTTAACTCATAATCAAGTGCATGCTCTATGTTTAAACATGACCTCACCTGTACGAAAGGAAAGATAGAATTAGCAAAACATGCTTTGTGTTTGCTTGGTAATTATCCTAACAGTAACGCCTGCCTCTTGTTACGGTGGCAGAATGTGTTCAAATACTGTCTCACTGGTCTCTCGTGATACTGAATTAGAATTATTTTTGCTCAACTGAACACCACCTTATTTATATCCCACTACGTACAGTTGCGGGATGTGTAGTTTTTTAAGAAACTTTACAAAGCATGCTAACTAATTGTACATAATTTGGTGTAATTATAATGACAATTGTTTGCCTGGTAAAAATGGATAGCAAAATAATGAGTTTCCACGACGACTATGAGGCCTGCTTGATAAACTAATGACTAATGCCCCACTCTTTTCATTCAACCCAGAGATCAGATTTATATTGCCCCATCTGGAGTCCAGAAGGAGAGACTACAGGTTGGTGTGTTGCCTTCAAATCATAAACAGATCATTTGCCACTCGGTTGGAGAGTTTTTCCGGAGTGACCACTTATGTGTTTGTTTTCCGCTGTGCCCGTTAGCCAGATGACATGTTTGTGTGCGATGTGGAGGAGCGGGATATTAGTGTCCCACCGGCATGGAAGAATCTGAAGAAGAGCCAGTGCACCCCTCTGTTTATGAATGCCTACACCATGAGAGGTGAGACTTCTGGTCTGCCCCAGCCTTGCAACACCACACTGGATCAGGAAGGGACTTGCCTGAGCAGGTTCAATATAAACTTTAATTTGAATTGACACTAATGTGTTTTAGAAGCGAGTTGGTACAATGAGTTGGTACCATGAATATAGACCCAGTCACTGCGTAATGGTATAATGTATATAATGTCTAGCGTATTAAGTAGCATGTACCTCGGGGTGTGAAACCAGTCGATCACAAGATTCCAGTTCCTGGCCAAACTTTTCCCGTGGTTTTCCATTAATTGTCCTCACCACAATAAGGTGTGGCTTCTGGAGGTCCAGCGGTCTAGGCAGCAGCTGACCGGGTTTGATGTAATTACCGAATAATATCATATGCACCTGTATGGAGGCATTTTCAAGTTTCTCCACTCATTTATTAAGGATTTGCTTTTATTTTGTCATCCACCTGTATGTTGTTATTAAGACATTATTTGAATGTCTACAAACGTTTTTGTAGAATCACCTTACATTGCAATTAAAGTATTAAGTGAGTTGATGAGTATGTACCAGTATAGGACACATTGTCAGGTGATTTTAGTCCTGTCTTTCTTGAGAGATTTTACCCAGGTTTGGTTGGTTGGACAAGGCATGTTAAATACACACATTGATAAAATACTTATGCAAGCAGCCAATTAACATTTGTAATTCAGTGAAGTTAGAGAATTGTTTAATAGGTTGATTGCTTTTGCACAGTATCGTTTTTTATTTTCTTCCAACTTTATCATTAGAAATTAGCTGTCAACTGTGACATCCATTTCAATGGAGTATAAAGTTCAGGTTGCATGCGAGCCAGATTGCTACGCTTATTTATTAACATAGGGAAGGCCAGACAACACACCAGTGAAATAAGAGGCGGTAAAGGTCGTTGACCGTAATTAATTAAGGTTTGGCTATAAGAGAATTACTGACAATGTGTCACTGACAGTACCCATTTCTGCAATTATAGCACTAATTTAAGAATTTTAATTAACTAGACCTGTAATGATACTGCCTGGAAGAGGGCAGTTTGACAGGTAAAAGATCACGTTTGAAAATTGAGGTCACAGATTCCCAAAACAACAGTCACTTTCATTCCAACGTGCTAGTTTGTTATCTTATCAAAAGACTTGACTCTTACCAAGACAAATGTGAGCACCTAGAGTTTACTAAACACTGTTGGAACCTGGATTTTCATGACCAGGTGAGACATTAATGTCTACGTGTGGTAGAAATGCAGAAAATAGCACAATGTCACGGGGCTTGTTTGCTACCAACAGTCCTGGGATCAGGATATGTATTAACCTTTTAAGAAGACTTCGACAGCCTCGTTGTTGGATGTGCAGAAGCACAGTGACCCAAAGCATTCCATCAGATCAAAACCAAAATGGCTGTCAAAGATTTACATATTTTCGTGAAGAACATTCTTTTCAGGAAACATTTTATTTGACATTTATTGTTTTATTATACATTTTTGTTGTGACCAAGTTATTTGACAATTATTTCCTTTAATGTTAAAGGTTAGAGGTCTCACTTCGGGTGCAAGATCAAGCTGCTAATGGCCGAGTGCCATATTGATGGTGCCTATATTTCTCATGTTCACCGTGGATGCCAGGCACACCACTATTTGGGGGCGTGAGGAATGCGGCTGTGTTGACTGACATAGCATAGAAAGCCAACGAGCTAAATGCTAACCGTTTTACAACTGCTCCTCAGCGGCACAGGCAGTCATACACACCCACTCCAAAGCTGCTGTCATGGCAACGCTGTTTTATCCTGGCAAGGAATTTCGGATAACTCACCAGGAGATGATCAAGGGAATTCGCAAGTGCATGTCCGGCACCAACTACAGGTGGGTTTGTTGTTCTGTTATGTAGTTCTGCTGTAACACACAAACGGCAGGTGTGAAAAGCAACGCTACATGCTTAATGTGTTTTTGAGTGAAGCTCTGCTGGTGAAGACCAGGGCTGTGGAAAATAATAAAAATGAACAAGCCCATAAGTTCCCTGGAAGCGTCTTGGAGTGTTTGCTTAATGACTAAATTGGAAGTATAAAACAAAATCCTCAATGGCACAATTTCATAAATTTTAATTGTGGTTCTCCTATTGCTGTGTTTTTTGTTTTTTGGTGATCACCCACACTGGGTTTCTCTTTGCTGCCAGATATGATGAGACGCTGGTGGTGCCCATCATTGAGAACACCCCGGAGGAGGAGGACCTGAAGGAGCGCATGGCACTGGCCATGGAGCAGTACCCAGAATCCTGTGCGGTTCTCGTCCGACGCCATGGTGTCTATGTGTGGGGGGAGTCCTGGCAGAAAGCCAAGACCATGTGAGTTATTAGCTAATGACCATAAAGTTACAGTGTTTTTATGTATAAGATATTAGCGTAACATGTATATTTATTACTATTCTAGCCAGGGAGACTGTATGTGCCACTGAAATCATGAGGTAGGACCCTTTGTAGATCGAAATTATTTGCTTCTAATCTCAGATCGTCGGTACTTTCAGAGGTCTGTGGGGTAATGTAGTGTCTTCCAGAGGTCTGTGGGGTAATGTAATGTCTTCCAGAGGTCTGTGGGGTAATGTAAGTCTTCCAGAGGTCTGTGGGGTAATGTAAGTCTTCCAGAGGTCTGTGGGGTAATTTAGTGTCTTCCAGGGGTCTGTGGGGTAATGTAGTGTCTTCCAGGGGTCTGTGGGGTAATGTAGTGTCTTCCAGAGGTCTGTGGGGTAATGTAGTGTCTTCCAGAGGTCTGTGGGGTAATGTAGTGTCTTCCAGGGGTCTGTGGGGTAATGTAGTGTCTTCCAGGGGTCTGTGGGGTAATGTAGTGTCTTCCAGAGGTCTGTGGGGTAATGTAATGTCTTCCAGAGGTCTGTGGGGTAATGTAGTGTCTTCCAGAGGTCTGTGGGATAATGTAGTGTCTTCCAGGGGTCTGTGGGGTTATGTAGTGTCTTCCAGAGGTATGTGGGGTAATGTAGTGTCTTCCAGAGGTCTGTGGGGTAATGTAGTGTCTATGTGTCTGTTTCAGGTGTGAATGTTACGACTACCTGTTTGACATTGCTGTCAAAATGAAGCAGTGTGGATTTGATCCTTCAGCACAACCCGATGAAGAAAATCTTTAGTATTATGTCCAACAAGCTTAATCAATGTCACATCAATTTAAAATCAATTATGGATCATATATAAAATGTATTTTCCCATTTGACTGCAGAACGCTTTTTCATTTGACAGCAGAAGTTCATTGGAAAGCCTACAATTTACAATCTGCGTTTGTGTGCACCCATCTGCATTTCTGTATGAAAGCATATTTTTATACCCTTTCAGTCTGCTATTATTTCAGATACATTATGGATGTTGTCGGAAAATAATGAAACATGTTTCTTCTGTTCAATGTTTATTTTTTTTTGTGTGGGAGGCTTATTGGCCCTTGTGTCAATGAAACAGTTTGACTGGTCTATTTCTGACATTATTATGTCAGTAGCATTTCAATCATCACCGTATTGTTAGGTGTGGTGTTGATTTTTCTCTCTGAAACGTTGTGTGAACATCAAAATCTAAAAGAATAAAACAATGTTTACATAAGCTGCTTAATTCTGAACTCTTTTTTCCGCCCCACATTCACTGGTATCTAGATTAGCTCTGACAGACACGTGAAATGATCCCGTTTTATCCCAATGAGCACAATGCATATTTTTGGTTGAATAAGACCTTTTCCGTGTCATATAATATTGGAATTTGGCAGCGTGTAAACATCTCCAAACATATCCAGAATGTTTACAAGTCGCATTTTAGAAAGATAACATTCCAAATTCTTAAACAGCCTGACGTGTGTATCAGACTCACCCAAATGTTAAATGTCGGTGTGTGTTTCGTCAACATCACCTGTGTAATACAGTATATTTGTATTTCGTCGGATTAGATAATATCTGTGCTCCGTAAATAAAATCTGAACGGCCCGATGGTGTAGATGGGAGTCATCGGGCAAGATGTCCAGTATATCCTATGGCAACGTGGTGTGTGTGTGTGTGTGTGGGAGTCTTTTCTGTTCATGCACATGTCCTCTCGGATGCGTTTGTCTATTTTCATCCCCATTTGTTTTACTGCTGCTTAAACGCCAGCAGCCCCTGTCCTGATCTATAGCCCATTAATTGGTATTTTGAGCAATAACAAGGCATCCCAGTTGGTCCGTGTAAACACAGACTAGCTGTTATTTATGCGTTTCTGTTTAATGTCGTAGTACTAAACCCTGTATTACACAGTTCAGTTGTGCCGGTGTAAAGTCTCCGATTACTGCTGACTCTGAGAGAGACCAGGAACGTGAGAACAAAAGCAGAGAGAGAGAGATGGTTAGTACTGTGAACCGTTTACCTGAATTTGTATCGCTCTCTAGTTGCTCATCACCATCTCGTGCCAGGTTTTATAGTGACCAAGGATTTAGCGTGCGACCTCGTAGATATCGATTGTACTGCGTTCCTGACGTCTTTCTGATACACCTGAATATGTATGTAGTTAAATGCATGCATGTTGTTAAATGCCCCTGCGTTAAACATCTAGCGTGCATTGATTCTCGGAAGCACATTTAAGACCATTCTGTGGAGCAGAATTGGTGCCGAAAGTGTTATTTCGGATCTCTTGAAGACGGTGTTTTACTTTTATGTGTCGAGTACAGACACTGTGCCTGGCGTTTAAAGACTGACACAGACACCGTGTCACATGGGCTTTAAATTGTAACATTATTCAGCTCTTAGTTTGCTCTGAGGAACATTTAGATCAGGACTGTTTTGATCTGCGTTCCCTTATCTCCCGGGAGATCTCTCCTGTGATAAATGAAACATTACACACGGCCAACTAAAAGGCCTGACTGTCAATCAAGCTTACAGCCAGTTGTCTCCTGAGGACGCTCCCCTGTGTAGTGGCAAATGGAAGTCCCAGTCCTCCTACAGACGCTGCTTTTATTCATTGGCGTTATTGAAATCCACCCTGGCCAGCGTTGCTCTGCTGCCGTCAGTAACATCAGACAGCCTCTGTGGATCCCACCTCATCATGGACCTCCAGTCGCACACTCTCATCCCGGTCCTCACACTGGTCCTCATCCCTGTCCTCATCCTCACACCAGTCCTCACACCAGTCCTCATCTCCCACCAGAGTGGCATTCCTACCAGATGCTCCTTTGTACAGCGTGGCACCTTCTCTTCATCTACTACGTGAGCTGACAATATGTTGTCTGTTTTGCTTAAGATATTTAATTATACTACATGGTCTGCATGTTTTGCAAGGCCAAGGCTTTTCTTTATAATTCGTCTCGATTTCAACAATTATCTAAAAACTGAATTTTCAATATGGTTGCGTTGACTTGTTGTATTCACTGTATTATCACCACAGTATGGCTTTAATCTGTATGTGTAGTCCAGGCATAGTTGTTCTGCCGGAACAGGATCCAACAACTCTCAAAGTTTGTTCAGTCACCTTAACTTAAGAATGGTCACAAGTTCATCGCAAGTACCCACAGATCCTTGGTGAGAAACTGTCCGAGAGCCCTCAGGACCTCAGAGTGGGGTGAAGGTTTATCTTCCAATTGAACAACACCTCTAAGCACACAGCCAACGCGATGCAGGAGGGGCTTCCGGACAGGTCTGCGGACATCCCTGATTGGTCGAGCCAGAGCTCTGGAATGACCTGACAATGGCTGTGCAGTATTAACCATCCAATCACACAAACCTTGCATCATCAAAGTACCCAAAATAAGGTTTCTGAATACTTATGTTTATGGGATATTTTAAAAAACTGTTTATCATTGGTCATCGTTTTTTTTCTTCAGTTTATTTTCTGATTTTAAAGGATATTTTAGTTCTGAATCCAAAAATGTAACTACAAAATTCATAAAATCTTTATTTTTTATGTCTTATTTGTTTTACAATGAATAAAGGTAGCTTTGCAACAAACAAAAAATCACTAGAAATGACCAACAGAACTAGATAGCCAGATAATATTTAATTGTTGTCTACGCATTCTCCATCCCTAAAGCCTTTTATTTACCTCACAGATTTTCCAGTTACCAACTATACAGCCATCCTGCCAAAGGCAAAATCCAGACTAGGGTTACAGTTACAATAATCAAAAGAGACAAGCGTGCATAAAGAAAATTTATGTTTTTTTTCAGGACCTTGCTCTGTTTAGGTGCGTGGATCTTTCACTACAGTTTCTGCAATTTCGGGGTGGCGTTCTCAAATTGGCGGATGTCATTGGGTTTGAACATGTTCTAGCGAGCAGACGGCTAGTTTAGAAGGCAGGTTCTCATTGGTGGCGACACAGCCTGTGAGAATGGTTTGACCTGGGTTGAAGAGCTTTATAATCTGGTGGTCATCATCTGCGCCCCTCTGGGCAAGGGGTCTTCAGGGAACGGAGAGGTCTCCGGATCTTTTACCGCTGCACCTCTATAGTATTTGACACAATGCAAAACAATCAGTTCAAGTTCAAACTAGATACTGTATCGCATATGTTGTTCCCACTTATGTTTTACATGCGTTTACACATACTAACTCTATTGACAATATGTAACGTGCCTGTTCTCATGCTTCGTCTTGGCACGAAACAAAATACACCAGAAAATCTTTATCATGCCTTTCTTAGGTCACACCGGTCGTTCCCCTTTTCTACAAACCCGTGATGCTGTGTCTGCTTGTCACGGTTCTAGGCAGGGGTTGATAAGAAAGCGCCTAGCAGCAACCATTTGGAGAAGACGTTGCATGTGAACATGGCCTATAGTGGATAGGGCATAAAATATGAATTTAACTCTCCCTGGCAGCCCTTTAACTTGGTCTAATGGAGGCAATTCTGAGTGATCTAATCTATTCACCGTTGTTAACATCCGTTTTCAGTGGAAAATTACCTTTTTTCGTCCCTGAGTCATACTGCAGGCCTTTTAACGTCCATTTCATCTATTACAGAGAAAGATGAAACAAAACAAAATGTTAAACTGAAAGGCTGTACCTGAGACATGTCTGGCTTACTCGAGAAGGCTTGATTTGCATCAAATGCAAGACGTTGTACTGGACGTCTTGGTGTTCTTTAGTTCTCACGTTATCATCAAGTGACTATATATAGATTTCCCAATCTCTCTTGTGAGAAAACAAGTGTTTTCAAAATAATTGTCTTTCGTTGTACTTGGGAGTTTTTATATTCATGGTAAGCTATAAATATTACCAATAGCAACAAAATATATACCTTTTAAGGCCATCCCATCATTACCAACTGCCAGTCTGAGTCGTGAGCAGTTGTTAAATGTTGTTAAGGTCTACTGATTGCATGCCATGGGTGCTATTATGTGTGAAACAGAAATATGTATACTCCTGTGTTAACCTCTCTAGTTCTCTCAGATTTAACGGGTGCTGTCACATCCCAAAGGTGAAGTGGTATAGGAACCAAACACAGACAAAATTCCAGGTTAAGGGTTTCATCGAGAATCAGAACAAACAATAAAAACTGAACACTGATTGGTAAGAAAGTGCGCTTAAGCAGCAGCTACTAAATACACACAACCAGCGTTATAAACAGACACATCACCGCCATAGTGGACGTGACACCTAACAATGAACAGCAACACTGAAGACAGAGGCGCTAACTTTAATACACATACTAATTGGTAATAGGGACCTGGTGTGAGTGATTAGGAGACAAATGACAGGAACAGGGATGTGTTCATGTTGGTGAAATCCGGGAAACACGGGGTGAAAACATAGTGTCTTCAGCCAATCGTGACAGGTGCCTCCCAAGAGCTGTTTGAAAACCTCCACAATTTTGGATTGTGAAGGTTGGATTGGATTTTGGACAGATTGCAGGCCACTTCAGAACAATCCAACATTTTGTGGGTCTTCTCTTATTGGTTTGAAACCATTGTCCTACTAAAATGCCCATGGCTTATTTGACAGAGACCCGGCTTTCTGACAGTGGGTTCGACATTGCCTTAGTTTTCTCTGATTTCGAAATCCCTGCACATGTATAATGTAACCTGTGTCAGACGGAGCGAAGAAACTCCAACACCCCACTGATCCTGAACCATGGTTGACTGTGGCTTAGGTGTTAATATCCATGAAGGCTACATTTTGTTTGCTTTAGACATAGAGATGTGTGCACTTTTTTAAAAGTAGGGATTTGTATGTGTATGTGAACTCTACTGTGATGGTCAATTTTTTTAAATATTAAAATAAATGTTTTATCTCAACCACAGATCGTAATAAAGACAAATACAAATTATTTATGTTTTTTTATTTAATAAATATTAGTGGTCACACAAAAGCTTTAATGTGTGCAAAAGTATGTGAAACCCTATATTTGAAAGTTTGTGGCATCTCCATTATCAGCAATAACTTGGAGTAAATGTCCCTTTTTGCCACTAATTGTCTCTGACATCTTCAGGACCGGCTACAGCATCTCGACTGGATAAAGGTCAGAACATCTATCTCCTGAGCCATTCTTTGGTAGATTTGCTTAAATGCCTTGGGAAGTTGTCTCGTTGAAAGACCAATTTTCTGGCCAGGCATTAACTCCCTGTCTTATGGACTGATGCTTTGTTCAAGAATCTCCCAGTATACAAAATAATTCATAGTTCCCCTAATGATGATTAGTCAACAGGGAAGAAAAGCAGCCCCAGATCAAGACGCACCCACCACCATGCTTGAGCGTGGGATCGTTTTTGTATTGTGTTAAGCAGTGGTGGGTTTTTGCCAGACATACTAGATATTTTGTTGTGTCCAAATAGCTTCCGAGCACCTCTCCCAGGAATGCTTTTTTGAGTAAGTGTTCTCCTCACTGCTGAAGCACGGACATTAACCTGGGATTAAGATACAGATGTCTGCAAATCTCCATATGTCATGTTTGGGTTGACATTTACCTGATGTCTTCTTTCCTTGCTGGCGTTCACTTCTACCCCAAGTTTGTAAATAATTTGAATTCATAATCTTTTTGTGATGGCTGTATAGCCTCCCACAGACTGATATGTCCTACCCTCTCCCTGATGTCCTCTGAGATCTCCATTCGTCTTGGCATTTGAGTTTTGCACACACGAATCTGACCGGGCATCGTGAATGTATTTACCACAGTCCCATCCTAATTCTAAAGGTACTTTCTTTAATGGTTCATTTGGTACCGGATTATTTACCCAGATGATTTTTCTCACCAACTAGATTCGACAAAGGAAATTTCTCTGATTGACTAATTATAATTTTTTAAGCATGACTTCTAGGTGTCTGGGACAGTGGGACGTGGTCTTCATGGGCCCACTGATTGGTTGGCAGCCCCATATGCAGCCCAGTACGCAGCCCCGTACGCAGCCCCGTACGCAGCACCGTACTCAGCAGGGTGCAAGGCACTGTTTGTTTGGACGCATTCCTTCCAGAACCACCGTTACAATTTTCTGTCGATCTTCTGTCGATTCGGACCAGACAGGAAATTCATTGTTGCCCTTGATATGCATTGATTAGCCTTGGGCGCCCAACAACCTGTTTCCAGTGGGTGGTTTTTCCCTTCCCGTACCACTGCCGTCAAGTACCCGCCGCGGCTGATCTGGAGAAACCCAGAATCCTTGTCTTTTCAGAGATACACTGGCCCAAACGTTAATAATACTTTTGCCCTTGTTAAAGTCGCTCCAGACTTTAGTCCTGCCAATTTTTCCATCCACGGACACATTCACTAAGAGAACTGATTGTTTGCTGGCCATCTAATCTACCCCGACATGTTCCCTTGTTAGGAGATTATAAACGTTTTTCGCTTCACTGGTGAATAATGTTTTGGCTCATCAGTGTGTCTTTATTGTTAGCAACGGGGAGAGACACAGTGGACGGACACGGTGCGTGTTTACGGCCCGGGTGGGCGTTTTATCAACTGAGAGGAAGTGTGTGTGGGTGGTGAGGGCGTGATCAGGCTCAAACAAAGCGCTTTGGTGCAGAGGCGTCGCCGTCTCCCGGGTTGGCCTTCTAGTTGAGGTTTCTGAAGAATGCTCTCGGGTGGTTGTTTCTCCGGTGGCCTCTTTTCCTTTCTCCTTCCGGTTTTCTTTCTTTCTCTTCCGTGTCTCCCACACCATTGGGGGCCGTGCCAAAGTGACGGCAGCAAGGCCTGACTTCACCCTTATGCCTTTTCCAGCCTCCTCTTCTCCTTCTCAAACTGCAGGTTTATCTCACTATGGATGTTCCTCTGGCTTCCCCCTGACCTGCCCCCTGACCTGCCCCCTGACCTGCCCCCTGACCTTCCCCCTGACCTGCCCCCTGACCTGCCCCCTGACCTTCCCCTAACCTGCCCCTGACCTGCCCCCTGACCTGCCCCCTGACCTTCCCCCTGACCTGCCCCTTGACCCGCCCCCTGACCTTCCCCTGACCTTCCCCCTGACCTTCCCCCTGACCTGCCCCCTGACCCTTGCTGCTCTTATATACAACACTGGACACGGTTCCAATAGGGTCAGCTGTGCAGCGGTGACTCTAGCTAAATGTCATTTGAACTTTGACCGAACTCAGGTTCTATGGTCCAATTAGACTGAAACATTGCTAAACACTTTGTTTGGCGTGACGTTAAAAGTGCCATTGTCATGCAGAGAAGAACCGTTTTCCCACTGTGACACATGGTGCTGGATCTGTGCTGTTATGTTGCTGTTAAAAGCCCTGGTAACAGGATACATAGTAACATAAAAAACATCCAAAATGTATGCCGACAACACAAATCTTGGCAACGATACAACTCTGAAAGAAGAGATAGGTAGGGTCTCACGTGTTTTTGAATTAAATAATGATTTCACGGTGGCAGTTGTCTTTCATCGATTTAATCTCAATGACATTTTTCGTTTGGACTCATCTAATATTGTGAGTGCAGGATCAAGCTGATAAACAACAGTGACTTTTGAATGTGGCCCTTCATCTTGACTAAGGGTGCCAGTAATTCTGGAGAATGACAGAGGCTGTGTTGACTCATGTAGCATATGGGAGGCAACCGGCTTAATGCTAACAGTTTTCCACCTGTTCCTCAGCGGCACATGTGCTCATACACACCCACTCCAAAGCTGCTGTCATGGCAATGCTGTGATTTCCTGAAAAGAGGTTTTGGACAACCAGGAGACGATCAAGGGAAATCGCCCGGCGTCAAAAAATGCACGTCCGGGAATTCTTAATTGTGGAGAATTGGCTCATACTAATGTACCGAACTGGAGTAAACGGAAACAAGTTAAACATATTAAACCCAGCGTGAGATAACACGGCTTTTTGTCCATTTCAACCATTAATATAAGTCCAATCTTCTCAATTCTCTCCAGCCTACACCGGTGGATATATGGTTATGCGGTAATAGGGCAGCTTTCACACAGAAACTTCAGGTGTGGAAATCCGTCCCAACAGCCGGCCCTGATAACCCATATCTACTGGCTAAACGTTCTCCTATGTGAACAGTACCACTAGGAGACAGTTTACGGGAATAGCCCTCTGTAGCTCGCTTGTCGGAGAGAAAGGTTTTGCAGAAATATGATAAAATGCCTTAGCTGGGTCCTGTAAGGACCGAACAGAGCCTCTGCTAAATCACTTGAAATGGAAATATCAAAATCCTAAAAGGACCTTGTGTGTTACCTTGCAACTCCATCAATGACGGTACAATTTCATCGTAGAGAAGACTGCCATTTGATTTAGAAGACTGCCATTTGATTTAGAAGACTGCCATTTGATTTAGAACACTGTCATTTGATTTAGAAGACTGCCATTTGATTTAGAAGACTGCCATTTGATTTAGAAGACTGCCATTTGATTTAGAAGACTGCCATTTGATTTAGAAGACTGCCATTTGATTTAGAAGACTGCCATTTGATTTAGAAGACTGCCATTTGACTGCTTCTTTGTGATGACCCACACACTTTCTTTGCTGTCAGATATGATGAGACGCTGGTGGTGCCCATCATTGAGAACACCCCGGAGGAGGAGGACCTGAAGGAGAGCATGGCACATGGAGCAGTACCCAGAATCCTGTGCGGTTCTCGTCCGACGCCATGGTGTCTATGTGTGGGGGGAGTCCTGGGAGAAAGCCAAGACCATGTGAGTTATTAGCTAATGACCATAACGTTACAGTGTTTTTATGTATAAGATATTAGCGTAACACGTATATTTATTACTATTCTAGCCAGGGAGACTGTATGTGTCATTGAAATCATGAGGTAGGACCCTTTGTAGATCGAAATTATTCGCTTGTAATCCCAGATCATTGGCGTTTTCGGCACAGCCCGTTAGAGAGATTCTTTGCTACTATCACTGACAATCCTAATAAATGTTATAAATTGTTTGCCATTAATGTGTCGGTCAACATTGAAATGCCATTTTGTTTACCACAAACCGACCTCAAGTTAAAGTTGTTTTGTTTGTCTGAGATTATGTACAGTTTTGGCTGTTGTGTCAAACAGGCATTTTAATCGGCCTGGCTCTGACAGCCTTGTACAACGCAAATCAAACAACTTGACAAATGTGGTTGGAACACAGAAAAAAAACGTCTTTAATGTCTGCAAAAATGAAGACGGGAAATAATTAACAGGCATTCAGCAGTCTTTTGCCACCAGATTTAGAAGTGTCAAGACTAAACGAGCCCTATTTTCTGTCATGTACGTTCTTATATAACATCCCCATGTCATCAAGACTCACTCTGGTCTTGAGATGTCATGGATCACTACGATAAGTTCTGATTCTGCTCTTGTAGATCATGTACACATAATCAAAAAATGAATCCAGACCAAAGATGTGCGGCTGAAAGTTTTTTCATTCACAAAAGTTATTTAAACTTTATGAATTATATCATATATTGCGTGGGGATAGATCATGTTTGATCTCAGAAGGAAGTGACAATGTAGTCCCGAGGTATTTTCGTCTGTGAAGGCCTGTATTTCCTTTGTACCATCCTGTGCTGTGTGTAGGAGTCTTCCCTGCCATGCACGTCTCCTGGTTGTGTTTCTATTTTTATCCTCATTGATTTTACTGCAGGGTTTAAACAAGCAGCCTAATTGGGATGTTTATTCCGCTAATTGGTATTTTGGCCAATGACAATGGACCTTAATCGGGCCGCCTCGGTGAACACAGCCTGGCTGTTGTTGAATGGTTGCTGTCCTTGTGTTCGGCGCTCCAGGTTGTCCTGCTGATTCTAAGATCGCTATGGTTTCCAAGATGTTCTTTTATTTCTTTTACAGGGAGACTAGGTAATCAGGCTTCACCTCTGTCTTCTCCAAAACAGGTTCAACCGATGGTTTTCCGGAATTGGTGCAGCCAGACTGTCTGCTTGTTTTTTTATTGTTTTGCTTTTTGTTGTTCACGGCCATCAGTTGTGTACCTGACTTTCAGACTAGGTTCTGTATTAACCAGGGATCTAACATTTTACGGAATTGACATTTAGATTAAGTGCATTATTCAGGCCTTGAAATTCTCCCAAGTCTAAGCGATAACCTCAGATGTGATGTAACCAAAAATAAACACGATGCGGTCTCTGGGCATCCTGTGAAAATAATGCAAAAAAATCAACTCTCTGAAATCATACATTTGTCACGGCGTATGATAGAATTCAGTGGGCTAGAATAGGCGCCAGCTGTTTTAAAGACTGATATCGTATAACATCAAGCTTTGAACGGAAAATGAGTCAAGCATTGGCTTGCTGTGAACATTTAAATCCGGACTATTTTGATCAGGAGATCTCTCGTGTGGTAAATTAAACATTACACGAGCAGCCAACTGAAAGGCCTGACTGTCCATCAAGCTTACAGCCAGTTGTCTCCTGAGGACGCTCCCCTGTGTAGTGGCAAATGGAAGTCCCAGTCCTCCTACAGACGCTGCTTTTATTCATTGGCGTTATTGAAATCCACCCTGGCCAGCGTTGCTCTGCTGCCGTCAGTAACATCAGACAGCCTCTGTGGATCCCACCTCATCATGGACCTCCAGTCGCACACTCTCATCCCGGTCCTCATCCATGGTTTTTATCCCAGTCCTCATCCCTGTCCTAATCACAGTCTTCATCCATGTCTTCATCCCTGTCCTCATCTCTGTCCTCATCCCGGTCCTCATCAGAGTTACCCCTTCACTCACCCCTTTATAGGAGTTACCCTATCACTCACCCCTCACCCCATCACTCACCCCTTTATAGGAGTTACCCCCATCACTCACCCCTTTATAGGAGTTACCCCTTTATAGGAGTTACCCCCTTCACTCACTCACCCCTTTATAGGAGTTACCCCTTCACTCACCCCTCACCCCATTTTATAGGAGTTACCCCATCACTCACCACCTTTATAGGAGTTACCCCTTCACTCACCCCTTTATAGGAGTTACCCTATCACTCACCCCTTTATAGGAGTTACCCCCTTCACTCACCACTTTATAGGAGTTACCCCCTTCACTCACCCCTTTATAGGAGTTACCCCCTTCACTCACCCCTTTATAGGAGTTACCCTATCACTCACCCCTTTATAGGAGTTACCCCCTTCACTCACCCCTTTATAGGAGTTACCCTATCACTCACCCCTCACCCCATCACTCACCCCTTTATAGGAGTTACCCCCATCACTCACCCCTTTATAGGAGTTACCCCCTCACTCACCCCTTTATAGGAGTTACCCCCTTCACTCACCCCTCACCCCATCACTCACCCCTTTATAGGAGTTACCCCCATCACTCACCCCTTTATAGGAGTTACCCCCTTCACTCACCCCTCACCCCATCACTCACCCCTTTATAGGAGTTACCCCATCACTCACCCCTTTATAGGAGTTACCCCCATCACTCACCCCTTTATAGGAGTTACCCCCATCACTCACCCCTTTATAGGAGTTACCCCCTTCACTCACCCCTCACCCCATCACTCACCCCTTTATAGGAGTTACCCCCATCACTCACCCCTTTATAGGAGTTACCCCCATCACTCACCCCTTTATAGGAGTTACCCCCTTCACTCACCCCTCACCCTATCACTCACCCCTTTATAGGAGTTACCCCCTTCACTCGTGTTGGGTGATTATTGTTCCTTTGATATGTGGACAGATGTTGTATTGGGAATTAAATGTGTCTGTCTATCTGTGCACATTCAAAAAGAAATGTCAAGCTGAAATGAATCTTGTCTCGATTCCATTGTTGAGTCGAAGTTCAGATAGTTGGTCGTAAAAACGGTTAATTAAAATAAAATATGATCAAAGAATATACTGAACATGAAAGTTATAAGGTGAAATCAAAGTGTTTTCAATTACTCTCGCCACTCTATTTATCAGCCCTTTTACGCTATGCTTCTTTATACGTCTAAATTATATTTTTTGGTGTGACGTGGGGTTGGATTAGTAGTACAGCTCAGCACGCTTTAAGAAAAAGATTTACCTTAGCCAGCCCCCATGGCAAGCTTTAAACGTTGGCTTATTTCACCTGCCATTGAATCAATCAATCCATCAAAGTTATTTTATAAAGTCCTTTTTACAACGAAGTTGTCACGATGTGCGTTTACAAACACCCAGCCTTAAACCTGACAGAGCACGCATGAACAAGTTTATACACAGCGGCTAGGTATACTCCCTGACGGGTCAAATTTAGGAAGAAACTCGGAGAGGAACCAGGCTCTGAGTGAAATGAACAGTCTTATTAGATATTGGAAGTGGAAGCCGGAAATGCCGGTATCATCGGCTGCTTGGCCTGCAACTCAACCGGGGTGGGGGTTGGGGGGTGGGTCTTTAGGAGGGGTCTTCTACACATCCTTACGGCTAGTCGGTCCCACAGTGTGGTCAATATGCACATGTCCTCTTTTGTGGAAACGGAAACAAGAAACAGGGAAAAATTTGACACCCTTGGCACGAAAATATTGCTGCGTAAATCCTGGGACCAACAAGCCTAAAATCAATTCACCCACTTTACCAAGCATAATTCTTGACTATCATGAGTCATTACATATGTAGGCTACTCAACAGCTGATGATTTCATGTGCGGCAAATGTAATTGGAGTCAATTGTGCAATTTGATTATTGTCGATGTTAATTTTTATAGATTTATAAACACATTTGATGCTGAAGTTCAGTTAACTGTCAATAGAAGACACATTATTTGCCCAACAGGAGAACAGTTGTCTCCAGAAGTGCAAATATACTCATGGCTGAAATTGCTGCCAAAGGTGCCTTCACCAAATATTGACTTGAGGGGGTGAACAATTATGCAATACATCTGTTTCTGTTTTGTATGGCATTTAAAATCTCACAAAATGTATGGTAAATAGCTTATGAGAAATTGTTAATAAAAAATTTTAAATATTTGAATGGCCACATTTTGGCTCGGCTACTTTAAAGTGTACATGTTGCCTGTGGAGAGTGTTTATGCCCATCGTAATGTATCCGCTGTTGACAGGAACCGTTTGTTTCCTCCAAAATGTAATCTGAGCGAACGATGCGTTGGGGATGTTGACAGCAACAGCTGCTAGACGTTAATGTAAATTATCCAACATTACATTACATCTGTCAAACACGACTCTTACGGAGGATTTCTGAAAGTTTTTCAAATTGTTCGGGGCTTACTCTCAATTCCAGTACATTTCTAAATGTGCCTAAGTTTATTGAACGACACATTTTATTTCACGGCGACGGCGTGTAGAGCAATTAGTTTCACCTGCCTTGCTCTGTGACATTATGACAGATTTTTGCGCCTTGTCTGTTCGGGATTAAATCCTGCCCGGTCACAACGCTGTATGTTTAGTGGTTTCTGTGGCCCAGACATTCAGAGAAAACGACTTCGTAAGAAGCAGTGTTGAAATAGACCATTCTTGTCTGTAGACAAATGCATGCCCATCGTATACGTGTCCTCCGTGCTTTATAATGTATGAACTGTGGTGAAAATGCGACGTTTCAATGCCTCACAGGAATGGTTTTGCTGGCAGTTGTTTTGTTACTTTTTCGTCATGATTGCCCTTTAGTGGTAGGAGGGTCAGCCTGACATTGTAAACTAGAGAGCCTCGTCCTGGCAATGTCATAACAAATTCTGTAAATAAGGCACCAGATGTGTTTCTGATTATCCCCGGGTATTAAGGCCACTGATTGCGGTTTAGGCCCTGTGATCGAGATGAGTCATTCCAAAAGGAAACTACTGTTTTGTGAGACTACGTCGCACTAGAGAAACGGAGTAACCGTGACTCATTCTGGGCTTCAGCAAAGATACAACTCAAACACATGGCAACACTGTCAATGACTGTATTTCCTTAGACATTTGCTGTATTTTCTTTTTGAACGCATTTTATGTATGTTTGCGAGGAGAACGGGAACAACTTTAAGTGACCAAATATCTTTGAACAGTGTATCTAAGATAGACTGACCATGTCTTTGGGTCACACACTGATGTGAGGTGTAACAGAAGGACAAAGCCAGACGCAGAAGCAATAGAGTTTGAGTGGTGTTTATTCAGCAACATCCTTCACCAGTAGACGCTTAGTTCACGGTACTCACTTGTACTTCACAAAAACAGGAAAATGTGCGACACAGTGCATCAAAAGTCACTCGGACTCAATAGATTGCAGAACCAGAGATAGGCAATAGGCAACATGAAACAACTCCACACAACAACATGACCAAACAAAGGGAACCTATATACTCATACTAATGAGGTAATGGGCACCAGGTGTGTGTAAGAAACTGCCTCTGTCCCTCTTCATGCCAGGGTTGACACTCCCCCTGCCACCTCGGAGTGGCAATTCATCAAGGACTATGTCTTACACCTGTGTCCCCTCTCACCTGTTTTGTGTTTAGTTCGTTAGTGTCTGCATATAGTTTGGTCTGTGTCAGTTTGTCAGTGTCGGTCATTGTTTCAGGTACGTTGGGTTCTGGCTCTATGTCGGTGTGTCATGTCTGTGTTTCTTGTCGGTATGCATGTTACTTTATTGTTTGTGAGAGGTTCTCCTTATTCGTTCTTGTGTTTAGTTCAGGGGTTTGGTTGGTATATGTTGGATGGTTCTGTGGTTGATGTCTGTCTCCTTGTCAGGGTTTTATGTCTGTACTCTGTTGGGGGGGTTTCTGTGTTATTCTTGGGTTTGGGGTGCTTATTTGACCTACGTTACGTGTCATGTAGTGTTTGCTGTTTTCCGTTTTTAAGAAGTCTGATCCTTGGTTGTGTTTCAGTGTTTAAGTTCTCTGTTGCAGTGCCTGTCTTGCCTGCATAATGAATAAAGACTGCAAATTCGAAGTGTTCTCTGCGCCTGTGTCTATCTCCCGTCATCTGCCAAGGGCAGATCGTGACAGTGTGCGTAATGACGAGACAAGACAATGATGTGATGAGAGGAACGGTGGCGCTAGAAGAGCGGCGAGGGCAAACGCCGATGGCCCTCCCGCAGATGGCGGTAGAATGGCTTTGGGGGAAGCTGTGACACTTTGTCAGTTGGGCAAACGTACGAAATCAGCAGGAGTTCAAATAATTTCTTCTTTAAATGTATATAAAAGATCTGTTTGGTTTAATTATACATAACAACTGGTGATTTGAAAATCCAGTCGAGCGAGGTAGGTATGTACGATCGCCGTTGCAAATGAGCATTTGTTCTTAATCGGCCTTTAAATAAAAATGTTTATGAAAAAGGTCAATGTGAGGAATAGATATTTAAATGAGCGCTGTGAAAAGCGCTGAATTCCTTGGTGTCTTGAAGGATGCCTCTCCTGACCTTTGACTCTTCCAAGCGCTTTGCCATTAAGCAGCACAAAAAAATGTCAAATTGAATAAATAAATACACATATGTAGCAATATCTTTTTGTACCAAGTACAGTAGTAGTATGAATAAAAAAAAAAATGCTGAGCCAGACAACAAACAAGTTTTCTTTGGCAATCGCTGCAAAGCATTTTTCTTCCACACCTTAAGTGCACAAGGAAGCACGAGATATAAGTCACCTTCTACAAAAAGGTACCTCCTCTGCCGTCTATTCCCCAGTGTTACCGGCCTCCATCCTTCTCACAGACAAAAGAGAACGGCGGGGATAAATGCACTGACCTAATAAATATGCAGAGTAAGCATACTCCTGTGGAGTACGCATCGGCATAACAAGGAGGAGCGTCAAGCCCTCGTTTTATCAGCTGTCTTCATCCATCGTCCAAATCAAAGGCCCCGTGTGCGTGAGCCACGTGCACAGAATCTGGCAAATGGTGTAGGTAAATACTTTTTTCTCAAAAGTGCCGTATAAATATTTGCATATGTATTTTTAAGGCGGTATGTATTTTGAGCAGAATCATCTTAGCCTGTGTATTATCAGTAGTAGTATGAATTGCGTTTGGCGGGGTGTGGTAGATCAGCGTAGATGGGTGTTGTGGGTCACCTGTCATCAGTTTGTGGCCCGATAACTAACAGCCTGGCCAGAATAAGGCACGACGATGAAACTGTGTCTACGTCAGCCTCTCTTCACCGTTTTTCTCATTCCACAGTTGAGGCCCCGCTTCACTGTCATCTGGGATCGAGTTAAAAGGAATTCTTAAAATTGCTACTCAATTGTGGTGTCACGCGCCGGGGGTTTTACGGCGTCACGTCAGACTGCATCACCGTGGTGAAATTGAAAGCACGCTAAACGTTCAAAGCGCAGTCCACATTTATAACGACGCCGTGATGTGGCTGGGTAATATAATCGTCAGAGCTGCGGACGCAACAATTCACCAATCAGTACAAAAATACATATACAATTCTGACCACATTTTCAGGTAACAGAAAGCATTCAATTGAAATATTTACAATAAAAACAGAGTTCAACGTGTTCTTGTTTCTCGGTGCTGATTGAGTATGACAGTGGGTGTATTGAAGTAACGACAAAAAACCTTGGATTCCTGCATTGAATCAAAGGTTGCTCTCTTAAGGTGGGATTTGACTCACACTCCAGACTTGGCTCACGTCCTCTAAAGCTCTGCCTGCTCTGTGTGGCTTAAGGCAGATGAGCAGCACATCTCGTGAGACTTTACAACGCCACACCTCATTGCTTTTTCATGAGCGAAAACTTGAAAAGACTCTGAGAGTCTAACCTCTACAAAGTGCTTGAATATAACCCAGGCTGTGATGGTTTGAGAATGAACTGGTGCTTTGGAGCGATATACACTGAGCAGACATATGAACGCAACTCTTTTGTTTTTGCCCCCATTTTTCGTGAGCTGAACTCAAAGATCTAAGATCTCTGACACCAACGGTCTATGTCTTTCAAATATTGTCCACAAATCTGTCTACATTTGTGTGTCATCCACCTCACAGGTGTACGTGGCATATGAAGATGCTGATTAGACAGCGTGATGATTGCACAGGTGCTCCTTAGGCTGCCCACAATAAAAGGCCAATGTAAAATGTGCAGTTTTATCACATAGCACAATGCCTCAGATGCAATTGGCATGCTGACTGCAGTAATGTCCACCAGAGCTTTTGCTTCGTGATTTGAATTTTAATTTCTCTACCATTCCCCCACTAACACAAATTTAGACACCTTTAAGACAATATATGAAATATAAACCAATTGCAACTCTGAGTCAACTTAAACCGTTCTCTTCCAGCTTTGTACATTTGGACACAGCAGTTATTGCCCATTATTTTTCTTTTGCTCTGTAAAACTGCACAGTGATCTGTGGTGAACATTTTGATCTCTTTTCACATATCCTGACCTTTCTATTTCGCTTTCTCCATTTTTGCCCTAATGCATAGAAGACGATATTGTCACGGTGATGTGCGGTGTAAGGTCTCCATCGAAAACAGGACGATGGGCGTTGAGGCCAATAATGCTTTACTCTGGTGTCACCAGACCGTAGCATGATCTTATAAACTTGGTGTCGGATTCTTCCACGTGTCTTCTGGCAAACTGTAGCCGACACTGATTCGTCTTTTCTTAAATGGATTTGTTTTTTGTCACTATGGTTTTTATTAAGCATCCAGGTGACTGTTACCTCACTGTATGGCCTCCCAGCTCAACCGTAGCAGACTGTAACTCCTTTAGTGCTGCCATAGGTCACCTGGTTGTCTCACTGAATCGTGTCCCTACTGAGGACAGCTTGTTCTACAAAGATTCGCAGATGTGCCATATTCACTTCCCGGACTTTAATGTGATCTGGGGAATAATCTGTACCGTGGTAATATTCTATATCTTGCCCCTGATTGGTACTTTCAAAAAACCTTATTCCAGATGTTTCTTAACCTCTGTAATTAAACTTTTGTTAGGAATTGTCTGAGCCCACTGTGGACAGATGGACTCGATTCAAGTCATCACCAGACATCTATAGAAAACGTTGGAAGCAACATAGCTCATTCAAGTGTATCATAGCAACGAGGTTAAATACTTATGCATTTAATATTTATAATCTGTTTTAATATGTGTTACTAATTTAGGAATATTTGCTGATTTTATTATTTAGTTGACATCATTGTGTGTTGATCGGTGGCGAAAACTCAATTTTGATTTCATGTTGTAACATAATAACCTGTGTAAAGGACTGGGGGGGGGGGCGTTAATATCATTGAGGCCCACTATATTAGCTGCACATTTGTGCATTCTCAACTCCATTAACCAACGGGACTGAGGCGGAAATCAACCAGACGAAACAAGCTTGGTGTGAAAGCAACCCTGTGGCTTTAGATTAGTTTAGAAAGTGACTTTAGATTACTTTTTTTGCCAGAAGTACCTAGATAATGGTTTATTTACCTTCTAACCCCAAATCTCGGTACATGACCGAAACAATTTGCCAGTACAGTGGAGGCCAAGCATGTTTTCCATCTAATTGGACGCTGTCCCGAACATCACTTTTTAATTAATATTACATTATTTTTAATAAGTTCATTTTCGACCACCGACTTGTTCGCTGAATGTCAAATCGACCCACAGCAAAAGCCAAATCATTAGCCATCCAAATGCAGACACGTACTGTTACTGAAAAGTTGATTAGCAATGCAGGAAATGTTAATCGGCTGTACCTAATAAATCTAGCTGGAAATGCGTGACAGGCAAAGAGTCTCAGCGGTGCCTCTCAGCCAGTGAGTTATGGGCGCGCCGTGTGGAAGTGTTTGGCATCCAGATCTCCAGGGAAAGTGAACACTCATTGCTGTGCCATATTTTGGTGGGTATTGATTATGCAGTAAACGTCTTCATGATTTTTAGGTTCAGTAAAAGCATTGTGACAGTCCAAATGGTGATATAAATAAACAGTATGATGATCTAACACGCAGGCCAAACACACAGACAAAAACAGAAGCCCTCTCTCAGTCAGAAGCGCGTTTGCAAGAACACACACACACACACACGCACACACACACACACACGCACACACGCACACACACACACACACACACACACACACACACACACACACACACACACACACACAGGCTTTCTCTTTCACTTTTCAAGGTTGATGGATTTATCTGTAAGTAAATACATTTCTCTGTGTTTCACCATACAGAGTGGTGTGGAAAGCAAAATATGTTTCTTTCGCATTTGGAAAGACACGTAGTTCCATTTACCAGTACATCACAGGATCCTATTATAAATCAAACCGTGTATTGTTCGGTTGTATTTAGACTTCATTTGAAGGATTTAAGATCGTTTTTGAATATTGGGCCAACTATCAAAGACCATGTATACAATAAATCATCACACAAGCCAGTGTGTTTTAGCTCATAACCTACTTACTTAATAGCTTTACTTACTTCTTACTTATATTTAGAGTTGACTCAATCGTAATTTTGCAGATTTCTATTTCCCGTTGCAGTTGACCGTGCTTCGTTACTGTATATTTGTATTTATGTCTCGCCTCTAAGACCTGTGTTTGACTAGGAAGTCGGAATAAGGTGAAGGTGCTTGTGTTTCCATGACCACAGTTAACTGGGTTTCCTTACATGTTGTTCTGCTAGAATTGCTGTTTACCTGCTTTAACTGTGTCTGTTGTACAACGTTGGTAGCCGTCTGGGCGTGGAGACCGGCGGTGGGGTAATTGTTGTTTCGGCAAATTGGTCCGTGGTTTCCAGGGAAAGTCTGCATTTATGTTTGGCTGATCCAGGCCTCTGGCTGGTCTTTAGAAAGAAACGTAACAAGTTCACATTGAGCTGGTGTTTCATTACTCAAACGCTTCAGCCTAATCAGAATGGCCAGTCCTGGATTTCGCATATCTCTGTAACAAATCTGAACGTTTATGCAGATGTCTAATGAGAATGTTTGATCGTTGAGTATGCTCTGCATAAACAGTCGTGCAAATGGGCAACAAAAGTGTCGGATTGCGTCACAACAGCCCAGCAACAATATCAAATCCACCAAAAGGTGAATCTGAAACGAGACTTGAGCTAAGAACAAACTAAATGTTCCCATGAGTCGATTCAGAAATCAGAACACCACCTTAACGTTTGTACATATTTAGGTGCACAATTATCTATTTGGGCTGTAGCTCTTGCTAATTCTTAAAACCTTTCATTTACTGTTTGTCCTGACGGGAACAGTGGACACCTGGTGCTACGTTTCCTGTGTGTCTATATATCCAATGAGAAGGGAGTATTGCAGTTGAACCATGACCTATGACGATCGTCCAGCTTGGTTGCGTTGAGTTCGTCAACCAGTCGCAGCCAGAACTCGCCAACTCAAACCTCTGTTTTACACAAGACAATGAGTCTTTCTAATAAAACAACCTTGCATTCTTTATTCGATAAAAACCTGTTTAGGTCTTTAATATTCCCTTCCAACTCCAGGGTTGATACATAGTCAGAATCAAACAAGCTAGATATTGCATCAATGTAGACAATGCCCTTGGCAATATATATAGCAAATTCTCCTTAATTGGCCATCCTTACAAAATAATTATACGTAAATATAAATATATAACGTTATTCGATGGAAAACGTACATGAACATCCTCACCACAGTAGCGATTCATACGAACGGATATGTTTTCCGAGCTGTTTCGATAAGATATCTGCTTAGTTCCAACCCGTGCTGTTCAGTTCCACTGCGGGTGTGAGGAGATAAAGCCAGGTCTTACCGGATCTTGGTCCGGCTTTGTTCTCTTCTTTACGACACCAAAGGGGATGTTTCTGAAGGGCTTCATTGCCTGAGCGTACGCTCAATCAAAGAGATGGCTCAGGGAAGGGGTGTGGGTTTCACTCTCACAGAGGGCTAAATGTTTCCTGAGACGACCGTGTTAGTTAGAGAATGGCACCAGCATTGTAAGGTCCATAAAGTCACCTGGTGAACTCCTGTGACAAGGTTGTCAGTAAACAACATGAATTATTACCCAGTTTTATTTTTATTCGCTGGGTGTTTTTGAGGAAGGGCAGATATGTTTCGTGGTGGTCGGTTCGCAGACGTTGCTTGCTCACGTGGAAACTCCCATTGTCTGGGCAACAGACCTGGGACTTTGGGTCAATCCTGTCAAACTCTCTCCACTTGTAAATAAATATCCACATTCAAGTTTAGTTTATTAGTCACCTGTACAAGATTGCAGGTAAAGTGGCACGTTAATTTATATTGAAATGATCTTGTCTGGAGTGGTGTGGGGTGAGTTTCTCAATTTTCCTATCCAGGTAGACCTCACAAAAGTCTCCAGACTGCTGATAGGGAACCAACCTGTTTATACAAGTTCTAATATGGAACCAACCTGTTAAAACTAGTTCTAATACAGAACCAACCTGTTAATACTAGTTCTAATATGGAACCAACCTGTTAATACTAGTTCTAATATAGAACCAACCTAATAAAACTAGTTCTAATACGGAACCAACCTATTTATACTAGTCCTAATACGGAACCAATTTGTTATTACTAGTTATAATATAGAACCAACCTGTTTCTGTCACGACTGCCCTTGTGGGAGTGGCACAACCAGTTCTTTGGATCCCCAACACAACAGCCAACAACCAGTATTTTACAATAATCTTTATTAAATAATTTAGGGGGACATGACAGGCTGCGACATCAGAATATTACACCCCTTTCCCCAGACCTAGGGCTGGCTGGGCTTCAGGTAGCAGCCACGGCACTCGTCTCACCGCCTCAGGCACCCGATAAGATTCCCTAGCCCATGCATAAGTTATCACTGCACACAATAGTACACGCACAGCACACCATAGAATACGCACTGCACACAAATTAGTATACGCACTGCACACAAATTAGTATACGCACTGCACACAAATTAGTATACGCACTGCACACAAATTCGTATACGCACTGCACACAAATTAGTATACTCACTGCACACAAATTAGTATACGCACTGCACACAAATTAGTATACGCACTGCACACAAGTATACATACGGCACACAAAAGTACTCCCCACCCCAAAGAGCACACAAGCCTGTACACACTGGCACAAAAGAGCACACTATGTTACACACTGCCCAATCCCGGATTGCCCTTGACTAGCAGCACGAGATTACAAGGCACTATCCAATGAACCCAACCTGCTCCCTGCGGTCCCGTACTCAGGCTATTGCCATATCCCTTAGCTTCCCCTCATTCCCGTACATAGACAACATGTAAAACTCCTCCGATTTCGGTCGCGTACCGAAATCAATAAAAACACATTACCACAACATAACACTGTTACACAACACTCCCTCCCCACCCCATTAACTCCCGTTTCCAACCGTAACGTTCGGAGTCCAACGGCTAAGTCCTGCCATCCATCGGTTTCCCCCTCGCTCTGGTCGTAATCGGTTGTTGTGATACCCGAGCGTTCTTCCGGGGTCCTTCCTTGGAGGGGAACCCTGTCGCGGTCGAATGACGTTTTCCCCGCTGACGTCAGAGAACCACTGTCGCTCCGCCAGGAACGCTGTGAAGTCAGACAAGAGCCGAATCAATGCGTGCAATGAAGTCGGTCGCAGTTTGTTAGCAATTAGGTAGTCCTTAGCTGGAAACGACCGTCCCTTTTTGGACAACTAGCAAGCGTAGAATCGCAGCTTGTCGGGCACCCGCAGTTCCACTCAGCTTGGCGGGGTCCACACGCTCTCCCCGTCACTCCTCTGTCCCGACCTCCTCCTCGCCCCCTCCTTTTCTGCCCATCTTCACCACTTCTCTCCGTCCTTCGTCCAATCCGCACTCCTCCCGCAGCCGTCGTCAATCCCCAATCATTTCCTATGGAATGCATTAATACACACCCCCAAACAGTCCTCCCGAACGTGACACTCCCCCTTTTAATGGTGGTCGTCCCGCCCACCTCACAATCTGTAGCGCTTAGGGGCTACCCCAAAGTTGTCCCGCTGTGAGCGTCGCACTGGCGGAAAGTCTCGGCCATCCCTGTCAGTAATCCGCACTCTCCCTTCCTGATAAACCTGGCCCTCTGGTTCAGCCACCATCCCTGACCCCAAACCAGCATCACATTCACCTATATGTACAACCTCAGGTTCCACTACCGGTTCAGGAATGGCGGGCTCAAGCTCTCCTGGGGGAATAAATCTAAGTACGGGGGCAACCGGCCACATAACTTGTCCCCTTATAGGTCCGGCACCTGGCTGATCGGGGCTTACCTCTACCTGCTCTGTACCTACTCCAGCCGGGCAGTGGCGCAGGTTGTTCCGATGGATAGTCCGTGTAGGCCCATTCTTACCCTCCGGTCTAATACTGTAAACTGGGTGACCAGGCTGTACCTGGGCCACCACTACAAAAGGTGATGGGACCCAATGGGGGGCAAGTTTACCTCCCGCCCGGCGCCTAAAGTTCCGTAGCAGGACCCTTTCTCCAGCCAACAGCGGCACTGCTCGAGCCTTCTTATTGTACCTGGCTTGGTCCCAGCCCTGTCGCCGTCTAGACTGGGCACCTACCTTGGCATATGCTTCTGTCAACGTCCGATGATGTGCCTGGACCCAGCCCTCCAAGGTCCGCCGCTCCTGTGGGGGAACCACATCCAGACACAAATCCACAGGTAATCTTGCGTGTCTTCCAAACAACACAAAGTATGGAGTAAAACCCGTACTACCGTGAACGGTGTTATTATAGGCCTGCACCAAGGCCGGGAGCGCAGCCTCCCATTGTGCCTGGGCCTCCACCCTAAGGGACCCCAAGAGAGCTAACAAGGTCTGGTTGAACCGCTCACAAGCACCGTTTCCTTGTGGGTGATAGGGCGTGGTCCGGCTCTTAGTACAACCGTACATCTCGCATAGCTGTGCCATTACCTGCGACTCAAATGCCCCCCCTCGGTCCGTGAGCAATCGTTCTGGGCAGCCAAAGGGTTGGATCAGGGACCGCCATAGGGCCCGGACTGTTGTCTGGGCTGACTGGTCCTTGGTGGGCACGGCCACTGCATACCTAGAAAACAGATCAGTCATTACAAGGATATACGGATACTCGTCAGTGGCCCGTCCTAAGGATAGATAGTCCAAAGCTACTATTTCCCATGGGTAACTCGTCACTATTGGCTGCATCGGTGCCCGCACTCCAGGGCCCCGTTTCCGAACTGCGCATTCCGAGCATTGATCCGTCCAGTTCTCCACGTCTCGCCCCATCCCAGGCCAGAAGAACCGGCGCCGCACGAGTCCCAACACTCTGGTCTTGTTGGCATGTCCCGCTGTCTGGTGGTACTCCTTCCAGACCCCCATCCTGTACGCTGAAGGGACCACACACTGGAACGCTTGGAGTCCGGTGTCATGCTCCAGGATTCGCCGGCCAAGGATGCCCGACTGGACCTCCAACCGCTCCCACTCGTGCAGCCATCGGTGCATTGCAGACGGCAACCTACTGCGTGCCTGGGTCAATGACAAGTTCTCCACTTTCATTTTAACCAAGTTACCCACCTCTGGGTCTTCCTCCTGTCGTATTGCCCATAACGTGGGCTCCTCCCTCTGGAGGGGCTCTCTGGAGTCCTGGTCAGACCCTACTTGGCTCCTCCTTCGACTTCCACCGAGGTCACCCTCACTTCCCCCGGCAACCTGGAGAGGACATCGGCGTTGCGGTTTGCTGCACCCGGTCGATACTTCACAGTAAAGGTAAAGTTTGCCAATTGGGCTACCCACCGCTGCTCAACTGCTCCTAGTTTAGCTGTATCCAAGTGCACCAACGGATTATTGTCTGTGAAAACCGTAAAGGACGCCCCCCACAGGTAATCTTTAAACTTTTCGGTAATTGCCCAGTTTAAGGCCAGAAGCTGCAACTTAAAGGAGCTATAATTCTGGTCATTCCTTTCGGTCGTACTAAGGCTCCTGCTGGCGTAGGCAATTACCCGCTCTTTACCGTCCTGTACCTGTGACAGCACGGCTCCTAGACCCTCCAAGCTAGCGTCCGTGTACACTAGGAAAGGCTGGTCAAAATTAGCATAAGCCAGAATTGGTGCATTTTGTAGGGCCTCCTTCAATTTCTCAAAGGCCGATTGACAGGCCAGGGACCACTGTACAGGGGTTGCTTTCGCCCCTGCCTTGCCCTGAAGCTGCTGGTTTAATGGGGCAGCAATCTTTGCGAATCCCGGAATAAAACGCCTGTAGTACCCTGCGAATCCCAAAAGGAACGAAGATGAGTTACCGTTTTGGGAACCGGCCACCCTTCCACTACCTGGGTCTTGCTCGGATCAGTCGCCACACCTTGCTGGCTCACTCGATGGCCCAAATATAGTACCTCTTTACGAAACAGACAGCATTTCAGCGGCTGTAACTTCAAACCCTGCTGGTGCAGCTTTCCAAAGACCTGTCGTAGATGGTCCAGGTGGCTGTCAAAACAGGGAGAGAACACAATAATATCGTCCAAGTAGATTAACAAAAAGTCATTCACTAACCCCCCTAGGCACCGCTGCATGAGCCGCTGGAACGTCGCGGGCGCATTGCAAAGGCCAAATGGCATACGGTTAAACTGAAATAGTCCAACTGGGGTCGTGAACGCAGTCTTCTCCTGGTCTTTGGGGTCGACCTCCACCTGCCAGTAACCACTTGCCAGGTCAAGGGTGGAATACCATGCTGCCCCCTTGAGATTGGTGAGAGACTCCTCAATCCGGGGTAGAGGGAAAGCATCCTTATGGGTTACAGCATTTAATTTCCTATAGTCTACACAGAAACGCCACGAGTTATCCTTCTTTTTTACTAAAACTACAGGGGCAGCCCATGGGCTCGAACTCTCTTCTACAACTCCCGTTCCAACATACCCTGGAGGAGAGCCCGAATCTCTGGATATAGGCTCGGGGGAATGGGCCGGTACCGTTCCCGGGTGGGTGGGGCATCGCCGGTCAGAATCTGATGACGCACGGCGCTGGTATATCCCACGTCGTCCTCATCCATAGCGAAAACCGCCCTCCACTCTTGGAGCAGTTCGGTCAGCTTCCGTTGTTCCTCCTGTGTTAGCCCTTCCCCCTTCAAGGTTAAAGCTGGATGGTCATTGCCGGTGCCCTCACTCACCCGGCGGACATCCACTTCCACCTCGCACGGACCGATGGTCTGCAGGCTCACATGCACGCCAGTTTGTGTAGCCGCTGGGTCAACCTGGGACACGGTTGCCAGTGCAGCTCGCTGGGGAAGATCAATTGCAAATGGATGTGGGTTACATAGTCGCACTGGAACTTTACCTCCTTTTAAATGACACAGGGTACGAGCCACCCTGTATCCCTGGGCAGAGTCACCGAGATCCTCCACTATCACATGGCAGTCGGGGATGCCAGACGCCCGTGGGACCTGGGCCCACACTACCATCTCAGTCTCTGGTGGGAGCCGAACGATAGACTGCCGCGCAAGCCTTGCAGTGCCGCTAAACTCTCCTGGCGGTATCCCCTCGGAGGCCTCGATCCGCCGGCATACAGTGAACGCTTTATCCCAGGCTCCTCTTGCGGCGGCTGGAAGTTTAGATTTAAAGGCAGTCTCGCCTAAATGCTGGCCCTGAAACACACTTTTCCAACAGTCTTTAATTACATTCATCCCCAAAACCCCATAACTGGACCCCAGGCATTGATCTCTAACTATGACCACTCCCTTCCCTGGGATTTGCAGACCCCCCAGTTCCATGTCAAGGATTGCATACCCGATATATGGGATGCTCAGCCCGTTTGCCGCAGTCAACTTCAGCCAAGTGATGTCCTGCGCATCCCCCACCAGAACATCCGGAAAATATCTCTGAAACAGAGTGTGGCTAAACAAAGTCACTAGGGAGCCACTGTCCACCACACAAGGAACCCTTTTTCCCCGTATAGTCACCTCAATCTCTGGGCAGCAGCCAATAAACGAGGGCTTATCCAACACTACGGTTTGCGTCCCCTCAGTGGTCTGCCTCGTAGCCACTGAGGCAACTAAAAATCCTGAGTCGGTCGACGCTGAGGGCAAAAACGACGTGTATGTCCAGCCTTACCGCACTCCAAACAGATGGGTCGGCCTGTAGAATCCCACCTATACTGACCAACGTTCCCTGGCCCGTCCCGGCCTTGTTGGGGGCTGCTCTGTGGCCAGGTAGGTCCCATCAGTTGAGGATGGTTTGGATGTGTGGTCAGTCCGGCCCCTAACGTCAGTGAAGCAAGGTGGGTTTTTACCTCTTCAATGAGTGATTTACCGACTCCCGATAGCTGTTCACGAATCTCCTGTTTCAACTCCGTCCGTAGGGCTTCCCTCAGATCCTGCAGGTCTTGATGAGTCGGAGCGACAGCTGGAGGCAGGGGTCCAACTCTAGACGGCAATGGGGGTTGTGCGGCATAGGTGCGGTATACTCGCGGGTCAGTTTCATGGCTAACGGTGGGGTCCTCTGCCATAGCAGGCCATCGACAGCAGGGGTGATATCCGGGGTGGCCATCTGTCTCGTTGACCGTCGGATGGGTGGCAGCTGGGATAGGCCCTGCAAGAGTATGGCCTGCCCAAGCATCTCCCCCTATAATTTCATAGGCCAAGGCTTTAGCCTCGGTGCATACCTCTCTGAAGGTGATCGCTGGCCTCCGGCGTATCTCCCGCTGCAGCTCCTGTTGCACCGAGCCTGGCTGAAGGGCCCGGATGAACTGTGCTCTCTGGAGCCGGTCATGATCTGGTTCTACTCCACCGGGCATCCTTGCCTGCCAACGGTGGTGAAGCTCACGGAAACGTAAGATGAAAGCCCCCACCCCCTCCTCAACCTTCTGTCTGCACTCAAAAAACTGGGCCCTAACCAAGTCTAGGGACTGATTACCAGCATATAGTGAGGCTAAAAACTCAAAAATCTTAATGTCAGTGTTCCTTTGTTCTGGGGGGAGCAACATTACCTCACGTTTTGCATCCCCCTCCAAGGCCAACAACACGAAGTCGACCCTCTGGTCAGCTGGTAACCCCTGGGCCCGTAAATACGTTTCAATTTTAGCCCGCCATTCACCGAACTTAGGTGTACAATCTAAAGTACCACTAAATGTAGGGACCCATGGGCCCCCCATGACCCAAGGCATCATCATAGTGGCCGTTACACTGGGAGCGACGGTGGGACTAATACCATGGCCTGTTCCTGAGCCAGTCCCTGCTACTTCTGTCTCTACCCTCTGATCGTGCATGCTGTGTTTGGGGATCCTGCCGACAACGCCAAAAATGGATGTCACGACTGCCCTTGTGGGAGTGGCACAACCAGTTCTTTGGATCCCCAACACAACAGCCAACAACCAGTATTTTACAATAATCTTTATTAAATAATTTAGGGGGACATGACAGGCTGCGACATCAGAATATTACACCCCTTTCCCCAGACCTAGGGCTGGCTGGGCTTCAGGTAGCAGCCACGGCACTCGTCTCACCGCCTCAGGCACCCGATAAGATTCCCTAGCCCATGCATAAGTTATCACTGCACACAATAGTACACGCACAGCACACCATAGAATACGCACTGCACACAAATTAGTATACGCACTGCACACAAATTCGTATACGCACTGCACACAAATTAGTATACTCACTGCACACAAATTAGTATACGCACCGCACACAAATTAGTATACGCACTGCACAAAATTAGTATACGCACTGCACACAAAAGTATACATACTGCACACAAAAGTACTCCCCACCCCAAAGAGCACACAAGCCTGTACACACTGGCACAAAAGAGCACACTATGTTACACACTGCCCAATCCCGGATTGCCCTTGACTAGCAGCACGAGATTGCAAGGCACTATCCAATGAACCCAACCTGCTCCCTGCGGTCCCGTACTCAGGCTATTGCCATATCCCTTAGCTTCCCCTCATTCCCGTACATAGACAACATGTAAAACTCCTCCGATTTCGGTCGCGTACCGAAATCAATAAAAACACATTACCACAACATAACACTGTTACACAACACTCCCTCCCCACCCCATTAACTCCCGTTTCCAACCGTAACGTTCGGAGTCCAACGGCTAAGTCCTGCCATCCATCGGTTTCCCCCTCGCTCTGGTCGTAATCGGTTGTTGTGATAGCCGAGCGTTCTTCCGGGGTCCTTCCTTGGAGGGGAACCCTGTCGCGGTCGAATGACGTTTTCCCCGCTGACGTCAGAGAACCACTGTCGCTCCGCCAGGAACGCTGTGAAGTCAGGCAAGAGCCGAATCAATGCGTGCAATGAAGTCGGTCGCAGTTTGTTAGCAATTAGGTAGTCCTTAGCTGGAAACGACCGTCCCTTTTTGGACAACTAGCAAGCGTAGAATCGCAGCTTGTCGGGCACCCGCAGTTCCACTCAGCTTGGCGGGGTCCACACGCTCTCCCCGTCACTCCTCTGTCCCGACCTCCTCCTCGCCCCCTCCTTTTCTGCCCATCTTCACCACTTCTCTCCGTCCTTCGTCCAATCCGCACTCCTCCCGCAGCCGTCGTCAATCCCCAATCATTTCCTATGGAATGCATTAATACACACCCCCCCCAAACAGTCCTCCCCGAACGTGACACTCCCCCCCCTTTTAATGGTGGTCGTCCCGCCCACCTCACAATCTGTAGCGCTTAGGGGCTACCCCAAAGTTGTCCCGCTGTGAGC